>CM049575.1:31946791-32546791 GCA_027123335.1 Amphiprion clarkii | reverse complement strand
TCTGCAGTCAGTCACTAATCCTCCTCAGAACCTGCGGGGACCATTTGGGTTAATCTGACTCGACCTACACTCTCGTTATATAATGCAGCCGGTGGGACGAGGAAACAGCTCCGTGTGAACCGCTGGGCCTCCTTCCAAACTCAAGTTCAGAGATTAGCCGAGGACAAGACGGGAGGCAAACGCAGCAACTTTCAGCCACCTCTGAAATCAAACATTAAATCCCCCTAATATCGGTTAATATGTTGATAAAAGTGCATATCAATACACCAACAGCATGTGAAACCAATAACATCATGTCCTAAAGCGACACAATTCCAGTAAAGACTATTTCAGGGTATAATTTTCCTGTTTTCTCATCAAATTGTTGCTGGGTAACGGCCAAAACTGAAGAAACGATGTGGAAATGGTGCATTCGCTCATTTTTTTTTTCCCCCCTCGCTGCTGAATACAGCAGAGCTCATTCATCCTAATAAGTGTTTGTCAGATACTCACTGCAGAGCTCTCTGACTGAGAGCAGAGAAACACAAAACAACAACCCGGCTACTTTTAGACAAAAAGGTCAGTCCAACCCCGATTCAATTACAGAGAGGACACCCGCACAGAAGCTGAAAAACAAGAGCACGACTGTGAAAATACCCTCCGCCATGTGACAATGATGCCTCTCCATCGCAACAAGAGCTCAGAAACAGACTTCCAGTGCGAGGTTTCACAAAGAGCTGCATTTGTGGTGAAGGAGGATCTATTATGCTCATTTCCAGCTCTCTATTTTGAATCAGGGACTCCATTAGAGAAGCTTTGCATGATTTAGTTTCAAAGAAACTTAATTACATCATACTGTGTGAAATGCAGTTTGAAAGTTTTGCTTTTGCAGGAAAACAGCCAATATTAGCACACTGTCTTCTGATTGGCTGCCTTTGAGGAAGCCTCACTTGTGAGCATCATCTCATTTTCTTGTCAGGATATCGAAAAAGGAATCCGTAAATCTTCTCAGTAACATTTCTCCTATTTGATCAGAAACTTCTCACGAAAACATGCGATATTAACCCACTGTCTCCTGATTGGCTGCCTTTGAGGAAGCCTCAGTTGTAAGCATCATCTCATTTCCTTTACCGTGTGTAGGTTTCTGAAAGCAAACGGTAATCCCTCGAAGTAACATAATTTCTCATATTTGACTGGAAACGTCTCATACCTATTCACACATATTCGAGCCCGAATATCATCCAGAACCTAAGATGTTGACGTTTTTGCCTTCTTATAGTGTCCCATAATACATGTTTTAGCCTTAAAATCATGTATGTAGAATTTTTTCTATACATGCCCCAGCTAAGAGATGCATGAGTTGGATATGGATTAAAATGCTGTCAGGAAATACCAGCAGTAACGCAGTAAAACATTCTTCCTGCACTGTTAGTTTTTTGTATCCTACAGTAACACTACTCAAGTATTTGCAAGAACATAAACATATATTTACAAAAGGACTGTTGTGGAAGTTCAGTGATGTTGAGTCAGACACAGAGAGGCACATTGGAGACTCAGATGACTTAAGTTGTGAGAAATGTTTACTGATATCAGGAGAAGTGACATTGACAGAGCAGCAGTTCATGCAGGCATCAGTTCTGAGGATTCTCTCTGATCTTCTGGTATATATTGTAGTTGGGAGATGGTCAGATTTAGATTTGAGACCAATATGGAGACAACAGTTCGACAAAAAAAAAAAGCTTATATATCCTCAGAAGGATCAATTTTACAAATGTTTAGCTTATTTTTTTGAAGCTTTGGGATTGTTTAATATGAAAATTTAACATAGTAACTTTATATATGACAAAAGAAGTCGTGGAAGCAGCTTTGTGAGGCTGCATGAAGCTAATTGTTAACATCGGCATGCTAAAATGCTCACAACAAGAACGCTAAGATGCTAATGCGAGGTATGTATTGTTTATCATGGTCTACTTTATTGTATGTTCAAATTTGACTGATGGACTAAATACATTTTGAGGAAAATTTACCAAATTTCATGATAATCCATGCAATAGTTTCACTTCTTTTCCCTTTAAACACAGTTTATTTACTCATGAAAATAATAATTAGTTAGCCTCTGTATAAAAACAGATGTTATTAGGTGACTATCTTCTGATTGGCTGGCTTTGAGGAAGCCTCTGCTTGTAAGCACCGCCTCTTTTTCTTTCTATATGTAGCGTAATATAAATTTTATGGAAATCTATACAATAATTTTGACATTTTTCACTCAAAACCATAAATACAAGATGAAATCAGTAAGATATATCCTCTGGGGACAGTAAATGTACAGTTTATCTGCTAAAATTGTCAGATATTCTCTGGTTTCAAGTTCCTAAATGGCACAATTTACTGATTTGTCACACATGGTTCCAAACTGAATAGATTTTTCCACTTATGGAAACAATGGTTATTTGCAGTAGTTAAAACTGACATCCAGAGCGCCGCTAGCATGACTAAAACCCCCCCCTTCTAGGTACATCTGCTGTAATGTCAGCAACTTGCTGATTTAAAAAACACATCAAAACTGATTTTACAGTCGGGTTTCTGTTGCTGAGATTCTCTCCAGGTTTTTTTTTTTTTTTTTTTAAAAAGCTCATTAAAATCAAACTTCTACCAAAAGCCACTAATCCTGCACACATTATTTTATTCCTGTACTGCGAAATTCTCCCCAAAGTCAGCTTAGCTCAAAATGAGCTGCACAGAAGAGTGAACTTCAATTTCCACCGAGCTCACAGATAAAGTCAAAGAGCGGTTTCATTTGTGGAGGAGTCGACCTCTCAACCTCGCCGGCGTGGAAAGAGAAGCAGTGGGAGGTGCGACTTCTCACATCGGAGGTGAGAATGAAGCTACATGTGCAGCTGCATAGGTCAGGTTCTCTCTGCAGGGCCGAGAACAATCATCCTGGACAGACTTTTAATATCATTCTGTTGAATTAACACTACACTTCTCGCTCCGGCATTCTTCTAATAACGGCAAATTCCATCATAAACCCTCAAATATCTTCACTAACCTTTAATTCTAGACCTTTCTTTGTCTCCGGGAAACTGAATCTAAACAACTGCTTGTTAATTTTTCTTGAATTAAAATGAGGAAGGAGTTTCTGTAGCAGCAACATGAAGCTCTGCAGTCGCGTTTTATGTCTGCAGGCCCAACAGAAATATTCCAGCAGCGCTACAGGCATCTATCAGCTCTGTGTGACCCTCGCAAGAAAAAAAAACAACAAAAAAACAACACACCAGTATGTGTCATGTCCTCAGGTTAGCGTTCAGTTTGACAAACCCACAGGTGCAACGAGGTTTTAAGCTAAATTCTTAGTCACTGCTGCAGTTAAATAGCCATTTCAGGGTCAGAATTCACTAATAACATGAAAAATCCTGTACGTCAACACTGTCATAAATAATGGCAGAAATCACTAAAGTTTGTTATTTAATGCATGACGCTTTGACTGCCAGGATGCTCTTTCATCTCCATGTCTAAAAAGTTAATGTTGCAAAAAAAAAAAGATGCTAAAAATGTGCCGTTCACTGCTCATCTTTAGGTTAATTTAGGGTTACACGTGGTTACGTTTATGTTAGGGCTGGGACTTTAATGCGTTAATTTCAATGAATTATTTACAGAAAAAAATAACACATTTAATTGCACCTTTCTCAGTTCCCTAATGTCTGGCACACTGATAACACTGATGCACATTCCAGCCCAGTAGGTGGCGGTAATGAACCTGAAGTTTGTCAGTCGCAAAGAAGATGCACTGAGTGATGTCATCGCACAAGAAAGTTTGGTAAACAGTGAAGGAAGATAAGACTCATTGAGCTTGTTGAGCGGAAAGTTTTCTTTTAAAAAAACTATCCGATGGCAGCTTGGTGGTTGTGTGTAAATGATGCAACAAAGAGCGAAACATGTTGCTGTTAGCACCGGAGCTAACGTTAGCTACGACAGTCCCGGTAACGGCTAACCATAATAGACCATTTTTCAAGATGCTGAAAGCGCTTGAGTTTACAAAAAGTCTTAAAATGTTGAATAAAATCACTATAATTACTCCGCCAAGGAACATGGTGGAGTTATGTGACGATCAGCGTACGTTTGTCCTTCTGTCCGTCTGTTAGCAACATTACTCAAAAATGGAGAAATAGATTTGGATGAAATTTTCAGGGAAGGTCAGAAATGACACAAGGACCAAGTGATTAGATTTTGGCAGTGATGCGGCTTATAGTCTGGATCCACGGATTTGGTAAACATTTCTGTATCATTGCGAGATAGTGGGACAGCGTCACTGTAACCATGACAACAAGTGAACACTACATCAGCTGCCTGCTGACGATCACATGACTGTGATCCTACTACAAATCCACCGCTGTGGACTTATCGGGACTTATCCATCGGAAATGATACAAGGAACAACTGATTAAATTGTGGGGATGTTTCTGAGTCCCATCAATTCCTCCTGCGATTTGGTATCCGTATATAACGTACACATGCATAACACACACCTGTGCTCAGCACAAGGTCATTTTTTAATAAAGATTTCATCCATCAGAAATGATGCAAAGACTGAGCAGCCTTGGCGAGTACTGCACTCTTTCAATGCTTTTCTTGTTGCACTTTGCAGTAATCTGTGAATGTGGCAGATGAAAAATGCAGATAAATATGAACGAAACATAAACATTTTTGTTGTTTAAGTTCACGTATATGTTTATCGTCGGTTCAGTCGTCAAGCATAATTTATTCGAATTGAAAAATTTGGTTTATTGTGTCAAATATTGCTATTTGACAAAATACGATTAATTTCAAAGCCTGTAATTAATTAGATAATTTTTTTAATCGCGTCCCACCACTAGTTTATTTACAAGGTCGGTGTGGTTAAAGAGCCCCTGCATGTTTGCTCATCTGCAGATCTGAACTAAACAAAAGCTTCATTCACATTCGATGCTACTCATGAAAACACGTCCAACCTTGAGGGCTAACATGCGCTGAAAACATTCTCTTTTCTTCTATCCGTGTTTACTTGCCTTCAGATTTCTTAGCGTGTCAGTGGAAGAGTGTGAAGCTTTTATCATTGGATAGTATTTGGATGAAACAAACAACCCCGTGATGAACAGATGATCCACACTAGACCTGCTTTCATTACTTATTATTCACATTGTCAGGATGATGCAGCTCCGAAAAATAAACACAGAAACAGACGCCGTAAATTTACACTTTACGGACTTAAATGGATGCATGTAAAAGATGTGGGCTTCTTCCAACATCATTTAATGGCTGTTTTTCCTCTTTTTGGGAACATTTATTTAACTTCTGACGTCCTGACATGAAGTCCAAGTGATGTTAAATCTGTATTTTTCAACATAATCATGATAAATTTGAAGTCAGATTTTAATTAATCTGTATAAATAAAATGTTGGCATGCACTTATATGTAATTAGGTAGGCAGGACGCTGACCTCAGTAAATGCATACCGACATAAACGTCATTGTATCCTGGAAAATGATGAAACAACACCTTCTTATCAAACATATACCACAGATGAGAAGCTTTAAAGGAGAAGTTTATGGGTCTGGAACTGTAAAACAGTCACAGGTGTAACTTTTTGAGTTAAAAACTCAAGTCATGTCGATTTTTGCGCCGTTTTCTTCGCACCAATCTGTGCATTAGTTTTTGAAGATCCATAACTTCAGAAAAAATGCTGCCGAGTCCTGAAATCTTACAGGTTCATTGATACCTGCATGTGGTCTCCAATGCTTTGATCTGAACATGGCTGGCCATGTTCTCTGTAAAACATGACCTAATGCTAACCTAATGTCCTCTGTAGGGTGTGATCTAGTGGTGAAGTATGATAACTTGATGTCAAGATCTGACCAACAGATGTAGAAAAGTATAACTGTGTCAAAACTGTCTGTCTAAAAATACGCCCTATAGGCATGGACCAACTCTCACAGCATAAAAGAAGATGCACAGCTCAGTATATCTGGTTTTTCTTGTGGTGATGTCACTACCAAATACTACTACGAGACCAGGGAACCAATCGGAGGGCAGAAATGTAGGATGAGCGTGAACACTGACCAGTTGCAGTGCCTTTGTTGGCTGCCTTTAGAGCTAGTCAGGTCCTTCTTTCTTTCCCTTGATTCCCAAAGGAATAAAACCATCCATTCATTCAGAATTCCAGTTAGGAAAATCGGGATATCATACTTGGAAGATGGGAAACTATTCCAAATGCGGTGGGTTGGAACGGATTGGTTTACACTGTGGAAAAGGAAACAACTTGTAGGGCGCAAAGGGGATATATTCTAAATAACTTTATTTCCTACTCGTGGATTTTCTGTTGATGATAAATCCTGCTGTTTCTGAATGCTGACTTCTCCTGGTGATTTTTTTGAAGATCTTTAAAGAAGCTTTTTAGACATTTGAACACGGTCAAGTCTTAGACTCTGGTCCATGATTTGGGACTGAGCTTCTACTTTACGCTCTGCTAGATAAATGCATTTCTGATCTACAAGACGCATAAAAGCAGCCGGACTCACCCATGACAGCCACCTGATACAGCGGACGGTACTTCTGCCCCGGCTGCGTCCCCGGCACGAAATCCCCGAGTCCGATGGTGCACAGGGAGATGAAGCTGAAGTACAATCCGTCCAGAAAGCTCCAGGAAACCTCCACCACGCTGAACACGGCCGCCGGCGTCAGAAAGAAGCTGAGGACCACCAGAACCAGCAGCAGGATGAAGTGGACGACGGTGGCCGGCCGGGGCTCCAGGCCTGAACGTTGCAGCAGGCAGACCGGAGCAATGACCAGCGGGTACATGATCCTCTGGACGCAGGCCGTCAGCACCAGCATGGTGAAGGGGACGCCGATTAAAGCGTAGACGATGGAGAACGCCTTACCGGTGTCGGACAGAGGGGTGGTGTGACCATAACCTGCAGGTATTAGAAGAGGACAGATGTTTTAGAGGATGAAGAAAACACAGAGAAAGTTGTGGTACACGGAGCAAATAAGTGCACCTTTCATGCACCTCTATATAAATACATATACATACATTTATATATATTATTATCATTTTCAACTCTGGAGAGCTCTATAGGCTGCTGTAAATTTTAGGAAATGTCCTTTTTTAAACTCGTATAAGTCTTTCTGAACAAGTGTTTTCATATTTTTTTACTCTGCCATGGAACGGCGGAGTTATGCGACGATGTTTGTCCTTCTGTCTGTCTGTCTGTGGACAACATTACTCAAAAACGGAATAATGGATGTGGATGAAATTTTCAGGGAAGGTCAGAAATGACACAAGGACCAGCTGAATAGACTTTAGCAGTGATGTGGCTTGTAGCCTGGATCCACGGATTTGTTAAAGATTTCTGTATCATTGCGAGATAGTAGCACGTTGTCACTGTAACTATGACAACAAATGAACACTACGTCAGCTGCCTGCTGACGATCACATGATTGTGATCCTACTATAAATCCACCACTGCCGATTTATAAGGACTTATCCGTTGAAAATGATACAAGAAACAATTGATTAAATTATGGGGGTGTTTTCGAGTCTCATCAATTCCTTCCGCCTGCTACATATTTAGGTCACCCAATTTGATATCCGTACATAACGTACACATGCAGAACACACACCTGTGCTCAGTGCAAGGTCATTTTGTTTGTGGGTACATCTATATTAAATGGCCACATTCTAAAGTGCCGTGACTTCTGCCGCAAATTTTTTCAAGATTTCGTGTCGGAAATGATCCAATGAGCAGCCTTGGTGGAGTACTGCACTCTGAGTGCTTTACTGTTTTACTATTGTACCGCTCTACTTGGACCTCTGCAGGTTCTTTTTAACCACATTTGCTCTGTATCTTTTTGCTTCCATGTTTTCTGGTGTTCCACTCTAGTGAATAATAACTTCAGATTTTATTCTATATCAATGCAGCATTTCTAAAACCCCCTGAACACCTTTAACACACTCCATCAACCAGATGGTTGGGGCAGATAAAAAGGTGCAGATTCAGAAGGAAAAGGCCAACAAAAGGCCAATTTCTTTGGCTAAAAGGAGTTTTTCTGAAAAGTATTAACACTGTGCTTAGCGGCTTATATAACGTAATGGTAATATCGTCTTCTGCTGTTAAATTAATGTAATTTTTAAAGCTGGAAGCCCCATAAAAGAGGAGACAGAAACCTTAAAAATGAGAAATCCCGGGAGGAAAACCACAAAACTATTAAATAAATAGATGCTGCTGGAGGCAAAATGATAAAATATGTTTACATCACATTGAATTAGTGCAGCTACACCTTCTGTAATACGAAGAAACAAGTTTGCATATGGTGAAAGCCAACAGTCCTGCAATAAATCTTATTTAATTGATGAATTTAATATAGAATTTTAGAGAAGTGTTCATTCAACTGTATCTTGGTGCCGTTTTAAACTGAGTTACATTATTCAGAGACACATTTTTCTGGTGTTATTTAGTTTCCTGTTATTGATATAAGTGGGGTGGACAAAATAATAGAAACACTTAAATTTTAAGCTGTGTATGCATGGGTTGACGGCGTTAGATTAAAGCCGGGTTTCACCTAATAAACTGTCCACCGAGCCATAAAAATACTTTGATGTGATCATGAGAACGTTGTAAAGTCACTGCTCAAGCGCTAACAGCAGAATATGATACACAAAAGCACAGAAAAAAGCAGCTGTGGTTGAAATCCGGAGACTAATGCTGGTGGAAAGACAATAAAACTAAACCTAAAAATATCACCCAAATATCTGATAAACCTGCCTACAGGGATTTAAATGCAGGATTTTTACTACGGCTACTGAAATGTACCTCAGACTCCTCCTGTCATATAAAAGGTAAAATGATATGCAGTAGCAACCTGCTGTAAAAATGTGATGAACAGCTGCAGAAAGAGCAGAAAATTTCTCCATCTCTGGAAAACGAGAGTTTAAATGAAAAGCTTCTGTAATATAACTGGATGTACAAATGATTCTGAGTGAAATAGGGTTAAAGAAATCCTAATTTATTAGGTTTTTTTTCAGTTCTGTCAAAGAATGAAATAAAAACTAACATTTATTAATTCTAGTATATTGTACACTTTATTGTGCATTTTGATTCTTAGTATATTTATCTATTCTACTATTTATTTGCATTTTTCTGCTTGCTACTGTAACAACACAATTTCCCCTTTAGCATCAATAAAGTATTTTTCTGCTGTTTTATTAAAATACTTTGAGTCAGAATTAAAAGACACTGGAGCTATACTGGCTAAATATCCAACGAAATGTGTAGAAAGTGTATATTTAGCCTGTTTTTCAGTGTGACTGAGTAACAACATTATTATGCCTCAGTATGCTGCTAATCTCTAGATTTGGACGATGTGTTTAAATGAAGCTGCAGCCGCAGACTTGCATTAGAACAAAGGTTTGTTTGTCAGAAGGACTGCAGGTCGTCATCACCACCATCAGCCGAGGTTCAGGGCCAGAGAGGAGCTGGACCTGAAGTCACATGAGTGCATTCACGGGAGAAACCGTGCAAAACGTCTGTAAATAAGCGAGCAAGCTGAGCATCGAGCAAACACAAAGACACGGTGTCGGTCTGACTGCAGACGGAGTGGGATGACGACACCGTGGAACATCAGTTCAAGCGGTTCCCTCGAGGGCTTTAAACGCACCGCAGAGCTCCTCAGACAAAACGAGCTCAGGGTCAGCTGAAGTGCAGCCGAAGCGGATGTTAGAATCATAGCAGCCGTATAATGAAGCCGTGTGAAGCGGGTTCGCTCCCCTCATCTCCATTTAGACTCATTTCTGGTTATAATAGTTTATTATTTCACTACAATAGCCTCTTTTTTTTTTTAGCAAATCTAGTTCACAACGCTGGTTCACGTCTCTTATTTCAATCTGGATGGACTGATGGTCTTAAACTGACACTTTCAGTTTGTTATTTCACTAAAATAGCCTTTTTTTATAGCAAATTCAATTTACAAAGTACGCTTAAAAGAATCTGATTTGAACAAAATGAGCTCAGGTGAAGCTCAAGTGCAGCCAAAGTGGATGTTAGAATGAAGCCACAGCCGTATAATGAAGCCGTGTGAGGCCAGTTCACTTCCCTCGTCTCCATTTAGACTCATTTCTGGTCATAACAGTTCAGTATTTCACTAAAATAGTCTCTTTTTTTTTAGCAAATCTAATTCACAACGCACGATTAAAAGAATCTGATTTGACCAAAACAAGCTCAGGTGAAGCTAAAGTGGACGTTAAATTTATTTATAAAACACCTGAGTTGACCAAAGTGCTGCACATGTTAAATAAATCAGGCAGCAACAAAGATATGTGCAAAAAGCAGAATGAAGACTTCTGAAATCAATCTGTAAAGCAAAATAAAATAGGACGAAACACTAAAACAAAATTGCCTCTTAGAAGATTAATTTCTAAGGTAAAATAAATATAAAATACTGAATTAAGGCCACTTAGAAATACCACAAACCACTGAAAACGTGGAGATTTTTCTTTGAAATGTCAATAAATGAGGAACATTTAATTAAAGCTCGACCTTGTACCAACCAGCATCAGTTGTGGAGCAGATAAGAGCTGCTTTGGGTCTCAAATAAAGCCAGAAAAGTTCAGAAATGAATCAATGTATGGCTTTATGAACACATAAACGAAACCAATTCTGTATTTAAAAGGCCACCAGAGCAGGAATTCTGGTTCATTTACAGCAAAAATGATGTTTTCTGACTGCTTTCACTTTCAATTCTGACTAATTAGCAACCTGCACACTCAGTAAGAGATTAAAATCATATTTTTGTTTCTTGTTTTGCAGCCGTTTACCATTAAACCTCCACCACAGGCTCATTTAGAGGAAATAATCCGTCTGGATACAGATGCGGAGACAGGATAAGCAGATGTTTTACAGGACGGTGTTATGATGGGATGTTCTGCTGATCTTTTCCTCTCCATGAACCCGACAGTTCAGCCCTGAAGGAGCTTCATGACCTCCACTAGAACCACGGAGCAAAGAGCCCCGAGCAGATTCTGTTTTGTTTGGATTTCATCCATGAGCACGAGGTCAAATACTGCAGGACGGAAAACATGGAAGATATTCAACAACAAAACCAGCCTCTAAACGCATCAAATGTTCCTCGGGCTTCGATTATACGCACAACTTTTACCCTGAATGTCTTCTAGCTGTCGTCTTCTACAGTGAAAACATCAACATGTTCACTTTTCCACCATCTGAAACCATCAGAAAAATGTGAAAAATTCTCTTCCCAGCTTAGATTAAAAGCAAGAATTAGTTTGTTTTGCATCTTTTGTGGTCATTTTTTCTTTCTGCAACTTCTTGACAAACGTCGCATTGCGTCTTATGGTGTCTTTGTTGAGTCATTTTGTGTTTCTTTGTGGTAATTTTACACCTTGTTGCGTCTCTTTGTGTCTTCTCCTGCATCTATTGGACAACACTTTCACTTTGTAGGCTCAGCTATGTGTCTTTGTTGGATGTGAAACAGGAAAAAAAGGCAAAAAAACTGAAAGCGATGACATCGTTGTCCAGTAGATGCATGAAAATACACAATGAAGAGACAAAAAATGACCACAAAGAGACAAAACTACTGCAAACAAGCACAGAAAGACATTTTTTTTCCAATAGATTCACAAGAAGACACAAAGAAAAGGATTAAAATGGCAGCAATTCTGCTTGTTTGCTTCCCTGCAGCAGATTTTGTGTCTCTTTGTGATCATTTTCTGTCACTTTGTGGTCGTTGTGCATCGCTCTGTCGCATTTTCACTCTTTGTTGCATCTCTGTTGCTTTTCTGTGTTTGTTTGCAGTGATTTTATGTCTCTTTGTAGTCATTTATCTGTCATTTTGCACCTCTTTGCTGTTGTTT
Organism: Amphiprion clarkii; assembly: GCA_027123335.1. NCBI lineage: Eukaryota > Metazoa > Chordata > Actinopteri > Pomacentridae > Amphiprion > Amphiprion clarkii. The sequence goes on along the minus strand of CM049575.1, from coordinate 32,534,910 downwards.
TACACCTAAGCAACTGGGAGGAAAGGTCCGTCTGTGCAGAACTAATTAGCTGGACTATTGTTTTAACATCGGCCTGTTTTCTGTGGCGCACAACTATACTCAATCTACGCTGTCACGGTAACCGTCCGCCCACGGAGATCAGTAGTGATGGGAAAGATTTAGCATTTACAGTGAAGCAACATAGAGAAGCTTAGACAGTCACTCATGATCAATCATAGCCTTCTGCACAAAGTGTCTCGTAGACGGTTGAACTTTTCCACTGGTAGCACCTTGTCACAGGCAAAGCACATCATTTGCTGAATATTTTCTTATCGATAGACGCTACAGTTTACCAAAGTTCCCTAAACGCCCCAAATCGCAGGCTGCTGCTGCTGCTGGGTGGCTGCGGTCCTCAGACAGGTGTGTGACCTACAAGTGACCTTGAAAAGAGTTAAGCAGAGGCTTCTAACCTCAGATTTGTCCAGTACATAACCGAGTGATTATTTTCTACATGTGACCTTATTTATGAGTGGATAAAACAGCACATGCAGGTGCGCTCCACATTTCAGAAGACACCACAGTACACCGAAGTTATAAAAGTACCACTTTCCACCACTGTGGTGAACACAGTTAACCTGCATCTCCTGAAAGTTTAACTCACACACTCTCTAAAAAGCTCACAAATGCTCCATTTTGGTCGCAGTAGACAAACTGACACTTTCCCCAGCAGCAGCTTCACTTGCTTGTGTTTTTTTCTCCAGCTCCACTGATGGGTGTACAGCTGTAATATTCCTGTGCAGGCTACATGTAGAAGCTGCTAGACAGGAGAGTTTAACCCTGCATACGCTACACTTTCCCTTTGAGTTACCAATGTACCTGAAATGCATCCAGATTTTACTGCAGTCACTCATGTTGAATTTACCTCAGGCTTAATAAAGTATCTATCTATCTATCTATCTATCTATCTATCTATCTATCTATCTATCTATCTATCTATCTATCTATCTATCTATCTATCTATCTATCTATCTATCTATCTATCTATCTATCTATGCATCCATCCATCCATCCATCCATCCATCCATCCATCCATCCATCCATCCATCCATCCATCCATCCATCCATCCATCCATCCATCCATCGTGTCGTCTCTGTAGCATTTTCTCTCAGTCTCTCTCAGAGAACAAGAAAAAAAAATACTGCACTGAATACAAAGTTATTCGGGGGGCGTGAAAGTTTTTTGTCCTCCTGACAGAAAAAGTCTGAGACCCACTGATGTAGAGTGAAGGAACTGCTGCTGAACACAAAGGTCACCTCTGTTCTGCTTCATGCATGAATCTGCATTTCCTCACCAGAGTTGTAGTGTCGCTTTCAGCAGCGTGTCTGTGATGATGATGATGATGATGATGATGATGATGACTGATGATGATGCTGCAGAACTCTGCTAGCTTAAATCTAAAGCCTCAAACTTCAGAAACAATTTCAACACTTATTGTTGCAATTTCTAAAGACTGATCAAAGCAAACGGAGGGTAAAGTTACCAATTAACTCTCATATCCTCACTTCCCTCCCAATATAAAGCTAAATGGACGGGATCAACAACAACACAAGTACTTTACACACAAATAAAAGACTCCTTTGCAAACCTGTAGTTGCAACATAAATGTGATTTGCGCCATACTTAGACTATTGCTTAATTTAATTTTTAAGCTGAATTCCTTCTGATTTTACCTAAATATACGTCCCTTTTACACCGTTTTTGTTTCATTCTAGCAGAAGTTCTTGTCCCTGAATGCCTTTAATAATAGAAAAAAAGCTCATGTGCACATATTTTGTTGGAAATAAGTTTGAAAAAAATATATGTTTTTGTGGTAGAAGTCAGATTTGCAGCTACATTTCAAATTTACAGAGCAACCAGCACTCAATTTATGATACTACACTGTTTTTAAGCACAAATACTGAAGTCAGGTGGACCTACAGTGCAAACAGTGCATCTATAGCATAAAAAAATAAGAGCAGAACACCTAAAAAAAACACCACAGCAGTTTTCCTGTATGTTTTCTCTGCATATCAGCTGTTTACTGACCTCCATCTGGCTTGTTTTGTGCAAGACAAAGCGGTGCTTTTGTTGTACTATGTGGTAGAAACTGTAACTTCAATCATAATCTGTCCGTTTTCCTTCCTGACGGCTACAGTTCGTATTCTCTCCACATCCTGTTTAAACAGGAAATACATGAATTTGGGACAACGTGATACCATTTCACTGAGTTTTCAGATGACTTATGTAGCCAGAGATGCATTTTTTTTTGCCAAAACATGGAGTTTAAAGTAGCGCAGCTGGGAAACGGTCCAAGAAGAAGAAGAATGTGAACCACCAGCTGCTCTGTGGAAACACTGCAGCTCCACCGGGAATCAATGTGTGTAATTAAATGTGGAGCATTTGTGGAGTTTTCAAGCACGACTGAGGTTCTCAGGATGTTCACAGCTACATGGGAAGCTAAGCAGCCAATTAGACGCTAACGATGACGGGAAATAAATCTTATTTTTATAACCTGGATTACAGATGCAGCAGGTGATTCAGGTAGACTCTGCTAAAATCTGTAAGGCCTTAAAAGTAAAGTTGCTGAACATCTTCAGCTGAAAATAAATGAAATTAACTGCACTGTAATTTAAATGGACGCTCTACACATAAAGCTGTGGGACCAAAATGGAGCGGATTTTTTAAAAAAACTGTCAAAAATCAAAGCAGCAGAGGCCGAGATATTGTAACTTATGCACACTATCGTTCAAAGTTTGGGGTCATCCAGACAATTCCATGTATTCCATGGAAACTCCCACTTTTATCCATGTTCTAATATAACTGCACAAGGGTTTTCTAGTCATCAATTAGCCTTTCAACACCATTAGCTAACACAATGTAGCATTAGAACACAGGAGTGATGGTTGCTGGAAATGTTCCTCTGTACCCCTATGGAGATATTCCATTAAAAATCAGCTGTTTCCAGCTACAATAGTCATTTACCACATCAACTATGTCTAGACTGGATTTAGCATTCATTTAATGTTATCTTCATTGGAAAAAAAATGCATTTCTTTCAAAAATAAGGACATTTCTAAGTGTCCCCAAACTTTTGAACGGTAGTTTACATATCTAGCCTTGTATGGTCAGACTATTCTCTAGCTTTGTGTCATTATAACGCAGATTTTTTTTTAGGGAAAAAAAAAAGCTCTAGATTGTTTGGCATTTCTTTAAACCAATCATCATCGTTTTGGGTGGCGCTGAGCCCAGGATGTAGTGATGTTGCCTCTGCAAAACAATGACAGAAAAATAGTTTTGGAGGATCATTTGCGTGCATCAAAATAACTAATTTGCCAGAAGATCCGAGCAGTTATTGCATAATCCCCAGCAAAACCTGCCACTGTTAGCTTGCAGGTTGATGCTTGGAGGTTGTTGCTAGCACACAGGGGGCAGAAGGGGAAGAGAAAGCCGAGCTGAGCGTCAGAAGTGGTGGCTTATGGATGAAACTACGTCAAAACCCTCAAGTTCTGCTGTCTAACCGTCCTCTGTGAACAGGTCTAATTCCAACCGCATTTGCATTATATTCAAATAGTTTACAACAGTCATATTCGGCATCTGGCACGTCCAAAAGCAGAAACGGTTGCAGACACTGAAGTTTATGGCTGACTGTAAACACCAGCAAAGGTTAAGCTAGAGTGTGGCACAGTAACGGCCAACACTGCAGTCATATTTGACAACAATATGCAAATATGTAAGTAAGAAAAAATGTAAATGCGTCTAAGGACTACCTGTGAAGCTCAATAAATGCAATAACTGCAAGTTTAAGAGCACAGAAACACACATTTCCTGCGTTTTCGGCCTGTGCATGGTTTATTTCCACCGCTATGAGAAGCTAAGCAACCAGGATGGTCTTGGAAACCTGAAGTTTGCATCCTGAGTGCTCAAATAGGAGTGAAATTTAAAAAATATTGGCTCCTACATTACCCATCATGCAGCATCTTTCATTAGGCCTCCTTTAAACTCCACTCTGCAGGTTTTTGGTGATAAACCCACATTTTGGTGGCATCCTCAGCAGTAGTTTTTTCTCAGGTTTAAGTCTACAGCATCCAGGTCCTGTTTTTACACACGACTCTGCATTCATTCAGACCAAACACACTGTAAAACATTCTGGTAAACCCCCAAATGTCTAATAAATCCCCTTTATCTGCTCTAATGAACCATTCTGACTCATTGTTTTCACATCCTGCACACTTCTTCTTAAGTATTTAAAAGAATAAAACATACAATACGGAGTTTTTCATTTTCTACCAGGTTTTGGGGTTTTCTTCCGAGCAATGTGGAATTTCCCCAGTCCTCCTCTGAGGCATCTGTTTTTAAATTGTTTTCAACCGACTGAAGCAGAAAGCGACACAGCTGCATCTTGTCTGAACATCCTCAACACGTGGCAAAATAACACCTTCTCAATCATGTCCTGTTTATATCTCTAAAAAGCTTTTCAAAAAGCTCCTAAACTCGATCTCTAGTGGTTTTGGAATCTTTATTTGTTGCTAATTTGTGTATTTCTTGCTGCGCGTCGTGCGTAAAAACGCCACCGGGTGACAAACTTTGCTCAGCCTCAACTCACCCACTGTGGTGACCAGAGTGTTGGCGAAGAACATGGAGGACGCCAGGTCCCAGTTGGAGGTGACGGAGGAGTTTCTGAGCACGGACACCCCGTACTTGTTGGCCGTCAGCACTCGGACCAGAAAGTTTTCCAGCGACGCGGCGCTGACGCAGCTCTGGTTCAGGAACTCCTGCTTGAGCGCGTCCATGTCGCGCCGCAGCTGCTCCTCCACCGGCCGCTCGATGCTGGAGAAGACCAGCGCTCCGAACAGCAGGTAGATGATGTAGAACACGATCAGACCCGTCAGCAGCAGCCACGACTTGCCCACAGAGTTCATGGTGGAGGAACATCCGCGGAGCTTCTTCCCTCTGCCGCTCTGGACGCGTCGCTCTCTTTGTGCTGGAACTTTTTTGGGGGCCGTCCTATTTGAACTTGAACCCTCCTCGTCCGTGCGTCCTCCTCCCACCGTGGAACCGGGAAGGTGTGTCCTCAGCGGAGTCCCGGAGCCGCATCCTGGATCCTGCAAGAGGCTCCAAGTCCGTTTGTTGTTATATCACGAGGTTATGGTGCTTCGTTGTGGTGCTAAGATGATCCAACATCCAACCGATCTTCTGAAAAGTCACCTGACAAACCTCACCTGTTTATTGTTCTGGGTACAGGGTTATCTGGTTCCCACACACTGCAATTTTATCTTTATGTCTGTTCTTACACCGTGCAATATTAGATTTATTAAATTTTTATGCTATATTTGTAATGACTTTTATTTTTTGTAATGACTGTACTCTCTATTCTATTCTATTCTATTCTATTCTATTCTATTCTATTCTATTCTATCACTTTTTGAAGACACTTTTAAAAATAAAACTCAATTTTAGATCAAATTCCGATCCTTTTCTTTGGCTGAATATCCAGAATAGATTTTTTTCTACAAATTTCTACTGATTTCTTCAGCTTCAAGTTTTCTTTTAGTTCCCAGAATGTTCCCAAAAACTTAGGCATGTTCTAAAAGTGTTTGGTGACAACCTTATTAGACCGTTAGGCTCTAATATTCTCGAAAACTAAAAGTTACACCCAGAACATTCTTTCTTTGTTATCATCTAACACTGTGGAACATTGTAGGAACGTTTTCTCGATTCTATAATGTGTCATCTCAAAACATATATATATATATATATATATAATATATATATATATATATATATATATATATATATATATATTTATATATAAGAATGTTCTATAATCTGTTCCCTCAAGAACATCCCCAGAACGTTTGCTAACACATCACATAACAGGAACATTTTATAGAAAACATCGGAGGCCCTCATAACATCTGGAAAACGTTTGTTTGAATGTTGGCTGACAACATTCTTGGAAACGTTGTTATAGAAGAACATTCTACAATATGTTCTACAAGAACATCCTCAGAACATTACAAGAACATTACAGACATAATGTTCCACCTTTGCTAATATATCACATAATAGCAACATTTTATAAAAATCATCTGAAGTCCTCATACATCGGGAAAACATTTGTAAAATGTTGGTTTGAGAACATTTCTCCTTTGTTATTATGGAACATAATCTGTGTTGAAATTGATTTTTTTGTTTAGCAATTGATTAAAACATTTTCTATGTGAAAATCAGTAGAACTTGTAGGTGAATGTTGCACAGTCGGACAGAAACATCTTCCAGCTTGTCTCCAATTTAAACTGAAAGTTCTACACATATCAACAGTTATTTTTAAGCTACTTATCTCTTCTGTGCATCTGTTGTTCTACTTCTGCAGCCGTGACTCTGGGTTTTGTTCAGACCGATGCAGTCGATCTTATCTGATCTGTGGTTCTCTGCATGCAGCTTTTTATCAGGAGAATTCTTCAGTGGAGTCCTGACTTCTCCAAATGAACGCTCACAGTCGTCTCTCTAGTCAAAGCAAAGTTTTCCTTTGAACAGAGCAGCGTCTGAACAAGTGACTGTCAACAGGTGGAAACAGGTCCGTTTTTAAGCAGATCCATAAACAGGTCACAGTGGAATCATCAGTTTAACCGGCTGCTTGCAGGACCAACACGACAGACAACATGACAACATGGGTCCATTGGGTTAAATGAGGTCACAGCCACACAGTTATACAGCAGTTTGAAATCATAAAGAGCATGAAATCATTAACATCATTATAATTTTATAACACTTTTCTTTTGCATGGTTCTGTCTTGCCTCAGTGTTTCCAGCAGAGCAAAGCCTGAACAGAGTCTGTTCTTCTTCGTCAGTAACGTTTCACTGAGTTAAATCCTAAAGTCTGAGTTTCTTCTGTCTCTGAGCTCCACACTGACCTTAAATAACCCCAGAGTGAGTCGGTTCCCATGATGTCCACGACTTCCTAAACGCTTCTCCACGGCCTCCATGCTTCTCAACTGTTGCAAAACCGGTATGAAAATGGTGAAATTCATGGATGTTAGTTCAGACGGATAAACTATGAGCAGCTGCAGTGCAGACGAGGCCTAAGATCAGTGTTAACAGATGAGCTTTTCTGGATTTGTGCAGAAGTTCCATTTTTCTGTGTTTGCCTGGACCTCAAAATCAAACACGTATTACAATTTAGTGTGTAACTTGCTGCTTTAGTGTGTAAATTTGCTTTAATATGTCTTTTTAAATCGCCAATATTGACTGATTACTGTATTAGAACTTGACATACATTTGCAGTAAGAATGAAAATCTTGCCAAAATATTACAAACCCCAATGAAAAACTGCACTGCAATGCCTTTGCTTGGTTTTACATGTTTAATGAATCATCCACTCTTGACTATTGCTTGTAATAAATAACTGATTATATAATGATTTCCCTCGAGATCACAGACTGGTGGCTGCACATAAAAAGGAGGCTAAGCTACAGCCGCAGAAATGTGTTTTTAAATTAAATTATTTGATCCCAAATTGGTTAAAAGCATCACAATAAGCAGTAAATTACTGAATATTAGATCTAGAAATTGGTCAAACCACAAACCTCAGAGCGACGGCTGTGAATTCCTCCTGAATATTCTGGATGAGCTTCATGTAGAAAACTTACTTTAACACAAAGAATAAATAGAAGATCCTTAATTTACTGATTTAGACTTAGATTAGAAAATTTATATTATTTTTACGTCTGTGTGGCCAATAAAGCTGCCCAAAGCTAGTTAGCTTAGCATCAAGACTGGAAATGTTTTTGTATGAAGTAATAAAATGCCTCTAAAATCAAATCTTTAGGCTCAACAAAAAGTTGAATGAAATTATGGTGAATCAACTCAATATATTAAATTCAGGGAATTAGTATTTTCTCTATAAATGATATTTTAACCATCCTGTTGTCTTACTGGCATCAAAAAATATTGTTTTCTTGTCTGAAAAAATTCAAAAAATTCAGCAAAAAATTCCCCAAATTCTGAAAATGTGCAAAACCTTGAGGAAGAAATTTCCAATAATTCCCTAAAAGTTTTATTTTTAAAAAAATCTCCCAAATTTGGCAAGAAAATTCTTGTAAATATTTTTAAAAATTAGCAAAAATCTTCCAAAAAAAATCCTAAAAATATCTATAGTGATTAAATGCATATCAGTAAAACTTCTAATATTTTCTTTCAGAACATTCACATAAACATCAAGCAAAACCCAGCAAATTTTGTCGGATTTTGGTTCATTTTTTTTGTGAATGTTCAAATAACAAAGAAAAATGTTCAAAATTTCCCAAAAAATGTTGAAAATGTGGGCATAAAACTATTTTTTTTCCCTACATTTTCAAACTTTAAAACAGGTCAGTTTGACCTGCAGGACGAAACGAGGGTTAAATTACCTAATAATTAGTAGCACAAACACAAGTTTTAAAGTTTTTAGGGGCTTGAAATTCAGAACTTAGGGTTGAGGAAAATTAAGTTTTAAAGCAGATTTATTTAATTACTGCAACTTGAATTTAGTTTTAAATCAATTAATGCAGAAACGTCCACTTATATTTATACAAAATGTTGAACTGGTGTCATTTCCAACATTAATATGTTGACGCAAGTCATCAAGCAACTTAAAAAGTTGAACTAAATCCTCCATTTCCATGTCCAGCTCACAACCATGCAGTAAAACAGCTCTTCAGAGTGGAGTCAGAACTTTGCAGTTCACTAATGAACGATTAATAATATATTACCATGTTTGACTCATACAAAAATAGTTGTAAAAATAAAATACGCATGATATTTCTTTTTGCAAATTTGACTTCTATAGAGGATTTAAAAACTGATGTTTGACACTACATCTCTATTTTTGAAAGCTCTTTCTTTCTTTGGTGCTTAACATGAGACTTTATAGAACTCAGACATCATTTAATTAATCTCTGATTCTTCCTTAAATGTTGAACTGCTCCTTTAAATCAAGCTTCTGTTCTTCTCAGTCGTGAAGCTTGAAGCGTCGACTTGTTTGTTTCCTCAGTCGGATCAGCAAAAATCTCCTGGAAGTGTCCTCCGTCCTGTTCGTCCGTCCTGTTCGTCCGTCCTGTCCCTGCTCTTTCTGTGTGTTAAAGGCCCACTGAGGTGTCGCTGTCCAGGTCACGGCGGCCTGCAGCTGGTTTTCTGAGCACTAAGCTGCGTTATCTGGCAGCAGCAGCTCTGACTCAGCAAAGAAAGGCTTTAACTGTGTGTGGACCAAAGAGCTGCATCACCCATCTGGTGCTTTTTCAGTCTTCATGCTGGAAAACACAACAAAAACCGGATGTTTATCAGGTTCAAATGGGATTTAGAGTCTAGAAAAGTGGAATTTTGTGGAAAAAAAAGTGCAGAAAAACTAATAAAATAAGATCTTTTTTCTCTTCTCAGCCTGGATACTGCATGTAGTGATTTTAAATTATGGCTAAACGAGCTAATTGAACTATTACACGCAAACACATATAAAAACAAGTTACACAACATGAATTTTCCGGCTTCCTGTTGTTGGTTCAGGCTGTAGTTGTGGTTTGTCTTCAGGCTGAAAAATGATTCTTGTGACCAGAAACCTTCAAAATCTCAGCAGCTGCTTTGATCTTTTCAAGTTTTTTTTTTGTCACATTTCATGCAAGATTTGGTTCATTTCTTTAAACTGGCTCCTTTTCTCACGTTTTATTTAATTTTCGTCTCACTTTTCCCCTGTTTCTTCTGCAGAAAGCTCCTCTTGAGTGTATTTTGCAGCAACAACAGCTTCAAATCTGAGTAATTTTACAGTATTTAATGGATTTCTACACACCTGGAAATGTATGATGAATTTAAAGCTACACACTTATGGTTGGGTTTGACTCTGATTTTCTGCATTTCTTACATTTTTACAACATTTTTCTTCTCATTTGTCTCACTGAAAAATGATCAAAAATATACATTTTTGCATCAGATTTTACAAACACAATAAATTCTGTGTTTCTTGCTACAACCAAGAACAACAGTGAATACACTTCTTTTAGGCTGAACTGCACGATGTTTCATTTAGGAAACAAGCATGGAAATAAATTTAACATGTAAGTAGAAAAGCATCTATAGTATGAACAGCCAGCCAAGTGTTTTCTGTTTTCATGCAGCAGCATCCAGTCTATTTCTAAAGTATTTAAAGGCTTTTCATATATAAAAGTAAGATGAATTCTAAGCTTCACACTTATTACCGGTTTACTTTGTAACTTTTTTGCAAAATTTGAGTTTATTTTTATTTAAAAACTCTCAAATTGAGCCCAATATTTTGATATCTCCTTTTATTATTATTATAAATAATAGTAATAAAAATTCTAATAATAATAACAGCAAATCTGAAAAAAAAATACTGTATTTTATGAGATGATTATTTTCTAGTATTTTACAGTATATTTTGGCACCACAGCAGCTGGAATATTTATTTAATTATTAATTTATTTTTTACAATACATGAGTGTTCTATTATCTTGGTTTAGGAAGAACATGTTCATTTCCTAATATTTATTTATTTATTTATATTTATTTATTTTAAGACAGTTTAGATTTCAAAACATTCTGCCAACAGATTCAAATAGTTTTTCTTGAGGCGTTTTTTTATCCTGTCAGTTGTCTTTTTAATCTTTTTTTGTTCTGTGAATGTCATGAGTAAAAAAATCTTTTTTTTTTTAATCATTATATGTGTAATTTATCATTAAGTGCATCCACTCATTATTATGATACCATATATTAGGCCAAGTAAATTTTTTATCATTGTATATTCTAATTTATCAATAAGTCTGTTTATTATTTCTATTATAACTGTTATATATTTTAGGTATCTTTATTTTAACATGCAAATATCCGTAATTAAACATTAAAAAGCCAAAAATACACATGATCCCATGTAGGTTTTTTTTTTTATCCTGCCATTTGTTTTTTGATTTTTAATCTGTTTTTGCTCTGCGAACGTCAGGAGCATCAGCAGGAACACGCGGGATCATTTTATTACATCCGTCTTCCTCGTCAGAAAATACTCATCTTTTGCAGGAATCTGAAGTTTGTACAAACGGCAGAGAGACACACAGACACACACACGGGGGAGGATTGTTTCTGAATTTCATCACAAATGATGGAGTTGACAAGTGAAATATACAAGACAGAGCGGAACAAACCCTCTGAGGTGAGCGGAACAGCGTGGTGGAACTGAAAATACAGAACATCATCGACTTAAACATCCTCGTCAAGTATTGTTTTAACCCTCCTGTTGTCCTGCGGGTCAAACTGACCCTTTTAAAGTTTGAAAATGTGAGGAAAAAAAAAAAATTCACAGTGAAACTTCTGATGTCCACATTTTCAACATTTTTGGGAAATTTTTCAACATTTTTTGGTGGGAAAAAAATGTTAAAAAATGTTTCTTTAAGAACATTCACAAAAAAATCTACCAAAATCCAGTGAAATTCGCTGGATTTTGGTTTTTTTTTTTTTGAAGTTTTACTGATATATATGTAATCACTTTATGATATTTTTTAGGATTTTTTTGGAAGATTTTTCTCATTTTTTGAAAATATTTACAAGAATTTTCTTGCCAAATTTGGGGGATTTTTTTTTAATTAAATAAAACGATTAAGGGAAATTTTTAAGGAATTATTGAAATTTTCTGAAGGTTTTGCTATTTTTCAGAAATTTGGGAATTTTTTTGCTGAATTTTTGTATTTTTTCAGACAAGGAAACAATATTTTTTGTTGCCCATAAAAGAAGACAACAGGAGGGTTAACTGGCAGCTGTGGTTCGAGTTTTGCCCGTGAAATGGACTCGACTACAGAACAGAGTAGAGCTGAGACGAGAAACGGGCAAACAGGAAGCCAGACGAGGAGGAAAAAAAAAAAAGGAAAAGAGCCAAACATCACATGCTATTGTTTGAGGAACCTCCTGATCGTGTCGCTTCTGTAATCTGGCAAACACTGGCACTTTTCACCGGAGCTCCTGTTGGCACTAAACTGGAAGACAAACTCCATTATCTGAGGAACCAAAACCACTTTTATTTCCTGTCGCAGGTTAACAATGAAAGCACATGCAGCACGTGATAAAACTAACAAAAAAAACAAACTTCAAAATCATCACAACTACCGTAGATTCCTCCTGCAGTACTACAAGTGTCACGTAGTGGAGAAATAACGCTGCTCTCGGTGTGATGATGGAATCGGACAGACGTGGTTTTTCTGTGAACTAACATGTGCGTGAGATCGGTTTCTGCTGCAGGAGAACTGAAGAATCTGTCACAGCGTGTTTGAAAGCAGAAAACCAGATGTTAGCGAGAGTCAGGCCACCATGTTGATGGAGTTACAGAATTAAATCATTGCTTTGTCCCTTTTGTCCTCATTCCTGGGAGCTTTACATCACATTTACTTCACATGAAAGTTTCTGTGACTAGAAGTAAAACTAGAAATGCAGTTATTCTAAAAGATCCCATTTTAAAAAACTGAAATGTTCCTCCATCAGTACATACCTACACTACCGTTCAAAAGTATGGGGTCATCCAAACAGTTTCACGTTTTCCATGAAAAGTCCCATGATTGTTTCCGTCTTTGCAGTTTCTAGCTGATAAATGGTGTCATTTTGGTTTAGGTGATATAATACCATTTGACCACATTATAAATAAGTAATGCAGAATAACATGACTTCAATGAAACATCCGGACTCGAATATCTGAATATCCAGTCGTTGTGGTGGTATCCGAATATTAATTTTGAGATCCAAATATTTGGAGTCAGGCCCCACCCCCCCATCGGATGACGTCGGGTTACCTAACCCTAACCCTAACCCCCCTAACCCTAAGCCCTAACCCTAACCCCTAACCCAGTAACCCCATCCGAATATTCGTCCTTAAATGGGGCGAGGTAAGGTTTGGTTGTTTTTCCAGTTCAAAGATGCTGGAAAATTGAAAATTTGATGCTTCGTACTGTTTTTACAGTTTCCTGCTATGATGAATGGTATAATTTTGGCGACTTAGCTCGCATTGCTGTACCTTAACCCCTTGACGTTTGAATTTATTTACAATTAAATAAAAAAAAAAAAAAAAAACTACTTTTGTGTGTTTTTGCTTTCCAGCTGATGCTAAAATAAGTGGAGATTGCTAATTTGTCTATTATACATAAAACAGATATATAATAATTAGGTCCCACTCCGACCGGTTCTACCAGAAACCAGTGCTTGCAAAAGGTTCCGAGGTACGTATTGATTATGCACAAATTGGCACTGGGGGAATGGATACGCTATCTCTGCTGCAGTCTGAATGAAAGTGGTATGATGCGAATTTGCGACAAGCAGTTAACTGAACAAAAAGTCAAGTAAAGTACACTACCATTCAAAAGTTTGGGGTCACCCAGGCAATTCCATGTTTTCCATGAAAACTCCCACTTTTATCCATGTGCTAACATAACTGCACAATGGTTTTCTAATCATCAATTAGCCTTTCAACACCATTAGCTAACACAATGTAGCATTAGAACACAGGAGTGATGGTTGCTGGAAATGTTCCTCTGTACCCCTATGGAGATATTCCATTAGAAATCAGCCGTTTCAGAGCAGAACTTCTGTAGCGACGGAAGCAGAATAAGCTACAAAAATATGGACTAGAGCAGAAAAACTAAGAAGCCTCCGAGAAACGTCTCTGTTTTTTCAGATGAAAAAGAAACTTAGAGTTTAGAGGAAGCATTTTGAAGAAAGACTGCAGTCTGAAAAAAAAAACCGCATCAACTACAAGTTGAATGTGATCAGCATGCCTCAACAATGTTTGTGTAATTCCTCTACCAGAAGGGGGAGACAAGCAATTAAGAATTTCTTGCAAACCAACATTTTAGTTTGGGCCAGATTATCGATTTCTATTCCTACAGTTGGGACCATTTCTGCTAAAACATTAACTTCTGCTGTAAAGTAAAACCTAAAGTAAACTAAAATAGAACTGCAGATTTGACTCCTTCAACAGGGTGGCCGAACCTCGTAGCTTCAGGTCTTCCTTCTCCAAACACATCTGTACAACATGTGGTTCTCTGGGTGGAACTCAGGATGGAGGTTTGGTTGAACATGGTGTGGAACATTTGAGGTGAAAACACTCCAGCGGTTCACATCGACAGCGGCTGGATTAGACGACGTAAACTGAAGCGAGTCGCTCCGTTTTCGAGGGTCGACGTCGTCTCAGAGTGCAAAGAGTCGATCACAGAAACTGTCCGGACCCGCAGTCCTTCAGCCGACTGACAGTCCAACCAGCCGACGGCTACTCCATGACGTTCCTGTTGTAGTCGTACGACAGCCGTCGCTTGGCGGCGGCGCTCTGAGCGTGCTGATTGGCCGACGGGAGGCCGGGGGAGAGGCGGCGGTTCGCTGTCCAGGAAGCAGGTCGGACTTCCTGCAGAGATGAAAGCAACACGGTGATGCAGAGGAGATGTTTCTACAAAAAATGAGTCAGTTAAATTAGATAGAAAATTTAAACCAGTGGTTTAAAAAAATATTTTCACAGTGAAACTTCTGATGTCCACATTTTCCACATTTTTGGGAAATCTTTGAACATTTTTTGGTGGAAAAAAAGAAATGGTAAAAATGTTTCTTAAGAACATTCACAAAAAATCAACCAAAATCCGGTGAAATTTGCTGGATTTTGGTTGATTTTTATGTGAATGTTCTTAAAGGAGACATTAGAAGTTTTACTGATATATATGGAATCACTTTAGATATTTTTAGGATTTTTTTTGGAAGATTTTTACTCATTTTTTTGAAAATATTTACAAGACTTTTTTTTTGCCAAATTTGGGGGATTTTTTAAAATAAAAATTTTAAGGGAAACTTTTAAGCAATTATTGGAATTTTCTTCCTGATGGGTTTGCAAATTTTCAGAAATTTGGGGAATTTTTTTGCAGAATTTTTGGATTTTTTTTCAGACAAGGAAATATTTTTTGGTGCAACAGGAGGGTTAAGACTAAAACTACATAAAATATTCAAACTCTAAATCCTAAAAGCTAAAAAAATAGCTCCTGATTAAGTTAAAAACAGACTATATTCATGGATCAAACTATTTAAAAAAGTCACATTTTCTCTGCCTCCCTGCAGGAAACCTCCACATTGTTGGAGGAAACCTCACATCTGTATACTTTTCAGGCATCCTGGAGTTTTCTGACAGGATTCGGTTCGTTTATTTAACTGTGGCTTTGAAGTGTGAGTGTGATGAACGTAGCTTCGGTGGCATCATTCATGAACGAAGCTGCAGGTTTCAAGGCCATCAGTCTAACGGCACCATCGCTTCATTTTACATGCGTCGACTAATTCAGTTTAACAACCTTGAAGCTTCGCAAATTAAAAGCGAACACCAGCAGCTCGGTGCCAATTCACAAAAGCCATCACTTTGTGTGGAAAGACGGGGAGCGTTTACTGTAAAATTAGGTTTCTAGAGTGTTTTCTGTCTGATTGAGACGTGCAGTTTTCAAAATAAAAGCGTTCCCGTGTTTACTCACAGTCTGCGACTGCTCCAGGTGTAAAGTCTTCAGCAGCAGGTCACGAGAAACGCCGTTGGCTCGCTTGTATCTCTGGCCAATCATTTTGTTCAAGTCGTGGAAACTGTCCAGCAGCCTGCAGGGTGAGACGAGGACAACATGCAGAGGACACAGCAGCTCAGTTTGAGTTAAAGGATGCTTTAAAGTCAACATTAGATGCAGACTGCGTGGAAGAGATGCAAGAATAATTCCACCGTTATAATTACAGACAAATGTTTTATAGCTGAAACCTGAATCATATTATATAAATATAATAATAATAATAAAATGAGCAAATTAATTATTAATTATTTAAATGCACTAATTTATGCATTTAATGTATGAAACTGGTGATAATGAACATAAATGTATTTGTTCTCGTAATAGTTTCCTTTAACATGCACTTCTCCACGTTAACCACTCGGTGGCCACATTTTGTTTCTTTTTTTTTTTTTTTCAAATCTAGTACCGAATGTCCCCATAATTCTGCAAATGCACCTCAATTCCAGCATAAATTCTACAATAAAACATCAAATGAGTGCAGGAATACTCAATAAAATACAATAAAAACAAGGTAATTTTTAGATAGAGGGACTTTGTAGGTCAGAAAACAAGACTCAGTGAACAAATCAATACATTTTTCCTAAAAATAAAACATGAAAAAGACACACATAAACTTACTGTAAAACATGCAGAGGTTGTTAAAATGAGAATACGGTTTAAAGAGTCAAGCTTCATTGGAAAAAATCTGTATTTGTACTACGCATTCAGCACTCTTTTTGAGCTAAAACACAAGTTCCAACAGACAAATATTAGAATATATAGTAAGAATGACATGTTGGTGTTAGGAAAAAAGGATTTAAAAGCTGGATTTGAATAAGTTTTCCATTAATGGAGCTCATACACAGTGGGGAATTCTGAATCTTGTGCTGTATCCTGTAAAAATGTGCTTTTCTATGTTCGATATGTGGGGCAAAGTGACCGTCTGTGCACATTATTATCTTTGAAAAGTCCTTGTTAGCTTTTTGAAAATGTTATTTATAGATGTTTTCTACTTTTTGCAATCTCTTTTTAGAGAACTTGCATTTTGCAAACATTTTATTTTGGGAAACATGCCATTGTTCTGCTGCCATGCAAGGCAGCAAAATGACAACAAAGTTCCTAATTCTTATTTTAGTTGTAATTCTAGATGATGTGGACTTATTGTGGTATGAACTAAACTACGTGCCAGTCTGGGTATGTGGACGTGTAAAGCCATTTTCTTGCAAGTAATTGTTCTTTTTCACTTTCTCTTGTCTATTTGTGTAACTATTCGCAAACCGAAACACATTTCAGATCCAGTTTTTTGCTACATGGTGAACTCCAGCTAGTCCTGGATCTGCATGCAGCTGAGTGTGTAGCTGCTGGCAGCTCCAAGGCCGAGGCCACGGTTCTTTAGCTGGGGAAGGACGGATTAACCACTCCGGGTTCAGGATGAGCTGCAGCGAGGAGTGGAGCCGCTCAGGGTTTTATTCACAAGTGGAGGAAGTATATTATATAGAGACGCTGTACAGGTGTGTTGTGGTGAAGAGGGTTGAGCTGAAAGGGTAATTTACTGGTGGATCGACACTCACCGGCCACTTTATTAGGTACACCCGTTCAACTGCTTGTTAACGCAAATAGCTAATCAGCCAATCAGCCAATCACATGGCAGCAACTCAATGCATTTATTCATGTAGACGTGGTCAAGACAACCTGCTGAAGTTCAAACCGATCATCAGAATGGAGAAGAAAGGGGATTTAAGTGACTTTGAACATGGCATGGTTGTTGGTCTGAATATTTCACAAACTGCTGATCTACTGGGATTTTCACACACAACCATCTCTAGGGTTTACAGAGAACGGTTGGAAAAAGAGGAAACGTCCATTGAACCAGAATACCTCGTTGATGTGAGAGGTCAGAGGAGAATGGACAGACTGGTTGGAGATGATAGAAAGACAACAGGAACTCAAATAACCGCTGGTTACAACCAAAGAATGCAGAATACCATCTCTGAACGCCTTGAAGAAGATGTTCTACAGCAGCAGAAGACCTCACCAGGTTCCACTCCTGTCAGCTAACAACAGGAAACTGAGGCTACAATTCAAACAGACTCACCAAAACTGGACAATAGAAGATTGGAAAAATGTTGCCTGGTCTGATGAGTCTCCATTTCAGCAGAATTTGGTGTAAACAACATGAAAGCATGGAGCCATAAAATTAGGAAAAATTAGACAAAAAAAATCAACAAAAAGATTGAAAAAGACAAAGAAATCAGACAAAAAACAAAAAGTTTGAAAATGATAAAAAAGAGACAAAAAACAACAAAAAGATTGAAAATTATGAAAAATAAGACAAAAACAACAAAAGGATTGAAAATTACAAAAAACTTACACAAAAAGAGATTGAAAATGACAAAAAAAATTAGATAAAAAAGCAAGAAAAAGATTGAAAATGACAATGAAATGAGACAAAAACCCCCCAAAAGATTTAAAAGGACCAAAAAATGAGACAAAAAAACAACAAAAAGATTGAAAATGACAAAAAATGAGACAATAACAACATGAAAGCATGGATCCATCCTGCCTTGTATCAACGGTTCAGGCTGCTGCTGGTGTAGGGGATATTTCATTAGTACCAGCTGATCATGGTTTAAACTCCACAGTCTACCTGAGTATTGTTTCTAACCATGTCCATCCCTTTATTA
Organism: Amphiprion clarkii; assembly: GCA_027123335.1. Lineage (NCBI taxonomy): Eukaryota > Metazoa > Chordata > Actinopteri > Pomacentridae > Amphiprion > Amphiprion clarkii. The sequence continues at coordinate 32,516,635 of CM049575.1, read as the reverse complement.
CCACAGTGGACCATCTTCTGATGCTACTTCCAGCAGGATAATGCTCCACGTCACAAAACTCAGATCATCTCTAACTGGTTTCTTGAACATGACAATGAGTTCTCTGTACTCCAACAGCCTCCACAGTCACCAGATCTCAATCCAGTAGAACCTTTGGGATGTGATGGAACGGGAGATTGACATCATGGATGTTCAGCAGACCAATCTGCAGCAACTCCGTGATGCTATCATGTCAATATGGACCCAAATCTGAGGAATGTTTCCAGCACCTTGTTGAAAGTAAACAATTAAGGCAGTTCTGAAGGCAAAATGGAGTCAACCTTTTACCAGCAAGGTGGACCGAATAAAGTATCCAGTGAGGGTAGAGTGTCTATTCCTACTCTCATCTGTGGCCACCAGCTGTTATTGTGACTGAAAGAATGAGATGGTGGATGTAAGTTTCCTCTGAAGGGTGTCTGGGGTCGTGTTTGGATCTCGGTCATTGGGGAATAGAACCGCTGCTTCTTTGCATGGGAAGCAGGCAGCTAGCAGGATGCTTCCTGGACTGGTCCCAGGTGAGTTGACTGAATGAATTTTCCTCTTCATGGAGCTCCACTGCTGCTGCTCGCAGGTTAACATGCTGCTCTGTCACTCTGTCTTCATGTCATGTCAGATTTACAGCCAGGAAAGCATCCCAAGCTGCTCCAGGAATGTGTTGACATGCATCAGATCGATTGACGTGCAGCAAATCTAAAAGATTCAGTGATATTAGCAGACAGACATACAGTGGAGACGGTGGACCTACCCCTGGTCCTGGCTGGTTCTGCCCCGGAGGAGCTGGGTCAGAGTGGGAACAGCAGCGAGGTCACTGCAGGACGGACCGGGCAGCGATGGGAAGGCCTCAGCAAAGACCTCCAGCTGCAGAGAGACTTCATCAGTTAGTGCAACATCACAGAGCAAAGAGGTTCATCCTGTGGCCCATTTAACCCTCCTGTTGTCCTCATTTACGGGCACCAAAAAGTACTGTTTCCTTATCTGAAAAAATCCAAAAATTCAGCAAAAAATAGTCCCCAAATTTCTGAAAATTTCCAAAACCTTCAGCAAGAAAATTCCAATAATTCCTTAAAAGTTTCCCTTTTTAAAAAATCCCCCAAATTTGACAAGGAAATTCTTGTAAATATTTTCAAAAAATGAGTAAAAATCTTCCAAAAAAAATCCTAAAAATATCTAAAGTGATTAAATATATATCAGTAAAATTTGTAATATTTTATTTAAGAACATCCACAAAAAATCAACCAAAATCCAGCGAAATTCGCTGGATTTAGGTTGATTTTTTTTGTGGATGTTCTCAAGAAACATTTTTAACTTTTCTTTTATTCCACCAAAAAATGTTCACAGATTTCCCAAAAATGTTGAAAATGTGGACATTAGAAGTTTCACTGTGAAGATATATTTTTTTCCACATTTTCAAACGTTAAAACGAGTCAATTTTGACCCGCAGGACGAGACGAGGGTTAAACAGTGAAATAAAAATAAGTCCTTTTCTGCCTGAGAGCTCGGCACACTGCGGCCCCAGAACACAGACCAAATGCAAAGCAGCATTAAAAGAAATGCGTCTCCCGCTCATTGCATATAAAGTTAACACTTGATTTTCTTAAAGGCCTCTTCATGGCACTGAAAGCAAATAAAAAAAAAAAACTGATTTAAAAACCGCTTCCCCTACTCTCCTCCGCTGCAGCTTTGGGCAGGGCTCATTTTCCATCTGCATCTTTGCACTGCGTTTAATGTCCACTGGGACACTCTCCCTGCAGTGTCGGCTTCTTTTCTCAGTTATTCAGAGAAAAAAAAAGCTCTCCGACTGCTCTAATGTGAGTCGTACAGCTGTACAAAATATTGATTAATTTTAAGTCTGAAAACTTAGTCAGCCGTCCCGCAGGACTGTGTCAGGACGAGCCGTGTTTCCATGGTAACGGTACAGGAAGCTGGAAAAAACAGGGGACAACATGGTTCGTAATTATTCTGCCAAGGAGAGTGTAATTTTTGGGTCACAGACATGTGCACTCCGGACTGGATTAAAATCACTGACCAACACATGCCACCTCCACTAGAGAAATAAATCATGCCTTAGCAGGGCTGTAGACAATCTCAGTTAATATCCTGTAGAATATACAGACAAATACATAAGCACAGTATTGTTATATTGCAGCCTGGACCACAGTAGTGGACGGACCGACTGACAGCCCTGCAGCTCTGCTCTAACGTGAAGATTGAGGCAGACGGAGTGCTTAGCTTATCAATCTGCACATTTTTATTAACAATAATGTGCACAGATTTTGACATGAATAATTTTTTCTACCGCAAGAGTGCACTGAACAGCGATTAGCACCACCTATCAGAAGGTGGATTCTTCGACACTCGCTGCAGTGCAACAAAAAGATAAATATAAGAATGTATGGTAAGAAGAGCGTGTTGATATTGGTGAAGTAGGGATTTAAAAGCTGAATTTGTACATGCTTCAACAGAGCCCAAACACAGTGGGACATTTTAAATTCTCCAGGTATCTTGTGCCACTTTTAGACCCTGTAAGTGTTTACATTCTTATTCTTAGCTCTGAACCCTGCAGTATATAGACAAATTAATTGGCTTAATGTCTGCATATATCTTCATATGTTTCCTATTTCTGATGCTTTTGGCAATACTTTGCATTTACTGTTTCTCCTGTGTTTTTAGATTTTCTAGGGTTGCTTATAGTGAGTTGATTGGTTGTTCGTGTCCAAAACATTTCATTGCATTTATGAGCAGCATTCTCTACAAACTTTCAATAGACAAATATGGAAATGTATGTCAAGTTGATATTGATAAAGTAGGGTTTTAAACTTGGATTTGTACATGCTTTCCATTTACAGAGCCCAAACCCAGTGAAAAGTTCTAAAATCTCCAGGTACCTTGTGCCATGTTCGCCCACGGTAGTCGGCAAACCTCAGGAACTATTACTGACACCATGCTACAGCGCAATCTATAACCAGCAGCTATAACCTGTAAAACTGTATGTTTTTTGTATTTGATATGAAGAGCAATGTGGTCATTGGTACAGATCAATTCTGACTGAGCATGTTGATGTTGGTAAATTAGGATTTTTAAAGCTGGATTTGTACATACGATTCATCAACAGAGCCCAAACACAGTGGAAGGTTCTAAAATCTCCAGATATCTTGTGCAATTTCCAGATTCTGTGACGGTGTTACAATCCGAAAAGACAAATATATTAATGCATGGTAAGAATAGCATGTTGTTATTGGTAAAGTAGGGATTTAAAAGCTGGATTTGTATATAATTTCCAATGACAGAGCCCAAACACAGTGGGAAGTTCTGGAATCTCCAGATATCTTGTGCTATGTCGGCCTACTGTGGTAGTTTTAACAGTCACTACAGTACAACCAATAGCAAAATACAAAAATTTATGGCAAGAATGGCATGTTGGTATTGGCCAAGTAGGGTTTTTAAAGTGGAAATTGTACAAGCTTTCCATCAACAGAGCTCAAACCTAGTGGGAAGTTCTAAAATCTCCAGATATCTTGTGTGCCATGTCTGCCCACTGTAGTTGGCACACTTCACTGGGAAGATGTTACAGTCCAGTCAATAATCAGTTGCTATAGCACTCACTACAGTGCAACTAGTAGCCAAATATATAAATGTATGTTAAGAAAAACATGTTGGCACTGGTAATGTAGTGGTTTTAAAGCTGGATTTGTACGTGCTTTCTATCAATAGAGCCAGGTGGAAGTTCTAAATTCTCCAGATATCTTGTGCTTTGTCCAACCCTCGCCTTGTTTGTCTTTAAAAAAAATCCTTCTACCAACTTGCTTTGTTTTCTACTATTTTGTTGCAACTAATTGTTGGTCTGTTTGTGTAATATTTTACAAACCAAAATACATTTCAGTCTCGCTACAGTCCAACTGTACCAAATTCTGATTGGTCGAGAGTCGGTCTCGTCGCTCCTCCACGGCGCTGGTCGGCCACCACTGATCCACAAGGTCTCGGCCTTCATCCGGCGAGTCCTGAGGAAAGGCTGTCCAGGTGTCGTCTGATTGGTGGAAGGAGCTGTCCATCCAGCCTGCCGTCCAATGGGACGACTCCCCGGCGATGGCCTGGTTTCCAAGTGCTGTTTTCAGACACACACAGTTAGTTATACAGTAAAGCTCCAAAGCCTAGTTGTCAATAGTTAATGGTTTTAATAACTGATTGATTTAATTGGGCACTTTTAGGGAATTTTAAGGAAAAACAATGAAATTTCTCTGATTCCAGCTTCTTGCAGTTACATTTCTCTGGTTTCTGCCTTCTCTGTGACAGTAAACTGAATATTTTGGGTTTTTGAAGAAGCAAGACATTCGGGGACATTGCCTTGGGCTTTAGGAAACACTGACCAACTCTTTTTTGGAATATTTCCCAACATTTTATAGGCTAAACAACTGCATAATTGTGAAAACAATCATCAGAATAATCAACATGAAAATAATGGTTGCTTGCAGCCCTACTACCAGTGATTTGGAAAAATAGAAGTAAAATTTGCATCATAATATTGTGTCCATCAGTACTTCAGGAGTTACAGTTGTTACCACACAAAGTAATTATCAGTTCCACATACTCTGCGATAAATATTACATTTTGATAATTGATCAATTAGTTTGAGTCATTTTTTAATGCAAAGAAAGTCAAATTTGATGTTGACTTTTTGTTTTTTTTTCCTCCTCTGCGATGGCAAACTGAATATATTTTGGTTTTTGTCCAAAACAAGACATTTGAGGATGCTGTCTCTACATTTTTCACCATTTTCAAACCAACCAACAGACTGATTCAAGATAATAATCAATAGATGAATCAATGAGAATTATTGGTGTTTCCAGCCCTATTGTACAAAATACAGTCAGGACTGTGGATGTACAAGACTATTAGCAACTTTGAAAAACAGGAGTTAGTTACTTGTTGTCATGCGAGTTAATGTTCTGTTCCACAAACACTACAACTAACACTGTATTTTGATAATTGATTACCTAGATTAAGTCAAAATTGTCTGATTTGTGCTTCTTGAACTTGAATATTTTCTGGTTTCTTTCCTCCTCTGTTAGCAAACTGAGTATTTTTTGGTTTTTGGACAAAACAAGACATTTGAGGATGTCTTTGGCAGGATGTCTTCTGTCTTTGGCTTTGGGAAACGGTGACCACCGTTTTTCACCATTTTTAAACCAGACAACCAATCATTTAACTGAGACAAAACTCATCAGATTAATCTGCATGTAAATGATGGTTGTTTGCAGCCCAATTTACAGTGTAGAATAGATTAGTAGCAATTTGGAAAAATAGAACTAAATTTTGCCTAATATGTACGTTTGGAGCACTGGGAAGTTAATTATCTATAAACTCTACATTAAACAATTTATTTTGATAATTCAATACTTAGTGTAATTCAGTTTTTAGGGAAAGACATTCTAATTTCTTTGATTCTGTTTTTTGAAGTTGAATATTTTCTGGTTTCTGTCCTTCATTAAGACTGAATATCTTTGGGTTTTGGACAGAACAACACATTTGAGGATACCGTCTTGGGCTTTGGAAACACTGATTGATATATTATCACCATTTTCAAATATTTTACAAATCAAACAACTCATGGATGATTCAAGAAAATATTAACCAAATTATTGACATGAAGATAATAGTTGTTTTCAGCCCTTTTGTACTGTGTAGCTACTGTAAACGTCTCTTAAGTGTTGTGCTGTGAACTGTAGTCGTACTTTAGACCTTTATTGCACTGAGTCTGTTTAACTGGCAATAACTGGCCTCTATTATTATATACAATTGTATTAAATGTCCCTGCTTTAAAAAAATGCATTATTTATGAGTAATACCTCATAAAGAACCAGTTTAACCATATGACACTCAGCATATATCACCGTTATTTAGCAGGAAATGTGGCCTGCAATACTATAATTCATGCCACTGCTTATTATAGTCTAAACTCTGGTGCAATATTACAGAATACAATTTACATTCCCTGATCTGTTTGTGTTACTTAAAGTGCCTCATTTCTGCAGTCAGCTTTTTATGAAGTGTTTACACTACACATACATATTCTCTATATTTATGTTAATGTTTATTTCTATGCACCAAGAGGAGTTGCAGTCCAAATGTTGTTGTACGCAGATCTTACAAAGACAATAAAGTTGACAATAAAATTCAGATTTTAGCTGGGATTTTGAGGTATCTGCCACTCAAATCCTATTTTTACATTTTACCTATTTTTTGACAGTACAAAACTGGACAAAACTTGGAGAAACTGAACAACATGTGGCTGCAAAGTTAATTTTCAGTCTCGTAAACGCCACAATAACTTTTTAAAACCTGTCCTGGATCTTTATTGATTACAAGCATAAATTATAGTAAAATTTGTCCTGTATTTTTCAGCACCAACGTGTCACAAGTCGCCTTTACTATTCCGTTAATCACCTTGTTTTGCAGAGGGTTGCCTGCTGTTGCTTAAAAGTTACCTGCTGCATCCGACTCTGCAGGATTCTTTGTGTCTGTGCGCTCGACTTTAATCACACTCCCACACCTCACCACCAGGAAACATTTCCGAGAGTATCTGCGTCTGCCTTTGATTGCCGCGACGCCTTTATGAGTTGCTCTGTCTTGCTCAGACGTTGCGCGATGTATCTGTCAGACGCTTCGCTCGTCTTGGTGCGTTTCTTCTTTCACCTGTTGCCCCGTAACCCGAGGCTAAAGGCAGCTTAGCGTCCCCCGCCTCCCCTCAGCCCAACTCTGAATGATTAATACCGTGTAGTGAGAGTCGGGAATCCAGGTCAGGACAGACCAGTCTCATTTCCACTGTGCAGCTAAATGGTGCTTACATGGCCAGGAAAACATACAAAACATAAAGACGTGCTGTTAAGGTTCCCGAAATTGTTCATTTTTGGAAGCAGAAAGTACTTTTTATTAATGTTTTTTCATTCAGAAAGTCCCTACAACTCTAGTTTAATCATATTTTGGTCAAATTTTGCTAATTTTGCTAATGTGACATCATCTTTTACAAGCAAAAACTACTTTGTGTTTTTTTACTACTTTACCAATACCAACATGCTTCATGCTTCTTACCATACATTTCTATATTGGCTATTAGTTGCACTGTGGTGAGGGCTATAGCAGCTGGTTATTGACTGGGCTGTAGCATCTTCCCAGGGAAGTGTGCCCATTACAGTGGCGGACATGCACACAAGATATCTGGAGATTTGATGTTCACTGTAAGGATTATGCATCCTAGGCGAGTTTCCAGCTTTACTTTGACACAGCATGGAAATGACTAGAAAAAATGAAATATAATGGTTAAAAACCTTCAGGAAGAAAATTCCAATAATTCCTTAAAAGTTTTATTGAAAAAAATCCCCCAGATTTGGCAAGAAAGTTCCTGGAAATATTTTCAAAAAATTTGTGAAAATCTTCCCAAAAAAAATCCTAAAAATATCTAAAGTGATTCCATACATATCAGTAACATTTCTCATATTTTTTTAAGAACTTTCACAAAAAAAATCAACAAAACTTGTCAACAAAAATGGTTGATTTTTTATGAATGTTTTTAAAAAACTTTTTTTTTTCCACCAAAAAATTTTCAAAAATTTCCCAAAAATGTTGAAAATGTGGACATCAGAAGTTTCACTGTGAAAATAAATTTTTTCCCACGTTTTCAAACTTTAAATCGGGTCAAATTGACACGAGGGTTAAAAGTCTGTCATGTTATTTTAATGTTGTGAAATTCATGGGTGAAACGTTGCACTGGAAAATAATCTGAAAAAGTGTTCAGATGAAGTGGATAAAGTTTCGGCTTTCATCTTAATGCAGCGGAGATTCAATAATAGAATCAAAACTATCGGCACGTCAGACGTGACAACGAAGACATCTGTAAAGTGGGTGAAGCCTGATACTTAAAAGGTTAAAATTTTCAAAAAATACCCTGGAATGTTCCTTTAAACTTTCCTAATTTACATATTCTGCCTCTGCAGATGGCACTAAAGTGTCGCTTAATTACTCCTTACTGATAAATCTTCAGCAAATCAACACAAAAATGTTTGATAGCAGAAAAGCTCGAGCCGTAAATACTGCATAAACCTCGTGTCAGCCTTGACTGACCTCGCTGTGGAAACTGGGTTTAAGTGCCTGAGCTGATTAGCTAAACGGAGCAGAATGAGGGATCACGCTGGCTGATTAACACTGGCTGCTTGAGAAAAACAAAAAGGCCACAGACTCTGATGTACCTGCACGTCTGGATCACCAATACGTCCACCTCATGAGAGCCGTCATATTTTCTGATTAACAATTCACTCATTCGTTTGACATTCTGCCTCAGAGCTCCGTGAAAGCCATAATTTATTACTGGAGCTGCTTCAAACCCCCCCCAAAAACCCATTTTCTCAATCAGCTTCCAGCAGTTAATGACGGGTTTCGAAATGAAGACGCAGTTTTCTACCAAAGTCGGAACAGATTTGGTATTTTCACATGACAGAGCTTTATAATGTGAGTTTTATTCCTGCTTTTCCTTGCAGGATTTAGCAAAATTTTACCAAAATATGACGGAAAATGCGATTAAACCAGAGTTTTAGTGACTTTCTGAATGATAAAACATTCACTAAATGTAATTTCTTCCCCAAAATGAAATTTTTTGGCAACTTGGATGACAAATCTTTTTGTTAATGTTATTGAAATATGAGTTTTGTTTCTCTGGTTTGAAGAGGGCAAGAAAATTGCATTAGTAAAATGAGCAAAACTTAAACAAAATATGATAATAAATGCGATTAAACCAAAGTTTTAGTGGGTTTTTAAATGACAAAATATCAAAAAGTACATTTTGCTTCTAAAAATGAACATTTTCAGGGACTTAAATAAAAAATCTATATGTTCGTCGTGTTTTTCTGACTTTCCTCAATAAGATCTCTGGATTTATTATTTAATTTTTTGTGTGGCTATTTCCATATCACCTCAAAGTAAAGCGGGAAACTTGCTTGGGATGTATACTCCTTACAGTGAACAACGAGTCTGCATTTTTTGGTTATTTGACCTGAGAGAACGGTTTTTAATGTGAGTTGTGATCCCTGATTTTCTGTCTGGTTTGAAGAGGGCCGGATTACCAAATTAAAAAAAATTCTGATGAAAAATATGATTAAACAAAAGTCTCACTGATATTCTGAATGATATCATTCATAAAAAGTACTTTTCGCCTCCCAAAATGAACATTTTTGGAGTCTTGGACAACAAATCTTCATCTTATCTACACAATGTTCAATAAAGTTTAAATTTCTTGATTTATGTTTCATTTTTTTCTAGTAATTTCCATGCTGAGTCCAAGTAAGGCGTAATACTTGCTTGGGATGCATAATCCTTACAGTGAACATCAAATCTGCACTTTTTTGGTTATTGAACATGAGAGAACTTTTTAATGTGAGTTTTGATGCCTGATTTTCTCTCTGGTTTAAAGAGGGCAGGAAAAATGTCACATCGCATGAGCGAAATTAGCCAAATTTTACCAAAATATGATGATAAATGTGATTAAACCAGAGTTTTAGGGATTTTCTGAATGAAAAAAACATGAATAAAAAGTATTTTTCAATTCAAAAATGAACATTTTCAAGGACTTTAATAACAAATCTTTATGCTTGTTGTGTTTTCCTGACCTTCTTCAAAAAGATTTCTGGATTTTTGTCAGATTATTTTCTGGTCATGCTATCTCAAAATAAAGCTATAAACTTGCTTTTGATGCATAATCCTTACAGTGAAAAACAAATCTGCACTTTTTTGGTTCTTTAACATGAGAGAACTTTTTAATGTGAGTTTTGATACCTAGTTTTCCCTCTGGTTTGAAGAGGGCAGGAAAAATGTGACATCATAGCAAAACTTTAACAAAACATGACGACAGATGTGATTAAACCAGAGTTTTAGTGACTTTCTGAATGATAAAACCCTTTACAAAAGTACTTTGTCAAAAATGTACATTTTCAGAGAATTAATAACAAATCTGGATGTTTGTTATGTCTTCCTGACCTTCTTCAATGAAATTTTAGATTTATTTTTTGTTTTTTTCTGGTCACAAAGTAAAACTAGAAACTTGCTTGTGGTGCCTAATCCTCACAGTGAACATCATGTCAGGTGTTTTCTTTTTCATTTGAATGCAGTTTAAGTGCAGATTGATTGAAAAAGTTCCTATTATTTAGTCCCATGATTATATTTTAGCTGTAAATAAATCTCCAAACCATGCATTAACTAGTAGAAACGAGGAAAATGTGATTTAAAGTAAACCTGAACTGTGACTGAAAACAGACTGTGTGTTCCTACATTCCTGAAACTGTACAAAAGGTTAAAACTGCACTAATACTCTCAGCATTTGCTGCCATTCACACGCTGCCGTTCTGTTCCGGCACAACAACACAGACGAGTGCTGATATTTTCCTGCACTTCAGATACTGTCTCTGAACCCTTTTTACAATTCTGACATCTTTAAGAGACTCCGCTGCCTCTGAAGCCTTTTAGTGTCAGAGCTGTTGACTTTAAACCCAAAGATCCTCTGTCAGGAAATCTGCGGTAAAACGGAAAGCAAAGTTTGCTAAAGATCCCGAAGGAGCCGGATAGAGACAGATAGCGACGAGCGGCCGCCGTTCTGCAAACACAGAAAGAGACAGAAACAGCAGGAGACTCACCAGCGATCTCTCTGCTCCCGCAAGGCACTGAGGCAGGCGTGGTGAAGCCCTCGGTCCAGGCCGACTCCCCCTCCGCCTGCATGAAGACGCCAAACTCATCCTCCTCCTCCTCGTCCTCCTCGGTGGCCACGGTGGAAGCCCTCTCCTCCAGCTTTGCTTCTCCGTCTCCCGTCGTCGTTTTAACCACCTCCTCCTCCAGGCCGGTTGCCATGGATCCCAGCAGGGGCAGAGAAGGGGCAGGATTAGCCAGAGAGGGGGCACTGGAGGTGGGGGAACCGGCGACGTCGGTGCTGGTCTCTCCGTTCGGTTCAACGCTTGTTGACTCTTCATCTTCTTCTGGAGCACGTTCTCTCTTATTATCTTCCTGTGTGGCATCTTCTACCTTCTCGCAGGTGTTCTCCCTCCTCCAATCCTCATCTTCACCTCCTCGATCCTCTAGATTCTCCTCCTCCGACTCTTCTGTCCTACTGTTTTCTGACACAACCCTCCCGTCTGTCTCTTGGATTGAAGGATCTCTGAGTCTAAAAGGTGAGGATAGAACTGAAATCTGAGGTGGCACATCTTTGTTCTCGTTCACAGTGTTTTCCTCAACTTGTGGGTTGTTCTCAGTCTCAACCCGACAAGTTTCCTGTCCAGCAGTGTCCCCTATAGGGACGGAGGATTGGTTAGTCATGGTGATGGAGGCAGGAAAGGCCAAGAATTCAGCAGGAACTTGGAAGATGTCTTTTTTCTCTGTTTCTTGATCAGGGAATCCATCTGCGTCACCTACTGCTTCTTTGCAGGACTCCTCACCTGGTTTTCTATCCTTAATAAGTCTTGATTTAAAGCCATCCAGCTCAGATCGTCCATTAATGTTTTCCATCACGATCCTTCCGTCTGCCTCGGAGATGGGACGATCTTCATGTCTAAGCGGTGAAGATAAAACATCTTCATCCTCCTGTTTACTGCGAATCTGCACGTTTTTGTTTAACTTCTCGTTCACAGTGTTTTTCTCGTCGAAGCCAACATCTGCTTCCTCAACTTGTTGCTTGTTCTCAGTCTGAACCCAATAAGTTTCCTGTGTGGTGGTGCCCCCTATAGGGACGGAGGACTGGTTAGTCGTGGTGATCGAAGCAGGAAAGGCCAAGAATTCAGCAGGAACCTGGATTATATTTTGTTCTTTCTCTGTTTCTTGATCAGAAAATCCATCTGCATCAGCTGCTGCTACTTCACAGGACTCCTCAGCTGGTTTTCTCTCATTAATACGTCTTGATTTAAAGCCTTCAGTCTCTGGCTCGGAGCGGCCGTGAATGAAGTCGCTGCTTCCTGTGTGTAATTTCATAACATCAGGGTTCGTGTCCTCGTCTCTCTCTGAATAGTCGTCCTTGCTGCGAGAGGTTTTCAGCCCTTCGTCGCTCTCGGCTCCTCCGACGTGGCAGTGGGAGTCGGTACAGTTGGTTTCTAGGTCAGGCTTTGATTCAGCCACAACACAGTTAGAGGACTTGCAGAGGCCTCCCTTCTCCTCCTCATCATTCTTTTGCAGCTCCTTCCTCATTCCCTGTCCGTTTGTGGGACTTTCTCCTCCGTCCGGTCCATCCTGGCTCTCCCTCCGTTGTGCTCTCGGTCCACACTGACTGCAGGCTTTAGGGGAAGCATCGTGGCAGCATCGGCCTCCCCTGCAGTCCTGTTGTTTGCTGTCCGGGCCTCCTTTGTCTCGCTCTTCCTGCCTTTCTTCAGCCGGATCCTCCCAGCTCCTCTGCTGCCTCTCTCTGCTCCAGCCTGTTTTCTCTGCGTTGCCGGACTTCCTCCACCTCCGGCCCGATCGCACTCTAACCCGGTTTGCTCCGGTCTGCGCCGGCGGCCTGTTATCCCTGCCTCCTCCTCCTCCTCCTCCGGTCTTCCCTCTCAGCCATCCTCCGACCACCCCGGTCGTCCCACCAGAACCGGGTTTAGCCGTCGAGTACAGACAGCTTCCTTTCTCGGTCCGGAGAAAGAGGCACTGGGTTTGCGTCTTCCCGCTGCCCTCCGAGGTCTTCAGGGTGGCGACGGTCACCAGCGCGCCGATCCCGGCCTGCCTGGCGTCCAGCCCCAGGGGGATCCCGTACCCCATGCGACCCCACTCCCCACTCAGGTAGACGTCTGCGGGTCTGGGGCAGGACGTCCCGCGGCCTGCAGGAGGCGCCGTGGGAGCTTGCCCGCCTCCCAGAAGACCGCCGGCCTTGTGGCGGTTCTTGGAGCACAGCGCCCAGGCTCGGAGGCCCCGGATCAGCGGCAGGTCGCCCAGGCCGAGCTCCAGGCGGCTGGGGAAGGGCAGGGAGGCTCTGGAGCACTTCTGGAGCATCTCCCTGGTGGCGCCCGATACGTTGAGACAGGGGTAGTTGTTGTTGTTGTTCTGCTGGAGCATGGTGCCTGTTGTCGGCCTCATTTATGTTTTATCGGTTCGTCCTCGCTTATGCTTTATTAAAACGCAGCCTGTCAGGTGGAGCCGAGTTCTCATCCGCGAGGGGGAACGCTGCCACTATCAGGAGTCTGTTCTCGATTCAGAGCCTGACAGCTCAAAGGTAAAGAGATCAGAGTTTGTTAAAAATACACTGGGCATCGTGAAGCAGACGAAACGCTCTCAAGAATCTCTGTGTTCTGATTAATTCTGACAGCGGAACTGGGGAGAATGTTTCTGAGAGGTCTCCTGCTAATCTCATATCTTAACAGTTTGTTCTGGTGACTGAAAAACCTGACGGCAAATGGGATGCTGTTCCTCTTTATCGCTCTTTAGCTCTGAGAGTCTCCTGACGAGGAGGGTCAGACGTCCGGCTGTCAGCGCTGATGGGAGCGAAGGTAATGAGAAGTTTGTTTTTTTTCGTCTGGACTGATGCTCGGCGACGCCGTCTTGGAGACTGACTCAGCTGTCAGAGAACAACCTGCGGGGGGAACGGGACAAAACAGGGAAATGAAGGACTCATAGTTGAAGGGGAAAAAAACATGCACATGAAGAAACTGCAGATTTATCCACGAGGCTCCCTGATGTGCTGAAATTGTAAGAATCGTGCCAAGAGAGGAGAAACAATCCTGGCTTACATAATGGATTAAAAAAAAAAAAAACACTCACAAGTGCAAATTTTTCCATTAGAACTAGCAAACAGGAGTGATTTTGCTCCACTACAGCTCCTGTTTGTGGGGGTGTGAGCCTGTCAAAGGTCATGTGAATCCAAGTGGTGTCTCTTCATGCTCCTCCTACCCAAACCCAGGCCTTATTTTCATATTACAATGTGGATTCACAGCATGTGCATAGTGGTGCCAGTTAGATTAGTCGTTGCATCAGCCACACACAACCATCAAATACAGTATTAAAAAAAAAAAAAAGATAAAAAGAAAGAAAACATGAAACCCAGGTGGCTACAAACCTCCTCATACCTCCACAGCGTAGAGAATTCAGCCAATAAAGCGACAAAAACAGATTATATCACACTGAGCACCATGATGACCACAATGTACCAGTACAACCAGTATCCCCCCAGTCCTGGAAGACAGGCTGGCTATTGTTCCTCACCTCTCCAGGAGCCTCCGTGGGTCGTGCTTCAGTGTCCTCTACTTGATGATGTTGTTTACGCACGAAGCCTTTCCTCGTCCTCGGGCTCCGGAGCATCCTAAAGTGGGATCAGCCACATCTCTCCACATCGGCCTACAGATCAGTCAAACCCGCATCCGTCCCGTCCCCTACACCTCCTCTAGTCTAAACGGAGACGCAGCGGCAGAACCCGGATCTGTTGTTCGGTGTGTCTCTCCGCCGCTCCGGTCGCTCCGGCCGCTGCGCACCGCCTCATCCGCCGCGGTTCGGCATCGCGCGTCGTCGCATCGTACCGCAGTAGCCTCCGGTGTGCACAGCGAGCAGGATGACGGAGAGCTAATTTGACTTGCAGCCCACTCACTGGTAGAAGGCGTGATTCGTGCCACGCAGAGACAGGGAGAGGCGAGCGCAGCGGAAATGTACGGAGGGTTGTTGGTGCCGCAGAAAACCTCCAGCAGCAGTTATTTTATATTAGACAGATCCTCATTCCGGGCCTTTTTGACTCACAGAGCTTCAGCTGGAAAGTATATCCATCTTTTATTGCAATATCATCTTTTATATATAATGTTTCTGTGCATTTTTTGTACTGTGTATAAAATATAATCCCTAACCGCCGTTAAAGCCTCTCTGTTGAGCTGCTTCTACACTGTGGGATCAGTAAAGTTTATTTTATCTTGTCTTATAGAAGTGGTCACATATCTACCCCCCTATTATTGTTTTTTTTATTACATTGTGTCTTTTTTTGCTAATTTTCTGTTGTTTTTTTTAAAGAAGTGTTTGTTTTAGAGAAGACGATAATTGGAAGTTGCAATTTTGTAAAACTATAAATTTAAAATCATTTTTAGACCATGACAAGTTGTTTTGATCATAAAGTAAAATACTAGATTGTTCATTGTTCTTTTGTCATTTTGTGTCTCATTTTTGGAATATTTTGTCTTGTTTTTGTTGTTTCTGTCTTTTTTTTGTCTGACTTTTGTCATTTGTGTAATGTTTTTTGTCGTTTTGTGTTTCCTTTTTGTCTCGCTTCTGTTTTTTTGTCTTATTTTTGTCATTTTGTGTTTTGCTTTATTTGTAGATTTGTGTATCGTTTGTGTCATTTTGTGTTTTTTTTGTCTCACTTGTGTTGTCTCCTTTTTTGTTGTTTTTTCCTCTATCATTTTTGGTCTCATTTGTCTAATTTTTTGTCTCTTTTTTGCTTTGTTTCGTGTTGTTTGTCTCATTTTTTACCGTTTTGCATCTAATTTTTGTAATGTTTTGTCTTTTTTTGTCGTTTTGATCCTACAGTAAAATCCTATATCGTTCAGATACTTGTGACTAAATGTTCCTTTGTAGATCCTCTGTGATCTGTAAGTTGTAATGTGTAAATGATAAACTGAGGCATAATGTTGTTGAAATTAAACTTATTCTCCTTAAGAAATTTCAGGTTGTTGATATTTTATAAAAAGATAATTCCTTCAATGTGAACATTTTCAGAATGGATTTTTTTTGCACTAAAACAAAGGAAACATTTGGAGTTGTGGTTATTTATCGGTTATTATGCTGTGATTTTACTGGTCACTTGAGATCAAATTGGGCTGAATGTTACCCCTAAAATGAGTTTGACACCGTTGACGTAAACGATGGAAGTGACAGAGGCAGGAAATGCAGCCGGTGACGCTGCAGTCTCCGGTTCTGTGGCACCGATCGCCCCTCATACAGCATTAATGTGCCTTCATATAGGCTCACCCAGGAGCCTACGTTTCACAGCATCATCACAGCAGCAGATGAGTAGACTGGAACACACACACACACACACACACACACACACACACACACACACACACACACACACACACACACACACACACACACACACACACACACACACACACAATGGGAAGACGTCATGCACCCATGTGCCCAGTTTACCACTCTTCTCCTCCAAAGTCCTCCTCTCAGACGTCTTTCTGAGAGCCTCATTCATTTCTTCCTTTTTTTTACGTCTGTTTTTTCTGTCTTCTCTTTATTATACTGAGAATACAAATGTTCCTCTGAATATGTTGCAGTGACTGTGCTTTTTCCTGCACAGTGGATGCCTACAGTACTGTTTTCTGTGAAGTGAAGAATGTGACATAACAGTGAGAAGCCCTGCAGTGTTTTCTATGGGATCCGCTCCTATTGTGTCCTTATTCTACACAAACCAAAGAAGAAGAGCAACATTTAATTACAGAAAAGAGAGGATAAAGCTGCACTGATACTAAAAAATTAACATGTGGTTGTTCAGTGTTGCTGTCTGTCTGTTTTTGCTTTTTTGACACTACTTGGGGGCTTTTAGGTCAATTTTTTGAAGCCATTTTGCACATTTAAAGCGCATAAATCTCCAAACACCGCAGGAGCTGCAGCGTTCATTTGCATCCATATTCAGTCAGCGCTTCCAGCCAACATATGGCTGCAAAGTGAAGCATGCAGGCGGACAGCTGACGTTATCTAAACATCTGAAAGAGTTAACTTCTCTGTAGAAATTCTGCTTCTGTCCTCTGATGTTTCGTGCGTGGTGGAGATGAAATAGGCTTTTAAATGCTCATGGTTGGTTCAAAATGAGTCAAAACATTCAAACAGGAAGTTAAAATATTTTTAAAAATCAAGATGATTAGTCAAAAATGTAAAGATTCTACTGTTTAGGAAGCACATTCAACTCAAAATTGTGGCATAAATTAAAATTTTAGTAAAATATTTGAATGATAATTCTGAGATTGAGACGTTTCAGAATATTTTTGCAGTTTTATAGCTTTGTATATCATGTTTCTCAACCAGTACATTCCTGTTGGCTCCATTTTCCCCCCAACCCTGCAAAGAACAAGGGCATAAAGATAAATTAGTGATGATTCAGGCTGATGGATTATGAGTGGACGTACAGAAAACCCCATAATAACTAACTCAGGTCAGAACAAAACACCAGGAAACACATTTTTAACGTGTTTTTTGTGTGAATATTGTTTTATTGATGTAACAACTTAACCAACATTCTCTCCAATGCAGCTTTCTGACAAAACACATGGCACTAAAAAACCTTCAGAATCTAAAATAAAGACTTTGTTTAAACCAGGAAGGTAAAAATCTCTATACAAGTAGATGCTGTAGTTAATGAAACTAATCTGGGACTTTTTAAAATGCATTTTATCACACGATTCCCAAATGTTTTATATCCATTTGATAAATCTGATCGCTGCATCCAGTTCTCAAATGGTAAATATGACATTTGGTAGTGAAACTTGAATTTAAAGAACAATAATAGAAATATTTAATCAATTTAAACTTTAAAAACTGGGTAAAGGGACTAAAAATCCTTATACGTATCTGACGTTACTTCATGCATCCTTAGAAATGTATAGATATTAAACACATCATTGTCAGATTCTTAAATGCATTTTAATTAAAGGAAAACATGATCAAATCCTGCAAAATTATAAGGAGATAAGTTGAAATTTAATGCCTTAAACACTACAACTAGTTCTCAGATGGTATTATATGACATTTGGTAATGAAACTTAACTTAAAAGGACAATAAAATAAGTATTTAATCGATTTAAATTTTGAATTGAGGTTGGGGGGAGGGTAAAGGCATTTAATAAAAATGATTTTACTAATCTGACAGTTACTTCATGTATCTTTAGAAATGTGTGGATATTAAACAGATTATGAAATTCATTTCAATTAAAGGAAAACATGACCAGATCCTGCAAAACTTTGAGGAGGTAAGTTTAGATTTAATGCCTTAAACACTACAATCGGTTCAAAATATGACGTTTTTGAATAAAACTTAAACTTCTCACTGAAAGACAAATTAATCTCCAATCAATTAAAACTTTAACTGAAGGTGAAGAAAAAGGGGTAAAGGCACTTAATAAACAGGCTTTTTCCTCAAAATCTGACATATTTTCATGTATCTTTAGAAATATATTAATATTAAACAGAAAAATGTCAGATTATTAAAGGAAAACGTGCCTGGTCCTTCTTATTCTGGATGAAAGGCTCGCCACTCCTTAGCTAATCTCATTGTAGCAGCCTTTTAGTGACGTCATTTGGTTTAAGAGAAAAAGATTTAAAGTTTCAACTCCTGCAATTTATTCCATTAAAGCCCAACAGCATCCATAAATCCCCAAATTTGCTGTTGATGTTTTGAACCTCAGCTGTTACAAAACATACAGCGGCGGCCCTCCCTGGCAGTGTACAGTAAAAACATGAATATAAAATGGATCAGCAGCAGATTGGCCTAAATGTTTGAGAGCAAACCTGAAACCAGAAGGTCGCAGGTTCGATCCCCACAGCAGAAAAAGAGCCCAGAGCGTCCTGCTCACTCACCGTGACTATCTCTGGGAAACAGCACCAGCTAAAGTAGGCATCTATAGCAGAAAATATCCTACAATCTCAAAAAGCTCACACTTTTCCTTCAAGACAAACAAAATAGGTTATCAGGTCAAAAAAAACCCATTTCTACTCCTGACCGGTGAATAGGAAAATAATTACATTTTGGATTGAAGGGATTCAACGTCAGAAAAGCAATTCTATAGTCGTATTTACATTAATATTACTTGGCCTGTGCTGCGGTGGTTCATCGTTTTTGAACTAATCATAAAATCTAATCCATGATGCGAGTTATTCATCCTGAACGCACCGACAACAATAAATAATGAAGCGAAATGACGCGTTTACATTCAGAGTGAAACCTTTAAAACCAAACACAATCGGATAAATAATTAAAACTAAACTAACAAAACTCAAAGAACAGTAACAAAAAAAAATAGTCACATGTAAAATGAAAAAAAAGGTAGTATATATTACTCTGTTGCTGTAATAATGACAGTAATGCTGGTTGATGAAAAGTCATTTCATCACATTCATACCTCAACTAGTAAAATATAAAATAAAGACTTTTAGGGCTACTTTAATAGAGGTTTGCCATGTTGCAGGCGTAGCTTACAAGAACACTGCAACCTCACCAAAATAAACAACAACAACAAAAACAACAACAAAGAAAAAAATTAAACAACATTTAAGATATTACAGCATCCTCAGAAGTCCGTCACCTGGCGGGTCGTCGTCGTCGTGGTGGTCGCAGATCCGCCCGACTCCGTGGTGACCAGTTGCCGGGTGATCCTGGTGGTCTTGGTCACCGTGGTGACAGTTCCCTCCTCGGTGGAGGAGACGTGGCGCTCTTCAGACATTTGCTCGGAGGTGAAGTCGATCCCCGAGGTGTGGAGGCAGAAGGATCCCGAGACGTCGACCTCGCCGCCGACCTCGCCCTTCCGCTGGGCCCGAGGAGAACCTTCAGGGGTTATCTGGAGGAAACCTACGAGAGGGGAGAGGAAAGGAAACAAAGAAAGGAGAGGAGGATAGGTGACGAGATCAAGAAGGAAACTTAGTCTTGTGTAGCAGAGACAAAACAGGAGATGATCGATTAATGACTTATAGAGCAAAACAAGCAGCAAAAGTAATAGTAACCATCATAAACTAGAACATTTCTAAAGAATAAATTTCTTTTGCCAGTAAATATATCCTACTATAACTATACATAAGTTATAATTTATAGAAGTACGTTTTATTTTGAAAACCCAGCATGTTTCACAAACCCTCCTCAGTTCCTTCTGACATCTTTGAGCTTTTACTTTGAAAGTAATCAATCAGTCAATCAGCTGTGAGTCACAGAAAGTCAGTAAGTCACATCAGAAAAATTCTTTCACTGTGTGAAGCACAATCTTGTTTTGAGCAAGTTCATATATTTTCATGTCCATACTGTGTGTTTTACAGGTTTGGAGGCTGTCTTTTCTGATTTTTACCCAAAAATTTAGGGCTCAGATATAATGGGAGTCAATGACAGTTTTGGTCGACACTCTGAGCTCTGTGGTGATTTATGAAAATACTGTAAATCTTATGGTAATGAGATTCACACTAGGTGAAAGAGGACAGAAACACCAACATTTGTATATATAAATTATTCATGTAGAGTACAAACTGTGAGAAGGACACAAGGTTAACTGCACTTTTTTTTTTTAAAAGAAAGAAGACTATGGATTTTTTAAAAAAGACTCGTAAAACTTAAACTGCCTGAAAACTGTAAAAGAAATCAAACCACGGATATGGAGGAATAACATTTAAAGCCTTGTAACCTGCTTAAACTTTGAATGAAATTTCTACTAAGTATGCCGGAGCTACAGGGTTCCAAACATTGCTTGGTTTTGGCAGATGTCCGGCCGACTTCAAAACAGTTTTTTGCAAATTTCGGAGAAAATGCATGACAAATCACTAACAAAACTCAAAGCACACCATTCCTGATCAAATTGCATGTTTTGATATCTAATTTATACTAGTTTTCTCAAAGCTACAAGCTGAAAATCATGCTGGTGACTCTATAAGAACAGGTATGCTTCAATGCTTATGTACTGACATACTTACTTATGCATAGTGTGTGCATATTGTGATCAATTCTATTTTATTTTGGTACCTGTGGAGTGTGGTTTCAGAGTGATCTTCGGGACCTTGAACCAGGAAGAAGACTCTTTTTCTTCAGACTCCCTGCTCTCCATCTCGGTCCAGCCCTGAAACTTTGTCGAGGTGAACTCCAGGAAACCGGGAGGCGACTCTGAGCTGTCCCTGTCCAGCATTTCTGTTCTGGCGTGAGATGATACTACCTCCTTCGAAGACTCCTCAGAGAAACCCCCAAAGGCCATCTTGCCTGGTGTCACTTCAATGTCTCCCCTGATTTCTCCTGGTGAAGGATCTGGGTTCTCCTCCCCTGCAGACATCTTGCTGTATGGGCTGGTGAACTCCACCTTTGGAAGTTTGATTTTACCGCTGAATGTCCCTTTGTCGTCCTTGGAGCCCTTGTGAGCATCTCTTTCGCCATTCAGGCTTGAACTTGAACCTTCACCCTTGTGAGCAACATCCAATGAACCTGATTTGCCTGAAGAAAATGACACTTTTGGTAGTTTAATCTTCCCTCCCTTTGACTTCTCATCTTCCTCTCCTTTTTCTGCAGCTGATTTATCTTTGGACTTCCCAAAGGTTGGTTTCATTTTGATCTTGGGCATCTTCACCTTGACATCCTCCATCTCAGCTTCAGCTGTTGCCTCCTCTTTTAGGAGGCTTGTGCTTGGAGACGGTTCATCTGTTGCTGGAGGATTCACCAAAACAAAAACAGCCTTCTTTACTTTGGGCATTTTAGGGCCCTCGTACTCAATTTCTTGCCCATAGATGTTCATCCTTCCTTCAGGAGAGGACATGGAGGGTAAAGCAACACCAAACTTTGGGATTTTGATTTTCTTGCCTTTTTCCGTTTTGTCGTCTTCTTCATCTGGGGATGTACCGATATCAAAGTCTATGTCTGGTATCCTGGGGACTTTGATTTCGGCACCTTCTACTCCTGTTCCTGCTTTCAGACTAACGCTTGGTGGCGTCACCTCTGGCCCCGAGATGTTAACACGATCTTTATGTCCGTTGTGGGTTCCAGCTTCACTGTCTGCCACTACACCTCCACCCACTTTCTTTTTTGGCATTCCGATCTTGAATTTTGTTCCTTTGACTTTAGGCCCCTTTACTTTGCTGGTGGTTCCCGTTGTGTTGAGATCCAAGTCGGGTAGCTCAACTTTTTTTCTGTCCTTCTTGCCTTCTCCTCTGTGAAGTCCGATGTCAAGTTCTAGATCTCCTTTGGGACCTTTGATATCTATCGTTGGCATCTTAAGTTTCATACCTTTGTGTTCTCCCTCAACATGCAAATGAGTTTCAACGTGAGGTCCAATGTCCAGATCTGGTGATGTGACTTGTGGCATTTTCAGTTCTCCTTCTGCCTTTGGCATCGATATTTCCCCCTTTGGAAGTTTAACATCTGGACCTGTGACTTCCATTTCTAGAGCAGGGACTTCAATATCTTTACTTTTACCTTTAGGTAGTGAAATATCAACTTTTGGCATCTTGATATGTGGCATTTTTATGCCTCCTCCCTCTGCCTCCATTTTCTCTGCCGGTGCATCAATATTTGCTTTTCCTTTAGGGATGGATATGCTCACATTCGGCATCTTGAACTGTCCACCATCTCCCTTAATGTCCACATCTGAACTTTCGACTGAAGGCTTTCCTTTAGGCAGAGATATGTCAACATTTGGCATTTTCATTTGAGGCATTTTGAATTTTCCTCCTGCATCTCCTTCTGCTTCAACATCTGGACCTTCAATTTTTCCTTTAGGTAGTTTTATGTCAACAGAAGGCATACTGATGTCTGGCATCTTGAATTTCCTGCCTTCACCTTTAATTTCCACATCTGGACCGTCAACCTTTCCTTTAGGCAGAGAGATATCAATATCTGGCATTTTCATTTGGGGCATTTTGAATTTTCCTCCTGCATCTCCTTCTGCTTCAACATCTGGACCTTCAAATTTTCCTTTAGGTAGTTTTATATCAACTGAAGGCATGCTGATGTGTGGCATCTTGAATCTTCCACCTTCTCCTTTAAGCTCCACATCTGGACCTTCAACTTTCCCTTTGGGAAGAGAGATATCTACGTCTGGCATTTTCATGTGAGGCATCTTGAATTTTCCACCTGGATCGCCTTCTACTTCAGCATCTGGACCTTCAGTTTTTCCTTTAGGCAGTTTTATATCAACTGAGGGCATGCTGATGTGTGGCATCTTAAATTTCCCACCTTCTCCTTTAAGTTCCACATCTGGACCTTCGATTTTCCCCTCGGGCACAGATACGTCAACATTTGGCATCTTAATATGAGGCATTTTGAATTTTCCTCCCGCATCTCCTTCCAACTCAACATCTGGACCTTCAATTTTTCCTTTCGGCAGTTTTATATCAGTTGAAGGCATACTGATGTGTGGCATCTTAAATTTCCCACCTTCTCCTTTAATGTCTACATCTGGACCTTCAACTTTCCCTTTGGGGAGAGAGATATCCATGTCGGGCATTTTCATTTGAGGCATTTTGAATTTTCCTCCTGCATCTCCCCTCATTTCAACATCTGGACCTTCAACCT
Organism: Amphiprion clarkii; assembly: GCA_027123335.1. Taxonomy (NCBI): domain Eukaryota; kingdom Metazoa; phylum Chordata; class Actinopteri; family Pomacentridae; genus Amphiprion; species Amphiprion clarkii. The sequence continues at coordinate 32,493,366 of CM049575.1, read as the reverse complement.
TTCCTTTGGGCAATGAAATGTCAACAAAGGGCATGCTGAGATGTGGCAAGCTGAATTTTCCACCTTCACCTTTGACCTCCACATCAGGACCTTCAATTTTCCCTTTGGGAAGAGAGATATCAATATCTGGCATTTTCATGTGAGGCAATTTGAATTTTCCTCCTGCATCTCCTACCTCAACATCTGGACCTTCAACTTTTCCTTTAGGTAAAGCGATGTCAATGTTTGGCATTTTCATATGAGGCATTTTGAATTTTCCTCCTGTATCTCCTTCTACTTGAACGTCTGGACCTTCGATCTTCCCTTTGGGTAGTTTTATATCAATTGAAGGCATACTGACGTGTGGCATCTTAAATTTGCCACCTTCTCCTTTAAGCTCCACATCTGGACCTTCAACTTTCCCTTTAGGCAGAGATATGTCAATATTTGGCATTTTCATGTGAGGCATTTTGAATTTTCCACCTCCTTCTCCCTTTATTTCAACATCTGGACCTTCAACTTTCCCTTTGGGCAATGAAATATCAACAGAGGGCATGCTGAGATGTGGCATCTTGAATTTTCCACCTTCGCCTTTGACCTCCACATCAGGACCTTGAACTTTCCCTTCAGGTAAAGAGATGTCAAGGTCTGGCATTTTCATTTGAGGCATTTTGAATTTTCCTCCCACATCTCCTTCTACTTTAACATCTGGACCTTCAATTTTTCCTTTCGGCAGTTTTATATCAATTGAAGGCATACTGATGTGTGGCATCTTAAATTTCCCACCTTCTCCTTTAATGTCTACATCTGGACCTTCAACTTTCCCTTTGGGGAGAGAGATATCCATGTCGGGCATTTTCATTTGAGGCATTTTGAATTTTCCTCCCGCATCTCCCTCTACGTCTACCTCTGGACCTTCAAATTTTCCTTTAGGTAGTTTTATATCAACTGAAGGCATACTGATGTGTGGCATCTTGAATCTTCCACCTTCTCCTTTAAGCTCCACATCTGGACTTTCAACTTTCCCTTTGGGAAGAGAGATATCTACATCTGGCATTTTCATTTGAGGCATTTTGAATTTTCCTCCCGCATCTCCTTCTCCTTTAATATCTGGACCTTCAATTTTTCCTTTTGGCAGTTTTATATCAATTGAAGGCATACTGATGTGTGGCATCTTAAATTTCCCACCTTCTCCTTTAATGTCTACATCTGGACCTTCAAATTTCCCTTTGGGCAAAGAAATGTCAACAGAGGGCATGCTGAGATGTGGCATCTTGAATTTTCCACCTTCACCTTTGACCTCCACATCAGGACCTTCAATTTTCCCTTTAGGCAGAGATATGTCAATGTCTGGCATTTTCAGTTGAGGCATCTTGAATTTCCCTCCTGCATCTCCTTCTACTTCAACATCTGGACCTTCAATTTTTCCTTTAGGTAGTTTTATATCGACTGAGGGCATGCTGATGTGAGGCATCTTGAATTTCCCACCTTCTCCTTTGATGTCCACATCTGGACCTTCAACCTTTCCTTTAGGCAGAGAGATATCAATGTCTGGCATTTTCATATGGGGCAGTTTGAATTTTCCTCCCGCATCTCCCTCTACGTCTGGACCTTCAATTTTGCCTTTGGGTAGTTTTATATCAACTGAAGGCATACTGATGTGTGGCATCTTAAATCTTCCACCTTCTCCTTTAACTTCCACATCTGGACCTTCAACTTTCCCTTTAGGCAGAGATATGTCAATATTTGGCATTTTCATGTGAGGCATTTTGAATTTTCCTCCTCCTTCTCCCTCTATTTCAACATCTGGACCTTCAATCTTCCCTTTGGGCAGTGAAATATCAACAGAGGGCATGCTGAGATGTGGCATCTTAAATTTACCACCTTCTCCTTTTGCCTCCACATCTGGACCTTCAATCTTACCTTTGGGCAGAGAGACATCAAATTCTGGCATTTTCCAGTGAGGCATTTTGAATTTTCCCCCAGTACTCCCTTCTACTTCAACATCTGGGCCTTCAATTTTTCCTTTAGGCAGTGAAATATCAACAGAGGGCATTTTTATATGTGGCATCTTGAATTTGTCACCTTCACCTTTGATCTCCACCTCTGGTCCTTCAATCTTTCCTTTGGGCAGAGATATGTCAATATCTGGCATTTTCATTTGAGGCATTTTGAACTTTCCTCCTCCTTCAATTTCAACATCTGGTCCCTCTAATTTCCCCGTCTTTCCTCTAGATATGTCAATATTTGGCATTTTGATACCAGGCATTTTGAATTTGCCTCCCTCACCTTCTGCATCAACATCTGGCTTATCCATTTTACCAGTTTTTAGTTTCGGTAGGGTTATGTCAACAGTGGGCATTTTGACATGAGGCATTTTAAATTTGCCTCCTTCTCCATCTACTTCCACATCTGGTCCAAGAAGTTCTCCAGACTTCCCTTTGGGAAGGGATACGTCTATTGATGGCATTGTTATTTGAGGCATTTTGAATTTTCCTTCACCTCCTTTAAGCTCCACTTCTGGTCCTTCAATCTTTGGAGACTTTCCTTTTGGCAGAGACACATCCAGGTCTATTTTGGGGATGGAGACATCAATTGTTGGCATTTTTGGAATTTTGAGGTTTCCCTCATATCCTTTAATGTCTGCCTCTGAAACATCAACTTCTGCTTTGGGAAGAAGAACCTCAGTCTCTGGTGTTTTAGCTGCTGGTAGTGACAGCTCAACAGAAGGCATCTTGACTTTGGCCTTAGCTTCAGCATCTCCACTAGGCTTACCTAAATCTTTTTCTTTCGAGCCAAATCCTGGCATGGAAAATTTTGGCAGTTTGAGAGTAACATCAGGCCCATGGAAGCCTCCTTTTGCTCCAGCATCTGCTTCCAGTTTAGCATCAACATCCCGATCTGGGAGTTGAACTTTTGGTGATGACATTTTGAACTTGGGGAATTTAATTTTGTATTTTGACTTGTCTTCTGGGCCCTCAACATTGATTTCTGGCTTTGGAACATCAATTTTCCCCTTTTTCACTTTCACATCTACATTAGGGCAAGACACAGACACATCTGCATCCTTTTTGGATAATCCAAATGAGGGCATTTTGATTTTAGGTTTCTTCATCTTGACTTTTCCATCTCCATCAAACTCAACTGACGGTGCTCTAATCTCTCCTTCCACATGTGGTGGACTGAGGGAAACATCTCCTTTGGGTCCTGATATATCAAAATCTCCACTCTTTGTCTTTGCACCAAACCTTGGAAGAGTGAACCCAGGGGCTTTGATGGAAACATCAGGTAGCTCAAAGCTTCCCCCTGAAGAAGGCCTACCTCCCTCTGCTTTCAGAAGCTCCACTTCCACATCATCACCTTTAGGTTTGTTAAGGCCAAAGTCGAGATCCACCTTTGGAGCTGAGATGTCAACTGTTGGCAGTTTGACTGTGGGGAGCTTGAAGGAAGCACCTGGACCTTTGACAACACCTGCCTCTATGTCTGCATCCTTAACTTTCAACTTGGCTGGATTAATATCTCCCTTGAGACCAGGCATTTCCAAATCTCCTGATGCACCGGTGTCCACTTTGAGGCCTTTATCTTTCCGACCAGAGGGGAGGCTGAGGTCAAGATCAAACTTAGGCAGGTTTATGTCAAGGCTTGGCATGTGGAGTCCACCACCTTTTTTATCAATATTAACTTTTGGCCCTTTAATCTTTCCTGTTCCAGATGGCCCTTTGATATTGATATCACCCTCCACTTTCCCTGATGGAACTGAAATATCAACCGTTGGCACTGTGATCTTTCCTCCCTTCATCTCAGGTCCTTCCAGTTTGACACCACCTGCTGGCAGGTTCCCCTTTGGAAGTGAAACATCTAGTTTGGGCATTTTGAATTTGCCTCCTTTTACCTCAGGACCCTCAACATCCAGGTCGACTTCAGCCTTTCCTTTGAGGAGTGAAATGTCCATGTCTGGCATGTTGACGTTCCCTCCTTTAAGTTCAGGACCTTCAATGTTTACCTCTGGTCCTTTAGCTTTCATTTTAGGAAGATTGATATCAATAGAGGGCATATGGAACTTGCCTCCTTTGCCAGAAGGTCCTTCGACTTCAATTTCTCCACCAGCTTTTCCTTTGGGGAGTGAAATATCAATGTCTGGCATCTCAATCTTTGGTCCTTTGATGTCCGGGCCTTTTGGTAAAGACACATCGAACTTTGGCATTTTAAACTTATTGCCTTTCAGCTCAGGACCTTCAAAATCAAGGTCACCTTCAACTTTTCCTTTGGGGAGTGAAATGTCAAAAGTTGGCAGGTTAAACTTTCCTCCTTTAACATCAGGACCCTGGAGACTGATGTCTACCTCTGGAGACTTCATTTTAGGGAGTGACATGTCACCTTTGATGTCAGGTCCTTCAATATCAACATCGACTCCCTTTGCTTTGAATTTAGGAAGAGAAATATTAACTGAGGGCAAATGAAACTTGCCACCTTTACCGGTTTGCCCATCGATGTCAATGTCCACATCTGCCTTTGCCTCTGGAAGTGAAATATCAGCAGAAGGCATTTCGATTTTTCCTTTCACATCTGGTCCTTCCACATTGGCATCAAATTTTGGGAGACTGACTTTTGGCAAAGAAACATCAAATTTGGGCATTTTGAATTTTCCCCCTTTCACCTCAGTACCTTCCACATTTAGGTCACCCTCAACATTGGCTTTTGGGAGTGAAACATCAACAGTTGGGATTTTGATCTTTCCTCCTTTGACATCAGGACCCTCCAGACTGACATCTACATCAGGAGATTTAATTTTAGGCAGAGAAACATCAAAGGATGGCATCTTTAACTTTCCACCTTTAACTTCAGGGCCTTCAACATCTATCTCTGGTCCTTTAGCTTTCATTTTAGGAAGGTTGATGTCAATAGAGGGCAAATGGAACTTGCCTCCCTTGCCAGAAGGTCCTTCAACTTCAATTTCTCCTCCAGCTTTTCCTTTGGGGAGTGAAATATCAATGTCTGGCATCTCAATCTTTGGTCCCTTGATATCGGGGCCTTTAATTTTGACATCACCCTCCGGGAGACTCACTTTTGGTAAAGACACATCAAACTTTGGCATTTTAAACTTACTGCCCTTCACCTCAGGGCCTTCGACATTCAGGTCACCTTCAACTTTTCCTTCTGGAAGTGAAATGTCACCTTTAAGTTCAGGTCCTTCAATATCAACATCAACTCCCTTTGTTTTTATTCTAGGAAGAGAGAAATCAATTGAGGGCAAGTGAAACTTGCCTCCCCTACCAGTATTTCCCTCAATGTCAGCATCTGCCTTTACTTTTCCTTTTGGGAGTGAGACATCAATGCTTGGCATTTCAATTTTTCCTTTAACGTCAGGTCCTTCCAGTTTGACACCACCTTCTGGTAGATTCACCTTTGGAAGTGAAACATCCAGTTTGGGCATTTTGAATTTGCCTCCTTTTACCTCAGGACCCTCAACATCCAGGTCGACTTCAGCCTTTCCTTTGGGGAGTGAAATGTCCATGTCTGGCATGTTGACTTTCCCTCCTTTAAGTTCAGGACCTTCAATGTTTACCTCTGGTCCTTTAGCTTTCATTTTAGGAAGATTGATGTCAATAGAGGGCATATGGAACTTGCCTCCTTTGCCAGAAGGTCCTTCGACTTCAATTTCTCCACCAGCTTTTCCTTTGGGGAGTGAAATATCAATGTCTGGCATCTCAATCTTTGGTCCTTTGATGTCCGGGCCTTTTGGTAAAGACACATCGAACTTTGGCATTTTAAACTTACTGCCTTTCAGCTCAGGACCTTCAAAATCAAGGTCACCTTCAACTTTTCCTTTGGGGAGTGAAATGTCAAAAGTTGGCAGGTTAAACTTTCCTCCTTTAACATCAGGACCCTGGAGACTGATGTCTACCTCTGGAGACTTCATTTTAGGGAGTGACATGTCACCTTTGATGTCAGGTCCTTCAATATCAACATCGACTCCCTTTGCTTTGAATTTAGGAAGAGAAATATTAACTGAGGGCAAATGAAACTTGCCACCTTTACCGGTTTGCCCATCGATGTCAATGTCCACATCTGCCTTTGCCTCTGGAAGTGAAATATCAGCAGAAGGCATTTCGATTTTTCCTTTCACATCTGGTCCTTCCACATTGGCATCAAATTTTGGGAGACTGACTTTTGGCAAAGAAACATCAAATTTGGGCATTTTGAATTTTCCCCCTTTCACCTCAGTACCTTCCACATTTAGGTCACCCTCAACATTGGCTTTTGGGAGTGAAACATCAACAGTTGGGATTTTGATCTTTCCTCCTTTGACATCAGGACCCTCCAGACTGACATCTACATCAGGAGATTTAATTTTAGGCAGAGAAACATCAAGGGATGGCATCTTTAACTTTCCACCTTTAACTTCAGGGCCTTCAACATCTATCTCTGGTCCTTTAGCTTTCATTTTAGGAAGGTTGATGTCAATAGAGGGCATATGGAACTGGCCTCCCTTGCCAGAAGGTCCTTCGACTTCAATTTCTCCACCAGCTTTTCCTTTGGGGAGTGAAATATCAATGTCTGGCATCTCAATCTTTGGTCCTTTGATGTCCGGGCCTTTTGGTAAAGACACATCGAACTTTGGCATTTTAAACTTACTGCCTTTCAGCTCAGGACCTTCAAAATCAAGGCCACCTTCAACTTTTCCTTTGGGGAGTGAAATGTCAAAAGTTGGCAGGTTAAACTTTCCTCCTTTAACATCAGGACCCTGGAGACTGATGTCTACCTCTGGAGACTTCATTTTAGGGAGTGACATGTCACCTTTGATGTCAGGTCCTTCAATATCAACATCGACTCCCTTTGCTTTGAATTTAGGAAGAGAAATATTAACTGAGGGCAAATGAAACTTGCCACCTTTACCGGTTTGCCCATCGATGTCAATGTCCACATCTGCCTTTGCCTCTGGAAGTGAAATATCAGCAGAAGGCATTTCGATTTTTCCTTTCACATCTGGTCCTTCCACATTGGCATCAAATTTTGGGAGACTGACTTTTGGCAAAGAAACATCAAATTTGGGCATTTTGAATTTTCCCCCTTTCACCTCAGTACCTTCCACATTTAGGTCACCCTCAACATTGGCTTTTGGGAGTGAAACATCAACAGTTGGGATTTTGATCTTTCCTCCTTTGACATCAGGACCCTCCAGACTGACATCTACATCAGGAGATTTAATTTTAGGCAGAGAAACATCAAAGGATGGCATCTTTAACTTTCCACCTTTAACTTCAGGGCCTTCAACATCTATCTCTGGTCCTTTAGCTTTCATTTTAGGAAGGTTGATGTCAATAGAGGGCAAATGGAACTTGCCTCCCTTGCCAGAAGGTCCTTCAACTTCAATTTCTCCTCCAGCTTTTCCTTTGGGGAGTGAAATATCAATGTCTGGCATCTCAATCTTTGGTCCCTTGATATCGGGGCCTTTAATTTTGACATCACCCTCCGGGAGACTCACTTTTGGTAAAGACACATCAAACTTTGGCATTTTAAACTTACTGCCCTTCACCTCAGGGCCTTCGACATTCAGGTCACCTTCAACTTTTCCTTCTGGAAGTGAAATGTCACCTTTAAGTTCAGGTCCTTCAATATCAACATCAACTCCCTTTGTTTTTATTCTAGGAAGAGAGAAATCAATTGAGGGCAAGTGAAACTTGCCTCCCCTACCAGTATTTCCCTCAATGTCAGCATCTGCCTTTACTTTTCCTTTTGGGAGTGAGACATCAATGCTTGGCATTTCAATTTTTCCTTTAACGTCAGGTCCTTCCAGTTTGACACCACCTTCTGGTAGATTCACCTTTGGAAGTGAAACATCCAGTTTGGGCATTTTGAATTTGCCTCCTTTTACCTCAGGACCCTCAACATCCAGGTCGACTTCAGCCTTTCCTTTGGGGAGTGAAATGTCCATGTCTGGCATGTTGACTTTCCCTCCTTTAAGTTCAGGACCTTCAATGTTTACCTCTGGTCCTTTAGCTTTCATTTTAGGAAGATTGATGTCAATAGAGGGCATATGGAACTTGCCTCCTTTGCCAGAAGGTCCTTCGACTTCAATTTCTCCACCAGCTTTTCCTTTGGGGAGTGAAATATCAATGTCTGGCATCTCAATCTTTGGTCCTTTGATGTCCGGGCCTTTTGGTAAAGACACATCGAACTTTGGCATTTTAAACTTACTGCCTTTCAGCTCAGGACCTTCAACATCAAGGTCACCTTCAACTTTTCCTTCTGGAAGTGAAATGTCCCCTTTAAGTTCCGGTCCTTCAATGTCAACATCAACTCCCTTTGTTTTTATTTTAGGAAGAGAGAAATCAATTGAAGGCAAGTGAAACTTGCCTCCTTTACCACTGTGCCCTTCAGTATCTGCCTTTACTTTTCCTTTTGGTAATGAAAAATCAACAGTTGGCATTTCTACATTTCCCTCTGGTAAGTTTGTTTTTGGAAATGAAATGCCAAATTTGGGCATTTTGAATTTGCCTCCTTTTACCTCAGGACCTTCAAGGCTGAGGTCGGCTTCAGCCTTTCCCTTGGGGAGTGAAAGGTCAATGTCTGGCATGTTGATTTTTCCTCCTTTAAGTTCAGGACCTTCAATATTTACCTCTGGTCCTTTTGCTTTCATTTTAGGAAGAGTGATGTCAATAGAAGGCATATGGAACCTGCCTCCTTTGCCAGAAGGTGCATCTACTTCAATTTCTCCTCCAGCTTTTCCTTTGGGGAGTGAAATATCAATGTCTGGCATCTCAATCTTCCTGTCCTTTATGTCAGGCGCTTTTAATTTGACATCACCTTCTGGAAAATTTACTTTTGGTAATGAAATATCAAACTTTGGCATTTTTGTCTTACCCTCTTTCACCTCAGGACATTCAACATTTATATCAACATCACCTTTTGCTTTTGGAAGTGAAATGTCAACATCTGGGCCCTCGAGGTTGACATCTGCCCCGGGAGATTTTATTTTTGGAAGATTAATATTGATTGAAGGCAAGTTAAACTTGCCTCCTTTAGCCCCAATGTCAACATCTCCTTCTATATTTCCTTTAGGGAGTGAAATATCAACATCTGGCATCTCCATTTTCCCCTTAATCTCTGGTCCTTCCACTTTTACATCACCCTCTGGCAGGTTCATCTTTGGAAGGGAAACATCAAATTTGGGCATTTTGAATTTTCCTGTTTTTCCTTCGGGACCTTCAACATTTATGTCAGCTTTAATTTTTCCTTTAGGAAGTCCAGCATCAAGGGATGGAATTTCAATATTCCCATCTTTTCCAGAGCGAATGTCAACATCAATATCTCCTTTTGCTTTTCCTTTAGGAAGTGAGAGGTCGATTTTTGGCATTTCAAACTTTCTGCCTTTGACTTTTGGACCTTGAAAGTTCAAGTCTCCTTCTGGAAATTTTACTGCAGGAAGGTTGATGTCTACAGATGGAAGGTTGAATTTCCCTCCTTTTCCTTCACCTTCAACAGTTATATCACCTTCAAATGTTCCTTGAGGTGGTGAGATGTGAATAATTGGCTTTTTTATTTCCCCACCTTTAATTTCTGGACCCTCGATGTTGACGTCATCTCGTTTCATTTTTATTTTTGGGAGAGAAACATCAATTGAGGGCATATGAAAATGTCCTCCTTTACTTTTAGTTTCTATGTCAACTTCGGCTTTTGCCTTTGGAAGTGAGATGTCAACAGAAGGTCCCTCAAGGCCAACATTTCCCTCAGGCATCTTCATCTTTGGTAGGGATACGTCAAATGAAGGCATTTTAAACTTGCCTCCTTTGCCCGAGGGTCCTTCAATATCAAGCATACCTTCCGCTTTTCCTTTTGGAAGAGAGATATCAATTGAAGGCATGTCAATTTTCCCTCCTTTAATCTCACCTCCCTTTAAGTCTAAATTTGCCTCAGGTGATTTAAACTCAGCTCCTTGTGTTTTGATCTGTGGCAGTGACGCATCTAAAGAAGGCATCTGGAACTTCCCTCCTTTGACTTCAGGTCCTTCAATATCAACTTCTCCTCCTTTCGTCTTCGGAAGAGAGACGTTAAAAGTTGGCATCTTAAACTTGCCACCACCACTGATGCCCTTGAGCTCCATGTTGCCCTCAATTTTTGGTTTGGAAAAGTCAACATTTGGGCCTTCTAGCTCCACGTCTGCTTCAGGTAGCTTCATTTTTGGAAGGGAAATGTCCACAGAGGGCATGTTGAATTTACCTCCTTTTATCACACTGCCGCCAGTGTCAAACTGCCCCTCTATGCCTCCTTGTGGAAGAGAAATATCGACTGCAGGCATCTCAATCTTTCCACCTTTGACTTCAGGTCCCTCCAAATCAAAGTCCCCCTCGGGTAACTTTATTTTTGGAAAAGATATATCACACGACGGCATTTTAAACTTGCCTCCTTTTCCCTCGATTTCAACCTCACCCTTTGGTTTACCTTTTGGCAGAGAAATATCTACTGATGGCATTTCAGTCTCAGGTCCTTTTAGGTCAACATCAGCTCCAGATGTTCTTATCTTTGGGAGTTTAACATTGAGTGAAGGCATTTTGAACTTCCCTCCTTTTGCAGATGGACCCTCGAGTTCAATGTCACCCTCCAGCTTTCCTTTTGGTAGAGAAATATCAACAGAAGGCACATCAAGCTCAGGTCCTTCTATGTCCACATTAACTTCTGGCTTTTTCATCTTTGGTAGAGAGACATCAAAAGTAGGCATTTGGAATTTTCCACCCTTCCCAGTATGCCCTTCTTTGATATCTCCTTCCATTTTGCCTTTGGGTAGAGAAATATCAAGTGCAGGCATTTCAAATTTACCACCTTCAGCATCACCTGTGTTCATTTTTGGTAACGAGATGTCAAATGATGGTAACTGAAACTTTCCTTGCCCTTCGATATCAGTCGTTCCTGCTTTGACTTTGGGAAGTGTCAGGTCCACTTTGGGCAACTTGAAACCTCCTTCCCCTTCCGGTCTGCTTATGTTTACTTCTCCTTCCGGTGACTTCATTTTTGGGAGCGATATGTCAAAATCAGGCATTTTGAACTTTCCATCTCCTCCGACAAAATAGTCCATATCGACGTCTTCTACTTCCGATGTCACCTTAGGGAGAGAGATATCAACAGAAGGTAGGCTGAACTTTCCTCCACCTTCTGGACATTCTATGTCCACATCAGGTGACCCCATCTTCGGCAGCGAGATGCCAACCTTTGGCATGGAGATTTTGGGCCCTTTAAAAGTTCCCTCTACCTCATCGGGAATCCTCCGCCCCGCGTCCAATTCCAAGCCAACATCTGGCACAGAGATGTCAATGGCGGGCATGTTAATCGATGTCTTTCCACCTCCTTCGCACTCTGGGAGCGAAACGTCAGCTTTTCCCTTCACTTTTGGTAAAGAGATATCAACAGAAGGCATTTGAATAGATGCAGCTTTTCCTGAGAGATCACCTTCCAGCTTTGGTTTGATGATATTGCCCTCTCCATCTCCTCTGATTTCTACCTTTGGAGGAGGTTTTATGTCTGGCATTTTCATCCCTTCAGCTTTTAGCTTGATTTCACCATCAATCTCATCTGAATGACGTGAGAGTCTAACTTTCGGTAGTTTCAACTTCGGCATTCGGAGCTTCGAATCTCCTTTTCCTTCAGCTGCAACGGCTCCTCCTTTAATGTCCATTTTAGGAGCTTTGATTTCTGCTTTCCCTGAAGGGAAGGCGAAGTCTACATCAGGCGAGCTAAGCTTAGCACTTCCCTTCTCCACGTCCATGGCTTTGTCACCGGACCAACCAAACTCCACCGATGGCGGCTGGATGTTTATACTCGGGGGCTTCACCTCCACTGTTTCCAAAGAGGAGCCTGACTTTGCATGTTTGGTCTTAGGAAATGTGATCCCAAACTTGTTTCCTTTGACTTTGGTTTTCACTTTAGCTCCAGATATTTCAGAAGGAGAGACGTCCACTTGTCCCTCAAATCGTCCTGTTTCCATTTTTGCTCCTGTCTCTGCTTCAGCGTATCCTTTGGTTTTCATTCGGGGGAACCTGGAAGAACAAGTGAGGAAACAACATTATTAACTCCAATAAAGTTATGTTTTGTTTAATGCTTTGTTAAGGAAAACATATGTAGCAGATAATCATTTGATGTCTTTGCCATACAGGTAGCTTTGCATTACACTGCTTTGTAGAACTACTGTCAGAATTGGAGTTTTGTTTTAGTGGCTCAGGTATGAAAGCTCAATTAAAATAAAGTTCTTTTCATTTTTGTGACGAAGTACTTCATATTAAAAAGCATTTGAAATGTTTTGCTGTGTACTATTGTGATATGAAGCCACATATGATTCAGAAATGATCACTGGTTGACTTGTATGCTCACAGATGGAATGTTTAATAATGATTTCATTTTTTTTTCATATTTCAACTTCACTATGTTGAAAGATTTTTTGATCTACTTGTCCAGTGTTGGAGATTCTGAATCAATGCCATGATGAGAAATAACAGTGAAAATTTCAGGATTTTATCTGTAATAGTTCCGGAGATATTGTCTTTTTAACAGCCTCAAATTTTAATGCATGAATAAACGTGCTAAAAGTGGGTCGATGGGCAGTTTTTAATTTTCTTTTTATTTTGGAAAGTATTTCATATATTAATCTAATATTTCACACATAGCTTTATGTATATTCATAGTTTATGATTTAAAAACATCTGGCAAATCACAGATGATCGAGCAGAAATTCTTCTTAAAATGTGATGATATTAAATGTGATGCTCATATGGTGTAAACAACTTCAGATGAGCAAAGGAAAACAATAATTCAATTTAAAAAGCTGTCATGTATAGAATCAGTGTTTTTGGTGGAGGATGGTGGGAGAGAGTCAGTCTCAATGGGGGTCTTGTTGAAGAGGAAAGAAGCTGTACATGCTGTAACTGTGACCATGTCAGCATAGAAATAACCACTCGAAGATCACGTAAAAAGACCAACCTGATCCTCCTCTTTGCCTTCCCCACAGCTCCTTCTGCTTCCACCTTCGCACTCTTCCTCTGTTTGAACTTGGGCAGAGAAAACTCCACGTCCACGTCGCTCTTCTCCAGTCTGGGAGGCGTCCCTTCGATCACCAGCTCCTCCCGGCGCTTCTCCTTCAGCCTCTTCAGACCGAAGCGACCGCCTCTCTTCTTCTTGGCCTTGAACGGCTTGGCGCCCTTCACACTCTGAACAAGTTGGAAGAAAATCCTGTAAAAAAAATCTGCCTTATTTAAAACTACACAATTTAGTTTTGAGACCACAGACAATTAATTACCATTTTGGCCATCTTGGCTTTGGGACCTTTGACCTCCACGGTGGGGACTCGAGGCCGGATGCAGATCTCGGCTCCAGGGATGGTTCTCTTCACCTGGAAACTGACCTTGTAGGGTTCTGCACACTGAAGGATCTTCAGAGCATCTTCATACCTCACATTGTCAAAGTAGACTTTGGCACTCAGCAGCTGGTCACCTTCACACAGAGAACATTGTGAATTCATGTATCCTATGTAAAATCCTGCATTGTAAATAAAAAAAAATTGTGAAACTAACAATGATAATCTGGCAGCAAGAGTGCCAGAAAAAATGATGAACTTCTGTACTATTTTAAAACTGTAAAAACAACAAACATCTGTAAAATAATGACATTTATTATCTAATTCAAATACTGTAAAACACTAAGTTTATGGTCACACATTGTACAAAAGCAGAAATACAAAATTTTTATGTTGACATTACATAGATTTTAGCTTTTTTTTTTTTCAAAGTCAACATTTAAATTATTACCCTTTTTTGTGATTTTACTTGATGTTATAACAGAATATCTGTGAAATAATGACATTTGTTGTCTGATTCAAATAATGTAGAACACTGCAGGTTTATGGTCAGACATTGTACAAAAGCAAATTACTATTTCTATCTCAGAAATACATACATAGGGGTACAGAGGAACATTTCCAGCAACCATCACTCCTGTGTTCTAATGCTACATTGTGTTAGATAATGGTGTTGAAAGGCTAATTGATGATTAGAAAACCCTTGTGCAGTTATGTTAGCACATGGATAAAAGTGTGAGTTTTCATGGAAATTGACATGAAATTGTCTCGGTGGCCCCAAACTTTTGAACAATAGTGTGTTTTGACAATTTTTAGACCCATATTAAAGTCTGTCAAAGTCACTCCCACCTTTCATGAATGTAATTCTTGGGAATTAATTTCTTATATTTTATTCTGTAGCGTTGAAAATGGTTTCTAGTATCCAAACAACCAAGTATCTTGATGAACAAAACATCGACACTGGTTGGAAACTAAAGACACCACAGCTCAGTAGCGACCATGTACATGCTGTCATTTAATTCCCTGTTAGCATACATGCTAACTGCAGGTACCTTGCTGCAGACTGAGGTGTTTAGCAGCCGGAGAGTCTTTGAGGACATCTTTGACAAAGATCCCTCGTTCTCCTCCACCAGTCACACTGTAGCCGCTGGCTCCAGCCTCGGCCTCCGTCTCCACCACAATCTCCACCGACTTTGAAGCTTCCTCCGCACTCTGGGACGCACAAACACGCACAACTTTTAATATCACTGCTGAGATACCAGAGCATTTCGTGTCATATTTGCTGTTAATAATTCTGGTTAGCTTCCTATCAGGCTGAGTTATGAAAATAGCAGCAGTAACAGGATAGTCGATGGTGAAACCGAAAAAATGTAAACTTTAAAGATTCATTTTTAATTAATAAATTCTCTGATCTTGTTACTCTAAATAGTTTTAATTTAGTTGGTTGCATTAATATGTTTTACAGTCCCTATAGAAATGTATTCAAGTTTTTCCCTTTAATTACTGTTCAATAACATACTTTTGTCATTTTAATTGGGCTTTTTGACAAGAATTTACGAAAAAGACTGATTCATGCCAAAGTGAAACAGATCTCTACAAAGTGATGTCAATTAATTAAACATCATATGTAAAATATGCATAGGTATTCACCTTGTTTAAGTCAGTATTTAGTCAGTCTGTAGGTGTTTTCACTTTGACATGAAAGAGTCTTTACCTGTAAATTCTTGTCCAAAAAGCCAAATCTAACAGACCACGATTCCCCTTTTATTGCTTTTCAACACTGAATCATTGTCATTTTATAATTTTTTTTCTGACAAGAATTTACCAAAAAAAGACTCTTTCATGTCAAACTGAAAACTGACTTTTACAAAGTAATGTTAATTAATTAAAATATAATATAAGTAACAGCATAAGTATTCATCCTGTTTGAGTCTGTATTTAGTAGGCCTGTAGGAGGTTTTTCACTTTGACAAGAAAGAGTCTTTAATTGCAAATTCTTGTCCTAAAAGCCATATTTATTTCACCATGATTCCCCTTTTATTGGTTTTCAACACTGAATCATTGACAGTTTTTATGTGGTTTTTGACAATAACTTCCAAAAAGACTCTTTAATGTCAAAGTAAAAACGGATTTCTTAACGGTAATGTCAAATAATTACAAATTTCATGTAAAGCAAGCAATTGCATGAATATTCACACTCTCTGTCAGTATTTAGTAGGTCTGTTTTTACTTTGACATGAAAGAGTCTTTATTTGTAAATTTTAATCCAAACAGCCACATTTAATTGACCATGATTTAGCGTTAAAAAGGTATAAAAGAGGAAAACTTCCAGAAGAAGTGAATATGTTCTGTAGGTATTGTAGCTTGTCTTTCCACTGAGTTTAAACTATCTCCTATAAACTACAGACAGCAGCTCGCGTAACAAGACAAATATTTCACTTTTTACCTTTTTTTGTGCAGATTTAAAGTTGTTTTAGAGGCACAAGGGCACCAATGCTGTTCTATAACTTGTTCTTCTTGCTCGACTGAGTGCAAAATCTACTGTACGATTATTTGTCACCTCACACTTCACTTCTGAATCCATTTTATCCATTAAGCTGTCAAGGAGGAAAGGTCATCCTATTCTTGGACTACAGTCAGTGTTTCCAGAGACCGACCAAATAAAAAACACTGACTGAGAAAGGAAAAAGTGATTTTGTGTTCAAGTGTGCATGTTCTGTTGTATCCACGGTTTCAGGTGAATAATCAGAGGAGACACTGGGATCTGTAGCGGCTGAAATAATAAAGATTTCACTTTACTTACTGTCTGTTCGTCTGTTGGCTCTGAGTCCATCTCTGGTTGGGCCAGTTGGCACGTCGACTCTCTTAGATGACTTCTTTTCTGACTCAACACCTGCTTCAGCTCTGCATGAAGCTTCTCCTTCTGTACCTGCAGGAAACACAAACATACCACAAGGTGAGGCGGTCTGCAGCGTAGGAGGGCGTCATGATGCCATAAAAAATAAAAACACCTGCAAAACAACCAATCATGGGTGGGAAAAGTGCAGTTTAAATCTCAATTCTTAATCATGCATAGGAAAGGTCCATCTTAGAGAATTAGAATTATTAATAGAATAAATGATAGTAAAAGAGGTTACAGTAAATGAACTCTCTGTAAAAAAATAAATTAATTGATTACTACTAATCTAATAAAGATATACTAAACAATATTATATATATCCAAAATATATAAAAAATAATATATTATTATATAAATTTTTTATTTTATATATATATATATATATATATATATATATATATATATATATATATATATATATATATATATATATAGTGCCAGATATTGCTGAGAAAAAAACAAAAAATATTACAATATAAGTGATGCAGTGAATATAAAGTAAGAAAAGCAACAAGATATAATTACAAAAATTAATATACATTTAATCAGCCAAATTAAAGCTAAAATAAAAAAGTAAAAAGTAATGCTGACAGTTTTACTGAGGCAATATTACACATGATAATGAAATATTACACCTGAAAAATTAGATAAAATTAAACTTAAATATTGCACTTAACACATTGTCATAACAAATGTGTTATTTGACAATTACAGAAGACATAAAGCTAAACTTGTCAGTTTTCAACATGATGTTACATTTGAAAGCTCCATAAAATCTATCTAGAAAATGTATTTAATATCTAAAATGTACAATATTCAGCCATGCAATCCAAACTATCACATTATTAATCTTATAATGAAGTCATGTTGTTTGTCTTTTTGCTGTTAGCAGCTATTAATGTAGCTTTAGCTTGCATTCATCCCGTTAGCGACACAAACATATGAAGCCTGCAGGCGTCGCTGCATCACGACAACTAACGGCTATTTTGTCCCACAAACTAAAGCCGCTAACGTTCTACTTTCAATCCCTGAATGAGGCAAACGGTGTTTACATCAGTCTTAACACCTGCAGCTGGTTTCAGATCCGCCACATTCACACGTTTTTTTTGTTGTCCAGTCACCTGCTGCTGCATGAAAAGGCCTCGACTGACGCTTGTGCTGATGCTGGAGAACTGAAAGCTTGTTTATGTGGCTGACAATGACCTCAGCAGATCAGGCCTCCACTATTGTGATCCGGGTTGTATGGACCCGCTGGTCCAGTGCTGACTTCTCCTCTCTGAATATGTTCAAATAACAATGTAGCTCGTAAAAATGTCAACATTTTCTGCAGCTCCGAGGGTCCTGAGGTCAGTTTCCCTTCTCTGTCTGGATAAAGTTAGTCACAATGGAAGCGTACATGAGGATAATCCACATTATTATGAAACTGCTGCAAATTATTAATCAGGTTAGATGCTGTTGTCACTATGCAGATCAAAAAATAGGAATAGATGAAAAACAAAGGCATGTTTCTCAAAACTGCACTGTTTTTGATATTTAACATCATTTTACTGCACTTTTATCATCAACCTCTATGCATTTCTCCCAGTTAAAGGGTTTAGTATACTGGATTTTGTAACGTATAGCGGTGAGGTTGTGGATTATTCACCTCATCCTCCCTTACAAGCCTGTAGCAGAACCTTTAGTGGGTGTTAAAAATGCAAAAGAGCCAGTGTGTGGTTGGTTTGTCTGGGCTACTGTAGAAACATGGTGATGCAGCAGGCAGTCTGTAAATATAAAGGGCTTATTCAAAGGTGATGCAAACATAATTCTTATTTTCAGGCGATTATACACTAATGACAACAAAATTATGAATATTTTATTCAATTTCTGCTGATAGATCCCCCGAAATTTAAACCTAAAAGTTCTTCAGCACCAGTTTAAATGAAATTAATCTACTTTTTCGAAGTAGAACAGCTCAGATTGATGTTGATGCCATTAATTCTGCAGGTGTTTTGTCTAAAACTGAAATATTGAACCTCCTGGTGACGCTGGAGGAGAAGTTAATGGATCACCGTGAGTCTGTAGGTTTCACTGGTTGTTAAGGTATTTCAGTCTGGACTGGTTTAAGAAAAGATAAACTTTATGTTACAGCAGCTGGATACAGATGAGACATTAAGGAAGCAGGAAAAAAACCCACAAAAGTACAATAAGGCTGAAAACGTACACATGGATATGTACAGATGGATGATGGATAAAGTCCTCAATTAAAGGACACAAAAGGGGATTATTGGTTGATATTAACTATCATTACTCTGACACAGCTAGTGTGGCTAAAAATGGAAAATAATTAAATGGATTTAAAATATAATCAAGCAAAATGTGCACCTGAAGAGAGCATATTACAGTTTGGGTTTTTTTTGCAACCTTTAACATAAAATTTACACTTTTAATGCAGAAAATGCGAACAATGATCATTTTCCTGTATAACATCTCAAACTTTGGACTTCCATGTTTTGTCTTTTTTTCTTCTCGACATTCTGCAGATTGTTCTTCCAAACTCCTCCATCCAGACTCTCTAACCTCGCTGGAGATGTGTTGTGTGAATGCTTCCTGCGGCTGTATTTGTGTATCTGTGTGTGTTTTGTGCGTCTCACCACTCTCTCTGGACTCTCCTGCTCGTCGGCGGCGCTGCTGTGAGGGTTTCTGTGCGGGATGGAGGGGGATCTGCTAGACGGAGGCGACCGCCTCTTATCTTTTACCTGCACACAGAACAGGAGGCTCACTGGGCTGCAGTGTTGGATGTAGTTTCACCATTGAACTCGCCCTTAAACTCACCTTAGTTCAGGGGCCACATTCAGCCCAGTTTGATCTCAACTGACCAGTAAACTCACAGCAAAACAGCTTAGAAATAACAACAACTACAAATGTTTCTTCCTTTGTTTTAGGGGGAAAATTATCTTTTGAAAATGTTCACATTTAAGGAATTATCTTTTCACAGAACATCATGAACAACCTGAAATTTCTTAAGAAAAATAAGTTCAATTTCAACAACACTGTGCCTCAGTTTATCATTTACACATTACAACTTACACACTACAGTGTGTCTACAAAAGGAGCCAAACATTTAGTCACACTTATCTGGAACTGAACGATATAGTATTTTACTTAATGATCAAAATTACAAAAGTCAGAAGAAAAGACAAAAAACAACAAAAACAAGACAAAGTATTACAAAAATGAGACGCAAAATGACAAAAATGAGGAAAACAACACAAAACAAATCAAAAGAGAAAAAAATTAGACAAAAAAGTTAGAAAGCGACAAAAAATGAACAAAAAATAAGACAAAAATGACACAAATAAAACAGAAAAATAACAAAAACAAACAACACAAAAGTGAGACAAAAAATAAAACAACAAAAACGACACACAAAACAACAAATAAAGCAAAACACAAAATGACAAAAAACACAAGGGAGATAAAAGAAAACACAAAACGACAAAAGCGAGAAACAAAATGACAAAAAAAGAGAAACGACACGAAACAAAACAAAAAACTAGACAAAAAAAGTTACAAAGCAACAAATACATGGACAAAAAAGAGACAAAAAATTACACAAAAAGAAACAAAATGACAAAAATAAGACAAAAAAACACAAGCGAGACAAAAAAGAAACACGACAACAAAAAACATGGGACACAACAAAAGTCAGACAAAAAAAGACAAAAAAACAACAAAAATGACAAAATATTACAAAAATGAGACACAAAATGACAAAAGAACAAAGAGCAATATAGTATTTTGCCACTGTCCAGAAATTATTTAACATTAGTTAGATTAATTCACATTACAATAGTTTTACAGATCAGTTTTTTACATTTTCTCAGTGTCTTTCAGCAGCTACTGAGATGTTTTTTTTGCGTTTCAACCTTCTGCTGCTCCGGTGAAGCTGCTCGGCTGAGGAAACTAGCTGGTTAATCTCCCGGCTGCATATGTAGAGTACAGCGTGCAGCTCAGTAAACTTCCTCTGCATGAATAAAACACGACGGAGGAGCAGCAGACTCGTTGCACTCGGAGCTTCTTCTGCTCTGTATGCTGATGGAGCGTCCGCTAGCATCCACTGTACATGTGGATGTGCTCATCACACGCTGCTGGATTAAATATGAGTCAGGTATTGATCACAAACTGAACCGTCAATCCGCTGAAGGGCTGCGGAAAAGAGACGTTATTTCTGAGGAACCTGGACCTGCTTAATGTCCTCAGATGACCGACGCGCCGGTTTCTAGTTTTAAGAGTTTCTTCTTCATCTTGTTTGAGTTTCTTGTTGGAGCTGCGAGAGAAGCTGAAGGAGAAAATTAAACATTTTTCTCCCTCGGTGAATACGGGCTTCTATAAATGAAATTATAAATTAAACTCTCACTGACCTACTTTATTTCATTTCACCTGATTTATAATCCACCAGAACTTATTTCTATTATCACCGCTGACTTTAATTTGTGGTGAATTTGATTCCACCGACCATAACAGAGCTTTTTTCTCTTTTATTTAGGTTCTTTTACTTCTTTCCTCCTTTCTGAAGGAAACTCTTGGCATTCTCTGGATGAGCTTCATGAGGTAGTCACCTGAAATGGTTCTCCAACAGTCTTGAAGGAGTCCCAGAGATGCTGAGCACTTGTTGGCCCTTTTGCCTTCACTCTGTGGTCCATCTCATCCCAAACCATCTGGATTGGGTTTAGGTCAGGTGACAGTGGAAGCCAGGTCATCTGACCTAAGCAGCACTCCATCACTCTCCTTCTTGGTCAGATAGTCCTTCCACAGCCTGGAGGTGTGTTTGGGGTCATTGTCCTGTTGAAGAATAAATGATGGTCCAAATGAAGGCAAACCCGATAGGATGTCATGATGCTGCAGGATGCTGTGGTAGCCATGCTGGTTCAGTGTGTCTTCAGTTCTGAATAAATCCCCAACAGTGTCACCAGCAAAGCACCCCCACACCATCACACCTCCTCCTCCATGCTTCATGGTGGGAACCATGCATGTAGAGACCATCTGTTCACCTTCACAGCTGGTGGAACCAAAGATCTCAAATTTGGACTCATCAGACCAAAGCCCAGATCTCCACTGGTCTAATGTCCATTCCTTGTGTTTCTTGGCCCAAACTAATTTCTTCTGCTTGTTGCTTTTCCTTAGTATTGGTTTCTTAGCAGCAGTTTGACCATAAAGGCCTGATTGGTTCAGTCTCCTCTGACCAGTTGATGTAGAGATGTGTCTGCTACTAGAACTCTGTGTGGCATTTATCTGGACTCTAATCTGAGCTGCTGTTAACTTGTCATTTCTGAGGCTGGAGACTTGGATGAACTTCTCCTCAGCAGCAGAGGAGACTCTTGGTCTTCCTTTCCTGGGGAGGTCCTCATGTGAGCCAGTTTCATCGTAGCGCTGGATGGTTTTAGAGGCTGAACTTGTAGATACATTCAAAGCCTTTGCAATTTTCCAGACTGACTGACCTTCAGTTGTTAAAGTAATGATGGACTGTCGTTTCTCTTTCCTTAGCTGATTGGTTCTTGCCATAATATAGATTCTAACAGCTGTCACATAGGGCTGTCAGCTGTGGACCAACCTGACTTCTGTACAACACAACTGATGGTCCCAATCCCATTAAGAAGGCAAGAAATTCCACAAATTAACCCTGACAAGGCACACCTGTGAAGTGAAAACCATTTCAGGTTCTACCTCATGGAGCTCATCCAGAGAATGCCAAGAGTGTCCAAAGCAGTAATCAAAGGACGAATCTAAAATATAAAACATGTTTTGACTTATTTCACACTTTTATGTTTACTACATAGTTCCTTATGTGTTCATTCATAGTTTTGATGCCTTCAGTGAGAATCTACAAT
Source organism: Amphiprion clarkii (assembly GCA_027123335.1). Taxonomy (NCBI): domain Eukaryota; kingdom Metazoa; phylum Chordata; class Actinopteri; family Pomacentridae; genus Amphiprion; species Amphiprion clarkii. The sequence goes on along the minus strand of CM049575.1, from coordinate 32,471,276 downwards.
GTAAATAGTTATGAAAATAAAGAAAAACCATTGAATGAGAAGGTGTGTCCAAACTTCTGACTGGCTCTTTTTTCTACTTGTTTCATGAACTTTTTCATAAATAAATCTGTAAAAACATAATGTAACTGCAAATTTGCACCTCGAACTGTACACTTGAGGCCTAAGATAATAAGATATGCAATAACTTTACGCATTTGCACTTCTGATTAGATGCTAAACTGCATTTTGTTGCCTCGTTCTCTGTGCATTTGCAAATCTGATTATTCCTTCCTGTAAAATAAAGTTAATGTGCTTCGTCAACTGAATTCTCTCCTATCATATCACTCACTGTGTGGAAATAACCTAAACACACACTTTCACAGGCAGTAAACATTAAAGCCTGAATGATAAACCATCCTGTTTATGAGGTGCATCAAAAATAACACACAGCTCTCCTCATAAAAGCGTAATAATGCTCTAAATGTGCAATACATGTGCGCCTTAACGTCGTCAGTAAAACACTGCTGCTGTGCTTCATAACCAGCATCTGTCCACACTCGTTTCAGTCACCAAACTGCGATCACATAAAGAGCCGCTCCGCTGAGTTAAAGTGTTATTACTGTGTGAACACTGGTGTGGAAAAGCGACTGGAAGCCGCTGACTTTTAGAACAGATTTGAACGAGCAAACATTGCATTTTCTATCCGCCCAAAGAAATAAAGAAAAAGATCATAAAGTCAAACAAATGACACTGTGCAATAATCCTGCGTCCACCAGGACTGCAGCCCCCTTCTATATGACATTATTATTGTTATTTTTATTGTTATACTGTATTTAGACTTTTTAATAATCATTTTTATTGTACCAGCACCATCTGTTTTTTCTTGGCCTCATTTTGCACCTTATTTCTTCTTTTTCCTTACTTTTCAACATGTGTGAGCTACTGGATACATTGACGTTCTCCAAGTGGATTGAATAAAGTATCCATCTAGAGTTTCTTTGTTAAATACCAGCATGATTTTGTGCCTTATTTCTTCCACCTGCACGATTTGGATGTTATTTTACAGATTATTCTCCTTATTTTTCTTAAATGTAGCATGTGTGAGCTGCTGGATACTTTGAATTTCCCCAAACTAAATTCAATCCATCCATCCATCCATCCATCCATCCATCCATCCATCCATCCATCCATCCATCCATCCATCATTCCATTCATCCATCATCCATCCATCATCAACCATTATCATCCATCCAATATCATCATCCATCCATCATCAACCATTATCATTCATCCATCCATTATCATCCATCCATCCATCCATCCATCCATTCACCCATTATTATCATCCATCCATCCATCCATCCATCCATCCATCCATCCATCCATCCATCCATCTATCCATTCAATATCATCCATCCATCCATCCATCCATCCATCCATCCATCCATCCATCCATCCATCCATCCATCCATCCATCCATTATTATCCATCCAAAATCATCCATCCATCCATCCATCCATCCATTCAATATCATCCATCCATCCATCCATTATTATCCATCCAAAATCATCCATCCATCCATCCATTATCATCCATCCATCCATCCATCCATCCATTATATCATCCATCCATCATCCATCCATCCATCCATCCATTATATCATCCATCCATCCATCCATCCATCCATCCATCCATCCATCCATCCATCCATCCATCCATCCATCCATCCATCCATCCATCCATCCATCCATCCATCTATCCATCCATCCCATCTCCATTCATAAAACTGGCATTTTGTTGTCACTTGTGTGATTTAAATAAATAAAAAACAGGATCAGTCACATGAAATATTTTTTCTCATAAAGTGCCACTGACTGGCACCATACTGCCAATCAGCCTGTTAGGGTGAGAAATAAAGGTTTCATGGTTGGCGGAAAAATGGTATAAACAGAAATATTGAATTTTTTTGACTAAAGTTGCACTATCATATAACCGGTTTGCATTATTCTATCGAAGCAAAGCTGTACCATTGAAGACCACATGTACATATCAATGCACTCGCAAAGTTTCAGGACTCCAGCTATATTATTTTTGAAGTTATGCCACTTTAAACATTGATCCACAGATTGGCGCCAAGAAATCGACATGACCCCACCTTCTTTAAAAGTTCAATAACTAATGCTACATATGAGCCCAGATATTACACATGGTCAACTCAATCAATAGTCAACATTTAAAAAAAACAAAAAAAAAACAAACTGAAGATGGGGCCTTCGATGAATTAAGGTGGAATGACCCAACTTCATATCAATAAAATATGAATCAAGAGTTCCAGAGCAGCTGCCAAAGACTAGAACCTCCTTAAGAAGTGACAAATCAAACTTTTCTTCTACAAACCTCTGAAATTTAGGCTCCTATGTTCTCCAGATAACTCTGTAAGGCTTTCAGAATCAATGAATTTGGTGAGGAGAAATCATCTACAAATGGCGTAGATTCATGCAAATTACTCCAAGATTGGTAGCGAGCAACTGAAGCAACAAAAAGTCTCCAAGAAGCCTAAATTTCATCCCAGGATCTGCCAGGAACTCTAGCAGCTGCTGTTGAATATCTTTCTTGCTAATTTGGGTGTGGTGGCAGCTTGTTGCATATTTATTTTGTTTTACTTACGGCTGGATCTCTGCTCTGGTTGAAAACATGGCTGTCCTCTTGGTCTCTGTCAGAGTCTGAAACGCACAAAGAAACATTCAATTATTATGGTTATCGTAAGAACTTAATGCTTTTCTGTTCAGACGTCAGTAAAGTGTTGCTCATTCTTCCAGTTTTTGTCAAACAACATAAAAGAATGAAAGTGGGAATCCAGTTCCTGAATTTGCTTCTCTGATCTTCCTGCAGATGAAAGTCCATAAACAGGAGTAAATAAATCCGTCCAGTAACTTCAAGTTCCTTTAAACAGGAGAAAAATGGACCGAAATAGGAAAGGAAATTTATTGTGCTGCAAGAGCTTTGATGGATTTGTGTGTTCGCTTTCATAGATTTTCTATTGTTTAGTCTGTCAGTGTTTTAATAAAGCATCACATTTAATAACTTCTAGAGAAAAAGGAGGCAGAAAATGTCCAGGGATTGATATGACACCTAAAAACCTGTGCTCAGAATTAGTTTATTCAAGTACATAACAATAAATAAAGTCCAAAAGAATATAATATAAAATCAGTGTTTTCTTTATCATTAAAAACACAGTTCTGAGACACTAACTGATACAAATATTTACCTTAAGTTCAGAAAAGCCTTTATTGGCAAAGTGAGTTCCAGTACTAAATGTTAAGGTACAGTTAAAATTGTTGAGAATTTAGTTATTGGGCGAAGAAATAAAATTAAACAAAATGAAATAAAATTTAATTCAAATCTAGCAGTGTGGTACCTGTATTCTAATTACCCAGCTGGAACAATTAGATTTTTTTTAAATAAATAATCAACTTAAATACTAAATTCAAATGAAGTTAATTTATTGAATTGGCTTGAAACTGCTCATTTTTCTTCACATATCCTCTACTTAACCAAATTTTTTAATATGTTTGCCAACTTACAAACTTGTGTTTGTAATTATGTTATTAATAAATGCAAAAAAAATCTTTCTAATATGTAAATACTATTGGAACAACCTATTTTCTATGAATAATCAGCTTAAAAACTTTAGTGCATATTGCGTTTCTCGACATTTGTTTAGCAAACTGAAATGTAAAATTTAAAAAAAAATCAGGAACCGTTTAAGAAAAGGGTTTTAGAAAAATGTTAAATTGAAAAATTATGAATCTCAGTGTGGAAAAAGTAGATGTTTGTGTGTGTATTTAATTGCCATCTCAGAGTGGAGTCATGTATTATTATAAATCCTGCTACTCTTGACGTCTCATCACTTCAGAAGGTATCAGTTTTGTCTAAAGTGTCTAAATGTTAAATTAAATTAAATCCCAACAACGTGGTGCTTGTATTTTACTTACATGGTTGGAACAACTTAATTTTTAAAAATAAATAATAAACTTAAAAACTAAATTCAGATTGAAGTAATTTAATGACACTGGCTTGATAACTTTTTTTTTTTAAATTTAATTTAAAAAAAATGTTTTCTTGCGTTTATAATTATGGAAACAATAATAAATAAATGTTAGGGTTAGGCGTAAAAAAAAAAAACTTGAAAAAATTCTGAAAATACTGTTGGAACAGCTTATATTTTATGACTAATCAGCACAAAAGCTTGAGTGCACACTACATTTCTGCAGATTTGTTTGCAAACTGAAACATGAAATAAAATCAGGGGCAGCTTTAGAAAATGCTGTTTAGTGGACATTTGATTACATAAAGCTCCGTGCATGTGAAGGAGGACACCAGCGACATGCCAACAAAACAGAACGGTGTCATGTGACACTAAATTAGCCTCAGTAGCGCGCTTAAGAAAATGTAATGTCAGGCATTCATGTCAGGCCCGAGCATATGGAGCTACAGGCTCTGATATGGAGGCCTCCGACGGGCTTCACATTCTTTCCATCGTCTCGCTTATTCCTTCACACCGGCTGGCCGGGTTCAAACCGTCTGCACAAACCTCCATTCACGCTCTGAGGGAACCAACAAGACAAATCTTTGCACAATAAACCTCAGTTTGATGTATGTCAATGGCTCTAAAACGTGGAAAATGTGGGCATGAAGGTGAGATATATTCAGCAGCTGCAGCTTCATGTCACCTCAGGACAAGAAGAACTCCATAAGAATAAAAAGAGCAGAGCTGGAAATAAAGTTTGAGCTGCAGAGAACATCAGTGAGTCGTCTTGAACTGAATCCCGGTGAAACAGACGCTCAGCGTTTTAAAAGAAGCTGCAAAAAATGAACAAGTTAAGCTTCTTACTGTCTATAACCTGCAGCAGTGACGCAGTAGAAATCTGCTTTATTTATGTGCCATTGCAGCAAGTTTCCACCTTTACTTCTCAGACGGTGCACAAACATGAGGAACCACTAAAAACAGGAAATTAGCAGAGATCATGACGCTGTTGCAAACAAACTCCTTTAAACCAGACAGAGTCGACCGCTGACCCGATTCTGCCGTTTTTCTTCCACATGCTTTGATTCTGACATGCGAGGCCGTCAGACTGTTTTCATAAGAGTTTGATATTCGGCTCACATCGTCCATCTGCTCACCGCAAACAGCTGATCTAAGCTGGAAAATCAGTAACGAAGCAGCAGGAACCACTGAAGTTAAGCGTTTGGTGCACAGGTTTAGTTTAGAAACTTGCAGAGCAGAAAGTCTGAAGGCAAGAATCTGCCCATCAGAATACTCAGATAGTTTTAGTGTGAAAGCATATTTGCAGGGTAAAGACTCTAATTTACAGGTTTAAATAAAAATGCAGCACCAGCATTAAGATGAGATGGGTTGAGGTAATAATGTTGGCATTTAACTTAATATTGTATGTAAATTAAACTCAAATTTCTACATTGATTGATTTAACCCTAAATTCAAGTAGCGGTAACTTAATAAAATTGGTTTGATAACTAAATTTTGTCAGGATTTTATGTCCTTCCTACTTAACATTGGAACAACCTTATTTTTAAAGTGTTTTTTAAAGTGCGTAACACTATAACATCCTTTAAAAAACATAAAATATTTGTTGGAATAACTTCATTTTCTGTGAATAATCAACCTAAAAGCTTAAATTAAATTCAAGTCGAGGTAAACTTAAAGAAATTGGTTCAAAAATTACTTTAATTATTTTATGGATAACCAACTTAAATACTTGTTTTTATGCTACCAGTCATTCAATAAATGGTAAATGAAAACACATTGGATTGTAAAGGAAAATCTAATTCCTGCGACTCAGCATACTTTGTTGGCTGAGCGTGTTTTTCTTTAGAATTTGGCTGAACTCAAAAACTTTATCCAGAGCAAATGATGTCTGTGTAACGGAGTCCCATCAGTAAGAATCATTTCAAAGACTTCGTTCCTGACTAAACGTGTAGAAACTGAGTTCAGGAATCCCTCCTCAGTGTGATCTCTGTTGTAGTGCAGTGAATGCCGGCCGGGTCGGGTCGTGTCAGCTGGACGTGGAGCCTGTCCGGCCGGTCGGGTGTCTGACGGGTCACAGCGGCACATAGCAGACATTCACTGCCGATAGAACAAGCTCTGGAGACACTTTAGACAAGACTGATACCATTTGAAGCGATGAGACATCCAGAGCAGCAGGATTCATAATAACACATGACTCCACTCTGAGTTGACCGTTAAATACACAAATAAAAATCTACCTTTTCACACCGAGATTCACAATTTTGACAGAAAACGACCAAAAACGAAGTTATCTGTGCCGCATAATGAAGGTTTTTTTTGCGTTTTGTCCACCAGCTCATCAAACGGACGTTCAGCTGACCGCGTCGAGGCTTTCTGACTGAGTGACTCGCATTTTATTACTTTCAGCAGCAGCGACAGGTGCAGCTTCCACACTGAAGGCTGCAAGAGGCTCTCAGAGTATAAAGCAGCAGCTGTGGTGCATTAAAATAGAGCATAAATAGCTGCAAAGGCTCGTCGTCTCCGGCAGTTTTCAGATAAAAAACATGTTTGTTCTTATCACTATTAATCTGGAATATTACTTTTATCAACATCAGTGTCTGTATCATGTGTAGCATTTTATTTTATCTGCAATATTCTCATTTCTCAGCTGTAATATTTCAGTTTAAAGTGTAATATTTCATTCTGATTTGCAGCATTTTTATTTCATGTGCAATATTTCACTTTTGATGTACAAGATTGTTGATATGTCTCAAAATTTTCTGGTGCAATCTGTCATTTTCACGTGTTATATTACTTATTACCGCTGTATAATTGCCAGCATTACTTTTTATTGTTCTATTCCAGCCTTATTTATTCTATTTCCGTAAAGTATCGCACTTATATCTTATTGCTTTTCTATTTTTCAGGCGATGCATTTCTTATGTTATGTCTTTTTGTTTTTCTCTGAGCAATTTCTTTCAGGATTAATGAAGTTTTATCACATCTTAAACAGCAGGTAGCTGAATATTACACTTTCAAATGAAAATTCTAACGACATTAATGTGTCACTATTGAAATTATACTAATATCAAATGCAATTTCCAGGAATTTGCCTTTTTCGTCTTTGAATCTGAGCTGGAATTTGATAAAAACAGGCAATCGGTTGTTAAATCTAGTTGTTTTAGTTTGTAAACATTATCTGAGTGATATCTGGCACAAGAATTTCCTTCAGGATTAATAAAGTTTTAACTCATCTTATGTTTTTTAAAATCCAAATGAAAATTTACCCGACCTATAAAAGGAGAAAACACAATATTGCAGGTAAAAAGTACCAACACGATCAGCTAGCAGCTAAACTTGCACCAAATTTCAGCTTTAAAATTCAGCTTTTATCTTCAGCTTTAAACTGCAGCTTTAACCTGCAGCTCTGTGTGGCAGCGGATGGACGGACAGACGGACGGATGGACGGCAGCAGGTGGACGAGGTGGAATTCCCTGGATGGAGCTGAGGAATGGAGGGAAGGAGGAGGTGAAGATTTGAAATGCCTGCAGCTCGTCTTATTATAGGTCAGTCTAACATCTGCAGACCTCCACTGATCAACCTGCTGCTGGAGTCCTGAGGAGGTATTTGAACCCACAGCCCCATAATGAAAACCTTAATGTTTGTCAACACATAAGAACAGAGTCTTGTAGAACAAGACAACTTCCTCATTAAGTCTGTCATGTGACCGGTTCAGCCAATAATGTACACAAGCATAACACACACCTGTGCTCAGCGCAAGGTCATTTTGTTTGTGTTTTCTATATTAAATGGCCACATTCCTTGTTTACATGACTTCTGATCGTCAACAACTAATAAATAAACAAATGCTGCATTTAAAAAAAAAAAAAGCTGCATTTCTAACAATGCCATATGAGGGAATGAACAGCCTTGGAGGAGTACTGCGCTTTCTGAGTGCTTTTCTAGTTTATAAATGTTGTACTTGTTTAGACACAATTAGCTTGAAGCCATTTTCCACTAAATCCACATTAAAACAGCTGCTGGAACCCATTCAGGGATCAATGTCTTTGTTAAATGAGCATGTAGGCCCCAAATACAGACACAGAGAAGGAACTTAAATGGAAATTTAGTCACAAATGAGTCGATGTGATTCAGTTTTGCTTTGACAGTTCCTCTTAACTTCATTTACAGTGCCGTGAAAAAGTATTTGCCCCCTTCTTGAATTCTTTTTTTTTTTTTAAATATATCACTTTTCCACACAGAGCCAAGTAGCTTTGAATAGTTTTTTTTATCTTTACTAAATAAAATCAGGATTTAAAAACTGCATTTTGTGCTCACTTGGGTTATCTTTGTCTGATATTTACATTTGTTTGATGATTTAAACGTCAAAGTGGAGAAGATATGAAAAAAAAATAACAGTTTTTTCTTGCCACTGTAAACGAGCTGATACTTGTATCCGACTCCTCCGTGTTCGAATAAACCAAAGTGTGCTCGTCTTCTTCTAAACAATCCGCCTTCAGAGGGCAAAAAAACACAGTCCAGTGGGGTTTTGAAAGACAGATTTGGCCTCAACGAGGGAATTAAATGAAAGAATAAGAGGTCTGGGTTGTCAAGTTGTTGGTATTCTACGCAGATCAACATCAAACAGACCCCAGATCTGATCACAGGGCTTTGTACTGAGAGTCAAAATGACAAAACCATGAGAAATATCCAGCAGGGCGAATCAAGAAAGGAACAAACAAGCGAACACACGCTGCACGACTCCTGGACTATTTTTAAACACATGCTCCCCTGTAAATGTAAATTAATCCAGCCGGTGGAAGATGTTTAAATTCCTGATACGTAGCTGAAGAGTGTCGCTTCTGAGCTGGTTGTTGCTGTCGGCCTCTAACAGCAGCTGGATTAAGTTGTCTCCAGCTGACTTGATAATGAGGGAGTGTTTGTGGAGTGGAGGAGACGGCTTAAACTGGGCCTGACAGCACCTTTCCACCAACAAAAAAAAAAGAGCTGCTTCTGCAGGTTTTCATGCAAATCATTTGACAGCTTTTCATCTACGTACGCTGGGATTAACTGCATTCACACTGAGAAGCAACGTATCTGCAAGATTTCAGTTTTTGTGACCTTAGATGCAACTTAAACATCCACAACCTACCCACTGGCTTCAAGCATTAGTGCTATAAAGTAGCCTCTCAGTGTTCACATAAATAACAGCAAGGCGACTCACGTACGTCTTCAGTTTCTCTCCTGAAACAGCTGATCCATGTAAACATTTGCCTGTTTCCTCACTCATCCTCTGTTTTCACCGTCCATCCTCCTACTTCTACTTCTTCTATTGCATGAGCAGAGCACCAGCTTTAAAATAAAATGTGGAAAGAAATCATTTTTGTCCCTAAAACCCTCCAAAAACTCATCTCTGTGTATCAAAGCTGCGTATTTAGATGTTTTTTTCTATTAAAACAACCGCTTCCTGCCTTAAAATGGCTTAGAAATACCTCTACGCTGCTCTTTCTTAAAAAATTTGCAGAAATATGAAATCCCCACTTCCTATCCAGTGCACCTCGAGCACTCCGGCTCACCAATATCTCCACTCTAATGCGGTAAAACTAATTTATTCTACTGCGCAGGGCCAAGTTGTAATATTGGAGTCATTTAATTAAACATACTGGAACCACGAACTCATTCTGAAGAAGAATAATGATGCAGAAAGTCCTGTCTTGCACATTGATTCCTTTAATTTGTTACGTATAAAACCCTTGAAGTCTGAATTTGTGTTTTTGACAGTCATTGGTGGGTTTTAAGATGGAAATAGTCGGTCATTGTGTTGAACGCTTATTTCACACATTATATGTCTTTAAACATAAATAGAAATCACCACATGGACATGTTAACAGTCCCCTATAGTATTTCATATAGGGTTTTATTCACTAATGCATGAATTACTCAGATAAAATCACTCTATAATTAACAGTAAAGATCTTTAACCCCAATATTTGAACTTGTTCATTTAATTATGCCAGTCATAATTATGTTATGGACTGGAAGCTCTTGGGAAAAATAGCTGTATTTTTTCATTTTTCATTTTTTGTAAATGAGTTGGGTCTTTGCCATAATATTTATATTAGTTGGGTTAAGTTCTGTCATTTGTAATTCTGTAGGGTCTTAAATATAATATTACTTTAGTTAGATTAGACATTATCCATAGCTAAAAATGCAAAAAGTGGGGTTTCAGCCAATAAAATTTGTATTTTATGTAGTTTTTGTTGTTTTTTTTGCTAATATGTAAATTATTCAGGTAAAATAACACCATAAATAACACTAAATGGTCTTAACTCCAATATTTAGGCTCATTAGGGTAATTATTAACACCAATCATCATCTTTTTGACTGTAAAGCACATATAGACACTACATACTGTGTATTTTGTGCTGTATATAAACACTGTGACTTGACTTCCTGTCCTCCGAGCTCTAATCCAACACCTGAACGTGGGACTCATCGTCCATCCATTGACCTCTACACACTGAGCTCCAAGTCACAGGTTTTTTTTTATTTTTCTGCTCTCTATTTGTGTCAGAATAACGAGGACTCTCCACTTCAGCATCTAGACGGCACTTGTCAGGAGAAGTGTGCCGTCTGTAAATGAGGCCGACGGCTGAGATTGTGATCCATGTTGGGGATGTGATGATGGGATGTGAGCTGAATAGTCGCTGCTGTCCTGCTCTGACTTCCAGCTGCAGCCTGGTGAAACCGACCCCGCTGCTCTGATCCTGTTTCTAAGCCTATTAAGAGATGGACAAGTTAATGATGTTATAGTTGGCACCTTAACGGACGCACTCCATCGTCAGGTGCCCCCCCAAAGAAAACACCACAACCAATCCGGCCTCTGAGATTTGTTTGACATCACGCTCGGCGGCAGCACATGACGGACAGCTGAGGACGTGTTTGTGACGGAGGTATTATCAGCACCGGGCCAGATATAGACGGAAATATGTTTTCTCCTCACGTCCTTACGCAAGAGTTCACACACGGAGGAAATACCGAAACACACTCTCACAATTGGTGGCAGTCTGAGCAGATAACGCGAAGCTTACTGGGTCTAAATTTAGGGACAATGAGGAGGAAAACTGTTTCTATTCTGGACTGTAAATACTTCCACAAACAAAACGAGACTCTGGAAGCAGATTTGACGAAGCAAAAGACCAAAAAGTGGCAGAAAAGAGGCTGAAAAGCGACAGGAAGGAAGCCATGTTTGCACCAATACATGCAAACGACACGTCACGGCGTTTCCACGGCAACCGCTGCCCAAACAGCGCAGGACTGTCAGGCCAGAGACTCAAATATAAATAATTATCAGACACGTGTTGGCAGAGAACGGCGAGCGTGAACAGTTAAAGGGTCGGTTCACCCGAATTACAACGAAACCAGCTTCAAACTGGACCAGAATCAGCAGCTGTTCCTGCAGAAAGTCGTGTTGTTGCGGTGATTTAAGGTTCTTACGAGGGGCTCTGTGTTTTATCCAGTTAACAAGGACTTCGTCTCTGGAAAGAGGTCTGATTTTACACTGGAAAAGGTCACGACGTTACATAACCTGATGTGTTTTTAACGGAGAAGCCTCTGTGCTTTATCAGAGGTGTGAAAGTCGAAAGACTCGGACTTCTGCCAGAAAAGAAGGATCTGAGGGAAAGATGTCGTTGCCCTTTAAAATATAATGTAACAATTAAAAATTAAGACTTAACATGAATCCTTTTGAATTGTGACAGCCAACAAGTTGTTGTAACTTTTCCTGTTTGATCAAATCTAATAATAATTAACCTTGCTTTAGGATGTTTGCAAGTTTTTTACTTGATTACTTCTAAAAATTTGCAGTATTTCCACTTGTATAATTATGGATGCAAGCTTGTGAGTTGGCAAATTTTAAGCCGTTGGGGAAAAAATTATTACAATAATTATGACCACAAGAGTTTCAGTTAACGAACACAAGTCTTTAAAAATGAATTAAAAAAAAAAAATCTGAAAAAAATACCAAAGTTATAAAGTGTTAAAGTAGGCAAATTTAAAAATATAACAGAAAATTAATAACTTTAATTACGAACATGTTTTTAAGTTGGTAAATTTAAAAATATAGGAAGGAAATGGAAGGAAATGTAGGATTTCTTTTAGCCATACTATAGACTTAAAGGTGAGAATATATTGGCCTCACTGCTGCTAATTCATCTGTGTCTCACAGCTGTATGAAACTGGAATATTAAATCAATAAAACACCTCTTAAGGCTAATATTGCTCCACTGAAGGCACCTTAAACACATATTTTTTATTTTTTTTAAAATCTTTTTGTGTTTGTGAGCTGTAGATTTTCAAGTAAAATATAAAGCTCTTTTTTATTATTGTGATGTTCCTCCAAAATAACCTTCACAAGCTACATTATGTCCTTAATAGCTGAATATTGATTATAAAAACATGGATTTTCTACATGAGGACTCTGAACACTGCCAGAAGGTTTAAGTTCTGCATCATTCTGGAGCCAATGGTGAAAAACTGTTCAACAGGTAAACGCAGTAAAAGCTGCACGTCTTAAGAGATGCTGCTTCACTTCACGAGGACGAAGCAGAGACAGTTTGAGCAACGTGGCACCGAGTCCACAGGGATTTTATTCCCACTGAGGCTGGAGATTTCAGAGGCGTTGCTGCTGCTGCGATTCTCTCTAGATAACAGCGGCGTAACGTCCAACCCATTCAAGATTCCTGAGATAGATCCCAGCGTGTTTCCTGCCCACTGGAGACATCAGATGGACCAAACCCGACACACCCGCAGGCGTCCGCCGCTGGACGGGAAATGCCTCCATGTAAACAGGAAAAAGGAGATATTTTTGACAGATTCCCTCCTCACATGGTGAACCTCGCACACACAAACATAAATCCGATCATGTGAGGATTAAAAAACTGCCTCAGACTGAGCGAATAAACTCATTTCGACGGGATCCCAAACGTTAAATGACATGAGCTCTGCAGTCGATTGTTTACCCGAGTCTTCCTTCCTGCTAAATCCTCTCAGCGTTCTGGTGTTCAAACAGGGAAGTTCACGCTCTTTCCTACTTCAAGCGGCGCTTCCTCACCAGGTCTGCCCTCCTAAAGCCGCAAAATCCACCCGCGACCCCACTTGACCCTGTAAACGCTGCTCTAAAACCGACCCCACCCACAGTTTGTCGCCAGGAAGCTGCGATCATCATCCATCATTTGGTTCCTGACGTCATTTACGCTCAGCTCTGGGCTCCACACACAAATATCACCTTGATTTTCCACACAGATCCCAAACCAACATCAAACAGCATTAATTTAGATGTTCATGATGTCTCCAAAAGTCTCTAAAATCTGCACCTAAGCTCACGTTCATACACATTTTATTTTATTGCAGATTTCCTCAAGAGTTATCCAGTTATTACAAATTACTAGTGATCCCCAGGTATCACTGGTCCTCTGGGATAATCAGGATTTAGATTAAAAAACATGCTACACTTGAGACTATTTAACTCTAAATGTTGAAATTCCTGTAATTTAGTTTTAGAATTGACTCTTCTGATGGATGTTACTACTTCTGCTGACGAGTCTCCTCCTGAATTTGCATCCAAAATGTTCTTTTATTTAGACTTTCCAAAATAGCTTCCATAATTACGGAAAAAAGACGCAGAGAGAACTCGAAAATCTTGAAAAAGCCAATAAAATAATCACCTCAAATCACTGGGCAGAATGATAATGAGGTGCAGCAGACCATTCTGCAGCACCGACACACTGCTTATTATTAATACTATCAGCTCTGTTTTCACGTTGCACCTTTTGTACTCTATTTTATTGTAAACAACAACAATTTTTGCACCTATTTTTTGTAAATACCAGCAATCTTGGTGAATGATTGCATGTTTTTTGTACATTTTTCTTGAATTTAACTCATGTGAGCTACTGGGTGCCTTGAATTTCACTAAAAGGATAAATAAAGTATCTGTCTATTGCTCATTAGAATTTCAACACCAGTTTGGTGACACTACAAAAAAAATGCAACTTAATATTGGGTTTAGCTTCAGTACTTTCCCAAAATACACCAAGCCTGGCCATATTTCCTCCACTTAAACTCACAATCAGTCTTTGGTAAGCAGTAGCAGCAGTAATCAATGAATCAGCTCAGCTAAACTAGCAATAGATCTCCGTCTAATGGAGCTAAATGGGAACACCGATAACGACGGCAACAGAAATAAACAACCAGCAAAGCCTCATTCTGTCCAATCAGAGCGTCCGATATCTAATCAAAGCTCCAGCGTCTGTTGATCATGAATTACGTAACCCGCTGGTACACACGTTGGAGACGTTCCATCACTTCGCGGGTGTGTTTTGGCCTCGGCAGCCACTTTGGGCGAAGACACATACCAGGCTGAGGGTTGAGCTGGGAGCCGGAGGCCAAACGGATCCTGTGACCATCACACTGCAGCTGTCGTTGGTGTGTAACATTAAGACAGCGGCTATTTGAAAAGACCGAGCGCTGCCACCAGCAATAGACTCGGATAAGGTGTGTTTTAACCAAGAAAAAGCTATTTATGTTGATTTATCACAAGTTTAATCTACTGGAAGTCGTCTAAAAGCCACCCAGGAGTCTGTTAATGTAGAAAACAACAACTTTAAATGTAATATTTGCCATATTTTAACTATGTTTTTGGACTAATTAGACTGTAGAGTGCTGTAGTATGTGTGGCCTCCAGTGATGCTGACCCCACCCAGCCGACACTCCCAACGGTTTAAATAAACGCCATGAGCAATTTCAAGTGTCATTGGACCCAGGTCTGATTACAAAACACTCCTATAAACTCGGAGCACGGCGACGTGTCACGCTGCAAATAGTTACCACGAACCCCAGTGAATACTCAAGTGTTTGTAACCAGCAACTGGCACGCTGGAATAAACACAAGCGGCAGCTGTCTTACTAAAACTGTCTTTGCATTTAAACAGCGCGCTATTGTTATGCTCTCCAAAGTCAGCAATGTGGAGTCTGCAGGCCGCTCCATAAA
This sequence comes from Amphiprion clarkii, assembly GCA_027123335.1. Classification (NCBI taxonomy): domain Eukaryota; kingdom Metazoa; phylum Chordata; class Actinopteri; family Pomacentridae; genus Amphiprion; species Amphiprion clarkii. The sequence goes on along the minus strand of CM049575.1, from coordinate 32,456,220 downwards.
CCATCCCGCTCCAGCTCCCGGAGTCAAAGCAACATTTCAGAAAGTTCAACAAGTTTTCAGGCAGATTGGGAGCTGAAATATGGAAACACAGATGCATTTATGCTGCTGCACTTCCCCAAAAGTGAGATATCAGCTGAATAAACTGTGACTTAAAGGGACACCTGATCTCTTCTGTGCACTAACAAGCCATAAAACTTCCACCTCTTGCTGCACATTTTCCTAAAATCACTGCAAACTTCACCTCCATGAAGCCTACCTTAATGTTCAGCCTCCAGCTTCACTTCAAAGGTGACAGACGTCCACTGCAGCAGCACAACTTCAACCTCTTCCTGTCACTCAGCTGCTTCCCTTCCACTTCCTGTTGGTATACTACTTTTTAAAATCTTCTCCCTCTTCTCTCTGTCTAAAGCCTTTGCCCCTTGTCACCATCCAGCCTGTTGCTCCCCTCACTGAGACCTCAGGCCTGGACGGGGCCCATGGCATCTCCAGGAGGGACGCATCCGGCCGCCTGATTGGCCGGAGGGCAGAGAGATGCCCCCATATTAGGGCAGCGGGAGGCGGGGCTTCCCTGCCGCGATAAAGGAGGGAGGAGAAGGAGATAAAGTTTGTGACATAGTGGAGGTCTGTAGGAGCAGAGAGGCGGCTGATTGTGTCTGAGAAGGACACAAATACCTGCTGCATGTTACCACGCACAAAAACTGGAGTCAGATTTGTTCTATGAGAGAAGATTTTTGATTATTCTGCAAGGAAACAGCTTCCCAAAAGCTCCAAAACTAAATGGTGCATTGATTTTGAAATGATTTCAACAGTTTTTCTCCTTTTGCAGTAGATTTTTAGAACAATAACTATGTATAATCCTATTAAAATGACAGTAAAAGCTGCACCAACAGGCCCGGCTGCATCAGCAGTGCTGAGTTAACAGACTACAGGCTGTAAAAGAAGAGCTCAGAGGTCTGGCTTTCTACTCGGGAAAATGCTCCTCTCCATCTACTGTCCAGCTGCTGAGTTTGCACAACACCTGATTGATCTGCCATTAAGTTTTAATCACTTAACAAGGGACAATTTCCAAAAAATGTGAAGAGCATTCAGCCCGCAGTGATTAAGACCTAGTGGCTGTGTGACATTCAATACGGGGATTTTCTGTCCTGCAAGTTGTCAGCTGCTGGTTGTTTATGCTCCGGTCGAGCCAAAATAAACAAGAAAACAGCCTCTAAATAAGATCCACTCTGTCCTCTGCTTACAGTAAATGAATGTCTGGATGAATTTTCCGGCAACTAACGCTGCCTGGAAGTTATTTTTATCCCGAACGGCTGAAAATAGCGACGGCAGGCCTTGGATCTCGTTTTAGAGAAAGTGTGATGTATTTCAGGGGGAGCAGCTGCTGTCGTCAGCTGAATGTTTGCTGTGGATTCCGCTGCTTGTCTTTGTGTATCTGTTTGTCTGTGTGTGTTTCCTTTAGTGTATTTACAGATGATAGTTGGATATGAGAAGGTTTGACTGAGCCGAAGTCCTCCTGACTGCCGGCTACAAACCAAAATACACCACCTGTCCATAAAAGAAAGTCAAAAAGCCAATAGGCAAGAGCCTTCCATTGGATAATTACTGCAGTGGTGAATACGTCTATTGAACCCCAGCTGATGCAGGGAGGAGCTTCTCATTTCTTAAACAACCATGTTGGAAGACAAATCCTGCACTGGAAAAAATGCCTCTCTCAAAACAAGACAAAAAAGCTTATTCCAAGGAACTTTTACCTTGAAATAAGTGAAAAAAATCTGCTAATAGAACAAGTGAAAAATGGCTTGGTAAGATTTCTTGAAATAAGATATGATATTTAGAATATTAAGATCTTAAAATTAGCTGGGAAAATTTATTTTAAGCTCTATTTTGCCAGGATTGTCAAGCTGATGTCTCTTAAAATAAGCCAGATATGCTAAAAAAATTGGTAGTTTTTCACTCAAAAATAGATTTTTGCTTTCATGTAACCTCCTAATTTGAGATGTCTTAAACTTATTTTGAGTTTTCTTGTAAAATAGAACTCAAAACAAGATAATTTCAAGATTGTTTGACCAAACAAGATATTTAAGATGCATCGTCTTAAAACAAGTCCCTCCATCTTTCTGAAATCTCACTTGTTCAGTGAATTTATCTTAAATCAAGTGAGATGCGACATTTTGACAAAAAATAAGACAAATAGCCTTGGTAAGATTTTGAGTTTTTGCAGTGTGTGGTCATGGAAAGGATGTTAATCTGTCTCAGAAGGATGGAATTATTGGCCTGCAAGCAAAGAAAACAACTAAGGAGATTTATGGAACAGCAAAAATCTGGTTAAGAACCATCTAACAGACTATTAAAACCTGAAGGATAGTGGAGAAACATCATCTACGAGGAACAAACTCTTAGATGATCATAGGAAATCAACAGTGGAACTCATGGCTGTGTTTAATAGTGAAAGTAAGAACATTTCCACACCCACAATGCAAAGGGAACTCAAGGGACTGGGACTAAACAGCTGTAGCTCTAAGAAAACCACTGATCAGCGAGGCCTTCAAAAGCAGGAAAAAGCCACTGCTCCAATGTAAACTGAACAAATTTCATTAAAAGGAGCCAAGTCAGATGCAAAACACTTTCATTTAACTCGGTTTCTCTGCGTTTTCTCGCTGGTCAGTGTTTGAGAAAGCAGCGTTTTACTGTATCCAGGTGCCACTAATGCCAACAAAACTCCACTGACACACCTGAGGTGGACATAAAAGGAGTTTGGACTGATTCTGTGAAAATGTCTTCTATTTATATTTATGCATCATTAAATGAAGTTAAACTCTAAAGAGAAGTGCTTATTTGTGTATCTGCACGTCTAAATGAGGAGACGGTCCCCACATCTACAGATGACAATGACAACAAAGTCTATTTCTAACATGCAGACAGTCATTCCTACCTGCTAAAATGCTTCCTGTAAAATCTGCTTTTCATCTAGACAGTGTGAGTTTAATTTGGTAAAACTCCTGCTGCACCTTTAGGTGCTGAGCAGAGTCGTGACACTAATTACTTGAGGTCACAAAGAGTGAACTAATCAGAATGATAAAGGTGTCAGCTGCAGGGGGAGTTACCTTTTTTGAGAGGTGCATTTTGTAGAGCAAATGTTTAGTAAATGTATAGAAATGGGTCTTTTTCTAACTTTTCAGGTCAACTAATTCATGCATATTGGAACGCTGCAGTTTCTGCACGCCTCGGCTACAGATGTTTCTATTTATTATTCCACTTTTCTGTTAGATTTGTTGCACCTTCTTGTTGTAATTTTTCTTAGTTGTCACAATTTCCAGCATCAGAGTCTTGAAAACTGAGCAGAAGTTTAATCAAAAATGATACAGATGTCAGCTGCAGTGGGAAAATTCTTGTTTTGGGGGGCATTTTGTGGAGCAAAATTCTTTTTTCTAACTTTTCAAGTCAACTAATTCATGCATATTGGAACAATGCAGCTTCTGCACACCTCTGCTACAATGGACAGGTTCACCTTTTATTCCTCTTTTCTGGACTGCAAACAAGTCCCACTTTCCTGTTAGATTTGTTGCACCTTTTTGTTGCCGTTCTCATTAGTTTATACAATTTCCAGCATCAAAGTCTGGGAAAACTGAGGAGAAATATAATAAAAAAATGACAAAAATGTCAGCAGCAGTGGGAAATACCTTGTTTTGGAGCAATGCATATTGGAACATTGCAGCTTCTGCACACCTCCACTACAATGCACATGTGTTTTCACTTATTATTCCTCTTTTTCTGGACTACAAACATGTCCGTCTCTCCTGTTAGGTTTGTTGCACCTCATTCCCATCATCAGCATCTTACCTAAACTCAGTAGAAGTGCATCTGAAAGCTCTGAATCTCCGTCTAAACCCCATTAATCTGCAGAGAACTGCCCCTAAACACATAACCTTCCCCTGTAGAAGCGGCAGAGCAGCGTCCAGCCCTGCAGATGAGCCGTGGACGTTGCCAGCGGTGAGATGCTGTCAGCGCAGATCAGGCAGCCAGCACTGTGTCAGCTAACATGGTCATTGTTGCATTCCAGCTCCCGCACAAAGCCAGGATTTAGAAAAGAGGGCCGGGCCAGACAGGGTGAGAAAGAGAGGGAGAGAGAGGGGGGAGGAGGAGGAGGTATCTGGATGCACATGACTTCTAAAACTGCTAAAAAAAATCTAATGTTTTGGTGATTTTCGTGTTTTCACCTTCGAATGGTGAATGGATTTTTCATTTTAGTGCTGTGGTTCTGTCCGGTGTTGTGTGTTTTTGGGAGGAGGGGCTGGTGTGGAGGGAGGGGTGAGGTAAGAGGGTGAGGAGGGGTGAGGTAAGAGGGTGAGGAGGGGTGAGGAGTGGCATCGGGCACGAGGTCCCACCAGACTACAGCTATGCCCCCGTCAGCGCTTAAATGGGCCAGGAAACTGGAGCAGGCTGTGTGTATGTACGAGTGTGTGTTTTTATGTGTGTGTGTGTGTGTGTGTGTGTGTGTGTGTGTGTGTGTGTGTGTGTGTGTGTGTGTGTGTGTGTGTGTGTGTGTGTGTGTGTGTGTGTGTGTGTGTCTGGTCCGTCTGCCCGTCTGAGACTGAGGACATCAGAGTTCACTAGAGGTTATTATCTTTGATTTTTGCCCCCCGTGGCTTTGAAAAATACTCATTTCTGATTGGTTGTGAGGAGTTATTCAAACTTTATCAGCCATACAACTTCACATTCAACATTTTACCCTCCATTAGAGCACAAAAGTTGTTATGTTGCCTTCAAAAAGAGCTTGTAACAGATATTTGGACATGCAAGTTGCATGTTGCACCTGAATTTGTGTTTTTTTCTACACAACCAATAACATAAACTAAATTAACTGACTAAAATGCTTTAAAAATCCCATTTGTGGGATGTGTATCTTAAAGAAAACTCCACATACGGGACATAACAACATGCTAACTCACTAAGAGTCAGCTAGTCGTGTAGGTTTAGACTCCATGGTGGTCTAGATGCCAGAAAACATAAACCAGCCTGACAGCATCACTCTAATTATAAGAATTACATTTTCTAATCATGCTATTTGGATACAGTTTGTGTTTTTGTACATAATTAGCAGTAAGGACTCACAGCAGGCAGAAGAAGAAAAGCACTCAGAGAGCGTAGTACTCCTCCAAGGCTGCTCATTCCCCCTATATGGCATTGTCAGAAATGCAGCATGATGATGATCAGCAACATAGAATGAGTCCATTTAATATAGATGTACCCACAAACAAAATGACCTTGCTCTGAGCACAGGCGTGTGTTATGCATGTGTACGTTATGTACGGATACCGAATCATGTGACCTAAATATGTAGCGGGCGGCGGGAATTGATGGGACTCAGAAACACCCCCACAATTAAATCAGTTGTTCCTTGTATCATTTCCGACAGATAAGTCCCGATAAGTCCACAGCGGTGGATTTGTAGTAGGATCACAATCATGTGATCATCAGCAGGCAGCTGATGTAGTGTTCACTTGTTGCCATAGTTACAGTGATACCATGCCGCTATCTCGTCATGATACATAATCTTTAACAAATCTGTGGATCCAGACTATAAGCCGCATCGCTGGCAAAATGTAATCACTTGGTCCTTGTGTTATTTCTGACCTTCCCTGGAAATTTCATCCAAATCCGTTATTCTGTTTTTGGAGTAATGTTGCTAACAGACAGACAGACAGACAGACGGACAAACGTACGCCGATCATTACATAACTCCGCTGCATTCCTTGGTGGAGTAATAGCACACTCAAAAGTGTCTTAAGAGAGAAATTACCAAGCAAAAACTGAAAAACTTCCTGTGTTTTTGACAGACAGATGTACAGATAAACGCAGCATTGCAGTAAATGTGTTAGTTTCTGTGTCTTGTATGCACAAACACACACAGAAAGCAGACTGTTGTTGCTCTCTTTCTCTGCACACAAGTGTTATCAGAGGCACAAAGCTGCTTCCTCCCTCGGCTTCACCTCTCAGCCTGCTGACCCGACCTGAAGGTATTAATAGAGATGAATGTGAGTTGTCCAAACACTGCTGCTGTTGTGTATCTGTTAAATAGTGACTCTGCAGATTTGTCTTGTTCATTAGAGTGATCTGAGTATCAGGGATGATGTCTTCTGTTGAGAAGACATGGACTGAGTGAAAAGTTTCAATGTTTGTCATTAAACAGAAGCTCTTACTAAGAAAACTGAACTGATTGTGCCACTAACAGAGTTTTTCTTCTCTTTTGTGCTGCTAAAAACAAAACTGGGATAGAAAGTGCACAACAGTCACAGCCCACTGCTGAGATGACTGAAAATGCATACAAACTTTACAACTTTTACTCAGCATTTTGATGTTCCAGCTGCTCCATGTAAAACTGTCATTTCCACAACCCAACAGAGCAACTAGCTGGTGAAGAAAATCACAAGAGATCATCAGATTTTCCCAGATGACAGCAGAATAAAAAAAGAAAAACAGTGAACATCAGACATAAATGAATGTGTTGCAGGTTTGGTTTTCAGCTAATCAATAAGACAATGATAAGACATGATGATTGTAGTTTATCTCGCCTCCTAAATCAATTTGAAGTCAAGAAAATCACCTATATTAAATGCAAAACTGACTCAGTTGCCTTCTTTCTGTGCAAAATAACCATCTTTTACTGTCGTTTTGCTTCCTGTTAGCATTATTTTGAAAAAGCAGAAAGATGATTGTTCCCCATGTTTAACTAAATCTGATTGTCATGGGGTCTTAAAAGCTGAAATCAGGCTGTACAGAGTAACTTTGAGGCATAGAAATAACTTGTGCTGCATGTGGGCAGGAAAACTGTAATAATTTGAATCCTACAACAGACCTGGAAACTGGTTTTGCCATAATCTGTTTTTAACCTTAAACATACAGACATAGTTGATGTTCTTGCCTGCTGTTATGGTTGTAATGCAAGAAAATCCAGTTTGTGTTGTGGTAAGCAGTGAATTAATGCCACTGAAGGAAAATCTATGAAGATTTGTCTCAAATTTGTGCAAAAACATCTATTTTTGGACAGCAGAATACAAGTTTCAGTGATGAAACTGAATTAAATGATGCTAAAAAATTAACAAATCACCGAAACTTTTACCTTGTTAGCATCGCAAGGAATTATAATAAACTTTAAGGGAGATTCAGACCAAGTATAGCACCACTATCAGCAAAACAAATACGACCAAAACAACCAAAAAATCACCATCTGCTCCACCTATTGCCAACCAGAAGCCATCAATCTTCAAAGGAATGCCAACAGAATAAGACTGAAGCTGCTTTCCTGAATTTAGAATCTTCCCAGAACAGATTTTCGATATCTTTAGCTCCTGAATCACCAAAACTCGAAAACTATCCAGAATCACAGCATTTTGGAAACCACAAACCAGTCCTATGACGCTCCTATTTGTGTCCATATCTATATATAATTGCTAAAAAGCCATAATAAAGAGAAGAAAAGGAGAAAGAAGAGGGTGAAGAAACCATTTGTATTCAGTCAGCATCAGAGGATTTTCCAGTATTTAGCTGCTGCCGGTGTTTGGTGACAGCTTGAAGAGCTTCACTTCTCGTCTCCGAGTCCCTGAAGCTGATTCATTGTAAGTCACTGCAAGTATTACCGTCATCTAAAGACTTTTATATCAACTCTACTCTATATCCCAACATATTTGCTGCATCACGACTGCACTGTATTCCAAAATAAGTCAAAATGTGAGAATTAAACTGCCTCACAAGGAAAAAATAAGCATGAAAAGCAGAATTTTCAGACTGAAATGTTCAAAATTAATGTTTTTTTCACCAAAATCTCAACAAAATCACAATACAAGTCCATTTTAAGCTCAACTACTACATCATTTTCACTAATCTTCTACTTTTTTGGCTGCCGATTTGCAAAAAAAAAAGCCACTTTTAAGCATTTTGGTTCTGTTTACCATCATCTAAAGACTTTTCTATAAACTCTACTCTATATTGAAACATATTTGCTGCATCACGACTGCACCATATTCCAAAATAAGTCAAAATGTGAGAGCTAAACTCCTTCACAAGGGAAAAACAAGCAAGAAGCAGAATTTTGAGGCTGAAATTGTCAAATGTGGACGAAGATGTGAAGAGAACATCTGCCTTCAGGTCTGACAGCTGACATAAATTAGAAATGATTGAATGTTTTTCACATAAATCTAAGAAAAATCACAAAAAAAGTCAATTGTAAAGAAAAAACAAGCAAGAAAAGCAGAATTTTGAGGCTGAAATTGTCAAATGTAGTTTTTTTTTCACTTAAGCCTCAACAAAATCACAATAAAAGTCCATTCTAAGCTCAACCACTACATCATTTTTCTACTTTTTTGGCTGCAGATTTGCAAAAAAAAAGCCACTTTACAGCAGGTTTTCTGGCTCCCTGCAGTCGATTAAGATGGTGATTCATGCTGACCTGCATCAGAGGAAGGCGTCCAGGTGACTCTGAATATTCCACGCAGACACTCGCACATGGTCCACAGCGGGAAGCCCAAGCAGGAGAGGCGGCGGTGGAGCGGCCCACGCTCAGGCTGCGGGGCTGGGGGGAGCTGGGAGGCTGCTGGAGGCGATCCGGGGCTCGATTCCACTCGTTTAGGCCCAAAGGCTCCGGAGACTGAGCTACAGCGTCACCGAGGGTCCCAGATAGAAAGAAAGCAAGAGAGAGGGAGAGGGTGGAGAGGTCGCAGGGCAGGGGGAGGGATGGATGGATGGATGGATGGATGGATGGATGGATGGATGGATGGATGGATGGATGGATGGATGGATGGATGGATGGATGGATGGATGGATGACTGTCTCATCCGTGTATGTACATATCAACATATGGACCAGTGAACTTTGGTTTTCCTCTGCAGGAGACGGGATGGATGGATGGATGGATGGATGGATGGATGGATGGATGGATGGATGGATGGATGGAGGGATGGATGGATGGATGGGTGTTTGTGAGGGAAGGGTGACACCAGCGAGACAGGACAGAATAGGGGTGTATTAGCGCTAGTGGACAGTCAGCAGTTTGCAGCGACCCTCTGTAAAGCCCCGGTCCATTGTCTGCGCTGCTGGAGGCTTTAGCTGTGGCCCGGCGGGGCTTGTTACTGGGCTTAGAGGGGCTGGACACTGGATCCCAGTCAGACACAGCGACAGCCAACAGAAGGGAAACATGACCTCCGCTTATAGCAGTTCATCACCGAATGAGTCGCTGCATTTATTCAAAGGTAAAAAGCTCAGAAACGATCTCCCGCTGGTGATGTAAACCTTCAAAAAGAGCTGCACTTGAACAGGATGAAGCAACTAATTTGAAGATTTAAAGCTGTTTTCTTATTATTTCTGGCAGGAGGATAGAAATAATCGACAAGCAGCATGTCAACCGGTGTGTTTTTGAAATATTTTTTGGTCTATGGCTCAGAGAACTTGATATTTGAATCAATCCAACACATTTTAAAAGGGACGTAACAACAACAGCATGTTTGGACTCGATGGAGTCACATGACTAAAGGTCAAAGGGCGTCACTTTGCCATGTGTTTTTTCTCTCTGGGCTGCTACTGGAAAACATCGGGATGATATCGAGATATATTTTGAGCCAATTTTACTCATATTCATGCAGCTACAACAGAAAAAATACAACATTTCTCACTGATTTTCACCTTTAGAGGTGCAGGTCAGACTAAAAGAGAAAATAAACTGTTGCTCAGGCAACTTTAGCCAACTTTGTCCATGTCCCTGTTTGCAAAAAAAGGGTCGTTCCAAAATTGGAATTTTTGATAAATAAACCTTCTCTTTTACACATTTCTGCTCCATATTCATCAATAATAGGTAATAAACTATCAAAGGCTTGATTGGCTCAGCTTACACATCAATGGTAGCATTTTTATTCCATGTTTTCTGTGTTGTTTGCTAACCCTACTCTAATCACAGTAACAGGGTTGCTAATCCATGCTAATGTGATCTTTTTCTCAGCAGTAGAAGCTAGATATTTAGCTGCTGTTACTGCTGACCAAGAGGACAAACTGACTGATGGAAAACAGTCCAAAGAATGAGTCTGATCCTGATAATATGAGGTAGAGTGAGACGTTCAATCAAGGCTGACAATGTTATGAAAATATGAAATACAGAAGAGAGGCCATAGCTTTGCTCTACTCATGATTTTGGAAAACTGTTTGATGATGTTAGTTCCAGCGTTTCATGTGATCCAGTTTTCTTCTTCTTCTACCAGCTAAAAGTTTATGCTGACAGGGTTGTTGTGGGGCACATGTTCCATGTACAATAATTATTATTTAAAATATTATGCTGATTAAAACACTTACAAGAGACATCAATGAAAAAAACTGATTTAAATTTCATTTAACTATTTTATTTGAGATTATATTTGGTCATCAGGGGGGTGGGACAAGAGAAAAATTATATTTTAGGGGAAACTCCAGACTTGTTTGGTATTTTTAAAAATATTTTAAAACATTCCTTTCTCCTAATTTTTAAAATTTGTTATATTTATTAGATTATTTGAAATTTGATGAATGGGACATAAAATGTCCTCCAATTCTGGAATTAGCCAAATATTCAGTGACGCTTACTAGCTGGTATATTAATGGTGAGATGGACATACTTTTTGTACAAAAATGAAAATCTTAGATCTGATTGAGAGGCAACTTTAAGGTTCATGCTGCTGATAAAAACAGGCAACATGAATCCAAAAATATAACATTTTCAATAATCTGTGTCCAAAGAACATAGCATGACATATAGCAAAATACTCATCAAAAAACCTGAACAACAAACTGATGTTTCCAAAATTCTACAGTGAATGTATTGCCAAATGCTCAAAACACATAATTAAATGTAGTTATGTAACCCAGTGAGGCTGATGTTTGTGATTTTTGTGGTTAAAATGACAGGACTGTCAGAAATGTGCCTCCATGGAGACCATCTCTAGTTGCAGTAATGATGATTTGACTTATGAAACTAATGATCATAATGATGTAATTCTTGCAAGAAATTCTGTTTTTGTCTGCGATGGCCCCCGGTCTGTTACTCCAACTCTGTTTCTGTACCATTATTTGCGTCTCCGTCCTCTTTCCAGCCTCCTGATTATGTGACAGCCCTGCACAGCCTCAATCTAATCCGAGGAAGAGCCACTCAGCCTGAGCTTCTTCTTCTTATCTGAAGCTGAGGCTCATCCTGTTAGAGAGTATTTCATGTTGATGATGCATCACAAGCTCAAGAGTTGGAAAAACGGGGAAGTTTTTGATCCTTGTGTGATCAGACGTAGGATAAAGGAACATTCTGCACAACTATTATGCGTAAAGGATGGAAAGCCGATCCCAAAACCTGCAAAAATACATTTATTTGTGACATTTCTGTGCTATACATTCATCAGACAAAAGGAATGAATTTCCAAATATCATTTTACTGAATGGCAACTTCAGTTAACATACAGAAAGTTAAGAAAACAGCCATAAATGCACCTCAAATTCATTTACATTAACACTTAGATGTATAAGTGGGTCAAAAATGACTCAGTGAGGTCGTTTTCTTGCAACATCTTTGTAATGAAAAGTTTTATCATTTCAAATTCCAGCTATTCCTCAAAAAAACCTGTTTTTGATATCATTCCATTTAAATTTTCTAGCATAAGTGCTACAGGCCCGTCCACCACCCCGACCTCCACATGTTTATCTCTATGAAGAGGCCACATTATCTCCTGCACTGGTGCACAGAAAGAGCACTGAATGTGAAACCTGAGGTGTAGAATCACTGCAAATAGATGTAAATCTTAGAAGACTAAACGGTTATAAATAAAACATCATCATCTGCAATCCTGCCCTGAACTAAACAGCTATATGAGTAGAAGTTTAGGAACAAATTCGCTATTTTTAATGACTAAATGGGTAGATATTCCAGTATTTACGCCATCTTTTATCATCTAAATGGTTATAAATCAACCACTACCAGCAGCTTCTTCCTTCCAGTGTGGCTATTTTAGCTCAAATGTTAGGCAAAAGTTAGAATACCAGCAGCTGCAAGAGGAATTTTCTTCTTGTAGGTAAACCAGAACTCATTCTGGGGCTTTTGCTGAAAACACTGATGCTCTTATTTGACTAAAATTTTGACCTTAATTATCAGGAGAGCTGCCAGATTTGTTAGGATTCAGCCTTCGAGGACCAAATGTGCCAAATGTCATCATTTTATTAAATATTTTACTCTATAAAAACGATAAATTGTTCAATATGTCCAAATTTCCAGTCTCCGTCCGTAACTGGTCAATTAATTATTGCGTTTTGTTCAAATCCTATTCATTTTATACATCAAGAGAAGCTTTTAAAAAGAGTGCTTGACCTCTAAATTTGAGAATGTGTAATTTCTCCCCCACACCGAGGAGCTGTGACGCCTTCCTCGGCTCTCGGGGTGATAAATGTAGTTTCTGTGCTCATTAACGGCGATGTTTGTCTGCCACATGCCTCCGCTAATCCCCACAAAGTGCAGAGTAGTTGAGAGCTGAGTCATCGAGGATTTAGACGCTGCCGTGCACGTCGACACACACACACACACACTCACACACACACACTCACGCCGTGGATTCGCACAAAAGCCGAAAGCCCCGAGAATCCTGTGGGTTTAACGGAAAGTGACTCAGGCAGATCACACAGGGTTCCTTCTGCCCACTCGCCGCTCACATCCTCGAGACATCCAGCAACGGACCAATAGTTTCTTTTTTAGCCATCATGAGTTCTGATGTTTTTATTTAGATGTGACCAGAAGGGGAGCAGGAAACAGATAAATCGCAGCACATTTTGGTCTAATTGTGGTCTGTTTGATTGGACAAATTTCACGATTTAACGGCAGAAACATTGAGAAACAAAAGCAGCTTCCCTCTGAGTCTACAACTCTCACTTTAGTTTTGTCAGTGTGCTGGCTGTTTTCATGATATTTGAGGTAACGTGATTTTTGGGTGGGTTGCACAGTGACTCGGTGCTTAGCTCTTTCGCCTTGCAGCTAGAAGATCCCAGTTTCTACATAGAGGTTGCATGTTCTCCCTTGTGCATGTGGGTTCTCTGGTTTCCTCCCACAGTCCAAAATCATGCTGAGGTTAATTAGTACCTCTCAATTGTCTGTAGGCGTGAATGCGAGTCTGATTGTTTGTCTCTATGTGTTGCCCTGCGACAGACTGGTGACCTGTCCAGGGTTTCTCCTGCCTTCACCCTAAAAGCTGGGTTATGCTTTCTGCACGAATGAGCCGCGTGGAAATCCAAGCGAGAGAACATGAGTAGCTTTATACTCCATGCGGCATCTGCTCCCAAACTGCAGGGGGCAGTGTATCGCAAACACACGTCTACCTCGTCTACTCAAATACTAAACACCAGTAGAAGAAGTTTGCCATCGTTAACACCACTTAAATAGAATAGAATAGAATATGCTTTATTGTCATTATACAGTGTATAATTAAATTGGAGAGCTTCTCCTTTTCAGTGTAAAAGAAATCTTAAAGATGCAAACAGTCTATTTACAAATATACAGTATAAATAAGAGTGAATATAAGTAACAGAGTGAAGGAGACAGTGGTGTATATTACACATTTGACATTGAATTGTTGGCTGGGTGTGAGACATGAGACGTGAGAGTTCAAAACATGGCATTTTACTGAACAGTTGCATTTGAGCAGTTAGTTTTAATTTCACACCATGAATTGTTCATAACCTGGTTGTCATGGTGATCTCTGTGTGATGAATGGTATAAGTGCCAGTGTAGGTCCTGGTCCTCTGCCATGTTTTTCCGCATGTCTCCTTCCAAAATGACATAAGTCGTCCGCACATCGATTAATATTCCAACTTGTTTTGCATTAAAGTATTTCTCAAAAAGTAGTTTATTCATTGATTGCATCTCCTCTTATTTTGCTTAATGAACTATTTTTCAACTTTTTTCCACAGTTACAACCATTTATTTTGATTACGGAACTATTTTTCACTTTCCCTTATTTTTTTTGTTGTCTTTCCTTCATGTTTTCACAGAAAAAATTAATGTTTCATGTACAGATTAGACGGTTCTTCAAACACAGTAATAAATAGAACAGATTGTGTGATTTAAGACTTAATGCTAAATCGACACTTGAATTCTTCCTGCAGCATCTTGGCTCTGAATCACCTGCATGAAGATAAACGCAGCAGATCTAAATGTGTCAGAACAGCGTGCAGTAATGAGTTGCGGAGCCTCCATATCTACTGGGTGGTCCTGGGGGTGGCAGCCAGCTGAAGTGGTCTCCTGGCAGCAGAAAGTCTTTCCATCCAGCATTAACTGGGTGGTGCAGCTCTGATGCTGCAGATAAGAAGCAAATGAAACCAGAGTGTTTATGGAAACAGACCAGAGTTTCAGGTGCAGGAACCAGAACCTTCAGCAGAACATTTAGCAGATTTAAACACAGGAAAAGTGTCATTTAATGGTCACATCTAGTAAAAGAATAAACTAGAATTCATAAAAATCTAGATTTTTGAAGTGAACATTATGTAGTCAGTTTTAAAAAAAAAACTTTTTCAGGGATTTTAATAGACAGTATATTTTGGCAGTTTTCTACCTGTGAAACCTGCTTAATGTTGAACTTCAGCTCTGTTTTTCCTGAAACATTCAACCCAGTTAGTGATGATAATAAACTGCAGGAAGCTCTGATATCACAGTGAACCTATCAAAGTAAAAGCATGCACATAGACAAGGTTTTATTCACCTTGCAGCCTGTTACAAACTTTAATTTAATGTGCAAAAGTGCTGAATATGAAAGCAGAAACATAAAAAATGACGAGGTTGCTAGACTCTGATCACAGATGATAGATTGTCCATCTCTGTGACTGATCTAACGTCCCTCTCTGCTCCACCTGTGCACCTGAACAGTTGGATTTTATGGAGCAGCTCCGTCTGAACGCTGCCAGGTCCAGCTGCCTGGACGGGTGGAGGCTGGAGGACAGAAATAAGCTCTTGGGTTGGGCTCTGCTGACGACACCAGATAGTTTCTCTCAGCTGGAAATGACATGTTGGAGATTCCTCAGAGGAAGGGTGTGATGCAGGTTTAACTGTATCTGTGAGGAGATCACTATTCCTGGTGGTTTCAGGGGGTTAAATTAAAAGGTTCTGGTTTGAAAACAACTGAAAGAGGCTGCAGTTCGTGTTCAGAATTACAACAGAAAGCTGCTTCAGTGATTTTAAATCACATTTCACCAGATGTTTGCAGTCATGATGGTTTATCACAGAGAAAATACCATTTTCTGTTTTACAGTTTCTCCATTCACATATAGATCAGTCTGCAGTAGTGAGGTTTCAGATTGCCCATAATTATCCAGTTTCCTGTCTATGAAATTCTTCTGAAAAAGTTAATGACAGAAAACACAACAGGCAAAAACTGCAAAAACAGTCACAATAATGGCAAATATTTGTAAAATAGCTGTATTTTTAGCAGATTTAAATACAGCAAAACTATAAAGAGCTACACTTTTTTTTTAAAACTTTTTTAATGTATTTTTTTAATATTATTACGTTAAAATGACAGAATACTGGGACAATTAAAAGCTTTAAAAACTGAAAATAAAAGCAAATATCTGTAAAAAATAATTTGGAGCAGATTCAAGCACTAAAACTCTTATTTTACAGTCACACAAAGAACAAATTGCTATTTGTAAAAATGATATTTTTTATGTGGATGCTATGTAGAATCAACTTCTTAAATTTGGTTTTTAACAGTTATTAATATTTACTACTTTTTCCAATTGTAAATACGCATAATTTTACATTCAAATAATAGCAAAAATGTGTAAAATAACAATATTTTTGCTGATTTAATTGCAGGAAAAACAGTGCAAAAATAGTAAAACATCATAAAAGAACAAATTACTATTTGTAAAAATACACATTTTTCATGGGGACATTATTTATACTTGTGGCCATTTTTTTCCTCACTTTTTTCCAGTGATTTTGCTGGTAGTTATCTGTAGCTGAACTAAAGAGGAAAATCTGTCAAACACCTTTTCCCCATGTACTTTCTTTTTATTGTTTTTTCTTAGATTAGGTGTTTTTTGTTGTTGTTGCTGTTTTTAAATGTTAAATACATCAAATAAACAACATATTTGCAGCATCAGGACTCCACCTGCAGATTTAGTGACAGACCGACTGAGAGAGAAAATGTGACATAAATGGTATTTAACATGATGTGTTTTATTATAGATATCGTAAGTTTTGATGGAACATCACACTGTTTGCTGTGGGTTTGTATTTTATCAAACATCATGTATCAGCTGGAGTTCAGTCAGCAGAGAAAGACACACCCATAAACAGTCAGATCACTGGAATGGGTGGAAAATTAAAGTATTTCCTTCAAACATTCAGCTCTGCTCTGATGTGTGATTTAGTTAAAATATGTGTCAAATTACAGGCAGCAAACATCATTCACCATCTCTTTCCTGTTCTGTTGTAACTAATAGTGCTTCTGTGAGATCTGAGTGAAACCTCTCAGGCTAAATTTAGATTCAACCTTTGCTCTGGAATAAAACTTAAAAGTTTCATTTTCCCACTTGAATCCATAAAAAGTATCTGAGCGTATCGACACTCAGAGACAAACCAACACTGCACACAAGTGGTAGAAATCTGCTCCTGCAGCCAGACAAGAGCCAAACATTAGCCCAGTGGAGCTGATGAGAGGAAGAAATGTTCATGCAATAATAATTATCAGTTGCAAATCTAAGACGTTTCAGAGTTTTTCTGCTTTTCTGGTCTGATTTTGTGATAGAAATCACACGGAATTAGCAGAATTAAAGGTTATTTGCACCTATAAGCTCCTAAATCTGGATTTATTTTGGATTTAAGGATTATTGTGGGAAACTTTTAGAATAGAAACCAACATTATAGGCGACAGTGTCATGAGAATTCTGCAGGATTTATACTCTTCTCATGTGTTTAAAATCTCCAGTGAGTCTGTGCATGAGCTGAAAGCACAGAGGAAAACTGTGGAAAACTTACTTCAGTGTTGCTCACAGAAGCAGCGGGGCAACGGGGATATCAGAGGGCTTTAATCCAGACGGAGGAGCTGAAACTCTGGACACAGCAGGTCTGAGAGACGAGCAGCAGCTGAGCAGAAAGAAGTGACCTCCTCTTAGCAACACATGACCAAAAAACACTCCTCATGAGAGCAACTGAATGAGGCGTACAATGGATTAAAGCAGGAGTGTCACAAGACACAAAAACAACAAAAGCGAGAAACAAAATGACAAAAAAAATTGCCAAACAACACAAAACAAAAAATTGGACAAAAAAAAGTTACAAAGCGACACAAAAATTACACAAATGACAGAAACCAGACAGAAAAACAACAAAAATATTACAAAAATAGATGGAAAACACCAAAAACAAGACAAAAATTACTAAAATTTGACAAAATGTTCCAAAAGTTAGACACAAAAATTAGACAATTACAAAAATTAGACAAAATATTCCAAAAGTGACACACAAAATGACAAAAATGAGACAAACAACAGAAGTCGGACAAAAAACCCCACAAAAACCAACAAAAACGAGACAAAATATTACAAAAATAGATGCAAAACGCCAAAAACAAGACAAAAAATACAAAAATTATACAAAATATTCCAAAAATGACACACAAAACAGCAAAAATGAGACCAATGACAAAAGTCAGACAAAAAAGACAAAAAAAAACTACAAAAACAAGACAAAATGTTACTAAAGTGAAACACAAAATGACAATGACAGTGTTGTACTTTAGGATTTACTTGTCAAGATCTAGAAATTATTTACAGTTTGACTAATGTAATATTTGCAGTTTATGTGTTCTTTGTAACTTTTGCATTTTTTTACACTATTTTTGCACAAAGTCCACACACTGGAGGGCCGGATTGAACCCTCTGGTGGCCCGGATTTGACCTGCGGGCCTCATGTTTGACACCCCTGGATTAAGGTAAGAAACTTCATAAAATCTGACCAACATGAAATAAAACTCTGCATTTTTAAAACTAACTTGGTGCAAGTTTCACCCTTTTGTCTGGAAACTCTGTGAATCCTTGCAGGTCTAATAACAGTCAGTAGAAGCGGTCAAGGTCAGCTGGAAGTTGGTGCGTAAATCAGCAATAAACTTCCCTTGGAGATGAAGAAAGTGGCCAAATCTTTAAAAGCAGATAATCCTGCGTAAATTTAACCATTAGAATCATTTTTGGTGTGTATTTCCATACCTTAGTTCCTCTGAAACAGCCGCTTTGGTCTGGAGTTCTGCCTGGAAACCTCATCCGACACCGAGCGGCAGCTTTACGCACCGAGCGGGCGGCATCTCCGAACCACGACTCCCGGTGCTTTCATCTAAACATCCTGCAGCATGTAAACCGACAAACAGCCTCTAAAAGGCCGGCAGGAATCCGCTGGACTGTGCGCCGCCATGTCCGCCTCTCTGACCGGCCCCGTTAACGCTCCTCCTCCGCGCAGCCGAGCGCAGACGGAGGCTTATAGGAATGTATGGAGACAGGAGAGGCCAGCTGGAGGACACAACACTCACTGCACTTCATACTGTCTTCCACTGACATTGGTGAGGAATTTTGAGCTTTGTTTTATGTCTCAACTTCAGAACTTTAACTTAAAGGCCGCAGGAAAACATGAAACCATCCAAAGTCTCCACAAAATCCAACATTCAAAGCCTGATTGTGAGACAAAGACATGAAAAAGTCTCCAACAATGTAAGAATCACAAGAAATGCAAACTGAAAAAGGTGCACAAAGGTTGAAAACACCTTAACATCAGTGGGATAGAACAGGAACTGTTATGATTCTGCTCCTGAACCTGTTCCTTCTCCCTCTTTCTTTCTTCCTCCTTGGATTTTTTTAAATAAAATTTTTAAGGGAAACTTTTAAAGAATTATTGGAATTTTCTTCCTGACGGCTTTGCATTTTATCTGAAATTTGGGGAATTTATTTTGCTGAATTTTTTTCAGACAAGGAAATAATATTTTTTGGTGCCCATAAATGAAGACAGGAGGGTTAATATTTCTCTACACTACTGAGAGCAGATTTAGATGTCGATGTAGGGGGAAATTTGTCTGAAGTGTCCTAACTGTGCTGAATATGTGAAAAAACCTTCTGGTAATGACATACTGTAGTTGTTCTGAGGGAATCTGGAGACATTACCAGAGTATTTTTTCCAATTTTTGCTCATTTAATTGATAAAATCATTCAGTCTCAGACATTTAAGGCCAAACAGTGAAAGGTGAGACTGTCTTTTGTCTAAAATTTGGATCACTAACTAGACTTTATACTAATTGAGGCCAGTATACGGTGATTATCACCATCCTGTTACCATCATTACTCATCTGTCAGTTTAAAACATTATACAGAGGCTCAATGTAAACAAATCAACAGAACAACAGAACAAGTAAATCAGTGAATAAGAGAACTCTAAATAGTCCAGATCATGTGTAATTTAGAGTCCTTTATTGAGGATTACTTCTTTGTAAAGAGGAAGGATATTATGCCATGTACAAGATAACTGCTGGTGAACTCCCTGGACAGTCGCCATAGCAACCATCTCTGCACTAATTAGCGGTTTCATTCACTCCACACGGTGGAAATTAAATTAGTCTGTCCTTGTTTGCCGCCTATCTGTCGAACGCACGGCAGACTTTAGTATTAAATTTGCTCGGAGTTTTTTTTAAACGCTTATTTACATTTTGAGGCACAGCACACCGATTTAAAACGTGAATTATTCCAAATTCCAGCAAACTAAAATGAAGAAAACACTCTAACTTTCTCCCTGAGATGAACTGGGATCAAAACTCCCATTTTGAGGCTGAAGTTGTGTGAAAGTAAAAATAGAAAGTGATGAATGAATAAATCCCTGAACAGGAGCGACTGTAGAAGCCTCAGTGTGGCGCCGACCTGAAGCAGCGCCCCCTACAGCTACTGACCTATATGACAGAAACCACACGATTAAATGGATTTAAAGATAAACATAAATGTGAGAGATCATGTTTGTTACAGTACCATCTGATGAAAACACATCAGATTACCAAAAGAAACGTAAAGTGTGTAAAAAAATAGACAATAAAAGAGTGTCATTAGTGGTTTAACTGCACATTATTCTCTGCCGAAAGTGGAGTTTGGCACTAAAACTGGGCGAAAAGTTAAATTCCTCCCTGCTACGAGGTCGTCTGTCCCTGGTTTTTCAGCTCAGGACTTTGTGCAAAACGCGTGAAAATGCGAATCCTCTAAATGTGCAACCACAGATATGTGTTGATGGATGGTAAGTCGTAGTGGCGGCCACTGAGGCTAACAGAAGTCCCTGAGGTTGGAGTGCTGGGTGAGAGGAGTGCTGTAGTCGGAGTTCCAGTCCCTTTCAAACACGTCCCTCAGCTGTGATTGGACGGTCGGCCCCTGAGACTGAGACGCCGTCTGGTTGACGACCAGCGCCGAGCCGGCCGTGCTCACGAAGTAGTCGCCCGACCAGTTAGACGTCCCTGGAGACACAAATACACAGATTTAAGGATCTTTATTGTCACGTAAATAAAGAAAAATAAGGTAGGAGGTTAGATTTTTATTCCTTTTTCTTGACCCTTACATGCAAGAGTGACTGGATCCTACACTCGTCCATAAGTGGGTCAAAAATGACCCATATAAGAATCAATGTGTTTTTATGCTATTTTTGTCATTTTGGTTAAGAACAGGGCTGGGACTTTAATGCGTTAATTTCGATTAATTAACTACAGAATGGGACCATGGGACCAACATGGCAGCTCGGTCACAAGCTTTCTCTTTTATTATGAAAACTGTTCAGCAAAAAGTATTTCTGAAAGCATTTAAGGTGAGAAACAAGCTGCTTCTGCATTTGAGTGTTCTACCAGTCAGTGAATAAACTGTGTGTTTCACAGCTTGATGAGGGAAGTCGTCTTTGTGTGCAGCCTCACCTATGTACGCTATCTTATCAGTCACCATGTATTTGTTGTGGTTGACTCTGGCAAAGGGAATCTCCTTCTGTTTGGGAGTCGCAGGCACCACGAACAGCCTCTGGATAAGAAAACACAAGTTCATCATGTTACTAATGTGCACAACCACCTTTCTAATACATAAGTGAGTCTTTTTTTAAAAATACAGCCCATCTACTCACCACCTGGATGTCCAGTTTGCTCTTGGGGTCGTAAACCGAAGCCAGAGACTTCAGGAAGGGAAACATGATGGGCTGAGTGCTTCCCCAGCAGCTGATCAGCAGCCGCACTTTGATCCGCTTCTCGTAGGCAACGCGCCTCAGCTGTGTGTCTATGTCGGCCCAGTACCTGCAGGGGGCGCCACAACCACAGTGAGGAAACAGGACGACACTTTCAATCACTTAAAATACTTAATGCTGGAGCAACCACACACCAACTGTAGGTTTCTTTTGAGAACCTCATTTGCTAAAAATGAAATTACAGATTAGTTTTACACTCATTTTTATAGACTTGCTTTTATGTGAAGTTTACTTCAACTTTAATCAGTTTTAGTGTTCTGTTTTATGTCCTTTTTATTTTTTGCTGCCTAGTTTTTTGGTGTGATCTCGTCTTTAATTCTTTAATTTTTTTATTTTTAATTTAACCTTCAATCTCATTCTTTAGTTTTTAAATTGCCCAGTTGAGTTGTTTGATATGCACGATAACCTAGCTAATTATTAATTTAACTTATTATCATTTCTACTGTTTATTTTAATGGACTGCTCTGCCTTGTCTCCTCATGTCTTACTTGATTGTCTGTGTTTGCATGTTTTGACTGTGAAAGCATCGTTCTTAAGGGCGCCATACAAATAAAATAAAATTAAATACATTTACTAGATGCTAAAAAGTGCCAGATAACAGAACCTATCTAGCATAGAATATTAGTGGTGTGACGCGTTTCTTAAAAGATGAGCTGAACATAAAACTATACTTCAGTGCTTTGAGTTTAAATGCTAATGTCACTGCTATCATCCTCACGAGCAATGTAAACATGCTAATGCTAATTTATGTTTACTTTAGCATGGTAGCATGCTACATAACTGCTAATTGGCACTAAATGCAAAGAACCTGATGGAGCCTGATGTGAATGCCATCAATTTTGCAGACGGTTTATCAGAAATTTTTGAATAAATGAACACTTTGATCTGAAAATAATGCCAGATGACAGGTTAAGGATTACTTAGGTGGTAATTCCTCACAAGATGGGGCAGGAATATTTGTACCAGATTTTGTAATCAGTCTGAACACATTTAGAATTCAGCTCTGACTCTCCTCAGCTGTTTTCCTGCCAGTTACATTTCATGAGTACCATCACCATTAAGTGCACCTCTTGGGATGTGAGAACTCCATGGTGGGCAGGTAGTTCATGACAGCGATGTAGATGAAGCTCTGGGCGTCCTCCATCACGCTGAGGATGGACTGGAGGTCTGGAGTTCTGCCGGCTGCACAGAAGGACGGAGGGGAGCTCTGAGAACGAGAAGGACACGATTAACTTTAATCAACATTTTAAACAATATAGGACTCTGACAGATGGTAAAATATGAGAAGTATGAGACAGCACTGGCTAACCACTGCTTAACTCACAAAGATGCTTTTATTAGCGCAGAGTTTTGGTGCTAGACCTCCATCAGGCAAATGATGATGCTGAGGAGATTTGGCACCAAAAAGTCGCCCTAATAAATGTTACGTTGACAGTGTGCAGGAGTTTGAAAGTCTACAAGCAGGGAGATAAGCAAGAGTTGATGTTCTATACTGGACTATATCCAAAATATTTCTGTTTCAGTCCTAATCTAAGTTAGACTCGAAAACGGCCGCAGAGTTAACCTCTCGTTCAAGCTCTTCATTTCCATGTGTGGTTGTTTCATTGTGTGCAAGTGAAAGCAACACTATGAACGTCCCCCTGTGAGCTGCTGTGCTCATTTTTAACCCAAATAGCGGTTTGCTTTTCACTCCACCTTCCAATATGGGCATTTGAACTGACTAAAAACATTCTGATTAGCTAACAACTAGTTAAAAACTCTTATGAAGCAACATTAATAAAAAAATATGCGTATCTCACCGACAGATAGACGTCGGACGGCGTGTTGTTGAGCGGCAGCTGCAGAGGCGTGTCTTTGTTGTACAGGGTGGAGAAGCTGACCGGCCACGGCGACGGGATGGACTTACTCTCCCCCAGGAACCAGTAAGCCTCAAAGATCTTCCCCAGATCTGTGGCCAAACAGCTGCAGTTGTAGACGACGGCGCCGAGCTCCTTCACCTGGTCACCAAACAGGAAAGAGTACGCAAAAAGTATTTTAGAAGTGTCGGCCAGCCACTGCAGACGTACATCTGAGAGCAGATACAACACAAGCAAGGATCTAGTCAGCAGAAAACGACCTGGATAAGAGCCGCCGAACAAGTTCCAGTGTGATAATGGACTGTGGTGTCTACAGGCAGTGCAGACGTAATAGGATTACAGTGATTCCTCGTCTATCGTGGAGGTTAGGTTCCAGAAACCCCCGTGATAGGTGAAAATCCACGAAGCAGCGACATTATATTTATTGTATTATTTATATATATTTAAAGGCTTTACAAACCCTCCCCACATTCTTATAAGCCTTTCCCACACTCTTATAAACACTTCCTATGCTCTTAAACACTTTCTACACTCGTAAACCTACGTAATTTTCTGCCATGCTAAACATCTTCCTCCGGTGCTTGGGTTCGGTGCCAGAAGCCCTTTGATCGACATTGTAGGGCTTGAAATAAATTCCATTTTTAATGAAAATTTCACAAAAACACAACACCGCAGAGCAACACAGTGATCAGACATCGACGTGAAATGGACAAAGGTGAGATGCTGAATGCTGCTACACACGGGAGACGGAGGAAACTGATGCTACAGTCACTGAGCCAATCAGCGCCCAGCATATTATTTTGATTTAATATTCTTTTAATATGTTTTAAATTATTATTTTTTTTTTATTTTACAGTTTTACATTTTTTAGGCTAGAAAATGCTTATTTTACTGCAAAAATGATTAAAATAACACAGCAAAATCCCACTATATAGCAAAAAAATCCGTGATACAAAATTAGATATATACAATTTAAAAATCTGCGATATAGTGAGAAAAGTGAAGTGCACCGCAATACGGTGAGGGACGATTGTATTTTTATTTTATTTTTGCAGTCTGTCAAGTGCAAAGGTGTTTACTTTGTGTAAATTTACTTCAGTTTTGGCCATTACTGGAGATATGGGATGGGAACCTCCAAACATCAGACATAAATGCCAAATGCTTCTGGTGAAGACGTCCAATCAGAGAATCACAAAAAAGACATTGAATTGGAACACTTCCAATGGACACCCCTGGGCTACTGAGCTAAATATTTATTTCTTCTGAACAACTCACCAATTATTTTTCATAACAGGTTATTCTGTGATATTCAGGAGATGAGGAGTAATATGTTGGTCTGTTGATACTTGGTAGAAACCAAAATTACGAACTTACTGTCTTATAGAGGACAGATACAAGGTGGAACATTATTGAAGTATAATTTAAGCTAAACACAGAGATCCCTGAGTGCACAGATATGCTCAGGAACATTACCATTAGTT
Organism: Amphiprion clarkii; assembly: GCA_027123335.1. NCBI lineage: Eukaryota > Metazoa > Chordata > Actinopteri > Pomacentridae > Amphiprion > Amphiprion clarkii. The sequence continues at coordinate 32,431,606 of CM049575.1, read as the reverse complement.
AAAGACTGGGAGGTTTAATGCTGCTCCACAGAAGGACTGATTTTGTTTACTGTGTGATTTAAGTGAAGCTGACAACGAGGTTCATTTTATGTTTGACTGTCCTGGATGCAAAGACGTAAGGGAGGTACTTTTCAGTAAGATGTCCTCCGTTTATGCTGATTTTTTTTGGTTGAATGACCATGAAAAACTAGAGTTATGTTTTAGAAGGGGAACCTTTTTCATGGCAGCATTCAGTTTGGGATAAAAGGCATGTCTTGATAAATTAAGAAATCAATCGTTCATGTTCAGTGAAGAGTTGGTTTTTAGTCTTTTCTTAAAGACTGAGAGGGATTCTGCAGATCGAACAGAGTTTGGAAACTCGTTCCACCATCGGGGAACCACAGAGGAGAAGTATCCAGCTATCCATGGACAATCCCTCAGTTTCAATTCCTAATTCCAGCCTTCGACCGGGAAATAACACCCTGACTTGACTAAAAGATTCGTAGCATCTTTTGCGCTACATTAACCTCTTCAACTTTTCATTATTTCAGAATTTAAAGGCTTAACCCCCCCACCAAAGTAAACCCCGAGGTATTTTTACAGTTTATACCTGCTGACACTTAAAGATTAAGCATAGTAAACTCTTAATTGTTAAGTTGGTTAGGGTTTGTTTGTTTTTTTTTTTACAAAGAGGTGTGCTCAGCAAAGAAATCATAATGAAAGAACATAACTAGAATGTCCTTGAGCAAACTTACAATTGAAAAAGTTCAAATCGAAGGAGAAAAAACTGAACTGAAAACCAAGAAAAATGTATGCTGTAAGCAAAACATTATGAAAGAACATCCACATCGGCTGGTGTTGCTTTCAGCTGTTTCTGTACAACAGATTTTCAGTATATTGTCTTTGATTTGTGCTTAAATTAGATTGACTTCATGTGTGTGTAACAGGCCTGATTAAACCCCCAGCCAAAGTATACCTACACAACATAATGACCACTGACAGGTGAAGTGAAGAACATCGATCATCTTGTTATAAAGCAACGTTCTGCTGGGAAACCTTGAGTATTGACCTAAACATTTTTGTTCTTTCATAATGATTTGCTTGCTGAGCTAAAAAAAAACCCCAAAAAACTAAATAATTTAACAACTAAGACTTTAACATGCTTAATCTTTGTGTCTCAACAGGTATACTTTGGCCGGGGGGTTAATCTATCCCGTTACAGCGATTATGGGATGTTGGTGCGCTAGCAGAAAAACAGGATGTTCGTGGCACTGACAGCTCAGCAAAATGACCACCAAGTATCTGAGTGGCGAAGCTGAAAATGACATGTGGTTAGAGATATTGATGCCATCGTGGCATTGAAGCCAGTCAACTATTGCTACAGCATCACATGTGACTGAAACTTAAAAGCAGAAGAAGGGAACTCCTGCTTGTTGAGCAGATGTTGCAGGAAATCCTACACTGGAATAAAAGAACTGATTGTTTTTCCAAGTTACTCAGTGATTGGATTTGGCTCATCTTGACTCCATGTCACATAAAGCGACAAATCAAGCCAGAAACTTCGGTGTCATTATTGACTGAGACCTGAATTTTAACAACCACCTGAAAGATGTTACTAAATCTGCCCATTACCACCTGAAGAACATTGCTAGAATCAAGGGGGTCGGTTAGATTATGGTAATTGTTTCTTTACAGGTCTTGGACTAAAATCCATCTGGACTTATTATCTTCATATGAAGCATCCAGATCCCTCAGGTCATCAGGGACAGGTTTACTGTGTGTTCCCAGAATCAGAACCAAAACTAGTGAAGCAGCATTCAGCTATGATGCTCCTCACCTGGGGAACAAACTTCCTGAACACCTGAGTTCTGCTCAAACTGTCTGCTCTTTTAAATCAGGCCTGAAAACCAGATGTTTTACTACAGCTTAGATGCTCAGTCTGTTTTCTTGTGTTTTAATGCACTTTTATTATCTTAATGTCTACTTTTATTTCTATGATTTTAATGTATGTCTACCATAAATCATTTTTCTGAAAGTATTTCTTTGCCATTTTAAATCACCTTCAATCGCTTTGTGTATGAATTGCGCTATACAAATAAATTTGCCTTGCCTTAAGATAACAATAACAATCTGATCCCGTTCAGTGATCAATAAAAGCATTCAGGCAACACATTTAACAAGCGACAACCTGTGTGTTTGCGTACCTGTGTGAGAGACCTCCAGTCCATGTTGGCACTGCCGATGTAAATGTGTTTCTTATCTACGACCCAGAACTTGGTGTGAAGGACGCCCGAGGTGAGCTCCCTCATGTTCACTTTCCTGATATCGGCTCCTGAAATACACAAGCACAATAATATTTGTTACTCCCGAATACTGAAAATGATGTCAGTAGGAAGAAATCCACTCACTAAACTCAAAATACTGTCTCAAACCATGTAATAGTTAATGCTTTAGAGACTGATGGCAGGTAAAAACTACCAAATTAAGAGCAACTTGAATTAAAATTATATTATTATGATGCTGTTTAATCTTTGTTGTCTCATATTGTATGGTACTGTACTGTAAAGGTGCTGTAGAAATAATGTTCATTCTTCTTCTTATTATTATTATTACTATGGATGTTGTTTGGCAGAGGATGCTGATACTATTTAAAATTTTAGTTAAAAAAAAGACATACCAAGGATTTAAATTCTGTTACTCTCTCTTTCAGCAACAGAAGACATTAAATAAACACTTAAAAGGTTCTGAGATAAAAATATAACATACAGTTAGAAATATAATGTACAAAAATAACTTTGAAAAGGCAAAAACCAAGTAACTTAAGAAACAGAAAGCACAAAAACATTCTGAACCCACCTGTTGAGAACTGCTTTTAACACATCAGGCAAACTTATTTTTATCATAGATTTTATGACTAGTCTTTATGATGCTCCTCTATTTTAATGTTTGTTGATTTTATATATAAACTGTTTTCAAAAGTGCTATACAAATACAATGCATTATTATTACTATTCTCTAAAAAAAAATCTGTCTTTTTTCACAAAAATAATCAGATTCTTTACGGGTGTTTAAAGCGACAACACAAAAACAGAAAAAGCATTAATCCTGCTAATAGCTTTATCTGCAGAGTTCCTGTTTCTTTATTTTAATCATTGCTTTCAGTTTATTTTCTACACTTAATTAAAAATAGAGACATTAAAATTGTGCAACAAGATATACAGTATGTCATATATAAAATAATTAACTATTAAAGTATAAATAGAAAGCACATTTTAAGACTGAGCCTGGTTAATTCAACATTATTATATTACTAACATCTTTGTGATATGGAAATATGTGATATATATATTTAAGTCTAATGCAAAATACTGCATGTCTCTGTTAACACATTTAAAACTTCAATAAATCATTTTGTTAGTTCAGAGTTTAAGTTTGCTCAGCATTATTGATTAGGATGCTGCATCATTTTACCAAATCAGCACAACGCTCGACTGCAGCTTTCATAACCACCTCGTGTTTCCCGTCTCTCGCTCTCAAACATCGGAAATCCAATCGTTAAAAAAAAAACAAACAAACAAACAAACCCACTGTGAATATTAGTTATGACATTGAAATATTGCCCAGACAGGTCCATCAGCTGATCACCTGAGTCGCTGAGCAGTTGGAGGTCGTCCTGGGGTTGACTCTCCTGTGGTGTGTTCACTGCGATACGAACTGATAACTTCCCCGATAGTTCAGCCAGTTTCTGCAGAACCGCCTCACCCTGCAAACGCAGCAAGAAAATTCAGCATTAGACTGCATTTATAACTCTGCAAGGCAAAAAAATGCAAAACAAAAGAGCCTAACTAATCAACTCAAATAAAAGAAATGTTAAAATCATAAATCCATGAAGGGAAAATATACATAGAACTGTCCAGATACATATTCCAAATCAGATAAAACAGGTTAAACTGATCGATAATATTATAAAACAAATCTACAAAAAATATATATATATATATATTACACTGGATTGAGCTGGAAAATAGACCCAAAAATGACCAACATACACAGTAATTAATAAAGCATGGTTAGCTAAAAGAATATACCTGAGGAAACACTGCTAATAATTAACAAGAAAAGCAGTCAGAGAGTGCAGTACTCCGCCAGGGCTGTTCATTCAGAAATGCAGCATTTGTTTATTAGTTATTGATGATCAGAAATCCTGGTGTTATAGAATGTGTCCAGTCAATATAGATGTACCCACAAACAAAATGACCTTGCACTGAGCACAGGTGTGTGTTCTGCATGTGTACGTTATGTACGGATACCGAATCACATGACCTAAATATGTAGCTTGCAGCGGGAATTGATGGGACTCAGAAACACCCCCACAATTTAATCAGCTGTTCCTTGTATTATTTTTACAGATAAGTCCTGGTAAGTCCACGGTGGTTTTGTAGAAGGATCACAATCATGCATCACGCATCAAATTAACTCTTTCACACGTTCATGCGGAGCTCCAGCTGACCTGATTGGCCGTCTCCTCGTGAGTGTGGGTGTCCTTGTTGGTGAGCGTCCAGTAGAAGGAGGCGACGTCGAGGCTGCTGCGAGCCTCGTCCATCAGACTCATCCAGGCCCGGAAGATGGAGGGATGAGCAGTGCTGGAGTTAAACTGCAGCCCTTCAGGGATACTTTCCACCAGAACAATCCTGACAGGAGAGAAGATGACGTTTAATATCTGAACACACTGATGTACCGGTCCAGATTTATTATCTGACGTGGGACGTATAACTAACTGCAGCACAGAAATGCCAGAGTCAGGTTTGTTGACTGTGCTGCTGTTATATAGCTTGTCAAGTTTATTTTTCAGCTGTTAAATATTACACTCAGTAGACACTCTGCCAACTTTTATTTTAATAAAACTGACCCACAGATGAAATGAGAGGATCTTGAGTTGTGATTGTTTTGTCAACTTCTGTCAAACACAACTTTTGAGGAAACACGGGTGGAGGAGTCTTGGTCAGAATCTGCCCAGAATAACTGAAAGTTCGAACATTTACAGAATCTGAAGTATGCTCCAGAAAGTAAGCTGATGTTGAAGTTAAGAGCTCCTTTTAAGAAGGAATAGGTGTTGTAGAAGATCAGTGATGTCGAGGCAGACACAGAGAGACACACTGGAGACTCAGCTGACGTAGGCTGAGAGTAACGTTTACTGATATCAGGAGAAGTGACACCGACGGAGCAGCAGTAAATGCAAGCATCAGTTCTGAGGATTGTCTCTGATCTTTGGGTAAATATTGTAGTTGGGAGAAGGTCAGATTTAGATTACAGATCAAAATGGAGACAACTAGACTGCTTAGTCACGTCAGAATAAACAATATCTAATCTCCTACAGCATGTCTAAAGGCCATTACGACATTAGAAAGGGGAGAGAATAATTTTTCCTTCACAATAGGTAGATATCAGATTATTGAAGTCCTTTTCAGGACTAGCTAAACTTCAGAGCAGATTCTGTTAAACAGGAACCCACGCAGATTTGTCATTTCAACAACATTTTCCTTAATTTGACTAATAAAGTTTGATCCTTTCTCTCATCTTATCTTAGTTTTTAATTGTTTCAACAACTGCAACCATGTACAAAACATGTGTTTGAGGAGGTACTTCCTACACGTACTGTAACCAGCATGTGGTAATGTAGCTAATTTTTACATGAATAGACAAATTATTTGGTCTATAAAACATTAGAAAATAGTGCAAAATGTTCATCACAATTTCCTAAAACCCAAGATGATGCTGTCGAATGTTTTGTCTTGATTGAACAACAGTCCAAAACCCAAAGAAAATTTGTTGACACTGACTGAAATGAAACTAACAAAAGAAGCTGGAACAAGTACATTTTTGGCACATTTGCTAGAAAAAATAACTATATTTCTAGGGGAACAATAATACTAAATACTGAATAATGTGCAGCTTTAAATGTGAAAACTGAACGTTGGTCTCTGGATCGTGTGCACGCCAGGCAGATCAGATATTTGCTTACTTGCAGGGGTCTGAGCAGACCTCGACCTTCGGCAGGGGGAGGTTGACGTTCGGCGGCGGATATTCGGAGAAGACGTTTGGTGTCAGAATGCTGTAGAGCGCCACAGCGGTCAGCAGCACACTGAGTCCAGTGGCCATCGCTATCAAACACCTGTAATACTGGGAGGACGGAGAGGAAGAAGATGAAAATCTGTGGCTGTTGTTCAGCTTTAAGTTTATCATATTTACTTCTGTGAGCATTTCTTTGTGTTCGTTGGCTGTGTGTGTGTTGATTAAGGTAGAAAGTGACTACAAACGACTTAATTTGTCACTCACCATCTGTACTTTCCTGTTGGACTCTTGCCTTCTACACTCCATGTCGACCAGCTGCATGTATCAGAGAAACACAATCACTACACAATACTGTCAGTATTTCTATTACAAACTGAACCATAAATCTCCAATATTACTGAAAAACTGAAAAAAATAAGCAAGAATTACAGTCAGCACTGACACTCACTGAGTTTTCCTTCAATAAAGCAATTTACTGTAATAAATATCTGAAACTGTGGTAGTTCTCCAAACATCTTCACTTCCTCAGATTATTTTTCGAATCCCCTGATTTCTCGTATTTTTATTGTGTGTTACTGTATATTCAGGACATTACAGGACAACATCAACATTAAGAGGATATTTTTCAAGATGAAAATAAGCAGAAGATAAAAAATAATGACATCTATCATTAGACTGTCAGCGAGGGAGCAGGGAGTTTTTTTTCTTTCTTGTTTGTTTAATTACAGTACAAATCACGGAAGCTGCAACAGACAATCTGCCCAATTTTACATTAAATAATTTATCTTTTGTGCAGAAAGTGACAAAATTCCAACTGTCTGACTGTCAAAACTAATGTCAAAGAGCATAAATAGGATTTCCAAAATGCGAGCACATAAATGTTCACATTTTAATCAAGCTTTAACCAGGAAATTTCAATAATCAGATTCTATCAAATGTGAAAAATGATTAAAAATGTTAACGGATTATCAACTTATTCAACTAAAGCATGAAAAACTGCTTTACCTGGTCATAATTGATGTCTGTCTTCATGTTCACAGACAAAATGAGATCTGATTTCGTTGACCTCCGTCCTGTCAGCTCTGGTCAGACGTTGCTGTGTGACTCTGAAGCAAAACATGAGGAACAAAACACACAATGTGACGTCACATGTTCACGTTTCTGCTGTAAGGACTTCACATTTAACCCAGTGTTGAAGCTGCATGAGGAAACTTTCTTATAGTGGCAGCTCCAAATGGCAAAAACATTTTAACTTTCTAGTATGAAATCAGTAAACAGCATCCAGCAGCAACTTATCTTTATGTAAAATGGAACAATTCAGAATAAAGACGACTCTACAGGCCTGATATGTGAGTAACAGACACTCAAATGAGTTTGACTTTAAGTAGCTGCATAGTTCTGAAACAACACAACTGTCTCTGCTACACACACACATACCTCCACTTATCCTTTATAGACTTGACAAAGAGAAGGTTCTGGGTGTTTTTCAACGCCAAATACAGAGAATGAACTGCACAGCACAAAGACACACAGCTCCAGCTGCTGACAAACTGCCTGCTGGGAACTCAGCTCACAGACAAAAAAAATCCTCGTTCCAAAAAAACTAACAAGAGTTAAAAATGTACTATTTTGACTGCTTACTTAATAGAAAGAGGAAGTAAAGAAGCCTAAATGCTGAAAGCAGCAATGTGACTTGGTAAAGCTGTAACATCTCTGAGCCGGCAGTCACGAGAGTCCGTGTCTCATCAAACAAACATGTGACTTTATTACTGCTGGCGGCACAGGACAAAGAGTATAATGTGTCTTTAAATTAAAGCATAGATTTGCAGATGTTTTGCACATAATCATATAAAATCTTTTAAGTCTGGCACATGTAGAAAACACACTTTTCAACTTGCACAATATATTTTGATTTTAACTAACTGGGTATTCTTGAAAAATGATTTAAAGGAATGCAAAAGTGTTTCCTGCGTGAATCGTACCTGTACTCAACTCAACGGGAAAAGCTGCTGCTGCCACTTCGTGTTATTGGAGCTGATGAAGAGAATTCTTTGGTAAAACGACGGTCGAATTGATGTGAAATGTCATTTTCTTGTCTGAAAAACTACCAGCTGGAAAACTACTGGGCTGAATTTAATGAATATTGGTGGAAAAGTGGAACATGGCCTCAGGAAGAAGACCTTAAACTCTGGGGCAGATTTGGACTGTTTAAGTGAGATTAACCTTGAAGCCTGATGTGCTCAGAGTTCCCTTTGAGCTACTAAACTATGTCTCTAAAGCGGTGCTGACTACTACGGTAATATAAATGGAGTATTTATGTTTCCGTTTCCAACAAAAATTAAGCCAAAAATAAAAATTTTACTTATTGGTGTAGTTTTAAGAAAAAGAAAAGATTTAAAAAGTGAAATTCAAGCAAGAAGAACTGCTTGGATGTGCAAAATGAATATCCACTTACAGAAACATGAGAGTCTCTGCTAAACTAAATAAACTCAAGCTTTAGATAAGAGCTATAAATAGAGGGAAAGGAGGTCATATAGTTACAGCTTACGTATTTTAACCACAGCAAAAACAAACATGTAGTGCGTTCATTTGCTGAACACCCAACAATGCTGTATGATACCGAAACCGAGTGTGAAATAAGGAATAGAGACACTGTGGAGGGCAATTATACTCAATTTAAAACTGAAACTACTGGCCAGGTTCTCAAGTTGAATCAAAATTGTGACAAGAAACACATTTCTGAGGTTGTATGGAATGAAAACTCTAAATTAAATGGAAGTGTCACTAAAGACACACAGTGAAGGAATCACATTTTACTCTTCTTGTATTGATATTTATAAAGTAGATTATCTCTCAATCTATAGGGACCTGCGCTATATAATCTGTAGAGGCTGTCAACTATTAAATTAATCACCATCTATTTTGACTATTCATAGATCATTTTAAGTGATTTTCTTAGGTGAAAAGCTAATTCTAGCTTCCTAAATGCAATTATTTTCTGGTTTCCTTACTTCTCAATGACATTATTGTGAATTTCATTGACTTGTGAATGAAACAATTCATTTGAAAATGGTATCTTGGGCTTTGAAAAAAACACTGACATTTTCTAACATATTTTACAGACCAAAGGAGAATAATTGTAAGTTGTAGCCCCAATTATCTATAGATAGTAGAGCATACATTGATATATATATATATATAGCGAGGCATAGCTATCATATATAGATAATATAGCAAAATAAACAAAAAAGCTGAACGTGTCTTTGTTGCAAATCTGTCAGATAGTTTAGATTCTGTTTCAAATTACAAGTGAAAGCAGGAGACAAAGAAAGAGCTTGTTTATCTGTGCAGAGCAGAAAATGAAATTAGAGGAAACAACTCAGAGTGGAACAAGTTACTCAAGAGATTTGGCTCAAGTTGTAGAAGTGTGTCACAGAGGACTCCCCCAATTACTAAACTGGCCAAATAGATAAGAAAAGATCAACTTATTCAAAAATATAGCTTTCTAGCTAAAGGCACAACACAGTTTAAGCCAATTCATAAATGTAGTACAATGTAGGTCAACTGTGCGGTTTAGGGAGGATTTCAAGGTTTTAAAACATACCTTAGATAAATAAATAATTCATTTTATCTCGTGTTAACCACTAATTCCTTGTAGAAAGATAAACTGGAGAAAGTTTCGGGTTTAGCTAGCAGACAGAGTCGCTGACACCGCAAAACAACAAAAACAAAGTCACATTTAGCTGTAATAAAAATAGTCAACCCACCTATTCTCATGCGTCCAGGTAGCTCAAATCTCGCCTACAGCAGCGTCGACGTATATTCTTTACATAAAATATCATTTAAGGGTGTTGTTTCAAAGGTAAATATGTAAAAACAAAACAAAAACGAAACCCTATTAGCGGTGCTGTTGTACCGACTTGGCAGCAGACCGGACAGTAGGGCAGCTTGGTCATGTGATCCGAGCAGAGCAGCCCATTGGAGCAGAGCTCTGGTGACGTGGTACGATATTACAGTAGTGCTGTTCTCAGTTTTCACCAGCAGAGGCCGCTGTGAGCACAACTGCAAGAGAATTAGATTTGTTAAATATGTTAGAACTTACATGTTAAACGTCAATTTAGCGACAATAAATCACAGGAAAGCAATGTTAAATCTAATTATCTTGTGTTTTATGTTTATTTGGCGGCTTCAGTCCGGATCTTTCCTCACTTTAGACACAACTTCCGGCCTGCAAGTAAAACAGGTGAGCCGAGCAAACGCTGGACTTTCCCCAAGCTAATCCTCTGGGCTTCATGAAACACCGGTAGGGACGCAGCTAACATGATTCTGCTACATCGTGGTGGCGATGCATTTTGGAAAACTTTTTCACATAAAGAAGCAGATGTTTTATGGTATGATTCAGCTCAGTCTGATTTTATTCGTTTAACTTCTACAAGAGGTGGTTCTGTGGCCTTTAGTAGGTTCATTACTCATTTAACATGATGTATTGCACACTCATATATCAATACATTTGCTTTGAACTTTGTGACCCAAAAATTGTATGCATAAATGTATTTTTGTTGGTTACCAGGAACGTATTAGACATGGATTCCACAATTTTTGCTCTATTTTTTGGACAGTTTGCTCTTATTCTCTTGTTTTGTTAAATTGCAGACAATAACTATAATAAAGTCACAGCAGTCACAGCAAAGAAGTGTTAATTTACATGCGAACTGTTAAAAAAAACAAAGTGTACACAACATCCGCTTCAAAAATCTGTATTTTTATAAATGGTAATTTGTGCTTTTGCAACATTTGACATTTTTGAAATTACTCTATCTTTATTGTGTTTAAAACAGCAGAAAATAGTATTGTTTTACATGTATTTGTTGTTATTTGAAAGAAAATGTGTGCATATTAAGAACTGAAATATGGTAAATCAATTGATATTTGCAGATGTTTTCCTGTTTTAATAATGTACTGATAATACCTAGCAAAAAAATGAATGAAACACAGCCAAAAGTATTGCGTTACATGCTGACCGTTTTTAAAAAAAACAACCAAAACTGTGCCAAAATGTTTGCATTAATAATCAAATAGTAATTTGCTCTTTTTCAATATATGAAGATAAATTACACAGTTCCATTCTGTGGAAAATAACTAAAAATATCAGTATTTTACATATATTTGCCAATATTTTTACAGTGTTTGAGTTTAAATTTTAGCTTCCTTTTCTGTCACCCTTGCTCACAGATTTTCACTTTTTTTATGGAGTTTTTTTCTTTCGCACCAGTTTGTGCCTTTATCTTATGAGAATTACAAACTGGAGGTTAAATATCTTTATCATTTGTCTTGTAATGTTTTGTGTAGGTTTTATTCTGCTTGGGAAGAATCCTATTTTCACAGTTCTGTGGCTGCTGAAGTTGAGTGCTGAAGTGTCAAAATCATGTTGTTGCAGTTGTGCTAGTTTACAGCAGTTTTTCCACATTTACTGTCTCGAGTCAAGCTTTCTTTATGCTTGATTTGTTGTGTGTTGCTTTTCCGTTTGCTTCACTTCTGTCTTCTGAGAATAAATTCCCATTAATCGCAATAACAAGTTATCTAAATATAGGAGACAAATACGATGGAAGTATTTTTAGTCAGAATTCTTCGAAAGCATGTTTAAGTAAAATTAATTACACCTTTTCTTTGTCTAGTTTGTTTGTTGACTTAAGTCTGTGGTGCTTCTTGGACCACTTTATCTCAATGGCTAGTTTTTATTTCCCATCTTAACACTAGTATCGCTGTGCTGTTAGTTACTGTGCATGCTTTTCTTTTGCACCACTTTGTGTCTGTGTCTTTACAAGAGACAAAAACTGAAGGACGGATACGTCCCGATATGTCCACAGCGGTCGATTTGTAGTGGGATCTCAATCATGTGATTGTCAGCAGACAGCTGTTGTAGTGTTCACTTGTTGTCAAGGTTACAGTGATGCCGTGATGCTATCTCACAATGATACAGAAATCTTGATGAAATTCATGGATCCAGACTATAAGCCACATCACTGCCAAAATCTTATCACTTGGTCCTTGTGTCATTTCTGACCTTCCCTGAAAATTTCATCCAAATCCGTTATTCCGTTTTTGAGTAATGTTGCTAACAGACAGACAGACAGACAGACAGATGGACTAACGTACGCAAATCGTCACATAACTCCGCTGTTCCTTGGCAGAGTAAAATAACATGAAAACACTTGTTTAGAAAGACTTGTAAGACTTTAAATTGGACATTTCCTAAAATTTACAGCTGCCTATAGCTTTCCAGAGTTTAGACTTTTAATAATGATAATATATATAAATGTATATATAGTTGCAGTAAATTGCAGTTATTTCCTCCATGTATTACCATTTTCTCTTAGTGTTTTTTTTGTTGTCTGCATTCTTTTAAACATCTGTCCTCTTTTCATACCTTCCCAGAAAATTACATCCAAATCTGTTTGACCGTTTTTGAGCGTTGTTGCTAACAGACAGACAGACAGACAGACAGACAGACAGACAGACAGACAGACAGACAGACAGACAGACAGACAGACAGACAGACAGACAGACAGACAGACAGACAGACAGACAGACAGACAGACAGACAGACAGACAGACCAACACCGATCATCACATAACTCCTCCAAGGCCTCCTTGGCAGAGTAATTGCCTATATAAATAAATGCACAAGATATATATGATAGGAATATTTTTATTCAGAACTATTCCACAGCAAGCTTATTTAATTTTTTTTGCTTCATTCCAGATTATTGCACATTATTTGTGATTTTTTTTGGTCTTTTATTGGCTTTATTAGACAGGTTAGTAGAGAGGCAGACAGGAAAGTAGAGTAAACGATGGGGGGGAAGACCTGCAGCAAAGGGCCGTGAGCTGGAATCAAACCCAGGCCGCTGCATCAGGGATTATAGCCCCTGTTTATAGGTCACCTGCTCAACCAGCCCAGAGGCAGGTCATTTTTGACCCTTAGGACAAGAGGAGTGTACAGGATCTTAAGACAACACCAGGGTTAGGAGTCTAACGTCCCTGTTTTTCTTCCTCCTTAGCCTCCAGGAAGCCTCGCTGACTTTCAACCAACGGAGATGAAGACCAAGTTTGATCAGCTCCAGGTAAAGGTGAGGAATATTCATTCGTTAAAAGCATGTCACTGTTTGCTTTTCCAGCTGGAGCTGATATTGATCTGGGCTGCAGGTCAAGTGCTTTTCTCCAGATATCCGACTGTAGCAGCAACCAGCTCTGAACTGGAGGTTAAACTCTAACATACTTCAGCAGGTTAAACAGTTGACGTCTTCACATTTTCTTGCACAGTCCAAAACATACATAATTTGTCCAAACCCAATGGTAATTTAAGATTATCTGTCAAAATCGTAGCTCTTCAGGTTTTTATTGTGGTAATAGTTTTTTGTATTTGTCACTTTTTAACCCTGTAAGACCCAAAATGAGCAACTATAAACAAATAAATTAGTCTAAAAACAAATAATAAATAAATAAATAAATAAATAAATATAATATATATATATATATATATATATATATATATATATATATATATATATATATATATATATATATATATATATATATTGCAAAAAACACACCAAAAATAATATATATTTATATATAAATATTAGAAAATAATAATGAAAAAATAAAACTGATGTATTTTAATATACATATATCAATTTGTACAGACAAGAAGATTTATCTGCCTCTAACTTTCTTATTTTTTTGCCAACCTTTATTTTTAATTTTTAAAAGTGTTAACCTCAAACTATCCAATTTTGTCTCTTCAAGTTTTACAAAAATCAAACCCAGCTAATATCTCTCCTTTTAAAAGTATGTCTTGAACAAATACGTCAGGAAAAATATGAATAAAATAGTAGTATTTCCTGTGTGCATGATATTCTAGGTCTTTTTCTGTAGCTGTAAGCCAGGAACAAATAATAAGACGTGACTATAACAAATAATTCCTGGATAATAATAAAGACATGAGTACTTTAGTTGAATTGCGGGTTGTTTAGAGGTGCTAACTAGGTATCAAATATGTATATTTGCCTGTAGGAACAAATATATAATATATTTTGTATATAAAGGAAGAACTTCTGCTGCCTACATGTAGTTTTTATCTACATATAAATATATAAATTCTACCAGAAACTTGCTTTTATAGTCAGCCTTCCTGTAGTTGGTTGGGCTTTATTCCAACAGGTGGCGCCACAGTGCAGCTACAGATGTAAAACAGCAGCAGAGAGAATAACAGTTCTTTTCCACCAGCAAGGACTCTCCATTAAAAACAGTGGAATGTGTTTTTATAAGAAGGTGTGGTGAATGTTCATATTTCCTTTTGTTGGTGGTGAAACCTGCAGATTGATAAGAAAGAAAGAGCCAGACGGGAAAAAAAGAAAAAAATTCCAAGATTATCACACACACCTTCTCTCTTTCTCCTCTGTGCTGTTTTTATCCCTTTGTTTTACTTTTCCTCTATGGAGCGGCATAGCTATCGATTAGTGTGCGAGTGTATTTATTGCAGCTCCGAGGCTTGTTTTGTGTTTAATGACACACAGAAGATCCTAGACGGTTTTATTTCTTTACAGCGACAAAGGCAGAGTTATGGCGAGGTTATAAAAAGCTGACTTCCGCACCAGATATCAGTTCTGTCCTCTTCTCGCTGGAGATGCTTTTATGCCACAACAGAACAAGTGACCTTTTTTGGATTTGTGTTAACAGTTATCAGCCCTTAACGATGAATTTTCCCATTTCGAATGCTGTTTTCTGTTTAAAATATGATGCATGTGAAGTAAAAACACAAGCAAACGAGGGTGAAAATGAAAAATACGGTTAATATGAATGAGATTTCTTGCTCTTTTGTCATCAGAGCAACTTTAATTTTTATTATAAACACAGCACATGGAAGGAATTGCATCCTTGGTAGCTAGAAATAACCATAACTGCCTTTTCAGTTTTCCGTTTTAATCAACTTCCTTAACCTCCAGGAGGAGATGAACACAGCGTAAAGGTTTTATTTTCCTCCTGGAAATCCATTTTCTAAGACTAGGTGTGTTTGTTTCTCTATGATACTGTCAGGATGATTCAGAGCTTTTTATTTCCAACGACACTTCCTGTTTGTCGCCAGCGTCGCTCCCCTTTTCATATTCTACATTAAAGTGATTCTCTAAAGTGCGATCTTGCGTCTAAAATGGGTTCTTCAGTTGGCTTTTAAATCCACATTCTGCCACTTACTGGACTCTTATAATCGCACGAACCCACAACAGTTCCTCAGAAAACTTCATTCTTATTATGCAAATAGAACAAAAGCAAAACAAAGGATTGGAAAATGTGTCGACACCTGTCCGGAAAAGTTAAAGATTATGCAATGAATGAAACCCCCCCTTTTTTATTTCTCGTTTTATCCACTGAGGAGACTCTCTGACTCGTTCAGCCGCTATTTATGGCTCTATAAAAGACTCTGACATCACCGGGCTGCTAATAGCCGCTCATGCTGCTGGTGGCGAAACCTTTTTCACCATTCAGACCTCAAAACCTGAACACAGATGGAACAGTGCACTGTCTTTGTTCTTTTTTCTATAATATTTCTAATTTTTCTTGTTTATTTCTTGTCTTTTAATGCTATTTACTATGAATTCCAGCCCAGTTCATTTAAATTCAATTCAGTTTTATTTACAGAGCGCCAATTCATAGCACATGTTTAATATTACATTATAAAGAGAAAACCAAGACATCCAATAATTCCTATTGACCAAACTAATGAAAACAAATTGTGACCAAACTTCAACCAAAACTGCTCTTAAGACTAAAAAAATAAATCAACCATTTTGGTAACTCTTCTATCATTTAAGTGATTTATCTGTTTATTTTAAGTATAATAGCATTATTAATTGTTATATTTCAGATTTGGGGTTTTTTGCCACAGACTAATACATAATATATTAATCTGCAAAAAATAATTGACAGATTAATTGATGACAAAAATAGCCTTCAGTCATATTAGAAAACATGTTGTTGCTGAGTCCTCTGAATTTAAGATGTAATGAGAGTGAAAGCTATTAAAAATTATAATTCCTGACTTTAAGGTAAAGCAGGGGGAACATAGCCAATTAGGGCTATAAACAATTCATCGTTTCAATCATTTTTGTTCTCTTAACAAACAAAAAAACTTGACTCAAGGTACGTGTCCACTAGATCTGGCAATTTCCTGCCTCCCATTCATTGTCTATGTGAAGCGCATGGCGTTGCATGCTGGTTCCATTGTGGTGCATTTTGAGCTGCGATACAGTGTGTTTCCCCAGAGTGGGCCACAGCTCATTTGCATAAAGTAGACTTGACTTCTACTTAATACAAATTCGATGCGGAGTGCTGAGATTTTCGTCAAACATCTAAACTAGCCGTCGTTGAGGAGGACAGATTCAGCTACTGCACAGGTTATTTCTCACCTCAGATGCTTTCAGAAACACTGTTTGTTTCTGAAAGTTTGCGACCAAGCCGCCATGTTGGTTCGACGCCTCTGTCGGACTGAGCGCTGTCATGTGACCACGTAGTGGCCGCTAGTGACCGCCCACCAAGCAGGCGACTTTCAGGCACGTTTACATGTGAGAAAAATGGATCTAGTGGACATGTACCATCAAAAACGCACACATGTGCAAGACTACCACAAGAAAAGAGCCATTAATGCTATTATCGTTTGTGTTTACCTTGTTTTTTAAATTTACAAAGCATTTTAAACAAGAAAAGCACTCAGAGAGCGCAGTACACTGCCAAGGCTTCTCGTTGTATGATTTCCATGTCCACAGGATCCGTTTTTCTCGCATGTAAACGCACCGCATCTGAAAATGGCCCGCTTTAGTGTGCAGATCCCAAACTTTCTCTTTTATTTCGAAAACAGTTCAGCGAAAAGTATTTCTTAAAGCATTTGAGGCAAGAAATAAGTAGCTGAATCTGTCCTCATTTTAGTTCAACAACGGCTAGTTTAGACCTTTGACGAAAGTTTCGCGATGTGTCGGTCTTCTGTTCGCTGCACCGAATTTGCATAAAGTAGAAATCAAGTCTACTTTATGCAAATGAGCTGTGCAGCTTGAAATGCGCCGCAACGCAACCAGCATTTAACGTGGTGGATTTCACATAGACAATGAATAGGATGTGAGAAATTTCTCGCGGTGGATTTGTAGTAGGATCGCAATCATGTGATCGTCAGCAGGCAGCTGACATGTTGTCATGGTTACAGTGACGCTATGTCACTATCTCGCAACATACAGAAATCTTTAACAAATCTGTAGATCCAGACTATGAGCCGCATCACTGCCATAATCTCATCATTTGGTCCTTGTGTCATTTCTGACCTTCCCTGAAAATTTCATCCAAATCCGTTTGTCTGTTTTTGAGTAATGTTGCTAACAGACAGATAGACAGATGGACAAATGTACGCTGATCGTCACACAATTCCACCACAGTCCTTGGCGAAATAATAAAGAAAAGCATGACTGATGAGTAGTGTGTGTGGAAAACATATGAATGAAAAATAATATTACTGGCAAAAACGTTGCATTTTGCTTTGTGGCGGACATAGAAACCGAACCACACCGATTCTCGTGTTTTTTTTTCCTCCGGAAATTAGATTTGTAAAAGACTTGACTGTTTTTTATTCGAGCAGTTACATGTCAATTTAATCAGTTACCGTTCGTGACTAGAGACAATTTAAGATGATTTCTGAGCATTTCACCAAATTGCGCTGCGGGTTTATTGTGGCCTTAACATTGCCAAACCATTGTCATATCGCTCAATTAACGATATTTGATTTAGTTGTTTTTGGCTGCTGCTGCTGCCTGTTTGTAAGTGTAATTTACTGGCAAAGGTCGCACCCATCATCTCTGAGGAACTATCAATCATCGTTAACATCATTTATCATTAATATTATTTATCACTGTTAACACTATTTGATCTTGCTGGTGTTGTTTCAGAGACACTGGGAGATAAATCTAAAAATAGTCCTTAGATGCATCAAATCTCCACTGTTACCTCCCTATGAATCCCTCCAGTTTCTCTCTCTTTGGAAGCTTTTCAACTTTATTTTAGATGTAACTTTAAATAGATTAAAATACCTTTGTTACCGATTAATCTGCACTCAAGAAGCAGTGATGAGGAAGTAAAAACTATCTATTAAAACTCAAATGTTTGCAGTTTCTGTACCATTTTCTGCTCCAGGTTCACTAGAATAAGCTTTTTTTGTGCTGTAGACTAAACAACAGTTCATATGTTGAACTTTACTCCACATAATAATATTTGAGCTCAACGGAAAGGGGAAAAAATCAAAAATTAAAGCAACAGTTTGAGTTAAGGCAACGTCTCATGAAGTTCTGTTCAATCAACAAACTATATTGAGTTAAAGGAATTAGCTTTTCCTCTAAAAAAGGTATTTTTAAAAGCAAACTACTTATTAATGCATAGCATAAACACCACACAGCAAAGGATTTTAGTGGATTATTTATAAAAATAAAGTTGTTCCATGTAGTTATTCACTTTACTTAAAAGGAATTTTTAGGTGCTGTGTATTTAATTACCATAATTATGGTCAGAACTTTTTACATTGAGAACCTTTTTATAAATTAGGATGCTAGAATTAAATTTTCTGAGCATTTTTTGGCTTTTTTGTCTTTTTGTTCACGAACTAGCTCTTAAGGAATGTATTCAACGACAAAAAAAAATGGTCTGATAAACTTGTGCAATAACTAAACCTTGAAAACAACATATTTGAGTGTAAATTACACACAATATGAAGTTGGCCAAACTTTAAAAATTAAGTTGTTTTACTGTTAAGTTGGTGGAGGAGGAAACTTGAAATACCGAAGTCAAGGTGAAGAAAAATATCGTTATGGAGACAGTTTTATGAAGTTGGCCCAACTTGACTTTTCTAACGTAGAAATTTGAGTTTAAATTACTCACAATGTTAACTTGGCAAACTTTACAAACCAAGTTCTTCCACTGTTCAGTAGGTAGAGGAGGGAACTTGAAATACTGAATTTAAGGTGAAGAAAAATGTACAACTTGACTGTAATTTGCCACGGTTTTTATTACTCAAAATATTGAGTTGATTCAATTAGAATCAGTTATAATTAGGGCTGGGACTTTAACACGTTAATTACGACTAATTGACTATAAAAATAATGCATTTAATCGCACCTTTCTCAGTTCCATAATTTCTGGCACACTGCTAACACTGATGAACACTCCAGCCCAGTAGGTGGCGGTAGTGAAGCTAAAGTCTGTTTTCCAGCCGTGAAGAAGATGCACAGGAGGCAAAAGAAACGTGGGACCGAAATGACGGCTCCAACTATCTGTTTTATTATGAAAACTGTTCAGCAAAAAGTATTTCTGAAAGCATTTGAGGTGAGAAATAAGCTGCTGAATCTGTCCTTGTTTTAGCTCAACGACGGCTAGTTTAGACGTTTAACGAAAGTGTCGCGACGCGTTGGACCTCCGCTCCCACTGCCGCATTTGCATAAATGAAACTAGTTTATCCAAATGAGCTTCGGGGCGACGCACCATACGTTAGCTATGACAAAATAGTGTAGCAATCCCATAATAGACCACTTTTCAAGACACTGAAAGTGCTTGAGTATACAAAAAGTCTTAAAATGTTGAATATATTCAGTATAATTGGCTTCGAGGTTGCAGCAATCTGTGAATGTAGTAGACAGATGACCAATGCAGATAAATATAAATGTTTAAGTTCACATGTCTATCGATCAATTCAGTCGTCAATCAAAATTTATTTGAATTGAAAAACTTTGTTGTGTCAGATATTGCTATTTGACAAAAATGCCATTTATCATGATGCATTAATTACAAAACGTGTAATTAGTTAGATTATTTTGTTTAACCCTCGTGTCCTGCAGGTCAAAATTGACCTGTTTTAAAGTTTGAAAATGTGGAAAAAAAATATATGTTTTCACAGTGAAACTTCTGATGTCCACATTTTCAATATTTTTTGGAAAGTTTTGAAAATTTTTTGGTAGAAAAAAGAAATGCTAAAAAAAAATCTACCTAAGTCCAGTGAATTTTGCAGGATTTTGGTTGATTTTTTGTGAGTGTTCTTAAAGAAAATATTAGAAGTTTTACTGATATATATTTAATCACTTTAGACATTTTTAGGATTTTTTTGGGAAGATTTTTGCCTTTTTTGAAAATATTTACAAGAATTTTCTTGCCAAATTTGGGGAATTTTTAAAATATTTTTAAAATGAAACTTTTAAGGGAAACTTTTAAGGAATTATTGGAATTTTCTTCCTGAAGGTTTTGCAAATTTTCAGAAATTTGGGGAATTTTTTTGCTGAATTTTTGGATTTTTTTCAGACAAGGAAACAATATTTTTTGGTGGCCGTAAATGAGGACAACAGGAGGGTTAATTGTGTCCCACCACTAGTTATTATGTCAACACAATCCCTTCAGATAATGTTTGCAACTGAAAAGGTTTATCTACATCAGCAAACTGGATAATTATCTTGTAAACGTGCATGTAATTAGGCAGTTGGAATAAGTTCCTAGAATGACTTTTGAGAGTTCTTGAGGTGAAACAGCTTCACACCCACAGGCCTGAACCTGATGTACTGAACTGACTCACAGCTTGCTGGTTTGTGCTCCATTAGTCACTGACTATTGATCTGCTGTTCTCTCTGACACACACACACTCACACACACACACACACACCTACACCTACACACACACTCACACACACCCTCTCACACATACACACACTCACACACACACACACCTACACCTACACCTACACACACACACACACCTACACACACACGCACACACATGCAGGATCTTCCAGGATCTGAGGAAAGCCAGGCGTCTGTACAGTTAAAGGATGTGGAGGAGGAAGCGGAACGGCTGCTGCTGCTGTAAACCAGTCGCCACCCAACCGGCCAATCAGGGGACAGACACGCCGACTACCTGCTCAGGTAACCGACTGCCTCTCTGACTTCTGCTTTACCCGAAACATTTAACTTAAACCCAGTTATAAACCCTAAAACCGACCCCGAATCTCAGATTCTCTTCGTTTTATCTTCACTCGAGGTCTAAAAACTTCAAACCTGGTCCTCACAAGTGTAGAGAGACTCGATCACACAGTCTACCTGGACCACGCCTCGCTCTCCCACAACAAAACATTCCTGGAGTTGCTCAACTCCCGACAGGCGATAACATTTTTATGAACGACTGAAAAACCGGGCTCCGTCCTCGTTAATGTCTGTTGCCATGCCAACAAATACCTGCAGCTAAAACCTTGCATCCGGCTCGAACTGATGCGGCTTCAGCTTCAAAATTAAAGCTCTTAGTTCATTGTTTTTTTTTTTTTAACCTCCTCATGATGCATTTTAGCGGGTGAATTGGAGGGTAAACAGAACGACGAGCGAGGGATTGATTTTGACAGCCAGCCAGTTCGTTCTGTTCACCCTCCGCCCACGTCTGTCGCAGCTGGACTCGGTGACCAGGGGTGAGGTAGATGTGGGTGACAATAGTCAGCCGGCGAGAGAACAGGCTGTTCGGCCACAGGTGAAGGCCGACAGATAACCCAGATACAGAGCCGGGGGGGTCAAAGACTGCGGCTAGACGCCTAAAATGAAGCCTTTTTTGATTGATAAACATGTTCAATCTGAGCAGGTCGGAGGAGCAACGGTGAGGTTTGGTGTGTTTGGGAGTTAAAATCACAGGTGGCATGAGTTTCAATGTAAACAGCAAGGTGGTTTTTGGAGGCTGTGCTTCCAGTAAGTGTGGTGTTTTCTGCACACGACCACAAATGATCGGAGGCTGTGTACGCTCTGCTGCGATGACAGCGTGGTTGTGTACGTGTCATCTCAGATTTATTTACCATAAACAGCCTTCTTGTGTTCCCGTTCCAGTGAAGTTCCCTTTGAATCCTGGAAGAGGTAATTAGTCCATATTATAAAGTAGAAAAAACAGTGTTCATGAAAACATTATGCTACTTTTTTTATTTTATTTGAGGAACCTGCAAAAGCAAAACAAGAGTCCCTTTTGTATGTAGGAAGCCACCTGCAGTCATTAAAATGTCTCATTTTAATTGCAGACAAATTTTTTTTCCCCAAAATGCGACGTGCACCAAGCAGATGCAACCAAATCACACTGCAAACGCCCTTCAAACTGATTGAAAACGGCCAATAAAAGGTGTTTTTCCTGCAGCAGAGGCAGGAATCTAACAGTAGAATGTGTGTTTTTCCAGGGTTGCCACTAGGTGGTAGTGAGCTGGACAGGAGGTGGGTTATTTAGGGAGTTAGGAGGTGAATTTGGGCACATCATATGGAAGATATTAACAAATGATGGAGGAAACGGCACAAACTCGCAGTATTTACAGAGTTTTACAGTAGAATTTGAAACTGTAGACTGCAGAATGTCAACCCTTTTAGCAGCTTTGCTTGCATTTTTTTGTTTTTCTGTTGCATTCATTGATGTAAGTAAGCATTTGTCGGGGTGCTTTTGAAACTTTTGAAGTCGGAGAGCATCGAATTTGCCATTTTGCTTTGCATTTCAGCCATTTTTTTGCATTTTTTTTTTTTTTAAAGAATCTCGACTCCTTTGCATCCACGCAGCTACACAGTTACAAGGACAGGTTGATGTTTCAGAGCTTTCCAGGCGACTTTATAGTGACTTTAACACGAAAACAGCCACGTTAGAGCGCTTGTGAGTGGACTCTTGTTGCTGTGTGGGTAGCACAGGTCAGATAGAGCAGGTAACTGATTACCCAGTCCGGTCGAACCAGATCTGTGTGTGGGAAGAGGAGGGGAGTATACCTTTTATATCCTCATTAGTCGGACTCCTAAAAGCTCCCGACCCTAAACTTTACACCCCGACCGTGAACACCGAGGATTTCCTCCTCATTGTTGCATTTAAGGCGCGCTTTTGTTTCCACTAAGACACAAGAAAAACAGACTGTGGGAGCGAAGCCCCTTTAAGAAGGTGAAGATTCTGCAGAAGATTTGACCACTGAGGGTTTCAGATAACAGCTGAGGCATCCGTTATGCAACACGAGAGCAACAAAAAGTAGCTGGTTAAGGTGAAACTTTTACCCAAGATGCTCTGTCCCAGGGGCAGATATCACAACGTGAGCGCTTCATGTTTAGCTGTTAATTATTAGCTTAGCATTTATCACAACATCGGCTACAGACGAGCCGATTTCCCTGCGACGCCTGGAATGAATTCCTGATGTTAATCTGGCATCCCTCCCGTCTCGCCGCCCCAGAACGAGGAAGTGGGAGCTTTAAAGCGCCGGGGTCAAAGGTGACGCCGGTTGTCACGGCAACCCCTTTTAGGTCAGTATCGGGG
The DNA here is from genome assembly GCA_027123335.1 of Amphiprion clarkii. Classification (NCBI taxonomy): domain Eukaryota; kingdom Metazoa; phylum Chordata; class Actinopteri; family Pomacentridae; genus Amphiprion; species Amphiprion clarkii. Next base: position 32,408,184 of record CM049575.1, on the reverse strand, counting down.
GGCCTTATCAGCGGTCGTCTGACCTGACAGCGCTCGGATCGATGAGAATCAACCTCACATTCCAGCTCAGCCGATAGGAGATAATCAATGAGAAATATCAAAGTTAAACTGAACACAGGTAGTTTGTGGTTGGATACGTTCACCTGTACATCCCATAATTTACACGGCGATGCGTTCACTTCCACCGTCATCTCAGCTGCAGCCATCAGAGCTCTCGTTGCATCCGGGTTACGTCACTTACAGTATTTCAGCAGGGGAAGGAATTTCCCGCTTGCAGATCAATAAACTGCAGCTGTACTACTTACTGCATCTACTGGTAGTATTTAGACTGCAAATACTGCTAAAGTACTGCTTCTGCTGTCACTCTGGGGAAAGATATTCACATAAAACTACTACCACTCTGATTATTATTGCTGTTAATCATAATACTTTCCAATTTGCTATTAGTACTACTTTAAATTTCTTGTGTTTACCACTGATAGTACTCCTGCTGCTACTTCTACTGCTAGTATTTAGACTGCAAATACTGCTGTAGTACTGCTTCTGTCACATAGAAGTATAACTACTGCGATTGTAGTTATTGCTACTAATACTTTCCAACTTGCTGATTTCCCTGCAATGCCTGGAATGAAGTTCTTTTACTTACCACTGATAGTACTCCTGCTGCTACTTCTACTGTCAGTATTTAGACTGCAAATACTGCTGAAGTACTACTTCTGCTGTCACTCAGGAGGAAGATATTCACATAAAACTACTACCACTGCTGTTATTATTACTACTAATCCTTCTACTCACCACTGTTTTTACCGATGCTGCTATTACTACTACTTTAAAATTCTTCAACCTACCACAGATACTGCTACTACTGCTACTTCTACTGTTAGTATTGAGATGACAAATACTGCTAAAGTACTTCTTCTGCTGTTACTCAGGAGGAAAATATTCCTGCTTCTGATACAGACAGAACTACTGCCACTAATATTATTGTTGCTATTACTGCTAATACTTCCCAACTTGGTATTAGTACTGCTTTAAATACTTAGAATACAGCTGCTATAATCACTCTACATGGAATAGTGCCACAGATGGTACGACTACTACTATTACTCAGGAGTAATCTGATGTTTTACTGTAGTAAAAAGTAAGAAAACTACTATGTTAAGTTTGGTATTAGCAGCAAACAATGTAGTATGAAAACAAGTCATTAAAAAGAGCATTCTTTACATTAAAGAACATTTAAAAAAAAAAGGAATAACTGAAAAAAAGTCACTTCATCACCACTACTACTACTACTACTACTACTACTACTACTAATACTAAAGCTGCTACTATTACTTTTACTGTAGTACAAAGCAAGAAAACTACAATCTGAAGTTAGTATTAGCAGCAAGCTCAATATAGTATGAATAGGAGTCATTAAAAAGAACATTCTTTACATTTAAAAAACAAATTACCACTACTACTACTAGAGTTGTTACTGCTACAGATAATAGTACCACAGATAGTACTATTGCTACTGTTAGTAGTAGAAGAGGTGTCTTTTCTTTTACTGCAGTAAAAATCCAGAAAACTACAAATTGAAGCTTGGTATTAGTACCAATGTGGTATGAAAAGTAGTCTTTAAAAAGAACATTATTTACATGAAGGAACATTCTTTAAAAAACAAGCTACTACTACTAGAGTTGTTATTACTACAGATAATAGTATCTACGGTAGCAGAAGAGGTGTCTTATCATTTACTGTAGTAAAAAGCAAGAAAACTACTATGTGAAGTTTAGTATTAGCAGCAAACTTAATCTAGTATAAAATATTCAAAATGAAAAATGTCTTTTTCTTCTTCTTCTTTTATTATTGATGTATTAGTGCTGCTTGTACCATGTCACCACTACTCTGTGTACTGTAGTAGAACTGTAAGCTTGCTAATACTGAGTGTGTACTGAGAGTCTGGCCTTGTGTAGTTTTGTGTTTGTGAGCTAACCCACTTGTTGCGAAGCTTTAGCTCCTCTTTCCTCGTCGTGTCCTTCAGTTCATTAAAAATAGCAGCGTTTTTAGTGGATTAAAGTGCAGAGAACAGAGCTGCAGTCTCCTACCCACTAAAACTCACCCGGCCTTATCAGCGTGCGTCCCGGCCAACCCCCACCCACCCCACCTGTAGCGCCAGGCCACATCGCCACGGTTACTCATTAACCAGGACTTCCTTTTATCCGGGCCAGACAACCCCGAGGTCACTGCCCGACCCACAGCTCGGTATCAGATCAGGTGCCACCGTGCTGCTGATGCTATGCTAATATCGGCAGCGGCTCAATGTGAAAATGTACTTTTTAAAAACTCGATTTGCTGCGTTTCCTGCTCGCCGGCTCTCAGGTTTAATTCTTTCACCACGCGGCCGACATTCTGCCGGTGACTCATTCGCCTCAGTTAGATGCTGATGATTAGTTTTATTGGGGAAGAGGCATCCAGTGGCGCTGGATGAGGTAATGGCAGCATTAAAGAATGTGACGTGGGTGTGATTAGGTGAAGAAAGGTAGATAGCAGGATGAGAACGCAGACAAATTACACCAAAACAACCGAGCTGCTGCATCATAATGTCTGGTAAACACTCCTGAGTAGCAGTTATGCTTCACAGAGTTTTTCATCCTCATAGGAAGTGTCTCGGTAGCATATTTGTAAGAGCAAACTTCCGAAAAATAAACCTCTTACAGTTTTCTGCTACATCTTCATCAATAATAGGTAATAAACTATCAAAGGTTTAATTGGCTCAGCTTCCACATCAATGGTAGCATTTTTATTCCATGTTTTCTGTGTTGTTTGCTAACCCTACTCTAATCACAGTAACAGGGTTGCTAATCCATGCTAATGTGATCTTTTTCTCAGCAGTAGAAGCTAGATATTTAGCTGCTGTTACTGCTGACCAAGAGGACAAACTGACTGATGGAAAACAGTCCAAAGAATGAGTCTGATCCTGATAATATGAGGTAGAGGGAGACATTCAATCAAGGCTGACAATGGAATGGAAATATGAAATATAGAAGAGAGGACATGGCTTTGCTCTTCACTTTCTTTCGGAAAGCTGTTTGATAATCTGATAATGATGTCAATTCCATGCTAAAAAGGTTATGCAAACAGAATTGTTGTGGGACACACGTTTAAATAATTATTATTTAATATATTATGTTGTTTAAAAAAAAATTTCCCAAAATTACAAGAGACATCAATGAAAATAATGATACCAAAAAAAGGAGATTTAAGTTTCATTTTAACTGTTTTATTTGAGGTTTAATTTGGTCGTCATGGGGGTGGGACAAGAGAAAAGTGCCATTTTAGAGGAAACTCCAGACTTGAAGTTTAGCATTAGTATTTTCAAACATATCTTTGAGCGTTCTTTTCTCCTAATTTTTTTTAGATTTGGTCTCAGGACGAGTACATTTACACAACAACTGCATGTTTTAGTATTCTGTACATCGATTATTTGAAATTTGATGTAAAATGTCGTCCAATTCTGGAATGAGCCGCATCAGAAAAAGTTACACAGGCCATTCAGTGTGAAATAAAAAGACTAGAAATTGCAGATAAATGCCAAATATCAGCTTTAGTTTGGGAGAGTTTACATCAACTTGTCATCAATCTGTGTGAGAGAGACGTGAGCATGTTAGTGATCAAATAAAGTGAATAGATGCAGCAAAAATCATCTTATTTCATGCGTTATTGAAAATTCTTTCTCATGTGCCTGAAGTTTTTGACCCACATACAGTCGTATGATGTGCAAAACTGGATATGAAATCAATAATAGAACTTAGAATAGAAAGCATATAGCATATTTAATATTTGTACGTGCACTGCATCACAAAAAGTTAGCAGAAATGCTAAATTTTGAAAAAACTCCTCTGGTTTTGTTAAAAAATGCTTTTTCTGAGTAACTTTTGATGTTTGATGGACAGAACTTGCAAAGAATTATGGGATATGTAGTATAACTGACAGAGTTCTGAAAAGAGGACAAACATTTTAAGAAGTCTGTTACTACAGTTTGTAAAAAGGCATCAAAAATCTGTTTCTACTAAACTGACAGTGAATAGAATTATAGTTTGTCTTGCAAATGTTTGATAAATCTTATTGATCAGTGCTGTAGAGCTTCACTTATGTTTAAAAGCTTGTAAAAGACATACATAAACATTCACTTTATTTTATTTTGAGACCATCTTGCTGTCAGAAATACTCACAGGACGCTAAATTTGTGTTCATTTCGAACCTTTAACCCACACAACTGATCCGCTTTTCCCTTATTTTTGCCTCCAGAAAGCATGAAACATGAGCAATACCAGCCGACATGATTGGAAATACTTCTTTCTGTTATTCCCTTGGAGAAGTTTTATATGTTTCTACTCCTTCTGAGGATTCTACAGCCCAGTTTATTTAGGATTTCATCTTTTTGCTGTGTTTTATTTATATGGAAACACAGCTACTGGAGATAGTTAGAATTGTAGACATTATGTGAGCACAAGTAAGCTTAACAAAATTCATGTTTTACTGTTGTTCTAGTTAATTATTTTATCATCCACTATGTAGTGCATTCACTATTTTGCACCATCTGACACTAAAAATCAGTCTAAAAATGGTGTTTTAGTTAGATTTTGCTTCTTTTTCTGCTAATTTAACTGCACAGTGTTGTTGTGTAGAGTGAATTTGTTGATATTAATTAATAATAATACTTAACATTTTATATTGATATTGGATAGTTGATGGATTGTTGGCTATACAGCAGATTTCCACATCAGAAGAAGGAATCAGGGATCAATCCGGCTGTTTTTCTGTGCAGAAATGTGCTTCTGCATCTTCGGGTCGGCTTTGTGATTTGCAAATTCACAAGCTAATGCTGTCTCAGAGCTGAGGAGATGAAATTCAGGTGCACTGTGCAGGTAGTTTGCTGTGCAGCGATGTGCAACTTGCTGTGAACTGATGCCGCTGTGGATAAAGAGCCTCCCTCCATTACTGTCTGTCACTGGACTCTGTTTGATGTTAATGTTGCTTGACCCGACTAGAGTCGCTGCTGCGTGTCTACAACTTGGAGAACGCAAGATCTGCAGGCGGGATTGTGTTTGAAACTTGTTTTAGTCCAGTAGCTGGGATGGAAAACTGCTGGCATGCACAGATCTCATGCCTCGGCTTGATAAGATTTAGCTTGTGCCCAAATGATAAAGAATTATGTTAAAATAAAGGCTGGGTGAGGGCAGGAGGCGGGGCTGACCAATCATTAATGCGGCAGGTATGCCCTGCGCCGTTATCAGCTGGCAGAGAGCCGAGCCCCGAGCTGAAAAACAACAAAAAAAAGAGGCTTATCAGTGGAGGTCGGCCCTGCTCCTGACTGGCCAGGCCTTGAGACCTGAGCGTGAACCAGAGTCTGAACCACTGGAATTAAAGGACGTGTTGTGAAACCGGCCTCTGTGCAATAACCTGATCTGCTGAGGAGCTGGAGATACAGTTTGGTGCTGCAGGATCTGCACTTTAGCACATTCAGTGTTCAATAAAATGCTGGAAACTCAAGCAAAATGCCCAATAGCAGCTTTAATTTGGAAGAGTTTACGTCAAGCTGTTCAAATTGAATGGATTGATTCAGTCGAGGCAGGAAAAAAATCAACTTATTTCCTGTTTTGTGTAAGTTTTCGACCCATAGAGTTGTTCACATGTGCAAATATACATGACTTTAGTCACTGCGGTTGAATCAAATCAACATACAGTGGTGTGATGTGCAAAACTGGATGTGAAATTACTGCTAGAATACAGAATACCAAAACTTTATTGATCCCCAAGTAGAAATACTGTTGTTACAGTGGCATGCAGAGAGAGTAAAGTGAGCACTCGTCTGCTCAGTTGTATCATTTCTGACAGATGAAATCTTTAACAGAAAATGACCTTGTGCTGAGCACAGGTGTGTGTTATGCATGTGTACGTTATGTACGGATATCGAATTGTGTGACCTAAATATGTAGCGGGTGGCGGGAATTGATGGGACTCGGAAACATCCCCACAATTTAATCAATTGTTTCTTGTATTATTTCTGATGGATAAGTCCTGATAAGTCTGCAGCGGTGGATTTGTAGTAGGATCACAATCATGTGATCGTCAGCAGGCAGCTGATGTAGTGTTCACTTGTTGCCATAGTTACAGTGACGCTGTGCCGCTATCTTGCAATGATACAGAAATCTTTAACAAATCCATGGATCCAGACTATAAGCCGCATCACTGCCAAAATCTAATCACTTGGTCCTTGTATCATTTCTGACCTTCCCTGAAAATTTCATTCAACTCCATTCATCCGTTTTTGAGTAACGTTGCTAACAGACAGACAGACAGACGCCAATCGTCACATAACTCTGCTGAGGCTCTGCCTCCTTGGCCAAGTAATTAAGTGTAGAATAAAGTGTACTGAATTGAAAAATGCGCCACAAACAATACGAGTCAACAAAAGGGTCCTGGGCTTACGTTGGTGTTCCGTTCTTACAGATCAACGTGGTCGATTTTCACAGTAAGTCAGAACTCCAGCGAAAATGTAAACAAAGCTGTTACGTGGAACACGATATCAACCAGTTCTTCAGAAAAGTCGTGACTACCAATGACTTTCATGCATGTGAGTCATTTTACAAGAAGATAACAGAATATGTTGCACTGTTTTTACAACTTGAGCGTTTTATTCTATCTAATTTCACTTCCATGGAGATGGTTTTCCTTTTCTTCGAAGCATCAGAAGAGTCTGATTTACGCTTGGGAGCCATAATGAAGGACAAAAAGTTAGTGAATGTTACACAATCCAAGGTGGCGTCCAACTGGAGAATGTAAACAAAGCCGTCTTATAGCGCAGTGAAATTCATTATTTTTGTAATGAAAAATACTAAATCTAATGTCTACCAGAAGATTTGCACCAAAAACAGCTTCTAGAGCCAGTTTTGTACCAAATTTTCCTGAAATCTTTGTGCAGATTTTTGAGATATCATAAAACCAACATTCAATCATTGTTTGTTTCTTAATGCATAATTATGCAACACTGTGGAGCAAAATAACAGTTGCATTGTAATTCTATGATATAATTCTGTTTGCAGTAAATATTCAAATTAAATTGCCTCTGGCAGCACTTTTAGGTTTTGTAAGGGACCCTGCAAAGAATTATGGGATATGTAGTGTAATTGACAAAGAGTTCTTAAAAGAGGACAAACATTTGAGGAATACAAGGATTATAAGAAGTCTGTTACTACAGTTTGTAAAAAGTCATCAAAGTACGTGTTTGCACTAAACTGACAGGGAATAGAATTGTTGTTTGTGTTATTGATCAGTGCTGTAGAGCTTCTTTAATGTCTAAAAGCTTGTAAGAAGACATAAATGGACATTCACTGTGTTTTATTTTACATCTTGCTGCCAGAAACACTCACAGGACACCAAATCTGTATTAATCCACAGCTTAAAGTAGAATCAGAATCAGCTTCATGCGGACAAAAACAGGGAATTTGACTCTGGAGGGTTTTTTTTGTTGCTCTTGGAGGACTTGCACTGAACAAACATGCATTTAAAGAAGAGAAACAGGTTACAGGAATGGAAACCACTATGTACAGCTACAGATGTGTGTATTTTGCACATTTATGGAAGTGAAGCAAAACTCAAATGCAAGTTTGGAAGATTCTAGGGTAGTTAGATAATAAATCTGGCTTTTTTGACACTTGGTGTTTTTTTGTATTTTTGGTCCAGAATTAGTCAGAATTATCTAGACGTGTCTTGTATACAATATTTATGTTTAATTTCTTAGTTTCTGTCTGTTTTTTAACATGTGTACCTGACTTTATGTGGAAATATTGGTATTTTTTTGGGTTTCTGTGCAGAATTAGTCAGAAATATCTAGATTTTTTTCTTGGATACAATATATATGTGTAATATAAGTGTCTGTCTTTGCTTCTGAATGTGTGTGCATGAGTTCATGTGAAAATGCTGGCATTTTAAAAATGATTTTGGACCAGAATTAGTCAGAAATATCCTGGCTTTTTGTGTTGCTTAATATATACATTTGTAATTTCTTAGTTTTTGTCTTTGCTTTTAAACTTTCTGTGGAAATGCTGGTGTCTTTTAAGGTTTTTGGTCCAGAATTAGTCAGAATTATCCAGATTTTTGTCTTGGATATGATATAAATGTGTGTACTGTAAGTTTCTGTCTTCGCTTTTTGAGATGTATGCATGACTTTCTGTGGAAATGTTGGCATTTTTTAGTCTTTCTGGCCAGAATTAGTCAGGATTATCCAGATTTTAGCCATACATCTGATATATATGTGTATTTTCAGAGTTTCTGTCTTCACTTTTGAACGTGTGTGCATGAGTTCATGTGGAGATGCTGGTGTTTTTTTAGTGTTTTTGATCCAGAACTATTCAGAAATATCCAGATTTTTGTCTTGCATGCATTATTTGTGGATAATTTCTTTGTTTCTGTCTCTTTTTTTAACGTGTGCATGAGTTCATGTGGAAATGTTGGTGTTGTTTTTTTTAAGTTTTTGGTCCAGAATTAGTCAGAACTATCCTGATTTTTGTCTCTGATTACCACAAACACACACACACTCTCTTCTCTCGCCCCTGTCGATCAAACAAGGGTGGGGTTGGGGCAGGGTCACTGCGAGGCTTCCAACTGATCCCATCAAAACCCATCAACTGTGGCTGGTGTGTGTGTTTGCACAGTAGTAAAGACCTGAAAGAAGCCCCCTCCCTCTTTCTCCCTCCATAAACCCTCCCTTTTTTTTTAACCAAGAACCTCTCAGGACACCCAGGTGTGACCAGACACAAAAAACACACACACACACACACACACACACACACACACACACACACACACACACACACACACACACACACACACACACACACACACACACACACACACACACACTATTTCAGATAGAAGCCTCACACACACCTATATTATCATTTTATTTATGTTTTTGTTATTTTCATGGACACCAATCTGAAAGTTCTGCATGTTGAGGACTGAAAAATAGATAATATTTTTAATCTGTTATTTTACAGATTTTCCATGTTGTTGTGTTTTGTTAAATTAAACAGAATATTTAGTAAAACTACGAAAAATATAGATAAATTTACATGCTGATTGTATACAACAGGCCAAAACTCACAAATCTGTATTTAAAAAAAAAAAATAAAATAAAATTGACACTTTTTTATATTTAAATCAGCAAACATTATTTAATTCCACAAATATTAATTATGTATATTAAAGACTGAAAATTCGACAATAGAAAAAAAATCACTGAAGAAAAGTATTAATCTATACACTTATCTATTAAAAAAAAATAAACAAAAACACAGGTTGAAACTTGACATAATCTTCCCAAAAATCAGTATTTTATCAAATCGTAATTTGTTCTTTTCTTATTTAATCATTATTTTACAGTTATTTGCTGTTATTTGAAAGAAAAGTTCTGCATATTTAGGATTGAAAAGTGGTTTTCTGCTTTTGGTCAAATTACACTGAATATTTAGTAAAACTATTAAAAATATATATAAATTTACATGTTGACTGAATTAAAAAATGTGTAGTTTTCCAAAAAATAAAATAAAAGTGACATCTAAATCAGCAGAAATATTTTACTTCCACAGATATTTATTATTAAAAAAGGAAAATTATGTATTCTAAGGACTGAAAATTCAAATTCTTTTTAAATAATAAAAATAACAGATGAAAGGTATTAATGTACACATTAACTATAACAAATCAGTAAGAACAAACAAAAACACAAGTTGAAACTCTACATAATCTTCACAAAAACTGTATTTTTACAAACAGTGGTGTTCTTTTATCATTTAATCATTATATTATAGTTATTTGCTGTTATTTGAAAGAAAAAATGCTAATTTTTTTTTAGTATTTAGTATTAATTTTTGCATGTTAATTTTAAAAAATTAGATAGAAGCCCAGCACATATCTATATTGTCATTTTATTGATATGTTTTTGTTGATGTCATGGAGACAAGTCTGAAAGTGTGCGCCGTTTTCTTGGCATCTGGCTGTTTATATGACTGTTTTGTGTGTCTGTGTGTCTAAGTGTGTGTATCTATATGTGTGTGTGTGTGGGCCGGGACCCTGGTCGTCTCGCTGCACTGACAGATAGAGCCTCGGCTGCTATTAGCTCAGTGCCAGGTGAGTCTGTGAGTAAACAGAGCAGACAATAGATCGAGCCCATCTCCTCCTGTCAGCCTGCGCTCTCAAAGCCACCCATTGTTCTGCTCACACTGTGTGTTAGTGTGTGTGTGATGTGACTGAGAATATACCCCACTGTATACAGGTACACACACACACACGTGTGCACGAGACATGCAGTGACTCACATACAGACATGTAAGTGTTCAGGTACAGCTTGTTGTCAGCGTCAGGCCTGAAACGCAACTAAAGTGAGTTTAAAAGAATTTCAAAAAGTCAATTCTGGACAAAAATTCACTTTTTGTTTGGCTGAACTTTAGCACGCTGGATTGCATTTACTTTATCCTACAGAAGATGATGCATTTCAGAACTTTCCAGAGATACAAGTTTTTCCTAAATGTCTTATTCTGTCAGGTTAAAACCTTGTTTTATGTTGTTTCTGAGGCAAAATATCCCACAATTTAAAATCACATACTTAAATCAAATTAAATCAAAGTTTTTTGTTTACATTCAGTGTTACTTAGCCAGATGGATTCCACTGACATCTAACAAATGTGTTGTGTGTATATTTACTTTATTTCCCATTAAACATTTAGCAAAACCAACTTTTATTAAAATTTTCAACCCTGGTCTGTTACCTCCAGCTCTGTGAAATTAACGGCACAGTGATTTTTTTCATTGTTGATTAACCATTTAGCTGTTTGACTATAAAATACCAGAAAATGCAGAAAAATGTTTCCCAAAAGTGTTTCAGAAAGCCCAGAATGACAAATGTCTGTCTTTCTTCACAATTCAATGACATTCAAGGAGTAAAGAATTCAAATTTTAGAAGCTGAAATCAGTGAATTTTGAGGGTTTTTACTGTGCAAAAATCACTGAAGCCATTTAATTCAATAAAAGTTGGTGATTAATTCATAAGTTGACGCAGTTGGCTGACAGAAATGTGTATTGTAGCGCTCGATTTTACACACCTGTGCTTCAGAACAGAAGAAAATGACGACCCAAATGTAAAGACGCTGCTGCATGACGCTAACTGAGGTGAAAAACTCCACAGGACATTTCTCAGACGGAAAATACAGTCTTAGAAAATATTATCAGACCACCCTTGTTTTCTTCAGTGTCTTGTTCATTTTAATGCCTGGTACCACTAAAGGTACATTTGTTTGGATAAATATAATGATAACAACAAAAATAGCTCATAAGAGTTTCATTTAAGAGCTGATATCAGACATTTTCCATGGTTTTTCTGATAATAACCAAAATCACTTAAGTTTTTCCATCAGTTGCTGTGGCATTGTGCTGCCAGAAACAGCTTTTAGGATTCCATGTTTTCTTTTCTGTTTGTTTCAGTCACATGATCCACACAGGAGTTAGTGCTTGATTGCATAATGATTGTTTCTGATGACTGCAGCCATACGTCTTGGCTGCTCTCCACCAGCTTCTGACATTGTTCTGCTGTCACAGCAGCCCATTCCTGTTGCACAAATACAAACAAATTTGCTTTGTTTTGGGGCTTGTGGTTCTCCATTTTGCATTTGATGATTTTCCACAGGTTTTCAATTGGATTTAGATCTGCTGATTGAGCAGGCCAAGGCATGGTTTCAGTGTTCTGGTTCTCCATCCAGGCTGACCTTGCCATGTGGCAAGCGGCATTGTCTTGTTGGAAAATCTCATTTTTAAGGTCCCTGGAGGTGTGACGACGATTCCTGACACAGGAACGGATGAGTGACGGTCATCTCGTGGGGTAGAAAGACGTTTCCTGCCGCGACCAGCTAGCAGTTTGGTAGTACCATGTTCGGCTTGTTTTTTCTTGGTGTAATGAACGGCTGTCTTGGAGATCTTCAGTCTCTCACTCATGCCAATTTCCAGCGGTGCCAAGATGTCTGCCTTTGTGGCTTCATATAAGTCTTTAGTTTTAGGCATTGTGTGAGAGCTGACAACTTCTGAGTTGTGTTACGGCTTGAATGTCAGCAGGAAACCACTGTAGGCCATTACAGACTATAGTGGCTTTAATTAACTACACTTATGACATGAAATGATCTCTTATATACCCTGGGAATAGAATTAAGCTTAAGCATGTCAAATAGGACATAAATTATTATGTAATCAGCTGCATTTTTTGTCGTGTTCATTGAACAAGAGATTGAATAATACAAGGGTGTTCTAATAATTTTTTCCATGCCTGTATGTGACATTGCTGCTTCATTCTTCTGATAACGTAACAGCATTCTGTCATTCATAGACCGGTTTTATATTAATGTTTCTTACCATTTCATTAAAAACACCTGCAGCAGTGATGCAGAAAACCATAGTATCCACACAATATTTGCCATATGCTTGAGACTGGTGCTGCTAATAAACACTAAAGGACTAAACCTAAGTGTCCAAATGTGTGTGGAAAGCTTGAAATCTATATTAGCAAACAAGTTTACAACTTTATTAAGTTTTAAAAGTGGTAATAACTTTACTAGAAAGGCGGGGAAATTTGGACCACGTTAAATCTGTAGCTTATCCGTTGATGTGACTACAGGTAGTTCAAACTACAGTTATGATCTAAGTTTATTTATGGTTTATTTTTCAAAGGTTTCGAAGCCCAAATGTCCTCCAATTCGGGAATGACCATAAAACCCACAGATTTCTGGGTTAAACTTCACTAATTCTCATGCATTTCCTGTGAGTTTTTCGGGGATTTTACAATCTGTTTGTGCAGCAAAATCACCAAGCGCTCGTCTTCTTTAGGGGTGAATTATTGTGAAGTCGAGGGTTTTTGTGAGTCCGACGTTCCCTCTGAGGACTGCAACAATCCCGAGACAATAAAAGTGCAGCAGCTGATGAGGGTTTCTGTGGCCGTTTAAACACATCCCTGACTGAGGTTCACATCCTGCTGCTCTCCGCCTCCCAGCCACCATATTGTGCAAACACACCATGTAAACAGCTGAGAGGAGCATGTGCACGAGTGCGTACGAGTGTGTGTGTGTGTGTGTGTGTGTGTGTGTGTGTGTGGTGTGTGTGTGTGTGTGTGTGTGCAGTATACACTTAAATATGTGGAACTGTTCAGGATAAACTCATAGATTGGCTTGAAAACAGAAACATAAAGAGAGAAAACGATAAAAAAAAGTTCTGACAGAGCAGCAGAAACACGGATTCCTTTGTCTTTCTCATCCTCCTCGGTGTCTCACACTTTAACCTCGTGACTTCTTCACCTCATCCCCCCCAGTCTCACCCTCTGCCCTCCCCCCCTCCTCCATCCACGCCCTGCCTCCCATTCATCCCTCCATCATGCATCCCTCCACCCTGCCAGAGCTCCATCCCAGTGCAAACACTCCTGAGCGCAGCGGGAACAAAGCACGGATGAATAATGGCAGTGAAATGTCACCGTTCCTTCGCGGCCGCCGCCTCCCTCCCAGAGTTAACCATTAACCGGCCGCCACGGCAGCACCTGAAGCAGCAACAATGAACAGAAACAGGGAAGGTAGAAACTGGAGACGGAACCAACAGTTTTTATTTGAAAGCTGGTGTAGCAGACTAAAACTTTTCCACCCTGAACGCTGCAGATTCATGTCTGCGGCTGGATAAAGCAGCAAAAGTTAAAGAAAACTAACAAATAGTGTAAAAGCCACTTTTTTTCACTTCATTTTTGCTAAAAGTGGCAAATAAACAGAAAAAACTATCAGACTAAAGTAGCAGTTTATTGAAATCCTTGTTAAAGTTAACTTTAATTTTTAAAGCTTGTGGTTGATATCTGCAACTTTCAACAAGTTTCCACTCATTTTTAAAACTTCTGATTGACTTTTTCTGCAATAGCCATTCATTTAAGTCATTTTTAGGCATTACAGATGCTATTTTTACTCCGCCAAGGAACGGCGGAGTTATGTGACGATTGGCTTACGTTTGTCTGTGAATCTGTTAATCGGTGAATCTGTCTGTCCGTGTGCAAAATTACTCAAAAATGGATGAACGGATTTGGATGAAATTTTCAGGGAAGGTCAGAAATGACACAAGGACCAAGTGATTAGATTTTGGCAGCGATGCAGCTTATAGTCTGGATCCGCGGCTTTGTTAAGGATTTCCCATTGCCAGATATAGCTGCCGGCACGACTTCGCTGTAACCATGACAACAAGTGAACGCTGTGTCAGTTACCTGCTGATGATCACATGATTGCGATCCTACTACAAATTGACTGTGATTTATCACTTGGAAATCATACAAGGAACAAATGATCAAACTGTGGGCTGTTTCTGAGTCCCATCAATTCCTGCTTCCTGCTACATATTTAGGTAGCAAACCTCAGCCAGACAATGGTGAAGCTCCTGGTGTTTCACAAAGTCTTTATTTACGTTCAGCCGTCAGCCTTATTTTGAACACAAAGTCATCTTGTCCTTCACTCATTTCTTCACCATCAGAGCTTGTCTCCATTCCAGCTGCTTCTAAGTTCAGACACATCCTTTGCTAGACAGCAACAGCGTGGAACCGTTTTCTTTCATCTTTATGTGAATTTTCGGACTTTTCGGCAGCGTCTAAGTCATGTCAAGAAACCGCTTCTTAGATAAGCACTTCCTGTGCCGCTAGAATGGTTACAAAATAAAATCCCATAGCATTAAAAATACGCCTTCAAAATAAAAGCATTGCGGGAACGGTTATTTTAACACTAGCAAAACTAAGGCTTGCCAAAAATGATGAACTGATCAACAGACCTTTATAAGAGTAATTTACCCGCAATTCGGTATCCATACATAACATGCACATGCAGAACACATGCCTGTTCTCAGCACAAGGTCATTTTTTCTTAAAGATTTCATCTGTTGGAAATGATACGTCAACTGAGCAGCCTTGGCGGAGTACTGTGCTCTCTGAATGCTTTTCTAGTTTCCACAGTTTTCCAACTGTATCTAAATTATCTTCCTACACATTTATTATTGTAAATTATCTTCCTAGAAATTTACAAGAAAAAGAGCTGAAGACTTTGATCAAATTGAACCCCATTTTTGATACTAAAAGTCTTCATTTCCTGCAACTTCCATTAAGTTTCCACTCATTTTTAAAGCTTTAATTGACTTTTTCTGCAATAACCATTCATTTCAGTCATTTTTAGGTATTATAGATAGTGTGTTTACCACCATTTCCCAAATGGATCCAAATTATCTACATGCACATTTATTCATAGGATTCATAGGAAAAAGTGCTTCTAAGTTTTATATGGAATAGTTGAGCAGTTCATTGTAGTCCTGAAGACTTTGATCAAATTAAATTAAATTTTTGATGCTTACAGCCAACATTTTCTGTAACTTTCATCAAGTAAACCTTAATTTTTCAAGCTTATGGTGCTATTTTCGAACCATTTCCAATGATCCAATGATCAAAAATGGTGTCAATTTGATGAAAATCTTGAGGGTTACTCAAGATTTTCATCAAATTGGCACCATTTTTTGATTCTTAAAGTTGGCATTTTCTGCTATAACCATTCAATTCAGTAATTTTTAGGTGTTATAGATGCTATTTTACCACCATTTCCAATGATCTTCCAGCATTTAAGGGAATTACAAGAAATACTGCATGTGAGTTTGTTTAAAGGTCAATTTTTATTGGAATAGTTCACCTGTTCTTTTGGACTTTCACCATTTTTTGATGCTTAAGGTCAACATTTATGGATATAGCCATTCAACTGAGTAATATTTAGGTGTTAAAGATGATATTTTTACCACCGTCATCTCTGCACACTCTTAACTTCCCTCCATCTTTTCAGTCTGTAAACTAAAAGTGATACCTGCATCCTCAACAGTATCTCTCTAATATCTTGCTGTTAACACCAAACTCTCTATTCCCCCTCACCTTTACCTCTTGTTGGGTCTTATTCCTCCCTGACCTGCCGACTCCTCCTCCACCTCTGCTCTCCACCTTCCTCCTATAAATACCTCCATGTGTTCCCGTTCTGTCTCCGGCCCACACTGCCACCTTTGTACCGCCAACATGCCAGATGAGACTAAAATTAAAGGCTCTTTAATTGCCCCCGGTGTGAGAGGTGAAGAGGATTTATGGGGAATAAATGGTATTTATAGACGGCAATCTGGTGACGCTGTTTATGGAGAGAACTAATCAACCAATCAGAGCGGCTGAGGGCTTAAAGACGGAGCCACAGAAAGCCAGTGTCAGGACCTGAAACCAGAAAGGGTTAAATACTGAGTGGGAAAGTTCCACAACATGTATTGATTACTGGATCCTTTACATGCAGCTTTTGAGAAATTTATAAGAGAATCACAAATAAAAAAACTGCTCTGTGGCTCCACTAGCAAAGTGTGTGGCATTTTTAGCATCGCCATACTGTAAAAAATGAAAAATTTTAACTGTCAATTAGCAATTAGCAGATTGTCTCTGATTTGCTTTTTCAATTACAGATAATAACTAGAAAAATTACAGAAAAAAAGTATAAATTCACTTGTTTACTGTAAAATAACCAAATAAGACTGAAAAAATCTGGACTTTTACAAATCGTTTGTTCTTTTCTAAGTTTTACTGTAAAATTAGGGGTTTTTTGTATTTAAATCACTGAAAATATTATTTTACAAGTGCTGTCATTTAGTCACCAATAATTTCTAGTAAAATCACAGAAAAAAAAGCTAATTTACATAAAAACAGGCTGAAAGTGGAAAATCTGTTTGTTCTTTGACTATTTATAACCATAAAAATACACCTTTCTTGTATTTAAATCAACAAAAATATTTTTCTTTACAGGTGCTGTCATTTAATTTACAGATAATTTCTAATAAGATCACAGAAAAAAATTGCTAATTTACATGTTGATTGTATTAAAACAGGCTGAAATTCAAAAATCAGTTTGTTCTTTAACTATTTATGACCATAAAATTACACTTTTATTTTATTTTTATCAACAAAAATACTATTTTACAGGTGATGTCATTTAATTACAGATATTTGTTAAATGAAATCACAGCAAAAAGTACAAATTTACATGAAAACTGGCTGAGAGTAAAAAATCTGTTTGTTCTTTAACTATTTATGACCATAAAATTGCACTTTTTTGTATTTAAATGAGCATAAATATTATTTTACAGGTGCTGTTGTTTAGTTACACATAATTTCTGATAAAATTACAGAAAAAGAAAGTTTAAGAAAGTTATTTTTCAGATATTTCCAGTTCTTTTTAAAACATTTTTTACAGCTTCTAAACATATGCACAGTTTTACTCTACTTAAATCAGTGAAAAATATCGTAATTCTACAGACATTTACCATGATTTGAAAGGAAAATTATGTATATCAAGGACTGAAAATGCAAGTTTTTTTATTGTAAAAATCACAGAACAAATGTATTAATTTACATGTTAAATAAGAAAAAACTATAACAACAAACAAAAACACAGGTTGAAACTCAACATAGTCTTAACAAAAATCTGTATTTTTACAAATAGTAGTTAGTTTTTAAAAAAACAAAAAAAGTGTATAAAATCACAGTTTTACTCCACATAAACCAGCAAAAATTTCTTAATTTCACAGATATGTTGTTATTTAAAAGGAAATTCATGTATATCAAGGACTCAAAATGTTGTTTTTTGTTTTTACTGAAAATCACACAAGAAAAGTATTAATTTACATGTTATATGTGAAAAAACAATAACAAACAAACAAAAACAGAGGTTGAAACTCAATCTTAACAAAAATCTGTATTTTTACAAATAGTAATTAGTATTTTTAAAAATGTGTGTAAAATCACACTTACATCTGCAAAAATATAGTTATTTTCCACATATTTGCTGTTCTTTTTTACAGCTTTTACATGCTTTCTGTGGCACCCATGCTGTCAGATTTAATTTCATTTAATTTTTTTTACAGTGTATAATACAAAATGTCTTCTGACGACTATATTACCTGTTGATTTATGTTAAATCGGTCGCTCCTGTAAGAACCGCTGAGGTGTTCAGAGTTCGTGAACTAAAAATAACTTCAAGAACCTCAGTTGCTTATTTATTCTGTAGATCTGTAGTTTTTTTTTTTTCTCCTCTCCGTGTAGAAATCAGAGGCCTCTTTGAGTCGCGGCGGTTTTTCCAGAGAACCACCATGGTAACCGAAGCTCTTTAAAGAACCTTCCTGTTTCTGGGTGTGTTGGAGGCGGGGGAGACGGGCGGGGCGATGGGATGGAGGACGGAGCGCTGGGTAAATAAGATGTCTGATTCATGGAGCGGATGTTTTGAAGGAAGCAGACTGAGGATGTAGCTGCACTCGCTGTACGGAGGAAATGAACTGAGCTGGACCTGTTCTGTTTGCGTTTCGCTGGGAGCTCACCTGTACCTGCAGCGGGACACTTTCCCCATTGATGCACCTCATTTCCTCCTGTCTCCATGCAAACCTCCATCCAAAACGTCCCGCTCATTACCTGCCTCCTCCACACCTCAGGAACAGAAATATCATGAGAGACCAGGGATGGTTTTGGATGTCAGTCACCACCTTCGGTCTGTTGGCAGTTTGCTGAAAGGAGCAGCGAGCCAGTTTCATGAAGCTCGGTGTGTCCAGATGAGGTTTCTCCGCTTAATTTGTGACCCAGACTGAAAACAAACTGCAAAATCCTCCAACCAGGCAGCAGAAAGAGACAGTTATCTGGTCACAAACATGGAAACAGATCTCATAATCTCACATCCTCCATATAAAACAAGCAAAAAATACACTTTATATTCCTTTTTATCTGAATACGCAATGAAAACACAAGAAAGAAACAGAATAATTAGCCTTTAAAATGCTTATCCCTATTTTCATAAATATCTTTAACAAGTCGCCTGTTCTTTCACAAGGTTTTACTGTAAAATTGAATCTTGAATGTAAAATTTGTCGTGTTTGTTTTTGTATTTAAATCAGCAAAAATACTCTTTTACAGGTGCTAAATCACAGAAATAAATAGCTAATTTACATGTTGGTAGTATTAAAACAGGCTGAAGATTAAAAATCTATTTGTTCTTTAACTATTTGTTACCATAAAAATTACACCTTTTTGTATTTAAATCAGCCAAAATTTTATTTTACAGTGCTGTCAGTTAATTTACAGATAATTTCTAATGAAATCACAGAAAAAAATGCGACTTTACAAAAAAACAGAAATTCAAAAATCTGTTTGTTCTTTAACTATTTATGACCATAAAATTACACTTTTATTGTATTTAAATTGGCAAAAATAATTTACAGATAATTTCTAATAAAATCACAGAATTAAATAGCTAAATTACATAAAAACAGGCTGCAAATTAAAAATCTATTTGTTCTTTGACTATTTGTGACCAAAAAAATTACACTTTTTTGTATTTAAACCAGCAAAAATATGATTTTTCACTTGCTGTCATTTAATTTACAGATAATTTCTAATAAAATTACAGAAGAAATAGCTAATTTACATAAAAACAGGCTAAAAATCAAAAATCAGTTTGTTCTTTAACTATTTGTAACCGTAAAATTAGTTTTTTCTATTTAAATCAGCAAAATTGTAATTTTTTTTATAGCTAATTGACATAATTTGAAATAAAAAAATATATTAAGGATGGAAAAATGGTAGATTTCCCCTGTTGTGTAAAATTACAGGTGTCTAGTAAAATCACAGAAAAAATAAATAAATAAGCCAAACCTATTTTCATAAAAATCTGTTTATTGCTTCAGATCAGCTGTAATTCTCTATATTTCTCTATTAGCATCTTTAGCATGTTAGCACACAGTACTAACTTCACACAGGACAAGTCATGGTTAAAATACCACATTAGACTCTTTCTTAAGTCCAAAATTAGTCATTAATAAACAGCAACAACAGCTGCACATTCACAGCTGTTTACTCCGATTCCTGTTTTTCTGTTTACTTCAATATTTATTTTAGCTATAATTAGAGACAACAAGGAAAAAATGGACTCGTGTGTCTCCCTGCCGCTGAAACGAGGTTTCCTTTCCACTCAGACCGGATTTGCTGCCAGTTTTCTGCCTCCTCCACTGAATCACATCCATTCACATCATCGGCTTTTTAATTCTCACATCATTTCTCCTTTTTACGCGCCGTCAGTAACCGTAGTAACCAGATTTTTGTTTACTGTAAATACAGCAAAAACACTTGGTAAATGGGGTGTTTAATATTAATGTTATTCTTTGACTTCTTGTCATTTTGGGATTGTGTCAAGTGTCTTTTTTTTGCTATGTAGAATTGTTCTTTTACATCATTTGACCATGAAATTGTGCTTTTTTGCATTTAAATCAGCAGAAATAGCGTTATTGTATGGCTGTTTGATGTTATTTGAAAGGCAACATTTTAATATTTTGGATTGAAAAATGGCTTTTATTTTGTAGGTTTTGCCTATTTTGTCAACTTACAGCTATCTAGTAAAATCACAAGAAAAACATATTAATTAACATGTTAACCATTGAAAAAATAAATAAAAAATCAGGCCAAAACTGTGCATAATGTCCACATAAAAAACATCTGCATTTTTACAAACAGTAATTTAGTCTTTTACAATGTGTGGCTGTAAAATATACTTTTTAAAATTGTATTTGTATCAGCAAAAATATCATTATTTGACATCTTTTTGTTATTTGAAAGAAAAAATGTGAATATTAAGGATTGAAAAATGGCTTTTATTTTACAGATTTGTTAAATTAGAAATATCTAGTAATAACGTGTAAAAAGTTAAAAAGAATGAAAAAAAATCAGGCCAAAAATGCAACTTTTTAAAATTGTATGTAAATGAGCAAATAATATCATTGTCTTCCAGCTTTTTGCCATTTTTTAAAAGAACTATTTTGTATCTTAAACCTCACACACCAGCTGTTTACTTCAGTTTCTGATTTCTATTGATAGAGAGAACAAGAAAAAATGGAAATATTATTGGTCTGACATAGTGTCAAATGTCATTTTTTGCTGGGATTATATTTATATTTTAATTGTAACACCTTTTTAAAGCTTTTTCTTTAGTCCTACAAACTATAGAAGTTGTCACAACATAAAGGCAATAATAAGCAGCAGTGATGTGCTTTAGGTGACAATTAAGTGTTACGACCAAGAAATACTGAATAATTTTTAGCAGATGTATCACAATTAGTGATCAAATATGAACCAGCTTCATTTAAGTTATTTTAATCTCTGTAAAAATGCTCAGTAGTGCTTGTTTCTGATCCAATTTTTGTGACATTTCTGAAAAAAACATCCCACTGTGCATTTAGATGGAGAACATGCAGTATATTCTACATTAGGATGCATGCAAATGGATGAAAACACAACAAAAAACACATTTGAAACCCTTCAGATGCAACTATTTCATGTTTTAACTTTGAAGTCACAAGCTTAAACATACAAGCTACCATTTAAAGCAATGCAATTGTGCACTAAACTGTATTAAAATGCACACAGCAGCGTTAAAACGTTAGAATCCGTCCGGTTTGCTTTGGGTCAGCTGAGGTGTTGGTTTCTTCTCAGGCGTCTGAGAACTGGTCTGACCTTTTTCAAACTCTCCTTTCTATTTATCCTGCTATTTATGTCCGAATGCGGTGAAGGAGTGTGTTTTCACTGCGTGTTTGTGTGTTTAGCGCCCGTGTGAGTCCGTGTGTGTCGACACATGTACCTACAGTGTGTGTGTGTGGGTTTTTTTGTATGTTGCAACCGTGTTGGGCTTCATCTTCACTTGTTTGTCTGCATGTGCGTGTTTTCTCCAGCAGTAGCAGCAGCAGGAGGAAAAGAAAAAGCAGTTTTGGAGGGGGAAAAGTGAATGAATGGTGGTGTTATTTATTTGGTTTGGCACGCTGAAGCTTTAGCAGTGAAAAATCACCCGCCATATCACTAATTCCGTCCTGTCCGCCGCTGCCTGTGGGACTAATAGGCCCAGGACGGGACAGAGAAGGAGCCTGTCTGACTGTATGTCTGTATATGAATGAGAGAGATGTGTAGCTGGCATTGTGTTTATTAGACGAACAGGGAAAGTGTGTATATATTGTCTATTTATGGCAGGAAAATGGAGTGCGTGTGCGTGAAGCTGGATTTTTAGCAGCCACGTGTAAACTCTCCGAGCTGTAAAACGGCAAACATACAGCTCAGGAATGTCAGAGGTTTCCATTTTTTCACATCAGGTCTCTGTTTTGATGGACACAAGTCAGATCCGGCTGTTTTGATTGGCTCAGGAGTCAGCAGGCGATCATTAGGAGTTTAATTAATCACGCGGATAGGCTGGTTATTCATATATTACTCAGGAATGCACGGTGATTCACTTCTTTTTTTTTAATAGTTTAAGAAATAATTACAGTGGAAACTAAACAAATGCACTGACTGAAGAGATTCTAAAAAAGTCTGCAGGAAACCAAGAGAGAGAACTTCTTGGTTGGAATTTTCTACCTTTAACCCTGTAAGACCCATATTTATATATATACTTAATACTAATTATATATATATATATGTATATATATATATATACATATATATATATATATATATATATATATATGTATATATATATATATATATATATAAATAATATAAAATAATTTGCTCATAATATACATATATATTCTATGTATGTATGTATATATATGTGTGCGTATATACGTATAGATACATCTATCTATCTATCTATCTATCTATCTATCTATCTATCTATCTATCTATCTATCTATCTATCTATCTATCTATCTATCTATCTATCTATCTATCTATCTATCTATCTATCTATCTATCTATCTATCTATTTATCTACATAGAATTTTTGCAAATTTTTTTCTATTTTTGGGTTTTACAGATTTTATGTATTTGTATATATATATGTCATTTTATATAATATCTAAAGCATCTTTTTTCTATATTTGGTTCTTACAGGCCTAAAGGTAGAAATTCTCTCTCTTGGTTTCCTGCAGACTTTAGAATCGTCAGTCAGTGCATTTGTTTATTTTCCACTGTAATTATACCTTCAACTACTAAAAAACCCAACTGTGAGTCACTGTGCATTCCTGAGCAATGATGTCGTAATGATGTAATGATGTATTTTTGCAACAGTGGGTTTTACAGTGTTAGTTATGTAGAAACTGCAAAGCAACTCTGCAGAGTTAATCAGTCAAAGTTGCGTTGTGAAAAATGTGATTTTTTTTCTCTTTTTTGAACATCCATTTTTTTTTTGCATTAATTTGCTCCACGAAAAATGGTGAATGTTCTCACTTAAATAATGATATTAATTTCAGACATATCGACAATATGATAGAGTAAAATACCCGTCAAAGCCTATGGAATACATTTATAATGCGGTGAAATGACCGCATACATTTGAAAAGCAGGAAATGGGTTTGTTTGCAGAAATGGCCGAGATAACTTTGTCAACACCTGACTTCAGGTGAACTGCTGCTGCTATAAACTTTGTGGAGAACCCTGTGTATGAGATTATAGAACTTTCATGAAGGGAACCTGCACCGTTTGACCAAAACATCAGGTTTTAGCGCTTCAACCAGTGTTAAACTCTTTGCTTCCTCGAGTACATTTGAGTTTACCTGATATAAAGCTCGTCATTTCCCCAAGTCTGTGGATGAAAATTAGTTTCTGTGGTCCGACTACGTTACAACTAGACTTTGCAGACTAGCAAAGTAGTATAACACCAACTGTGCAGCTGTGGTTGTCTATAGCTGTCTATGTCTGCATTTACAAGGAAGTAATCAAGACTTTATGCCAAACTTTGGACTTTTCAACTCATGTCATTGGTCTAAATGCTGCAGGCTGGAGTCCATTAAACTGATGTGTCGATGAATATAGCAAACGATGACGTGACCCAGTGGTTTTCATTTTGAGATGAAAACTTAAAGAATGACATTATAGTTGACACTTTGTAAAAAATGGCCACCAGCACACTGATCATAAAGAGGGAATTTAGCCATTTAAATCATAAAAACTTGAGGAAATAAATTGTTGGACTTGTATTATATGAGAGAAATGAATGGGAGTCTACTGGACTAAGAGATTTATGGGAGCCAGCACCTAGTGACCATTGGTGGTATTACACTTTAGGGTTCTTCTACATTGGTTTACATTAAGGCTTGCATCATACGACAAAAACCTGATCTGATTGTATTTGGCCTTTTGGTGTTGTACGCATCTAGTTCTGATGTCAGCAACAAAAGATACAGGAAATATACTATTATATGAGCATTTGGTGCCAACCTTTCAGAAAATATGTGTTACTGCATCCATGTTTGACAGCTGTAGACTGTATTTAGTTGTATTTACTTCACAGAATTACATTGAATTGTTCAGAATAATATCCAGATAAAAGTTTAGTTTTACTCTCCACATGAGCAGCATCACAATTTCTCCATTTCTTTTTGCCCAGTAGGTTAAATGATGTTCATGTTGGTGATGTCAGTGAATTAACATCGTCTGACTTGCGTCCTTCCTTGTTTGGGAGGATGAATGTGAAGGAAGGTTGCTAGCATGAATACACCTGTTGAAACAGGCCTTACGAACATGTTTTCCTCACAACACCTTAGCATAGTGTGTGTATATACAGGCACAGTACATTACTTTATATTATTGTCCCAAATATGTATATATAAATCAAATGTGGTGATAAAAAATCTCCCACTGTCACTTTACTAGCCTGCTGCTCAGTTAATCCGTCTCTCCGCCTCTTCATAAGTCCGGTAATTCTTTTGAAATGGATGGCAAATTTTAATTAACTGTCTTTACGGGCAAACAAGCCATAAGGCTATCGGTCTGTTTGACTTCTGTTGGCCTCATTCAACTTCAAACAAAACCCAGATGGAGGAAAAAGGGAGGCAGGTGCTCGTCAGGTGATAAATGGTTCATTTCAAAAGGCAATTTATGAACCGCTGTTCATCTTATTTGTTGTCTTTTCATGTGAAGGGCAAAGGACGATGATATGGTTTCAGTACATCTAACAGAATGATCCTTTGAGCTATTGGACCATTAATTTACATAATCAACTATTTTTTAAAATCATATTTTGCTTGCAAGAGTTTGTCCACTTTTTTTAGTTATGTATTCAAGCACATTCTCCTGTTAAATATGAGAAACAGCAGAAAACAAATTAAAAAACCTGTGTATGATAATAAAAACACATATGTAAAATATAATCTTGTAAAGTATTAAGTTTTTCTGTCATATTTTGTAAAATTAAACCAAACATTTCCGGTTGTTTCCTGCAAGTTTTCTTCCTCTTTACTGTTGATTTCTGTCAACATGCCACCTGCAACCATAATTTATGATTGATCCCAGAAAGGAAAAAACCTTGTTGGATGGAAATTTTTAGATATAAGTCCCTCAACCATTATTCAGTGAAAAACCAGTCTGACCAGTTGTGTCCCAGTCCTCTGTTTGTTCTGAACCAGCATCTCAGTCTGCATTAGACTGTTAGACGACGTTTTCACTGAACCTTTGAACGCTCAGTTTGCCTCTTTGGTTTCAGGTTTGATCAGTTTAAATTAACCAAACACATTCAGTTTTAAAGCTATGAAATAATCTGTTAATGTTGCTTTTTTAATTTCCATAAAAACTTCCACTTGTGGCAACTGCTGAGTAATTTATGTTTCGAGTAATTTAAGTGAGATAAATGTAGAAAAATCAGCAAACACACAACCTTCTCCTTATATATCTATAATATCCCATTTGTGGATGATCTAGACCTGTACAAGCCATAAAAAAAATCACAAAAAAGCCTAAAATAAATCAGCTCAAATAAAACAGTAGTCTTCTTGAAACAACACATTTACTGGAGAAACAGCTGTATTCATACAAAACTTTAAAAAAACAAATTAAATGCTGTCATGTCTGTAACTTTTTTTTAAAAAATAAATGAAAAAATATCACACTGGAGTGAGTTGGACAATAGACCCAAAAATATCAGAACCGACATAACTAGACATCAGTAAAGCAGGGCTGGTAAAAATAAACTGCTAGCAATCAAAAAATGTATAATAATGATAACAAAATACAAGCACCAAGATGGTAATAAAACCTTTCAGCCTTTTATAGGTTTTCATTCGAGTTAAATCCATCAAGTAATTTAGCAAAAATGGCTTTTTGAGTGTTCTTTTGTTTGCACAAAGGAAATAATGGAGCGAATCATGTTGACGTTGAACATGTACAGTGTGTATTTTATAGATCAGTATGTGGAGGATTTGCAGGCAGAGTTTTTCCTCTGGTTCCAAACCATTCCTTCCTTCCTTCATTCATTCATGCTTGGAGTGTGGACATAATGAGCTCACATTTAGCTGCAGCCTGCTGCTGACAGAGATACTGAGGCCCTGAATGAGCCTATAGATGCAGCGGCTTCTGGCCAACGTGAGCTCGAGGAGAAACTGCGAAAACGCAGCTTTCATGAAAGAAACACTGACTGGCTTGATTGCCCGAGATGATGGAGTCTGGACAGAAAGCAGGAGCGGACGACGGGCCGGGAAACCGAGCAGCAGCTTAAAGAGTCGAGACTTTCACCTGCTCAGGTACACAAACGGCCGGCTAGCACGCTAACCCCTTAGGCAGAAAGAGGATGCTGCTGTGTGACTCACGCATGAGTACACATTGTCAGCATGGCGAAAATCCTCGCAGGTTCCTGGAAGGAATTAAAAGGGCTGACGTGACACCAGGATGCAGAGCTGCTGGTCCCACCCCTCTGCTGATCCCTGGCAGGGAGTGTTTTCATCCCAGCGCTCTCCAACACTTCCACACCTGAAACTCAAGCTGGAGGTTTAATTCACGGTGGAAACGGAGCATCAAAATGTGTCGTCACGGTTTAGAACGAACACCTTGAAGTGAACTAAGCTGCAGGAGTTGTTCGACAAGCGTCTTTGTACTTTTTTGTGGTGACTCTCGGAGGCCACTGCTCCACTTTTGGCCTGCAGAGGCGAGTCTTATGTAAAGAAGATAACCGTTCATGCAGTTAGATTTGTTAGAAAAGGCTCATCGGTTTGAGGTATCTCTGGATCCTGCAGAGGGATAATCATTTAAAATAAAAACACACATGGATATTAGTTAAATCAACAATCAGACACATCAAACAGTGTTGAAATATTACATTACAGTGAGGATTATCAGGCTATAATGAATGAATAAATATGACTGGGTGTCACAACTATACAACTGTGAATGAGCCAATCACTGTAAATGCAAACAGATTTTTTTTAATGGCTATATCTGAGAAAATACATTTCAGGCCATCATGCGCCTACACAAGGAAGTTTTATTGCCCACATTTGATCATTTTTCTGCTTTTTTGACACAGCATTTCTCATTTTATGTCATTTTGTTTCTTCAAAGCAACATCTGGCACAAGAAATTCCTTTGGGATGAAGAAAGTTTTATCCTTTTTTAATCTTATTTTTAGGGAGCTCAAACAAAACCTACTGAATTTGTGTTTTTTTAAGTGCCTAAGGTGGAAAAGTTGCAGTTAAGAAGCAAATAAACAAAAGACTAAAAGTGCATCCACTATGCAAATTAGATTTGCCTGCAGCTTATAAACTGTGACTGTGTTTGACAGGTTAACTTCATAGTGTGACCTGCTTTTAGATCTTTATCAATCCTGTTTCTATGTCAGGATAATACATATTATTAATAATCAGCCATGTTATACCTGCTGTGTCGCACTTAGCAAACTTTACCACAACAGGTTTTGGAGTTTCTTATATGGATCCTGCTGCAGGTATTTAATAAACTCAGAGGAAATAATCCTAAACAACTGGAAGCAACAAACTAAACTTCAACTCCTAACATTTAGTCAAAACCTGGATTGCATTCATTCTTTATTGGTGAGTCTTATTAATGTTACCTGTTACAGATTCTGTCTTTATTGCAGTAAATGTTTTTGTTTTTACTAACATTTAAGTGTGCTAATGATGCTAATTTGTAGGGCAAAGCAAACAAGAAAGGTATGATTTTGATAGCAAGCGGTGTCATTTTCTTATGTGACGTTTTTGGATCAATATTGGTGCAAATTGTGGTAAAATCCTTCTTTAAAGATTTACAGAAAGGAGTTCATGACTGAAAAGAGCTTTAGTGTTGTTTTTGGAACAAGTTAGCTTACTACTATTAGCATTTAGCTCAAATCAGTGCTGTGTCGAGCTGCCGACAAGGCTACAAACTATATCTGGTAGCAAGCGCCGTCTTTTCTCTCTCTGTCGTTTTTTGGACCAAAAATATGGACAAAATGCTTTGTTAAAGATTAACAGGTTCACATCTGAAAGGAGCTTTTGTGTTTGATTGCAACATGCTAGCATCCTGACATTAGCATTTAGCTAAAAAATCAAGCTAATAAACTGCAGACATTAAATCTTACATTTAATACTGGATTCTGCTCATTGTTTTATGCACATATAAATGCTTTAGATGAACTGATGGTTTGAATTTCTGCCTCAGCACCAGCCACAGTTATATAAAGGATTGATGGTTTATATTTATTCTGTGATTACGTTGGCATTTTTTAGATAAAGCGACTGGATGGCACACACGGCTTCATCAATACTGTGAATGTTCCAGTTTTTCGCTCAGTTTTTATTGCGTTTTCCATGTCCCAGGTTGCTCCCGCCGCTGCCCTTCCCTCCCCGCGAGCTTCCTCCATGTTGATTTGATCTTTATTTGGCCTTTTTACCGCAGCTCTTTGAATAAAGCTACTGAGCGCGCTTACGGGAAGCTCACGGCGCAACATCACAACCGGCTCCCTCATACCTCCAGACCGAGCCTTTCCAAATTGGTTTTTCAGAAAACCTGCTAATTTACAGGGACGAGTTTAGAAAATCTCTCTCTCTCCTCCTGTCTCTCGCTTCGGGACAACCTCCAGTACGAGTCGTGGCCCCAGAGAAGGTGATTCTAAATTTAAACCGGCTAAAAGGTAGCTTTGTAAAGGCAGAGGTGGCTTCAGAGGGAGAAGATGGGGGAGGAAATTTAGCTTGATGTTGGAGTTAAAAAAATGTTTAAAAGTCTTCACACACGAGAACTAAGTGCCATTCAACAACAGATCGTCCTGTAATTCTGATTAATGAACAGAATACCAGCTCGTTATTTAGATTTTTATTTCTACGATTCTGAGAGGGAAGGTAAAGACGACTGAAAAAGAGGTAAAAATGATGATTTTTGAAGATAAAATCAAATTTAACATCCCACAGTTTTGTGTTTTGTTTTGCACATCTGTGAAATGCTGCATAATTTTAATACTTTTAAGTGTATTTTCTGCTGACTCATATGCATTTTAGCAATGAAAATAGAGCATTAACAAACCAGTTACTTAGTCTTTCTAATTTCAGTTACCTAACCTCAGCCACACAGGTCCTAGCTGTCATGCATAAATACTGTATAAAGAATTTCTAAAATGTTGCATGAGTGATTTGCAGATTTATGCAATATTAATGTCAAACGTGTCACAGAACACAATATTAATGCGATTTTTGATGCAATATTTTACAGTCTTTTGAGGAAAAATGGCTACAACTATAATTAAAATGATAAAAAAACAAGGATTAAAACGCATAAAGTGTATCTAGAAGGAGCTGCTTTTAGTCATCTGTTTCTATATTTGCTGGTCATTTAAAGGAAAAAACACACCTTAAAATGCCTTTAAGCACCTCTTTAATCATCTTCCAGGAAAAATGTTGTTGTGGGCAGAAATGAAAAAGTGCCACAGAATACAATTTAGAAAAAGAAGCAGAAAGGGGGCATGTTTTTTTTGAAGATTTGTGTAATATAAATGTCGAACATGTGTCACAGATGGATTAACGTCACTTTTCTCACAGCATTTTACACTTTGATGTATCTGTGAGGTGTTCAAAGACTTTCCTGAGGTATTTTTTCCACCCTTTAAATGACAGTTATGACTTGAAGGCGCTCTGTCTAGATGCACGTTGTGTCTTTTAACCATATAATCATGATTTTAGTTGTTAAGGAACATTATCTCACATACCTGTGACCTGTGCTTGATCTTTTAATGTCACAAATCTGCAATAAACTCATTTTGCATTCAGTTGCAACCTGTTCCTTTTCTGTTTCTGTCTTCTGCAATTGTGTAGTTTAAAAAAGTCTTTAAACACCTCTTTAATCACCTTCAAGGTACTACACGGTTGCAGAAATCAACAGGTGGCACAGAACACAATTTAGGAACAGAAAAGCAGCACGTTGAAACTGAATTTAATGTGAGTTTTTTGCTGATTTGTCCATTATAAATGTGAAAAACAGGTCACAGGTAGAATAAAGTGATTTTTGTTGCAGTCCTTTGAGAAAAACTTTCCTTAACAACTGTTTTCATGACTAAAACGATCACCCCTGTCTGTGTTTGTTGGTCATTTAAAGGAAGAAATACCCCCAAAATGCCTTTAAACACCTCTTTAATCATCTTCAAGGCACTGCACGGTTGCAGAAATCAACAAGTGGCACAGAACACAATTTAGAAACAGAAAAGGATTGGGAGAGGGTCCAGGGAGGGAGAGAAATTCCCTGGCCGCGGCCTGAGAGCCGCTGGACGGTTCGGCCATGAAAGGTGTGATTGTCCCGCGGCTTCCCCGAGCCAGGAAAGTTCCCCCAGCGGCGGTCGACGGCCCCTCTATCTGCCAGGAAGGCAGAAACCCAGCGCCGGTTATGTCAGATACCGGGAGGAGGAGGGATGGGGTAGAAAAAATAGAAGCCGCTTTTCAATGTGTGTTATAAATACTCGAGTGAAGCACACTGAGGGGACAGCGAGGCCCTAAATGAGGTCGTGAATGAAAAGAAGGGCAGCTCTCAATGTGTTTATTTTGACAGGGGGGAGAGACGGGGGAGGGGGAGGGAGGCAGAAATGAAGACATGAGACAGAAAGAAAGAAAAGAAGGAGAGAAGACAGTAGGTATTTCAGGCTTGGACATTCCTGCACTTCCAAAAACTGGAGAAGGACAGTTTGTAAAGAAAGAACAATGTGTTTTACAGGCAGCCTGCATGCATGAAAAGTATGTTTTCTCACTGAGGTGTCTCCTGGGTGGAGTTTCTGCAGAGGTGGAGGATGATAAAGTCAAACCTCCAGGCCCTGATGACTATTCAGATCCACTGCAGCATGGCCCCGGGGCTAACCGATGCTGCTTTTTCGGAGAAAAGACGGCGTTTGTAGCATTTAGCAAACAGGCTGCGGGTCATCAAGTCACTCCTGGACATTTTCTCTATCTGAGATGCGGATATTACTCACACTCTTATCTCCACTTACAGCATGAAGGCCGACAGTAAATACGTCATAAATGATGCAGAGGCCCGTTAATAACCGTCGATTGCACCCCATTGTCAAGATGATATCAAGACTTTGTGTTTAAGTCAGAAAGCAGATGTTGCATGACAGAAATGATTGTAGGTTTTGTACATTTTAATAATGACTGCTGTCTGTAGAGAACACAGCTTCACTTTTTATTACAATTCCTGGTTCCAGAATAAAATAACTTCGGGTGCATCTGGACTAGTGTGGACACTGAAAAGTAATTATTGTCTGCCATAAAGTGATTATGTTTGCGAGGGATGAGGACGAGTCACATGGTGGGAGTTATTGCAACTTTTCTGCTGCTGACATTACTGTTTTCCCAATGATCTACGTTGCTTCTGCAGCTGTGGAGGTTCTGTAGTTGCTGCAGTTTGACTCAGAATACGCATGTAACTCTATTTGGACAATTAGCTAACACTGTTGAAATTATCCATTTCGAGGCTGCACAAAGCAAAACTATGCGGCAGACTTGTGTAATTTTGCATGACAGTAGATGTGACGACACATTTAGTCTGCAAAATGTTTAACCTATTTTTCAATTCATGCTTTTGCACTTCTGTTCGTGACTCTCCCTGATTTTAAAAATCAGCACCTGCAGAAAGAAGTTCCTCATTCCCCAAACCTGACAATTATCTCTTATGGTTTTTATGCGAATACGGTTCTTGACGGCGTTTACACTCTTTTATGAAAGCTGGATTTGTTAG
The DNA here is from genome assembly GCA_027123335.1 of Amphiprion clarkii. Taxonomy (NCBI): domain Eukaryota; kingdom Metazoa; phylum Chordata; class Actinopteri; family Pomacentridae; genus Amphiprion; species Amphiprion clarkii. Next base: position 32,376,083 of record CM049575.1, on the reverse strand, counting down.
TGCTCCTCCATGAGAGCTGCCCAGCTGAGTTTAGTTTGCTGTAGAGGAGCGCCAGTCGTAAAGTGTCGATTGTCGTAATAAAACAGTGTTGAATCGTGTTCTGCAGAAGAAAGCTTTATGGGACATTTGGGCTTCAAAGTTTTTGAAAAATAAGCCTTCTCTGGCAATTTTCTGCTACATATTCATCAATAATAGGTAAAAAACTATCAAAGGCTTGATTGGCTCAGCTTACACATCAGTGGAACCTTTTTTTAATCCATGTTTTATTTGTTGTTTGCTAACTCTACTCTGATCACACTGACTCCACCAAGGAACATGGCAGAGTTATGTGACGATCAGCGTTTGTCTGTCTGTCTGTCTGTCTGTTAGCAACATTACTCAAAAACGGACAAACGGATTTGGATGAAATTTTCAGGGAAGGTCAGAAATGACACAAGGACCAAGTGATTAGATTATGGCAGTGATGCAGGTTATAGTCTGGATCCACGGATTTGTTAAAGATTACTGTGTCATTGCGAGATAGCTGCATGGCATCACTGTAACTATGACAACAAGTGAACACTACATCAGCTGCCTGCTGGCCATCACATGATTGTGATCCTACTACAAATCCACCGCTGAGGACTTATCAGGGCTTATCCATCGGAAATGATACAAGGAACATTTCATTAAATTGTGGGGGTGTTTCTGAGCCCCATCAATTCCCGCCACCCGCTACATATTTAAGTCATGCAATTGGTATCGATACATAACATACACATGCATAATACACACCTGTGCTCAGTGCAAGGTCATTTTATTTGTGGGTACATTTATATTAAATGGACACACTCTATAGTGCTGTGATTTCTGCCACGGATTTTTTCAAGATTTCAGCCGTCAGAAATGATACGACTGAGCAGCCTTGGAGGAGTACTGCACTCTGAGTGCTTTTGTTGTTATTTATGCATAGATTGCTTAGAATAGTGATACTGGGCTCCATTGTGACATTAAGTTAGAGTCTTTATTGATATTATTTTCATTTTAGATACTTTATTGTCATTGCACAGAGTACCAGACAACACAGTGCAGTCTAAGAAGAAGTGCAAAAACAGCAGTAAAGTGCTTTTTTTCTTTACAGTATTAATCATAATGTTGCACCTTAAGCTCTGACAGTCTGTGCTGTGAATCAGTGCTTTGTTATTCAAGCGAGACACTGACACATGTGAGGTGTCTTCTCTGTGCAACGGATTGTGGGTCAGAACAGTCAGAACATGCTGTCATGTGTGCTGCTTAGTGCCACTGAATGTAGCAGGACGTCTTGGTATTTTTGGCACACTTTCTGGCTCTCTGTGCACTCCAGTATTATGGATAATCTGAGTCCTCACAGGCCTTTTTCTTCCCTACGGTGTCTGCAGTGGCCCAAACTGTGCAGCAGTGTGTTTTCAGGCCGCTCTGTGGGAATAAGTGGAGCTTGTCTACCTGAGCGTGAGACGCTGTCGGCTTCTCCTCAACGAGCCCCGTTCAGCCGCAAACACAAACACGCGCACACACGCACACACACACGCACACACACGCACACACACGCACACGCACGCACACACACACACACACACACACACACACACACACACACACACACACACACACACACACTCGCATGCACTCAGAGTCTGGAGCCAGCAGACATAGTGGGACTCATTCATCCAGCCGCCTCCCCCTTCATCCCTTCATCCCCGACCACTGGCCTTCAGTCCTTCCCCCGGCTTTTTTCGTCCTTCCACCCTCCTCCTCCTCGTCGTCCCCCTCCTCAGACCGCGTCCATTTTAGGTTCTGGGAAGGTAGAAAAACAGTCTGACGGATGAACAGATGGGAGGGATGCATCCATAACACCGCTTGGCCCGGCAGAGACACCGGCGCAGGCCAAACCATATTAGACCGTGTCCGATGTGTCGCCACAGACCGGCCTTGTTATGCTGAAGACAGCAAGTGTTTGAAAAGGCAGTTCAGGGCATCTTCTATCTATGACAAGTGTCTTTCCAGCTCCTGCAGTGCTCCTCTGTAGCTGAGAATCACCCCTGACCTCCCAGAAGTTTGTGTTGGTTGCACGTTTATTCATATTATTGTTCAAAAATGGGATTCACGAGAGCAAAAACAGTTTCTATCTTACTCCTTTCAGTTCCTGTGTCTCAATTTCACTTCATGGGACTCATTAAATGCTCATATATCCTTCTTTAAAACACCACCGTCTCTGTGCTCAGCGTCTTCCAAACACTTTATATTTTCCAAGGTGCCTCCTCAGCTTCCTTTTTTAAATTTGTGTGGTTGCCTGTTTACCTTTCAGTTTGGTCACTTTGGCAGATTGGATTTAAAAAAAAGAAAAAAAGAAGCTGAGTTTACATCCAAGAACCACTCGAGAAATTGGTTGTTGTCTCCGCTGCTTGGAACAGGAAGAAAAGTGGCTGCAGGGATTTTAACAGGAGTTTTAGTCGAAGTAGCTGCACATTTTGTCTGATTCCAGCACTATAAAGTGAATTTAATGGGTTAGCGAGGCATGTTGAGCTGTACGAATATCACTATGGCTGTCTTTTAACCTGCTACATCGCCATGGTAACTGATGCTGCACAGCTAACCTGCTTAAAGGAGATTGTGTTCAGAATTTGGGGTTTAAATCAATTCGAAGCACTTCTTTCTGCGTTATTCTTTATGTTCTATCATGTTATATGATATATCTGAAAACCTGGAAATCTGATGAGCCGTATTTATTTAAAGTAGCGCAAACTGGATGCATCGCGTTGCCATAGCAACTGACGTGTTCATATGGTGAAGCAGTAAATGCATAAATATGTTCTTTTTAACTGTGCTGGTAGTGCAGACTCATTACCCTGTTGGTATTCAACACAGAGAATATTCAACCAGTAACATTTATTTCACTTTATTTGGTCCCAAAACTAATGGGGATTTCCTTCATTATGGGGCACGGTCAGAAATAAACGCATTTATTCATGTATTTTGTAAAAATAATGAAGTTTAAGAGCCCTAATATGCAGCTGTCAGGTTAGAAATAACAGGCTGCATTGACAGTAAACTGAGTGGTAAAATAAAGATAATAACCTTTATGATCACCAGTTTCCCAGCTTTTCTCTCTTGCACCATTTGCTGTAATAACATTCACAGCTCTGCATTATAACAACCTGTTCCTCTTTACTGAAGCAGGAAGTGCACAATCCATTTATTTTACGTGGAAGAGGAGTAACATGACGCATCGAGCGCTTTTTTTATGGACGCACACAAACTTTAGGCTCAGATGACTTCATTAATCCCCAGAGGGAAGTGAAGTTGTTACAGTAACATGGATATTCAATATAGCGGTAAACAATAAGACAGCACAGAATGTTAGGGTATAAAGTGAAGGTAAAATAAAACAAGATAAAAGGGGATAAAAATAATAAAAATAAGATAAAATAACAACAGTTTCTGTTTCAGTTCAGCAATTAAACTACTACTGGTCAGTGTTATACATGTGTGCAGCAATCTATCTTTATTTATTGTTATCATTTGGGTTGATGTTGCTCTTGTCATTGCTGTTTTCACCCCTGATAAGATAATGTTCTCAGGAGAAATCACAGATAAAGGAAGGAGCATATGGGGCAGACAAACTCATTTATTCTTACGGCTGTTCCAGCTATTTTCTAGTTACCATGATAATTTCTCGCCCATTGAGATTTTTATTATTTTATTTTCTTTCTCTCTCTTTTTTCTCTCTGTTTTGTTTTGTCCTATTTTTTTTCCCTTATCAGCTTGTTAAGACTTGACGAGATGTATACAAAATAAGAGCAACATGTATGAGCTGTTTCTTCGAATAAAAAGTTTAATAGCAAAAAATAAGATAAAATAAAATAAGATAAGTTAAGATAAAATAAAAATCAGATAAGATAAAAATACAATAAAATAAAATAAAAATAAGAAAAGATAAAATAAAATCTAAATAAGATAAGATAAAAATAAATACAAATGAAATAAAGTAAGATAAGCTAGGATAAGATAGGATAATATAAGATAAAGTAAAAATAAGATAAAGTAAAAATACAATAAAATAAGATAAGATAAAATAAATACAAATAAGATAAGATAATATAGGATAATATAAGATAAAATTTTAAAAATAATTTAAGATAAGATAAAAATACAATAAGACAAGATAAATACAAATAAAATAAAATAAGATAGGATAATATAAGATAAAATAAAAATAAGATAAGCTCTAATAAAAATGTAATTAAAATAACATAAAGTGAAATAAGATTTTTTTTTTAAATACCTAAATTATAATAGAGAAAACATCAACAGAATATACGAGAGATGTATTTTTTATTTTATTTTTTTTAAAAGCGTGTACAGAAATGTGCAAATGAAAAAAAAAACCTGGCTAGTAAAGACAGTGATATATATCCATCATCTCTGACTGGGGTTTCAGGCTTTGTTGAGCCGCTTAACACAAAGAAAGGCAGACTTTGTCAAACCTGCTTCGTTTTCCAACCACTGAATGATCTGTCGGGCTGAGAAACTTCTGTCTATAAATTCATCCAAGCATTTGTTTCCCTTCATGGACAACTGGGAGATTGCACCCTCGCTATAAAACTATTATTGTTGCCTCCAAACTCCATAGTTGAGATGTTTTTCTTCTTTTCTGGCATCACCAGTAGCCTCAGGTTCATTACCTCCCCTCTGGCCTGGAGGAGGCCTCGCCCTGATTTGCATGTAGCTGGTAAAACAGAGCTGGTTCTGCAGTGAGATCAGAAACGGTGAAGGGGGTGTCCTGCCTGTTTCTGGCGTGTGGGTGTTAATTTTACCTCCCCGGTCATGGCGGCAGCACAATGGGAAGGTGGAGGAAACTAATCTGGCCCAGCTGGGGGCTGCTGAAGCCTCCCGTGAGGGTGTGTGTTTGTGTGTGTCGCTGTTAATTGGTCCTGGCCGGGGGGCCTGAAGATCGGAGGTAAAACAAATGAGCTGCAGTAACAAGTCGGTGAAAGTGAGCAGGACTCAGTGGAGGACGGATTAGCTTCAGGCCGTCGCTCATCACTCATCTGAAGACACGAAGCAAAGCCTGAAAGTCCGAAATCCACCAAATTAAACAGTACTGTTCAAAGGTTTGGGGTCACACACACAATTTCATGTCAATTTCCATGAAAACTCACACTTTTATTCATGCGCTAACATAATTGCACAAGGGTTTTCTAATCATCAGTTAGCCTTTCAACACCATTAGCTAACACAATGTAGCATTAGAACACAGGAGTGATGGTTGCTGGAAATGTTCCTCTGTACCTCTATGGAGATATTCCATTAAAAATCAGCTGTTTCCAGCTACAATAGTCATTTACTACATTAACAATGTCTACACTGTGTTTCTGATTCATTTAATGTTATCTTTATCAAAAACTGCTTTTCTTTCAAAAATAAGGACATTTCCCCAAACCTTTAATTGTAGTGTATGTTAATTAGTAGTTTATAAATTCCTATTATCCTGGTAATTCATCTAAATCAATTCACACTTAACCCAAAGAGTCTGCAGGTAAACTCAAAATGCAAAAATATGAACTTTATTTATTTAGTGTGTATAAAGAACTCCATCCTTAATACCAACAAGCTAATCAGAAGATAAGTTTTCAACTTATTAGGTCCGACATGGCTAGATATCTGCTGCAACTTTGACATGAAAGTGACTTGGAGGATTTTTTTTGGATATGAGAGAGGATGTTAAGGTTATTGTACATGACAGATGATTAACTTACATTATTCCAAATGTCAGCAGCAACACCCAATGATTATTCTTAAATGTGCAATTTGTGCCGCATCACTGCCAGAATCTAATCAGGTGGTCCTTGTGTCATTTCTGACCTTCCCTGAAAATTTCATCCAAATCCGTCAGTCAGTTTTTGAGTAATGGACAGACAGTCAGGCGGACAAACGTAACGCTGGTCATCACATAACTGCTACGTTCCTTGGCGGCGTAAGTAGTTAATACTTAGTAGGGTTTAAAAGGAACAGCTTTAGAAGAAATTTCACTTAACTGCTCATAAACTTCAAAATGAAATTAGACATCTTTATATTTACTACCAAATGTCACAGTTTTATGCAGAAATCTAAATTTCACCAAAGTGCTTATACAGTTAAATAAAAAATAAACAAAAAGAACTGACTTATTTTATAATAAAAAGCTAATTTTGTTTTTTTTCAACCAGAAACCTTTTAGAAAATCTAAATAAATCCAAACTCCAATAATAAAATTATATGCAAAGTTTGTAGGACAAATGAAATGTAATATTTTTAAAGATTCATACATAGCTGCGATGTAAAAAACTAATTTTTAAAACAAATTTTAATTGCAGTTGTTTTCAACAGTTTACTGTTATTTTGCTTTTCATTTTTTATAATAATATATTAATCCATTGTTTTTAGAATATATGATCATGAGTTATGGTATTTTTTTTTACAGTATCTAAATCAGCTAAAACCATCCTTTTGCTTTTTCTATTATTTTTCTCTTCAGTTTTTGAACTTTAATGTATTCAACTATTTTTAACGTTTTTTTCTTTCATCGTTGCTAAATTTTACTGTTGTTGTTCTTTTGCACAGATTTTTAGTTATTTTTTTACACTGTAGTATTTTTATCATTCAGTCCTTCCAGGTGTTTCCATTTATTTTGGCTCATTCTCAGTTCTATGTGGGCAAAGCGTCTTGTTACTGAGCTGCACTGACTCTAAAAGTGTGGGTTGTTGTCCCGCCCTGCAGCGAGTGGAAACTGTCTGAACACGCCTCTGGCAGTCAGAACAAACTAACTGTGCACCTGTTCCTCCTGCAGACAGGTGCAAACATTCTGCACACCTGCACCAGAGCTGGACATTTAAATGAGCACTTTCTGTGTGCTTGCATTGTTTTATGTGTGCTGCAGCGACTTTTTACACTTTAACTTGGTTCTATAGCCACAGTCCTCCGCTGCTAGTTGCTCAGAGCTGCTGAGGGACGACAGCATCACTTAGATTCCCGTCGCTCATTTCCCAGCTTCTCTGGGATTCAGCTCCGCTCCTCTAACTTCTCTGTGACTTCTATCTGGGCGGCGCTGCAGCTCCAGCTGTTTTATTGTCTCTGCTTACATGCATGTGTGTGTTTGTGTGTCCAGCTGTACACACACTCGGCTAATGAACCGAGTTCCTGGATGCAGTTGTCACACTGGTGCGACTGTCAGCCAAAGGCCACAGAGAAGCTCCATTTGATTCATTCTGGTCGGGGCAGATTTAACTCAAACAGGTTAGAATCTCAAAACATTACAGAGCGCGGCTTCTAGTTTGGATTTGGTTTTAGGCAGACAAAAAAATACATTTACCGTCCTCATAAGCTGTTTTTTTTTCAAAAATTTAAATTAACGAAGAGTGATTTTAACTCGAGCTGGACTTTTTTGTGAGAATGTTGGAAATAAAAAGGGTGGAACAAGTATTGCATACTGATAAAATAAGAGAGACAAATCAAAGGTCTGTGACTAATGCTAGACTCACTACATTATATTAGCATTAGAATAGACAAAATAGGGTGCTGGGACCAAACAAGCACAAAAATGGATGACTTTATCCTCTGTAGTGTATCACAGATGGTGAAAACTGTACAATAAACATCTTGGCCACCAAACAATGTGTTAATGTTGGCCAATAGCAGCACAGTACATTCTTCTGACCGTAAAATTGCAAAAAGCTACGGCTAAAGGATGTGAAAATCATGGTTTAATCAATTAGATGCCATTGATATTTTAACTGAATCTGAATATGTTAATGGGCACCATGACACAGACTGCTGTGACATTTAATGACTTGAGTGCTGAAGGTGCTGAAGTGTCCATTAAGAAAGCGTCCAATGAAACCAAACTGTTTTAGAGATGAGTGTGTTGTGAAGTATAAAGTCAAAAATATAGCTGTCAATTTAATGAATGTCTGCCGTAAAAACAAAACATTTTTAACCTTAATTTTGCAGTGTTTTGTTTTATATTTTATGTTACTAGTACCAGTAATTACAGGGGGTCCTTGACTTACGTCGGAGTTCTGTTCCTATGGTGTGACGTAAGTTTATTCTTGCCGTAAGTCGGAACCCCGATGAAAATGTAAATAAAGCTGCTACGTGCATCACGATATCGATCACTTTACAGTATTTGTACGACTACAGTAACAACAAACAGTCATTAGCTCACACTGAAACACAACTTGGTAGGAAAATACCAGCGAAAATGTTAACTGTAAGTCTGACTTACACTTGGGAGCCATAATGAGGCTAGAGAATGTAGCATAATCCAATGTGGCAGCGAATGTAAACATAGCCATGTTATAGCACCATGTGACGACATATTCGTCCGCTTCGTTCGCCAGCCAGTTCCACTGAACCAGTTTAGACGGAACGACGAAAAGGCGTATGTTAAACCGAGGACCGGCCCGTAATCAGTTCGAACGTAATGACGTAAGTCGAGGATGATGTAAACCGAGCACCTCCTGTGCTAGCAAAACACCTGGAAAAGGTATTGATTTACATGTTAACTGTAAAACAACAACAAAAACAGGGCAAAACTGTAAATAATATCAGACAAAACACATCAACATCACATCAAAAATTGGTATTTTTATAAATGGTGTTTTTTAAATTTTATTTTTGCAGTCTTTGCCAGTAAAATTACACCATTTTTCTTCATTTAAATCTGAAAAAACATAGTTATTTAAAAGAAAACAATAATAAAAATAATAAAATAATGGTGATATTTTTTGCAATCTTTGCCAGTAAAATTACACTTTTTTACTGCATTTAAATCTGAAAAGCATGGTTATTTAAAAATATTTTTAAGAAAACTATGTATCTTAAAGAATGAAAAGTGATTTAAAAAATGTAAGCATATCAAAAATTGAAGACTTTTCAGTCACTTTTCATTGGTCGTTTCACAGAATTTCAGTTATTCTAAACTACAACTATATTTTCATATTCCTTTAATTGTCTTTTAATTCTCAGTCCTGTTCTTCACATATGGGAGCCTCCAGATCTGATTGTGCTGCTGCTGGATTCACTACAAACAATGAACAATATACAACCACACAGGAGATACCGTAGAATAACAGGCAGACATGTAGAATGATATAAAACATATAAATACATTTACCTGCAGGCAAACAGTAACATGCACTTAAACACACAAACTCATGCAGTCACATAAACTTCCATTCTTAGCAGGAAGCCGGTAATGGGCGGGTCCCTGCACACCTGTGATGACTGATACGATAACAGCAGGACTTATTGTGTGTGTGTGTGTGTGTGTGTGTGTGTGTGTGTGTGTGTGTGTGTGTGTGTGTGTGGTGTGGTGTGTGTGTGTGTGTGTGGTGTGTGTGTGTGTGTGTGTGTGTGTGTGTGTGTGCACTATCATCTACCTGTGTACAGTATAATTAGAGTGTAGGGGCGTTTACCTGTGTTTCTCTATCTGCAGCAGGACACTGTTTTTTTGTGCTCTGTAGGGAAAGCAGCTGTTTTATAAATACAGAAAAAGTTACTCATCTAGTGGAATATTAAACAATCAGAGGTCGTCTGTGCTGTAAAGATCAATTCACTGATTTGCAGCAAATATTTGCAGCAAATAATCAGTGTCATGAGGATATTTGCAAAGTCATGGTCATCTTCTCACGTCGTTCTGCTGCTTCCTCACACACACATCAGTTTAATTTATATCTGATTAAACTTAATGATGAGTTGATGTAAATACTACTAATGACTTGTACTGGAGGAACTGTGTGGGGATCAACTTTAGGACTCAATGTCATTTCCTCATCAAGTATTTGATGTGTTCAAATCAATTTCAGTTATTTTTTTTCAAAATTACTTAAATTTAATGAAATAGAGTGAGGATTTTTGAGATGTTCCTCAAAATAAACATTGCTCACTCCAAGGAATTGTAGTGAATGTAGTTTTTATTTATTTGCATCAGCAGGTATACTGTAAAAAAAAATCTATAAAAAATAAAAGCAAAAAACTCATTTGTGAAATACTCTAACCTTTTAAAACTTATAAACATTTTTTTCATTTATAATTTAAAAAATGATTTTTAGCTAATTTAACAGAGTTAAATAGTATAATTCTACAGTTATACATTGTTAAAAAAGAAAAAAAGAATTACTATTTGTAATGTAAATCTAAATGTACAGATTTTTAGATGTTGACATGAACAGTTTTGGCCTGTATTTTCATTTATTTATTTTTTTAAATAGTCAATATGTAAACAACAGAGAAAAAAATATTCACAATTTTTCATTTTTAAATCCATGATATACAGAATTTTTCTTTCTATTAATGGCAAATATCTCAACATAAATTTTTAATTTTTGGTTGATTTAACTAAAGTAAAAGTAGCATAATTTTACATTAAAATGTTGTAAAAGAACGAATTAACATTTGTAAAAATACAGATTATTAAAGAACACATTATTTATAATTTTGGGAATTTTTTTCGTTCAGGTATGATTCAACCCTGACTATGCATATTTTTTTCTTTCAAATAACAGCAAATATCTGTAAAACAACTTTTTTTGTTGTTGATTTAAATCCAAAAACTGTGAAAAATAATTATTTTTACAGTCAGATGTTATAAATAGACATATTTTTTTCTTTCAAATAACTCCAAATATCTGTAAACTAACTTCTTAGCTCATTTATTATGGACATTATTACAAGTTCTGACCTGTTTTTGAATGGTTTTTGTGTTAATACTTTTCTCAAGTCGTTTTTATATTAGAAAATATAGATTTGTACAGTGTACTGTTGTTTCTGTTTCACTTTGCAGTTCAGTCAGCCAGATTATTACATAAATGTAGAATATGTTCGGTATTGGCGGGATTTGCCACTTTTCTTTAGTTATTTTTGGGATTTTTGGTTCGTTAATTTATTAACCATTTTGATTCCTCAGTAGTGGAAATAGGTTTTTATGTGTCGTCTGTCTGTCTGTTTATTTGTACCTTACTGAAACTCTTATTTAAATTGGGTTAAATAAATACAATTTCAGACAAGAGCGTTTTGGCAGAAGGATCTTGAAGCTTTTCCAAACCTCAGACTCGCAGCTTATTTCTTCTTTTCTTCATCTGAATCCGTTTTTATAAACCAGGTCGAGACTGGCATGAGCAACTCGAGGTTTTCATTTGCTCTGATACAAGTAAAAACAAAAACAAACGTGAAAATTGAGCAAACACGGGGAAATCTTCCACGGGGGAACCCAACTCGGCCAAATTGGTTTCAAGCTGAGAATCAAAGTTATGGTTTTTCACCCAGCCGGGCCTCAAACATGGAGTCGGAGCGGTGCCAGATTCAACAGACGCATCGCTAGAATCAGATCGGAGAAGGATGGAAACGCCGTCTTCATCTGCAAACACGACCTGGGGAGTCTTTATATGTGTGCGAATGTCTCCCTGTGTGATTTACAACAGTGGACAGTTGAAGTGTTGTTGTCCTAAAGTCTAGCCGGCAGCGGCGTGTTCGACCCGACACATGCTCTCCAGATGTAGCCGAACATTCCTGAAGGTCTCATCACGCTTGCGGACATTTTACGCCTCCTCACACCGACCCGACACCGTCACAGTCCACTTGTTCAAACCTTCGAAGCAGGTCGTCCACTCTGCTCTTTGTTTTCTCGTCTAAAGGCATGAAGACTGCGGCTGAAAAACTTGACGTAAAGTGGCCATAAAGCTGCCAGAATACCTGTTGTTTCTGAAGAAAACTTCAACCCACAAGTTTATTTAAACATCTCAGTGGCAGTCACGTCTTTGCCAAATCAAACACTTCCAACTTTCACATGGTTGCAGCATTAATTATTCATTATTAGGGTCTATTCTTTCCCCAAAAGAATTACATTTTTGAGACTTAAACGTGCTCAAAAACTCATGAAAATTTGCCAACACATCAGAAGTGGTGAAAAATGTTATATTATAAGGGACTTAAGCGCCCTCTGCAACATTACTCTGGGCAGGACCCAGCCATATGTACCACGTCAGGGTGAACAAAAAAAAGCCCCTTGGAGCCATACCCTAAACCCAACAGGAAGTCCGCCGTTTTGCTTTTTTGTTATTTTTGCTCATTTTCAGGGGCTAGCACCTCATAGGGGGTACCTCCAAGTCACCTTAGATTTGGGCGGTGTATGCAACAGGCCTTAATGATGAAAAGTTAGCAAAAACTTCCGCAAAAGTCCATGGCATCTCTATGAACTTTGATGCGTCGCCATGAAACAGGAAGTGCTGTCTAACTACCCTGTCCATTCTCCAATCTGCCTCAAACTTTACAAGTTTGATCAGAATCCTGCCCTGATGACGTCCAGACGTCCATTCATTGTCATAGCACCACCTGCTGGCAATAGGAAATGACATGTTCTACACTTTGAGGTACTATTGTTAGCCTGTTGTCCATATTTACCTCAGATGTGGTGACATAAACCTGAAGATGTTGATGATGATTCATGGAGAAAATGGTGACTTGTCATCAAAAGGCGTGTCTGTGGCGGAGCAACGAAATTGGATGTCTCGCCATGACTACACATGATCCACCTACCTATTGGTAACAGGAAGTATTAGTCATTATATTTGCATGTACCATTGCATGAAAGTTATATAGAATCCTTGACTTGACACTCGTCAGCGAAATCTCAACTTCTTGAATTGGCTCCTGGTGCTTGACATTATCATCGTTACAGAGCGTTTTAGGACTACGTGACTCTCTTGACAGGAACTAATTGCACCGACTCCAGCAGCAGCGTTAGCTTGGCCTCAGGTGAAACAGCTCAGTGGTTCCGGTTCATTTGCATGATGGAGATGATTTATTATTCACGCTGTGTGACATTCCACAGTTCTAGGAAGTGGAGGTGATTTTGTTGATCGAGGGTTTTTTTTAGCGATACAAACAGACACGTGGGGTTTTTCCCTGCGGCCAGCCTCATAAATCCAACTTTAGGCAACACAAGAAGGAAGAGGAGAGAACAAAGTCCTGAGGATGTTTAGCTTCAGTCTCCTCTCGCATATCCAAACATCATCCAGGAGAATCAGGTGTCAACACTTGTTAAGCTGCGATATCAGAAAGATTCTTATCGCCCGTAACTCCACTTCTTTCCAAACCACATGACTTTATGTTGTCATCACAGAGACAGTGTTAATCAGAAATCAAGATAAGATAAAAACAGAACTCTGATGATCCTTTAAAGGAAACTGGGTCACAGGATGTCACAAAGAAGAGTCCAGATGAATCAGGACATTTATTATGGCAGGAAGAAGAAATATTTCAAGAATTTAGCTCAGAAGGGATTTTAAGAACACTAAAAAAAAAAAACAAAGTGAATATCAGGCTACAAAAGATACCAGAAAAACACATTTTTTAAATACAGCAAAAGAAATTACGATCAAATGTTAAAAAAATAGAAAAAAATTGTAAAAATACAGATTTTTGATGTGGACATCATTTTCAGTTTTAGACGTTTTTTTTGTTTGTTTGTTTTTTTACAGTTTGAAGTTTTACTTTCATTAGCTGACATTATTTACAAATTTTTGGCAAGTTTTTCGTCTTACAAGTTCTTTTCTGTAACAACAAAATAAAAAAAAGTTACAGTTACAAAACTGGCAAAACTGTTGAAAGTTTTTTTTTTTAACAGTGTTGTTTCTTTCTTCTTTATATTTTAAAGCAGTTCTGGCCAGTTTTTCTTCTTTTTTTTAGAGGTAGCATGTAAATGTATACTTTTTTCTGCTGTTCTACCAGCTACTTATTACCTTTAATTTAACAAAACTCTAAAACCTGTTAAATACCAGTAAATTGTTGCAAACAATTACTGTTAAAACTGTTAAAAATGTTGTGTAAATTAATATTTGTATTCTATTATTTTACTACTTATTGTCTGTAATTTCAACAGGGAAAATCTGTAAAATAATAATGAATTGTTTAAAAAACAAAAAGTGATAACACTAATTTGTTTTTCACAATGTTCTTTCTTTCTTTCTTCTTTTTTTATGGATTTGGCCAGTTTTCTTTTAGAGGTAACATGTAAATTTTATACTTTTTTTCTACAGTTTTACCAGCTACTTATTACCTTTAACAAAAGTCCTGTAAAATACCAGTGAATTGTTTTTAAAAATGACTCTTAAAACTGTTAAATGTTCTTTTTTAAAAAAAAAACCAAAAAAAAAACCAGTGTTTCTTTTTGACTTTAGTAGATTGAAAAAATAAAGCAGAAATAGTTGCAGAAATACACTTTTCTGAGTTATTTATAATTTAACAAAACAGGAAAAAGTCTGTAAAATATCTGTAAATAGCTTAAAAAAATGTAAAAACTGTTACAAAACGTTAATTTTTATTGTGAAAATCAGTCATTCTTGTCCAAGCTGGATGAATGAGAAACGAATTGTTTCTGGATTTCTGCAGGACAAACCAGTTTATGTACTTTTAAACTACACTCTGCTCCAGGGCACTACAAACATGGAGGACGGAGCTTCCTGTTTGTGGGATTAGAACCAGCAACCAGTTTACCGACCTGCTGCCGTGACCTTTAACCTGCTGCTCAACCGCCTGCTGTCGCTTCACGTCCTCCAGTCGATGGTCCTGTTTGGATCGATACTGTCCTCCCTGTTCCTACCTGAACACACACACACACACACACACACACACACACACACACACACATCGTCAGGTTAAATGTAATCAGCCTCCTCTGTGTTCGGTTTATCTCGGGCCTCTTTGCAACACCCACGACCAACGGAGCAAAGTCCAGGAGCCTTATCAGAGCTGCTGCTGGTCGCTGGCGCTCCGTCTGCCTGTCTGTCTGTCTGTCTGTCTGTCCGACTGACTGACTGAATGACATACAAGCTGACTGTCTGTCTGTCTGTCCAAATGACATACAAACTTGTCGCTGTCTGGCTGAATGACATACAAACTGTCTGTCTGATTGTTTCTCTGTCCTGAAGACGGGCAGATTTTTGTGACTTTCCGTCTCTTCGCTAGTAAAACCGTGTTAGCTAGTGAGCAAGAAGTTTGATCAGACACCCAGAATCTCTAAAAGTGACTTTACTTTACTAAACTTTAATATTTCTAGCAGGATTGCTTCCATGGCTAACTTCAAGAAAATGAAATGTTTGTTTGCAAAATTTAAAAAAAGCTAATGATTTAGATCAACCTTTAAAGTTGCAAACATTATTTTCACAGGTTGTGTTGACGTAATGTTTCATCCGCTTGATAATGTGTGTAATTTAAACCTGAGTTTCAGCATAAGTTGATTTAAAACTAACTGGAAGTTGAGATAACTTAACTAAAGTGGCTTTATGACTGAAATTATTTTCACTGTGAGTTCAGGGTTTAAAGTCGCCTCATTTAAAATCACATTTTAGTTGGTTAATTAAAAATACCTTTGATCAGAAGCTTTCATAACTCAAAAAGACAGTTGCAAAATGTTGCGTTAGTGTCGTTATGATAATATATATATATATAGTTTGTTTTTTTTAAAGCGTGTTGCAAATAAGCAGACTGTAAGTGTTCCAGGATAAATAAGGAGCAAGTGTAGCAAATACAGTGAGTTTTAAGTGATAAAAAATAGTAAAAATACTTACCAATGAGCAGAGATGTGCAAAATATTCGTCTACGAATGTTCAAATTTGCTTTGCATGTGATGTAAACAGAAAAGCAGAGAATCCTTGCATCTGTGAGGCAGCAATTAGAAACTTTTCTGTTTAAAAATGATATTGAGATTCTGTGCATGATTAATTGTGTATTTTCACACAGTTTGCATCCATGTTTTATTATTTTTGCAGTTTTTTTTAGAGAGATTCTTCTAAAAGTCACTGTAGGTCGCCATAAATGGCCACAGAGATACAAAAGTGCAATAAAATAAAACTATTTGCACTCTTTTAGTCATTTTTATCTTAATTTAGTTGCTAAATTAGTACGAGCCGTGTGTTGCTACTGTAGTTACTGTACATTCATGAATATTCAGTGATGAATTTTGTTTTTGTGCCTAGTTTATTCCAATGTATTCCTTTTCCGGTGCAACATTTGGGCTATTTTAGTCCAATGTCATGTATAAAATCAAGTATTTTTTAAAGCTCTGCTTGATTTTCTGATTTAACATGAATCATTTCGTCGCAGAAATGTGTGAAAAAAGAAGCAAATCCCAGAAACTTTCCACCAGATCTTCTCCGTAGCTGGAGCTGCTATAGTCTTTAACTTTTCTGTTTTCTGCCTGTCAGCTGATACGTTTCACTTCCTGTAAATCTACCGGGTTCCATCCTCACGTCAAGTCTTTCGGTTTTCTTTCCCTTCAGTCGGGACAGATATGTATTCTTTGAACTGGGCTCCTCTTCATCTTTACGAGCTGCTGCTTTATCTGGTTGTCTGTCTGACGGCCTGTTTACAGCTTTCATCCAGCCGACTGTAGGAACCAGACTGTTTATTAGCCACAGCTCTGCCTCACTGTTACTGTACTGCTCTCTGAATCGCAGCACTTTACTCTACACATTTAAACTCATTAGTCCGCTTTTACATGTGTTTTAATGCGGCTTTTAAGGACCTGTTGAGCTCAATAACTCTTAGTATAATTTAGAGATCTGTCATCCAGCTCGTTTTTTCTTTCTAAGAGGGAGAGTACAGCCTGAGGCCTGAACTGTAGAGACTCTCCTCCTCCTGCATCCCTCCTCCTCCTCCTCCTCCTCCTCCTCCTCCTCCTGCATCCCTCCTTCTTCCCTCCTCCTCCTCCTCCTGCTCCTCCTCTTCCCTCCTCCTCCTCCTCCTGCATCCCTCCTTCTTCCCTCCTCCTCCTCCTCCTCCTCAGGCAGTAACTAGAGTAAACAGTTCATCCATGAACAGGATCCAGGATGCACCGGCTCATTTGCATCGTACATCCAGAAAACACGCAACACCCTTTCTTTCTTTCTTTCTTTTTTTCTTGCTCCTTTCTTTTTTGCTGTCTTTCTTTATCTTTTTCTGTTTTCTTTCTTTCTTTCTTGTTTTCTCTTTCTTTTTTGATGTCTTTCTTTGTGTTTGTCCTTCTTTTTCTTTGTCTGTTTATTCCTTTCTTTCTTGCATTCTTGTTTTCTTTTTCTTGTTTTCTCTCTTTCTTTCCTTTTTAATTTCGTGATTTCTTTCTTTCTTCATGCTTTGTTTCTTTCTTCTTTCCTTTGCTTGCCCTTTCTTTCTTTCTTTCTTTCTTTCTTTCTTTCTTTCTTTCTTTCTTTCTTTCTTTCTTTCTTTCTTTCTTTCTTTCTTGTTTTCTGTCTTTGTCTTTCTTGTTCTTCTTTCCTTCATGCTTTTTTATTTTTCTTTTTTCTTGTTTTCTGTCATTCTTTGTGTCTCTTTCTTTTTTGCTTTCTTTCTTTCTTTCTTTCTGTCTCTCTCTTTCTTTCTTTCTTTCTCTTTTGCAGCATTTTACTGTGTCACATTGATCCCAGTTTCTAGAATACAGTGAGATGAAGGTTTTACGTGGAGAAAATGTTTCATCTTTGTCATTAGTGGTCAGCGGCTCTTCGTGTTTAGTCGTCACCAGCAGCAGAGCCTGAGGGCGTCTGTCATCGTTCAGAGAGGTCGACTGTTGGACCTCAGGAGACAAATATTCATTATACTGAGAACTGATAACAGCATCACTCTCACTCAGGTCTTTGGGCCTAATTGAGTCTGTAAATATTCCGTCGGGTGTTGAAAAGTGGCTACTAAATATGCAAACACAAAACAAAGTGTGGTTGATCAGATCTTATCTGTAGGAAGCCTCACCCCGTCCCTCCAACAAACTGTTTTTTTTCACTTCATCATCTTTGGAGCTGTCAGGAAAAGCAGCACTTTGCAAATTCTGACCGCGAAAATCTGCTCCATAATCGTCAGAACTATCGGCAGTGTTTGCTGCTCAGTTCTGCTTGGAATTTAGTTGAACCGTTCGGTGCAGCTCACAGAACCGGTGCTAAAGTTTCAGCCCAGAATACCCTGGAATGGCATCGATTTTACATGATTTGACGCCTCTGAGTTTAGCATCAGTGCCTGTACAGGAAGTCCTCCACGCACTGATTTATGTTCTATCTTTCAGCCCCAAACGTTAACGCTGCAAAATCCACCTCAAAGACATAGTTTGTTCACGTGCTGTCATCTGCTTTTATACATCTACTGACTTTCTGGTGTTTTTGTGTCCCAGAATCTGCAGAAAATCTGAAACAACCGATGCAGCTGCAGAGATAATGCAACTGTGGCCAAAATAACATGCATAAGTGTGCATGTTCTCTATTTTTACCGTGTTTTAGTGAGAGATTCTTATGAAAACAGTGTCATGACCAAATCTGAATGCAATAACATATCAATATTTGCATTTTTTAAAAATGGCCTTTACTGTAATTTAATGGCTAAATTAGTATAAGTGATTTAAAAAAATAGAAATGCTTACAAATGAGCAGGAATGTGCAAAATATGCATCTACGAATGTACAAATTTCCTTTGTATATGATGTAAACAGAAAAGCAGAGAATTCTTGCATCTCTGAGGCAGGAATTAGACAATTTTCTGTTTAAAAATGATATAAATTGAGTTTCTGTGCATGCATAATTGTGCATTTTCACACAGTTGCATCCATATTTTACTATTTTTGCAGTTTTTTTGGTGAGAAATTCTTATGAAAGTCACTGTAGGTCTCCTTGAAAGGCCACAGAGATACAGAACGGCACTGTAACCAAGTCTGACTCCTATAGAATGAAATTATTTGCAGTTGTTTTCATGAGGTTTATCATACTTTAGTAGCTAAATTAGTATAAACCATGTGTTGATACTCTAGTTAGTATACATTTATGAATATTTAGTGATAAATTATGTTTTTTACCCCATATATTTATTTAACCGGTGCTACATTTGGGCAACTTTTGTGCAATTTTATGTTTAAAATCAAGTATTTTTTTAAAGATCTGCTTGATTTTCTGATTTAACATGAATCAATTCATCGCAGAAAAGTGTGAAAAAAGAAGCAAATCCCAGAAACTTTCTGCCAAATCCCATCTATGGCTGGAGCTGTTAAACTTTTTTGTTTAAAAATGACAGAAATTGAGTTTTTGTGCATGCATAATTGTGCATTTTCACACAGTTTGCATCCATGTTGTGCTATTTTTGCTGTTTTTTCGTGACAGATTCTTCTGAAAGCCCCCAGAGATACAAAAAAGTGTGATAAAATAAAATCATTTTGCAATTTTTTTGTGATTTTTATCATAATTTAACAGCTAAATTACTACGAGCCATGCGTTGATAATAGTTAATGTACTTAATTATGAATATTCAACATCAAATTATGCTTTTTTCCCTCATTTTTTCCATGTATTTCTTTAACCAATGCTCCATTTGGATTGCTTGAGTCGAGTTTCAGTTATCTGGTTAACTGAGTGATTCCTTTTTACGCTGATTCCATCCCAGAAATGTGCAAAGAAAGAAGCTAATCCCAGAAACTTCCAGTAAAATCCTGTGTTTAGCTGGAGCTGTTGTGGTCATTTATGCGAGCAGATTATTTTATTGTTGCATCCAGACTTATCGGCCGCCGCTATCTGTCTTCTAAGAGTCTCACGTTTGGAAACTGGGTCAGTGGAGGGTTACAGATTACAGGCGAAAGGTCACATTGAAGGTTTTTTTTTTTTTTTTTTGGCTCTTTGTTGCATAAATCTTTCTTACTGCTCCACCGTTGCTCCTTGAAAGCTTTCCAGCCACAGTTTCGTTATCCGTTTTCCGCCTCTAATCTGCTTCATTTCATGGGAAGCCTGAGCTGAATGCGACCACTATCAGCTCGGCCTCCTGATTACCGAGGGGACGTATCGGACTGACATTTTCTAGGCGGCCAGGTTAGTCATACCTGGTGTGTGTGTGTGTGTGTGTGTGTGTGTGTGTGTGAGACTGAGTCTTTGTAGCTGTGGAGACCGTATCAGGCGGCCGCTCGCCTATCTTATCAAGCCAACTGCTCTGAAGGGACTATTGTGTATGCGAGGTGACGAAGGGCCTCGGTTTCACACTCATACTATGGAGCGATTACCATTTCTTTAAGGCGTGTGTGAGTCTGCGTGTGTGTTTTGTCGCTCTAGGGGTCCATATATCGATGGTGTACAATAAAAAAGGGTAAAAAAGGTTCCAGTTGCTGCGGCGACGGTTGACACGATGCGTTCAGGAGCGATGCTCCTGAACGCATCGTGTCAACCGTCGCTGTGACTCACTGATCGAAACTGAAGTTAAAAACTGAGACTCGTTACTGGTTACGAGGATCCTGGTCGTCCTGCCTGATGGGACGGAAAAGGAAAAGCGAATCCGTAGGACTCGGTTGAGCAACTTTTAGCTGACAGACAGGTAGACAGGAGGCCTGGCGACAGGGAAAAGAGCTGAAACCCAGTGAAGGACGTCTGCAGGAACCAAGATCAATACATTAACGTTTCATTTTCCTGCAAATGTACAACAAAGGAACCAGTAAAGGAAGGAGCAGCTCATGTTTAAAGTGATAAATAGGCCAAATTAGGAAAATATCTAATTGCAAATAGATTTGCTATGATTTTTTTAAGTCACATTTCAGTTGTCCATTCACCACATAACATCAAAATGCAACAGTCACCCAAGCATGAAACGTTCAAAATCACCCAAAGATTTGCAACTTTTGTGATTTCATTGGTTTGTATCGCAAATTCAATTTAAAATCATCTAATTGTGCAGACTCGTGTTAATGTGCTGCTCATGCTCGTGATATTACACAAAACTGCTGTTTAGCTGCTCTTACTTTGAAATTGTAGCATCTTTTAAAGTCAGAATTAGCAGAGTTAGGAAAATTTCTAAGTGCAGTTTGATTTGTGATATGATTTTTCTAAAGTCAAGCTTCAGTTCATCGTTCACGGCATGAGAAAACATCAACAGTTTGACTGTCACAGAAGCAGGATGGCACCAAGAACCATTAGCATGACACTTTGAACCCCAAATTGTGCAACTTTTGTGATTTATTTCATTGTTTTGAATCGCAATTTCAATTTAGAACCCAATAATTGTGCAGCCCCATGTGTTAACGTGCTCCTTATCCTTGCAATATTACACAAAAACTGCTGTTTAGATGCTCTAATTTAGAAATTTTAGCATCTTTTATAGTCAGAATTAGAAAAAAATCCAATTGCAATTGATTTGTGATATGTTTTTTTAAAAAGTCAAACTTCAGTTCATCATTCATAGCATGAGATAACATCAAAATGTGACGGTCACACAAGCAGGATGGCATGAAATGTGCAAAATCACCCAAAGATTTGCAGCTTTTGCGATTTATTTCATTATATGGAATCGCAATTTCAATTTAAAATTGAATAATTGTGCCGCCCTAATGCTCCTTATCCTTGTGATGTAGCATCTTTTAAAGTCAGAATTAGGAGAATTAGGCAAATATCTAATTGCAATTTGAATTGTGATGTGCTTTTTTAAAAAGTCAGACTTCAGTTCAGCATCAGAATGTGTCAGCCACACAAGCAGGATGGTATAAAATGTGCAAAACCACCAAAAATGTGCAGTTTTTACAAGTTATTTCATTGTTTTGAATTGCAATTTCAATTTAAAATTGACTAATTCTGCTGCCTGAAGTGTTAACGTGCTCTTTATCATTGAGATTTTATACAGAAACTGCTGTTTAGATGCTCTTACTTGGAAATGTTGGCATCTTTAAATTAATAATTGGGAGAATTAGGAAGATTTCGAAGTGCAGTTTGAATTCTGATGCGTTTTTTCTAAAGTCAAACTTCAGTTCAGTCCCAACCACATGAGATAATATCAAAAATGAGAATTTCACACAAGCAAGATTGCATGAAGTGTGCAAAGCTACCCAAAAATGTGCAGCTTTTACGAGTTACTTCATTGTTTTGAATGCAATTTCAATTTAAAATCGCCTAGCTGAGCAGCCCTAACACTCTTTATCCTTTCATGTTGCACAAAGCTGCCGTTTAGATGCTCTTATTTTGAAAAACTGACAAACTTCTTCTAGTTCAGGGGCACAGAAGGATCTGGTTGTTCAGGTGAAGCTGCGTCGGAGGCCGTAAAGTGAGGAGTGAAATGTTCTGTTGCTTCTGTCCCTCCCTGGTTTTGTTTAGTTGAGCAGCTGATAGTTTTATTAGTGGCGGGTCAGAGGCGGGTCAGTAGTTTCTGGACCGGTCCGGCTCTCGCTCTGCTTTGAGGCTCTCAGTGTGATCCGTTGCTGTTTAGTCTAGCAGTCCGACATGTCGCACACCACAGTCATTTGGTCAAGAGCTGTTTCAACAAGGCGCTGCTATTCCTGCAGCACAGACCCGCCAGCCAGCTGATTGATTGAGGCGATTCCTGGAGCACTGAGGGATCTGCACAAATATAGATTCAACCAAAGCACTTTTAGAAATGCTGTTGCACAAACTAAGTCTAAAAAGTAGCTAAATACTGCATTCACAGATATTCTTATAGTGCTTTATGTAGTTTTTTGAAAGCCTGAAAGAGATTTTTATGACTTCTCACTGTTTGATTCCTGTGTGGACAGTAAAGAAAAACAAAGGTACCATTTCTCCCCACATTTTTTGCCTTTTTAATAAGAAAAAATGAATCATTTTAATCACGTTTAAACCGACAGAAACGACAACAACAACAAAAAAAACAATATATTATATCAGCACACTTTCAAAGGTCGAAAGAGAAACGTAGCTTAAATAAAAAGACCGTTCTTTTAAAAATCTAAATGTTCCACAACATGTGACCTGAAACTTCTGCGTCCTCTGCGGTTTGCAGGGAGGAATCCTTCAGCAGATCGATATATTGATCTCTTATCAGATCAGCAGTCGTTTGAAGAAAAGGCACTTTTTTTTTCCCGTTTTTTTTTTTTCTCCGAGGGTCATCCGACACTCTTTGACATCGTTACGCTGATCCCCATTGAGCCGATGCATTGACAGTGTAAAGGAGGGCGTTCCGAAGTATTGTTGTAACACACTCACACACACAAACACACACACTATCAGCCCGCCCGGCCAGTGGGAGCTCCATAGTGCAAAGTACTGTATGTAAATCCTCCCATAGTGCATCACTCCTCCCGCCTCTGTTTTAGTAACCAACTGCATGCACCTCACCAGCTGCTAGTCTGTAAAAATGCATCCACTTTTAATGCTTTCATGTAGGAAATAAAGTAGTTTGAGTCGTGGGAAACACATCAGAACTTTCTTCTCTTTTTTTTTTGTTTTTACCACAGTTGCTTTCGTCTTTTATCTTTACTTCTTTTTTTTAATTCTTCTTCATATCAACCAAACTTCATGAGCTCCTGATCAGAAATGCTGTAACACACACAAAAAACCATGAATTTAACTGTCTCCCTCTGCAGTAACACCTGCCTGAAGCTGTAACCTGAAACTTCTGGGTTTAAAAAAAAGAAAAAGAAAAAAGAAAAGCCTCACATTTGGGTTGTAACTGGTCGACAGAGCGCTATACGAGATATATTAAAATTTATTCCCTTCATAAATAAATGCAAATATCCTTTCTCCCCCCTTCCTCAACATTGCCTCTATTTACATTTTATACAAAGCTCTTTTTGGGATCTGACTTACGAATCACTTTTTTTTTCTGTCCTCCATGTAACCAGCCAGTCTCCTTGTTTGGAAAAGAAAAATGTTCTTTGGTCCCTCAAACACGGCGGCCATTTTAGATGTGAGTCTCTGTCAAGGCCGCTGGACGTGAGCCAGAGAGGGACAGAAAGAGGAAGATAGCGAGAGGTCGGGTGTCCATTTTAGAAACAGAAGTCTCCATCTTGGTTCACCTCAGCGGACGGGTGCCAGCGTCCACATTAGGAGGCGTTGAGCACCGAGCGGCTGTACAGAGTTTGGTAATAAGCGCCGGAGTCCATGGCGGCCGGACCCGGGCTGTCGTAGATCTGCTTGGCCCCCACCGGAGAGCCGCTGGTGTAGCTGTTGTAGGCCATGACCTGGTCCTGGTAGGACTTGAGGTCCATCTTCTGCTCGTTGGACATGAGGTTGGTGATGGAGAACGGGTGGTTGAAGTTGTAGTGGGGGTCCAGCGACTTGAGGGCGTCGCTCTGTAGGTCCATGTGCTGCTGCATGGCGCTGGGCAGGAGGTGGGAGCTACCGGCCAGAGACTGGGAGTGGAGCAGCGGGTTGGACACCGTGGAGGCGCCCGAGAGGGACAAGGAGGACGGAGGGATGGAGGAGGAGGTGGAGGAGGATGGAGGAAGGGAGACGGGTGGGCTGTGGAGGTGTGAGGAGGTCAGCGGAGGGCAGTCCAAAGGAACCAGGGTGTTCCTGGGGTGAGGCTGGTCGTCCGAGGAGCCCGGGTGGGAGTTGTCTGAGTGGGCCGAGTCGGCTCCCTCCGATCCCCCCGTGGGGCTCCGGTCCTCCACCAGGTGCTCGCTGTGGCCTCCTTTCCCAGAACCCCCCTCCTGGCTCTTGCCGGCCTTCTTCGCCATCTTGTCCTCGATCTTGAAGCGTTTCTGGCGCCGCAGGTAGCAGCCGTTCTCGAACATGTTGCCCGACTGCGGGTGCAGCGTCCAGTAGGAGCCTTTGCCCGGTTTGTCCGGCGAGCGGGCCACCTTCACGAAGCAGTCGTTGAAGGACAGCGAGTGGCGGATGGAGTTCTGCCAACGCTGCTGGTTCTCGCGGTAGTAGGGGAACAGGTCCATGATCCACTGGTAGATCTCGTTCAGCGTGAGCATCTTGCTGCCGCTCTGCTGGATCGCCATGGTGATGAGGGAGATGTAGGAGTACGGCGGCTTGGCGTGGGTCAGGGAGCGGCGGTAGGGTTTGGGAGGCATCTCCTTGGGGCCGGCCCGGTTCAGGGTGGCGCTGGGGGCGTACCCCAGCTGGCCCATGGACTGGCCCATGTTCTGGTAGTGGGACAAAGAGCCCAGCGAGCCCGGAGCAGCGGGGCCCAGCTGGGTTAGAGAGCCGGAGCTGAGGGACGAGGCCACCGGGGACAGGGACATGTGGCCCGGCCCGGAGCTCATGGAGGCCAACGGGGAGCTGCTGAGGCTGGAGCTGGGATACGCCATGTTCATACCCGCTGGGGAGGCGGTGGCCGGGTTCAGGTTGATGTAGCTGTTAATGGTTCCCATAGAACCCATAGAGCCCAGACCAGAGTTCATGGTGCTGGGAGAGGAATACATCTGGAGAGGGAACAGGACAACATCTGGTTAGTCAACAGAGAAACATCATGTTGAAGGTTTAAACCAACATCACTCCAATCCAGTCATTTTTTTAAAAAACGTTTTGGACACAAATAACAGAAATTTCTGCTTGAATTAGTTAGTTAAATTTACATTTCTTGTGCAGGAGTGACTGTGAAACGTGAAAGGAAAGCAGTTTGAGTCTCCATTTAAAAAGCGCCTCCTTATCAATGCACAATGAAGCTCTCAGTGTGCGGGCAGAAGTCATGGATTTCACACGGCGATGTTAACCTGAAAATGCGTAAAAAGCGCGTCACGGTGCCTCTCAGTCAGACGGCCTCCTCCTCTGCTGCCATGGAAAAACAACTGCTGTCCTCTATTTCAGTAAAAACGCAATAATTTTACAGTCTCTAATCGAATTATACGTCTGTAAAACTGCCCAAATAAAATATTTAGCGAATCCTAGAAGCCTGTTTGGTGTTTTAGATGAGGGAAGCTAAATCTGCGGAGGTTAAAAGCTATCTGAGGCCGCTGACTGATTGTTGGTTAAATATTTCCAGACTCTCTGTAATTTCATCAGGTCGAGTTGAGGTGAGAACTGAAGCTGCTGATAGAATTAAGTCTAATTGAATTAGTGGGAATAAAGTCCTGTTTCATTTACACCTGAATCGTTTCAACACTTGAGCGGCTGCAGAGACACAAAAGAAGAAGAGGAAGGCCTCTGGATGAGCTCAGCTCTTCTTCCCTTTAAAAAAGAAAAGAATCCTGGTAATTCTTAGATTAAAAATATTCAGAATCGTGTATAAAAATCCAGTCAAATATGTAAAATCGAAGTTCATTTTTAGCATTAAAATATCCTACAAATTGCCTTTTTTCTTTCTTGTTTTTAGACATAACTTCTAATCTATAATATAGCTAATAAGACTTGAACAGAAGAATATATAAATTAACAAAGATGATTTTTGCCCTTTTTTTGGGAGACTTTTCGCACTTTTTGGAGATTTTCCGCCCTGTGGAGTTTTTTATTTCCCTGTAAAGCGGAATAACTCCGTTACTCTTAGCTGTTTTAATTCTTCCTATAATATTTCCAAAGCATCTTTAGCGACTTTCTATTATAGCTTTTAATAATTCTTTATAGGATTAAAGGTATTTTTGGTTCATATTCTTGCTGATAAACGTGCGCAAATTAAATCTTGTCTTCTCTCATCATCTGCTCTGACAAACCCCAAAACTTGTCCACAGTTTAGAACTTTAAGAAAAATAAAAACAGTGAATTTGATCTTATTCATAGCTTGTTGCGGTTATTTTTTCCGTGTCTTTACCTCGCTGGCCTCGCTGTAGAAAGTATTCCACTCTGGTATATCATGGGCTTCCATCTTCACAGAACTCAACATCCCCAACACGCGTCTCTGGAGAAGAAGGATTTATCTCTGGCCGGATTTTCTGTCTTTAAAAATATCGAAAATAAAAAAATAAAATCCTCCGAAAGGTAGTCTGTGTAGTCTTCAGGGGAAAGAATCCAAACAGAACGTTGTCTCCTTTTTTGCCAGGAAAGATGAGAGAAAATAATTCGAGTTAAAAAAAAAATGCGTAAAAAAGTCAAACAGTGATGTGGCGCTGCGCTCCCGGGGAAAAGTTCAGCAGTCAGTATTTCTTTTTTTTTCGTCAGTCATCCATTGTTTTGTTGCTTTTATCAACGCTTCCTCATCTCCTTCTCGTGGCCCGTTTTCTTTTTTTATTGTTATTTATTTATTTTATTTTCTATCCAGTAGGGCACTTCTGGAAGCAGAAGACGTGAAGGTGTTGCGCGCAAATACAGAAGTAGAAACCTGGACGTCCTGTTCTTATACTGCTGCCGGGTCCCGGGTCCCGCCCCGCTGCTCACATTTGAATACCGTGGAAGGGCCCCGCAAAAAGGCCGATGTGGCCCCCTGGCGTGCTGTATATTGGCCCTGCGGCTGCACCAGGGCCACCCGGGCGACTGTCCCACAGAGACAAAGCTGAACGGATCAACACACAGATACATATATTGTGATAAATATAGCAGGAAAGTAGAGGAGGTGAGGTGTTTATTATGGTAAAAGGTTAATTATCAATCAGGCTTCTAATTTGCAGCTGTGATACAAAATGTTCCTTCTATAAAACCCTCATTTTTCTAATTAAACCTGATTTCTGCAGTTTGTTTAGTAGCAAATGCATTTTACAAAAAAGCATTCGATTTCATTTACAGTAAAATGATACCATTTGGATTACTTTAACTGGGGTAGGGAAGTAGCTTTTTTGTTTTTTTTTACCTGCATGGGGGTCGTGAAAGTCGTTAATTCCCTCGGCTATCACCTCTCGGGGGCTCTGAAGCTTTTAACACATTCTCCAAGGGTTTGATTTTAGTAACTGACAAACCTTTTTTCAGATCCTCTGTCCTGATAGTCAAATATTTTCACGATAGCCATGCAAAAAGCACGACTATTAGGCAAATATTTGGCCATCAGGACATCAGATATCCTAATCGGTAACATCACAGAAAAGCAAAACCCTCATCAAGTTCCCACCGAAACACAGAACACCTTCTCAGGGTGAGTAAAAACAGACCTTTGCCCTACTAGCAGGTAACTTAAGGCCAATTACAACTTCAAGGCCCGAGTTAATAGCGTGCGTAAAAGTCGTGCGTAAAATGTGCGTAATAGTAAACTTTTTCAGCGTAGTTGCATTGGAACAGCTGGACGCTCTGTGCGCTGAATGTGACAGACCTCCTCTCCGTGGGAACTTGTTGGAGAACTTCTCTTTTCTCCGGCCACAGAGCAAAACAATAAATAATGTAATCCCGGCGTCATGCATAGGGTCGGACTCCTGCGTGGCGGAATACACATCGGGCCTCGGTGCAGACGGAAGCCTGTGAATGTCAATGCCTCTGCCTAATGGCCAGTCAATGGAGATGTAATTGATGCGCAGGCGGGAGGTCGACGGGATTAGACTGTGAGAAAAGATCCCGAGGAAATAGCAGGAAGGACGCAGCTGCACCAAAAACACGCGAAAGAGTCGCTTCGGCGTCAGAAAGTTTTCTAGAAAGCATTTCCAACGTTCCTTTTGTGACTATTTATGATGAATCTCTGAAGGCCTCGCTGCCTTCATGAAACAGGAGATTTTCTTTGCATCTCTGTCGCTGTGCACGTCTACTTCCACCTGTGGCGATTATCACCTGTTTGCAAACCGCTGTCAAATCGATTAACACGTGGAATGAGCTGACACCTCCGTGTCTGTAATGATGTAATTAAGCATGAAAGAGATGAGTTTTTACATCTGGACGGTCATGCAGATGTGGATAAGAAAGGTTAATGGGCTGATTTCTCATTTTAGGCCTCTGATGGAATAAGAAAAAACGTAGAAATGCAACCAAATATCGGATAAATGAGCCTGGAGTGCAGTTTTATGCGTTAATCTGGTGTGTAAATTTTAAAAAATGAGGTGGACACAGTCAGTTATGAAGTGTTTTCCACATGGAGGCTCGTCTCCTCCAGCAGGCTGCATTTTATTCTCCACAGTCTGCAAATATGGAACATTACAAGAAACCAAAACTTCTTTAGATGATAGAAGATCCGCGGATAAACAGATTAATTGTGAGGCTATATTTGGGTCAGGAAGCGTGTTTTGGCATCTAATAAGCACAAAATCCCACCTATTTTGGCTGAAAATGCGTAACATTGTACTTTAGTAGAGCTTAATTGCCTTGTTGCCTCTCAGTCACTATGCTGAGCACAGAAGATGACCCTGTTAAATCCATCTGACGCCTCCACACACTTGCTGCTGCATCAGTTTCTGTATATGTGCCATTACGCACCAGCGCCGCGTCTTAATCAACATCCTCCATCAGTGTAACCTCTCAGATCCCCCCTTTTCTCTTCCCTCTCCATCTCTTTCTCTCTCCGCGGGCTGTTTTTCATGCCAATGGAGCCTCCACCGTCCATTAACACCTCTATAATTGGTTTAACAATGGCGGTAATGAGCTGACACTAATGGAGGAAACGACAGATCGGCCTGCCGGGAACGCGACGGCCGGACGGTGCGCAGGAATAATTAACCGGCCTCTGACACCCTCCTTCTCCTTCTAAGGGGCTTGAAGCTGAAATAAAAGTCCAAAACAGGAGAAAAATGAATGTAAATGCAGCTGCTGAGGCTTTACCTGTGTGGCCGAATCGGTTAATTTCGGAAAACTGGATTTTTTTTCCAGGCCAAAAACTGTATTAAAGAGCGTTAGTTTAGAAAAGATGCAAGACTTACAGACTCCATGGACGTTGAATAGATCCGATTAAGGATCATACAAACTCATCCCTGTAGCGTCTGTTTCTTGAGGCACTCTGAAGTCAACAGCGTCACCTTGTGGCCTCTAAAAACAGGTGCACCTGCAGCACCTGCATTTGTTTTTTCTGGCACCGTGTATTTCCAGTATAATTGATCCAATTTCTGCATTTTCTGCATCAGTTTATGCTGGAAATCTTTTTCTTTTTGTGCAGGAAAACACAAGATTGAGACACAACGAGTAAGTAAAGTAGAAGTACTTTGCTTCTTTAACGCATCCCCCCCGAAACTTTCACTTGAAATTTGTGAGCTGACTGCAAATGTAGTTGAGTTTAAAAAGGTAAAAAAATAGGGTCAGAGTCTAACAGAACTAAACTGAGTCACACCTGCACCACCTCCTTTTGTTTTTATGGCACTTTTTGGGGATCTTGTGGACATGTTTTTCTCATTTTGCAGTATAACTAACCAATTTGTGCTTTTTCTGCACGGAAATCTTTCATTTATGAGCAGAAAAACACACAATTTATGCACAAAAAATAGCTAAAGTAGGCATTTTTTTTGTAAATCTAAATCTTTACTTATTTTCTGCTCATATTATTGGGATTTGTGAGCTGTGATGCTAAAAATCTGGTTATGTACGATCCTAAAATGCATGTGTTGGTCATGATACAGCTAAATTCACTTTAATATGATTTGGTTTTGAAGCAAAAAGAGGACAAAAACAGTAGCAACAGCAGTCAGAGTCTGACATAACTAAAAACAGTTACACCTGCACCACCTACCTTTGTGTTTATGGCACCTTGTGGGCATTTTTAGTCTATTTGCATTATAACTGAACAGGGTTTTAGCTGAACGTAGTCAACATGGAGACCATATATTCATCTCTTTGTTTTGATAGAGTCAATATAAAGTGCAATTAGCTGAATCAGGACCAAAACCTGCAGATTAGCCTCAAACATAACCAGATTTTCAGAAATTTTGAAGAAACTTTAGGCTTCCAATCAAAGAGGCTTCAGGAAGCACTAAAAGAAAATCACTGGCGCCAAAAAGAAGTGAGATTAAAAAAACTGTTTTGTAAATTAGGGGCTCATTTACACAAGCATCTATGGCATTATAGTTCATCAAACATTTAGAATTAACAGGAAAAGGAATAAATTTAGTCAAATAAGGGAACACAGACGGCGATCATGCTAACCGTAGTGCAGTCACCTCACAAAGGTTTATTCTGAGCCAGTAAAAATGCTTTCTGCTGCTCAGAAACAGCCTGAAAAAAACGTCTCACTCTGTCTACGTGGTGATTTACGAGTTGTTTTAAAGTCTGGAATATTATAGTGGATGAACAATATTAAATACAGTGAAGTATAAGAATAATAACAAGCTCACAACATCAATCTTTCATTTAGCTGGAGGAGGAATATGCAACGCTTTCCTCGCAAACAAACTATCACGTGGCTCAATCTCAGTGGTAAAAATAGATAAATAAACAGCAGAACAAGTACGAGTTTCCATCCCATTTATTCCTGGTTTTTATTTTTTACATGAAGCTGCGATAAAACCAACAGATCTACGAAACAGAAAAGAAAATCGATGCGGAGAGAGGGACGCCGGGAAAAACAATGAACGGCCAGTCGGGGTTTAAAAAGGCTTCAGGTAAAAGCATAAAAGAAGCCGTGGTGATGGCGAGGGAAGGCTAACAGATTCAGGTTAATCATTGACGGGACAATAAAGAAGCCATTGCACTCCTACTTCCCCTGAGGTTCCCAGACACACAAACAGATGGTAAACATTTTAAAAAGGCACTTTAACAAGGGATTGCATGACGTATCAGTGCATATTATACTTAAAATTCCACTTCTTCAAAGACGTTTCTCTACTACAGACCTGATCTGCGGGATATTCTCTTAACACAGAAGTCCTATTGAAGCATCTGCTCAACACTACCCACTACAAAAACTCCCAGAAGTACAGTAGAACACGCGGGCCTGTAAACTGGCTTGATGAAGAAAACAGGCTGGTTCAGACCTGGCCAAGAAATAATGCAATATATAGTTTGTTCCCCCCCACCTCCCATAAAACATTTACATCCAGAAACATCAGTTTGGGCTTAAAATGACCTTTGGTTCGTGTGCTACTGCACTGATGAGTACAAACGGCACATAAAGAGAGAATCCCCCCAAAAACAACACATATGTTGGATTGTTCAATTTAGGAACTAAATTAAATCCCTGATTTTTTTTTTTTTTTTTTGAATGCGTTGAGCAAATAAAGTCTAAAAAATGCCAGAAATAGGATCAGATATGTCAGATGTGCATTGGTTTCATCGACTATGAGTGGAAATGAAAATATTTGCTTCTGCTTTTAGGTGGATTCTCACTTAAAAAAAAACTAAAGGTTTAAGAAATGATATTGTTTTTCATTACATATGTCAAACTGTTGCATATACTATGACTAAGGATTGCACGTACATACTATTACAGTTCTTTACAGTATATAACATTGAACATTCTAGTATAAAATATAGTCCTAGGCCTATCAATACATATCTTTTAATATACATTCGGGGTAAAGCGTAGGCTGGGCTGGATCTGGTCTGAAAGCAACGTTTAAATACAGTCGAACAGAGTCTCTGTGTGGCTGGTCGATGCTTGCAAACATTCTCCTTTCTCTGAGTCGCAGTCAGCTTTGTTTTGTTTTGTTTTTGTTGTTTTTTTAAAAAGCTGACCAAATAAACATCACTACTGGCATCCTGTCCACATTTCATGTCGGTTTGCATGTTCAGCTGATTTCATGGAGAATTTTTCTTACTTAAATGAAAAAGAAAATCTGTGCAGCGCGACACAGATTCAGTCACGAAACAATAAAAACAAATCTGTATTAAACCAAGGTACACTTTGTCATCACACCTGTCAAATTCATGCTAGTTCTTTCCTGAACATTTATTTTGGCCGAGACGATGAGCAGCAGTTGAAAAGATACCGAACAACTGTGACTTCTGTTGTAGGATATATTTACCATTTGTGTTGTATTTGTCAAAACATACTGACATTAAACACTGGACCGTGGCTACTGTCTCCGAGTTTAAGAAGGATTATGTGAAACAATAAACACTCCTACATCAGGCTGCTATTAACGACTTTGCCAACTATTTTTATCAAATAAAATCGATGGCATACTCATTGCGGACTCAGTAATATGAAGTCCTGCACCTCTATAGATATAACACAACATGGCTAGTAGTAGCGAGAACTCAAAAATGTCTTATCTGAAAGTTTAAATGCCATAAATCAACAAAAATTTGGATCAGAAACGATAAAACTTTTTTCACGCATTTCACACAAAATGAAAAAAATCTGGAATTAAAACTTCAAACAGGTGTTGTCAATACTGGAATTTTATTTGAATTGGTTTCAAAACTTTCCCCCTACCTGCTGTGTGTAAACACTGCCTGCAGTTCAGCCGAAAAGTCCCTGAATTTTTGTCACATGACTGGCGGTCAGTTGTAGATTCTCGGTTGTGCTGAGAAGTTGTTTGTTTTTGCAAAATGCCAAAACTACAGGAGGTTTATTTTGTGGAGTCTTTGAATGAGACGTGCAGAAATAAAGTCATTTGGATCAAAATTCTAAGCGTAGATTTGCAGATCTGACAACTCTTTTGCCATTACAGTTCTGTTCCGTGGTGTAATTTTGGTGATTTCTTTTTTATAGATAACGTACTTTTTAAACCCACCGGTGGGTTTTAGGTTCAGAGGGTTAATATACTGGTGGCCATCTGACAAATAGAAACATTTCAGAGTTTAACACTCTTTTATGTGCTTCTTGAAGGCTTTTCATGTGATTAAAACATTTAAATTATTCTAATAGTGATAAAATTTTAATGTAATTTGTGTATCACTGATCATTGTTTCAAATGAAAACAAAAAACCACTACTAATTCTGAAGAAGTAGCCACAGTTCAGCTGTTGATTGGTCCTGAAGATCTGATTTCAACATCTCATCTTTACTCCAAATGCTCACTCTCATTAACCGCTGTCTTCGGACCGTTTGAGCTCCTAACGCTTAGGATGTGCTGTGAAATTCAATGTGATTACTGAAATAAAATTTCACCTTCTCGTTATGTCAGAACAACACAACTTAGGTTAAAAGTTGGCAAAGTCAGTCATTACTCAAGGAAAACAAACAAAAAAAAAAGATGCTGTGTGAAGGCAGTCTGTAGCTTTTGTCAGATATCTGATGGAGTCTGATAGGGAAACTGTTTTGTGAGTCGGTGGAGTTAAGACCTGCGTAATGGAGGTTTCTGATTGGATGCTGTGTTGGTTCTCACAGCAGTCCAGTGCAGACATCTCCTTCTGGTGTGGGATACGATTCTGCAGACAAATAAACATGAAATTAGAACTATATATAAAATTAGAGAAAATGCTAATCAAAACTGTGGTCGAGTAGATCATAAACAGACAATTAAGGCACTTAAACAATCCTTGCAGGCTGACAGGTTAGTTTGTTTCCCATTTTATACCTAATATTTATAAAATTATTTTTTACATTCTTTTCTGATATGCTGAGAAGCCTTAATAATACACAGAAATAATAAATCAGACTAAAATTGTTGATTAAATAATAATTGAAATGTCTGGTAAATTGAAATTAAAACAGTTAGCACATAATTACAGGTAATATCCAGGTTCAACTGTAGCTGTGGTCATATTGGGACTCATCAAAATGTTGCAAATGCTTCATTTGAACATACAATAATCTGGGATGCTTTCATCTAAGAAGATGTGAAAATACCACACTTTGATTGGTCAGTTGTTGGTGAACCTGCCTGTTACTGTGTTGGGTCCTCGTTTCCGTGGAAATCATCATCACGTCTCCCTCTCTTTCTTGACAGTGACATCTCCGCTTCCACCTCCGGCTCCAGACGCTGCTGCTGCTGCTGCTGCTGATGATGAAGCTGCTGCTGCTCCACTCGGTGCCCCAGATGCGGCTGCAGCTCCAGGCCCTGAACCGGCTCCAGATGCAGCAGCTGATGCAGCTCCTGCTCCTGCTCCACCGGTGCCCAGTATGGTGGAGACTTCTCCCTGCATGAAGGCCCAAGGGGGGCTGTTGGGGGAGTTATCCAATGGACAACGCTCTCCGCTGGGGCAGTAGACCTCCCCGTCACCTCGCCGACTCTGGATGTACACTCTGGTGCAGGGGAAGCAGAACCTACATGTGCAGGAGGTAAAGAAGCACAACAATTACTGGTTGTTTCAGCAACAATAACTTTTTTTGGTCTGTAAAATGTAATCACCAGAGTCTAAATTGCAGGCTTAGAAAAACCCTCCAGTTTCATTCACTTAAACATCAATCTACAAATTGTTTCGGTCTATTTACGTTACAATGCTATCTTAATAAGACAAAAATAAACAGAAAACACACAAACCTATGCCCCGGCACTGATGGACACTGAACAAAGTGCGTGTCTTCCAGCCTCTCGTGACACAAAGTGCAGGACAGAGTGTTTCCAGTTGAATGGGTGCTGTTGGCAGATGCTGATCCCAGCTCAGAGGCACCGCTGTGGGGTAACGCTGCAGCAGTGGTGGCCGCCTCCGCTGAGGTGCTGGATCCCAGGGGCTCCCCTCCAGACCTGGAGGTCAGGGGCCGCGGCTGCCTGGCTGGAGATGAGGCAGGTTTGGGACTCGTCTGGCTCACACCTCCAGCCATGGAGAAGGATGAAGAAGCCAGACTTGTGCTCTTGCTGGTGCTGCTTCCGGCTGCAGCCGTGTGGGCCTGCGTCTGGGTCTTGGGCTGGTTCTGGGATGAACTGAGCTCCCGCTCCAGCTCTGGAGTGATAAACGGGGATATGCCCATCCCCAGACCCAGCTGCCTGCGGCTCATCTCGGCCAGCACCGGCGCAGGGAAGATCATAGGGGTGCTCATAGGGGCTGTCCTGGCTGTCAGACCCGCCGGCATCCCCGCCAGCAGCCCATGAGGAATCCCTGCAATGCTTTGAGTCACTAGACTGGGGGGGATGGCGGCACCGAGCATGGGTCTCCGGCTGCTGCTGGGGCTTTGCCGGTTCACCTCTGGAGGCGGCTGCCCGTCACGGTGCAGCCCGTTAGGCGGCACACGAATAGCCGAAGTGGCGTTTTCTCCCCTTCCTCCCCGCTCGAAGCGGTCGCTGTGTGGCCTGCCTCCGTCCGCCGCCTCTCCCCGGGATGAGGTGCTGTGTTTATTGGGTGAGGGACCAGGTGACCTGACGTTCCCGTCCTGCATGCCGTGAGTCCGCTTCAGCTGTCGGGCGCTCGCAATTAGGAATTCAATCTGGTTTGCTCCCTCGTAGTTCACACAGCCCCGGCAGACCACCTCGCTGAAGTCCCACACCACAGTCCACGGCATCTTTGGCAGGTCGCACAGGTAGCACCACTGGCGCCTGGAGGAGGAGGGGGACGACATGGCTGGCTGGCCGCCTACCGAGCTAACCTGAGCGGGTCCAAAGAGCCAGCTAGCAGGCTAACGTGCTAGCACAGGTTAGCTGCGTTAACCTATTTAGCTTTGACAGGTGCACGCCCTCTCTTCGCCGCACAATTTCCGCCTTAACGGGCCTCACACAACTTTAAAACAACGTTAAACATCCTAAAAATGTAAAATTAGCTCAAACTTTTGGGTTGTTGTCGCTCTTTTGTCATATACTAGTTTTGTTTACCCACTTCGGCCTACTCTTCACTGCTGTCAACTGCTTCTCCGACGGACGCTGGGACGTTACGTAACCATCCGAGGGGAATTGTGGGAGTTGTAGTTTTGTCACCAGCTGCTGTAACCGCAAACCTTCTGAGGGAGCCTGTTCGCGGAACTACAGCCCAAAGTGGCACGGAAGTGAAGTCATTTCAGTTCGCAGTTCACGTTGTGTCAACACATGTGCGCCCGCCGCAGCCATGCGTTTTTAAGAAAGAAAACTTTTATTTGTTGTAGTTTGCGGTTATTTTAAAGCATAAAAATGCCAAAAGACATTTCGTCTTCATCGAGCGAAGATGAGGGAGACAGTCCTGCACCGGAAACACCGGCAAAGCAGAAACAAACCGGTAAGTTCATACAGTCATTCGCCAAGTTGGTTTAATAATGGTGGTTATTTAAAGTAAAAACGCCTTTTAAATGCAGCTTCAGGGGACAGCAGCCTACGACTGGCTTAAACCTAAGACTTGGATTTAACGTCTTTATTTTTTACTCTTGGGCTCCAGTTGGAATCAAGTTTTACAGGCAAGGACTGATATAATTGAAAACAGAGGATTTAAGATTTTTGACACAGTGGAGGATTAGCCTAGCCCAGAAATATTTACATTTTAACTTGATAACTGCACGGCAAGAGTAAACTAAATACAAAATGTGAGGCACTGTGCTTTAGGCGATGTAAGACCATCCCACTTTTTATTATATATTTAGCCACAGGGAGAACGCAGTGAGATTTATATAGCTAGATGTGTAATGGTATGTCTTGGAAATATTTGTTATTAGCAGTTTTATTTAATTGTAAGTTTGGATCAAATTGGACCATTTAAATAGACCAAGAAAAGAGATGCAGGTGCTTGTTAGGGGAAAATATTCACCCTTATAGTCTAATAACACAGCACCGTTAATAGTAGAAGGGGTTAGAAGCAGAATGGTCGAACCTACAAAAAATCCAAACTGAGCTTCATATAATTTCTGGAATATTTTAAGGTCTAGATTTTAGTGGTCTAACCCACAACCCAAATATAACATTACAGTAGCGCTTCCAATGTTAGACCATTCTGGAAAACACAAAACTTTGAACCCATTTTTCTCAAAAACTACAGATAGTGGGTTAGACCACTCTGCTTCCAAACCCTTCAATAATAATAACAATCATACTACTACTACTGCTAGTAGTACTACTAATAACAACAACAATAATTTTACCTAATCTGTTTACCTCATGAAAACACAGAAAATTCTGCATAATGAAATCCATCAACTTTGTTACTTTGCCTTCTGTTGCTTTATTATTGTAATTAAGGCTTCAGATTGACCATGTTCTGTATGTAGTAGCACATGTAAGCATCATGATATTAATCCTGAGAGTCTGTCCAGTCAGTGTTGCGCTAAATTTTAATTAACCCTGTGTTCTTCTGTGGTTATTTTATTGCTGAAATAATGACGATATGTTGCTTGCATCCACAGTGAAGAAGACCACCAAGTACCAGTGTCCTGCTGACTTTGTGTCGTTCTGCCATGAGCCCTGCAGCAGCACTCTGACCGACAGTCTGAAGAGCAGCAAGAATGAGCTGTGGCTCATTAAAGCTCCTGCCTCCTTCAGCCCAGAGTGGTGAGTTCAGTTTGGCCTCTTTTTCTCTGCTTTTTCTCTTCATCTGTCATGCACAGTTGAGATTTTACAAGAACATAATCAGAATGCTACCTCTTACCGGGAGATTTAGGTCATTATACTTTAATTGGGCATTTTGATATTAAATTTGCTGATATTTTCAGTCAGTTAAACACCTTTTAGCCTTCAGAAGCCCAAATACTGGCTGTGTGAAAATTCAGCCAATGTAGTTTGAATAGTGGAATCATATTCTACATTGTCTAAAAGTAAATTTCCTCTTGAGTCAAACTGCTTGAAGCATTTTAAGATACTAAAACCACTGTAGCAATAGTTCCTAACTTTGTAACTAGAATGTAAACACTTTAAAACACCAGTATCTTACTTTTTCCTTCATCTGTGGGCCCATACTTGTTGAAACACTATTTGCTGCACACTATTTTCACAGAAAAGACCCAATACTAAAATACTCTCAAGGTTTTAGTCTGTTTTCTAACTAAATAAATGTGGAGGAGGTGGTCAGTTGTCATAGTTACAGTGATGCAGTGCTGCTGTCTCGCAATGATTGAGAAATCTTAAACAAATCCGTGGATCCAGACTATAAGCCGCATCACTGCTAAAATATAATGAGGTGGTCCTTGTGTCATTTCTGACCTTCTCTGAGAACTTCATCCAGATCCGTTAGTTCGTTTTTGAGTAATGTTGCACACAGAAAGACAGACAGACAGATTACTATCAGTTAATATCAATTTAAAGTCTGCTAACATTAGCTGACGTTTGCCTTTTAAAGCATCATTTAAAGTATGACTGTAGCAGCAAAAAGAGAGTTTTGAGTGCACAGTTATTGCTAAATAATTGAAATTTGCATTTTTTTTCGTGGGGAAATGTGTCTTTAGAGTTACAATGTATGTTTTTAAATATTCCTATGGCACTTTATGTGAAAGCATAAGCAATACGACAGACTCAGTATGAAGCCAGCAGGTGGAGCTGCACATCAAGGTCAGTCTGAAGCTTTAGAAATAATGATGGAGTTGCTCTAAAGTTCATGTGCATGCTGAGAATGATGCCAAACGCCGCTTTTCCTCTCTCCTTCCAGTTTCAGTGGCATCAAGGTGCCTCTCTCCGGCCTCCAGACCCTGAAGGTTCCTGCTGCAGACGGAGTGCAGACGGCGAGTGGGCAGCAGATCTACAGCGTCCTAGCCTCCACCCACGGCACCTCGGAGCTCCACCTGCTCACCAGCGATAAGCGGTCGTCAGACAGCATGAGGTTGGCTCCGGCTTTCTCCGGCCTGCTGAACGTGTGCGAGAGTTACGGGGACAGCAGCACCAACCAGAGCCCTCAGGTGATCCCCGCCGCCCCGGCTCCCTCCATCCCACCAGGGCTCAAACAGAGATTCCACCCGTTTGGCAGTAAAACCCCGACGCTGACCGTAGAGGACGAGGCGGACGGAGCCGCCTTCAGGCCTTCAACTCTGAAAAGACCCGTAGATGAGAAAGAAGAAGAGGAGGACGAAGAGGAAGGGAGGAAAAAGAAGAAGAAGAAAAAGAAAGAAAAGCGGATAAAGACGGAGCTGGAGGAGGAAGCGGTGAAAGTGAAAGAGGAACCTGCAGTGGAAGCTGAGGAAGAAGCGCCGCCCGTGCAGGAGGGCGAATATTCAGAGGAGAAGAGGAAGAAGAAGAAGAAAAAGAAGGACAAGGAGCGAGAGGAGGTGGAGGAGGCAGAGGTGACAGTGAAATGTGAACCAATGGACACTTCATATGATGACGCAGCGGCGGAAGGTTCAGGAAAGAAGAAAAAGAAGGACAAGCAGCGAGAGGAGGTGGAGGTGAAACATGAACCAGCGGACACTTCCTACGATGACGCAGCAGCAGAAGGTTCAGGGAAGAAGAAGAAAAAGAAGAAGAAAAGCAAATCTGGCGACGACTAGTGTGATGTCACTTTGGCTGTTTGATGTTTGCTTCTATTTTCTGTTTATTCCTGACCTCATGAGTCTGTGTGGGAGACGCTTTACAACTAATTTACTCCAGCTCGTTGATGGATTGCATAATGCAAGACTTTGGCAGGACGTTGTGTTCAGAAAAAACAACAGAACACATCATGAATCAATTGAACGGTGAGATGAATTATAAGGTGGATTCATTCCAGCATCCTTTAGGCCAATGTTCCTTTAATTCTCAGCTCAGAAAGTGATAGTTTTCCACATGAAGGTTTCAGCTGCAGGCATCAGCGACTACATGAGTAATAAGAGCGTCCCGAGTTTCTGCGTGTTTCTGCCAGTGTCTGTCAAGTTGTGGTGCATTTTTATCGGCTTATACTCGACGGCATGTTTCTGTGTTTATTTACACGACCAACGTCGATGGTTTGGCAGCAGGTTCAGAAAACCAGAGTCGATATAAAAGATGGAATAATGAGCCGGTGTCACGAGAGATTTGTCATCACTTGTTTTCTAAATGGTCTGTACTGGAGATGGTGTTTGTGTGCATATAAAACACATGTTGCAGAATAAACTCTGAAAGTGATTAAAGGACGTGAAATGAAAAAAACGTGGCGTGTTTGTCCTGCAGTTGGGCCTTTTTGCAAAAGTCTACAGCAACATTTTCCTCTCATGTCTCGTCAGAAGCTGTGATTTCAACCAGAAGGAATGAAACTTGATTTTGTGTCGTAACTCCGACTGCGGCTTGTATATTGTGGAACAACGAGAAAGTGTGTTGGTTTCTAAGGACTCCGTGAGGTCAGGCACAAGTGTGTATCAGATAAACTGACTTTTTCTGTGCACAATAATTTTCTGAATGAACCGTGAAGTAGCATATTCTACAATACAGTGTGTGGTTTTTTTTTCTGCTGCTGGCCTCAGTAATCTAAAATAAAATTGTTCAGATTTATTTATTGGCACAAACCTTTTATTTTCCTCTGATGCAGTAAAGTTTTCTCTCTAAACTCAGCTGTAGGAAATTATCTTTGGTGCGTATGAACTAAAACTAAGCAGGAAACTCTTTAGCCTTTCTTGCTGTGTTGTAACTGATTCTTTTCTTTTGTCCTTTAGTCCTTATGTTTTATTGCGTTGTATTGCATTTTATTTTAGCTGTGCAGCCATTAGGATCATCTCTTGTTTAGACTTTAACACCACGGCAGACTCTTAATCAATGTAGAAAACTTACTATGAAGCCAACACTCATTCACATTATTTTTACCCTTTATGCATTTTTTTTAACAGATGGAGAGCTCAGATTTGGAGCTTTGAGTGACTCCTGGATGCTTTACAGTGTGTTCAGACTGAGTTGTTTTAGCATTTTAGCATTAGCTAGCGTGAAAAGCAAGTAGTTGTGATCATGTGTGTTCAGTGCATCCGTTTTGTATTGCCTCTGATCTAAACCTTAAATTGTGTGGATGTTAACTATATATTGCATCTGAATTCTTTTTCTTCTTGGCCTTCAACTCTGGCTGTGTTGTAAGTTTGACTTTTATTTATTTTTGTCCTCCAGTCCTTGTGTTTTATTGCGTTTTATTTGAGTTGCGCAGCATTTTGGAGCAACTCTTAACACCTCGACTGACTCTTAATCGATGTAGAAAACTGTCTTTGAGGACAAGATGACCCGATTTGGAGCTTGAAGTGACTGTTGGAGGCTTTACAGTGTGTTCAGA
Source organism: Amphiprion clarkii (assembly GCA_027123335.1). Classification (NCBI taxonomy): domain Eukaryota; kingdom Metazoa; phylum Chordata; class Actinopteri; family Pomacentridae; genus Amphiprion; species Amphiprion clarkii. Next base: position 32,334,684 of record CM049575.1, on the reverse strand, counting down.
CTGAGCTGTTTCAGCATTTTAGGATTAGCTAGCATGAAAAGTAAGCAGATGTGACCATGTGCAGTCAGTGCATCCATGTTGTGTTGTCTGATCTAAATCTTAAATTTTGTCTATTGCATCTGAACTCTTTTCTTTTTAGCCTTTATCTCCTGTTGTGTTGTAACTTTGATGCTTTTCTATGACTTTTATTTTATTTTGTCTTCTAGTCCTTGTGTTTTATTGGTTTTTATTTTAGTTGTGTAGCACTTTGGATCAACTCTTTGTTTGACTTTGGACTTTTAACAGTGCAGCTGTTTCTTAATCGATGGATAAAACTGTCTATGAGGCCAATATGATCCAATTTGGAGGTTTAAGTGACTGTTAGAGGCTTTACAGTGTGTTCAGACTGAATTGTGTTAGCTTTGTAGCACTAGCTAGCATAAAAAATAAGCAGGTGTGGTCAGTGCATCCATGTTGTGTTGCCTCTGACTGATCTAAACCTTCAAGTTTGTGGATATTAACTGTATATCTTGCATCTGAACTCAAACTATGCAGGGAACTCTATATAGCCACAATCTGTTGGCATCCTAAAAGTCATATTTAGAGAATATTATATATCTTCACAAAGTCTTGCCATTAAATTCTTCATTGCTGGATCCTCACTCTGCAAATCTCTTCATTTGCACCAACAGTTTAAAGTTCCCTTCTTTCGGCTGCAGCAGAACTAAGCTTTGCCTACAGGTAGATGGCGCCACAGTCCAGATTGTGTGCAGTATTAACCAGCAGCCTTTCAACAACCTCTTGGTTTCTTTATCTGCATGCTGCTGTTCATTTGAACTGATCTAACGCGCGTCTTCCGCCGCTGTCCAAATGCACAAAGAGGGGATTTATAATATTTCCGTTTTCCGGCAGAATCTTCAGATCTCGGTGACACTCAGGTGAAAAATCTCGGTCCAGGCTGTGCTTCGTCCTCCCCTCCTCCCTCCATTCACTCTGGCTGCTCTGCACCGGAGTGTGGTCCTGTTTCTTAATGAGCTCCGGCACCTCTGCTGCTATCAGACTCTCACCATCTGTAGTAACCCCCTGCACATGCTGCTGCAAGGCTTATTGATCCAGCCTCACCAGTGCATCCACATATCTCGCCCTTTTTCTGCCAGATTCAGATTCCATCCGAATCACGACAGAGATTAAAAATGAAACCTCAACACGCTTTCTGCTGAGTGAATTTGACACGATTTGCCGCCATGACCTCTAGTTTTTAAAAAAAAAAAAAATTTTTTTTGGCTTAGCAGCAGCCATTAAAGCAGAGAGCCGCAGATGTCAGATGCTGGATGAAGCGTTTCTCTGTGAGTCGCATCTAATGCCAAATTTCTGTGTATCCTCACAGGTGTGTTGAATGTGTGTGTGAGTCTTCAGGCCTGACTGAGTGGATTCATACAGCATATCTGTGTGTGTGTGTGTGTGTGTGTGTGCAGCTGCCTGAGCTTAAAGTCAGTGAAATTAAAAATTATTTTCACTGTTTAGCTAAATCTGCTTCACATGCTTCTTTCAGCGCAAAATTAATCAGTTTCTTGTGTTTTTAGCTTGACGTCAGTTTTTTCTTACTAAACCTCAACAAATACAAGATAAATGTTGAATACAATTCCTGTCTTCCTGTGATTTCCACAGTTTACACTAAAAATTTAGTTCTTAATGCCCCATTTTGTTATATATAGAAAGAGAACATTCATCTTTGATTCAGAAAATCCCAATTTACACGTGGGGTTCCTCAAGGCTCCATTCTGGGCACAGTTATCGTCACTATATATGCTGTCCTTGGGGTATATTTTTAAGACAAACAATTAAAATACAAAATATATTTGCCTATAAAAATAAAAAGTAAAGACTCAGTGCAGCCCTCAGTGATTATAATTCCTGTCTTCTTGTGATTTTTGATTGTTTATACAACAAAAATTTCATTCTGTTATGCCCAGTTGTTGTTGTAGTTGTGTTTAAAAACACCAAATTCAGCTTGAGTTCAGAAATTCATAATTTACCTGTGGGGTTCCTCAAGGTTCCATTCTGGGCCCAGTTATCTTCACTATATATACTGCTCTTGGGGTCCATTTTTAAGACAGAAACAATTAAAATACACAATATATTTGCCCCCAAAAAGTAAAGACTCAGTGCAGCCCTTATGGATTATAGTTTCTCTCTTGTTGTGATTCCTGATTGTTTATTTCATAAAAATGCACTTCTGTTATGCCAAGTTGTTTTATATAAAAGCACCAAATTCAGCTTGAATTCGGAATATCCTAACTTTCTTGTGGGGTTCCTCAGGCCTCCATACTGGGCCCAGTTATCTTCACTATATATGCTGCTCTTGGGGTCCATTTTTAGGACGGACACAATTAAAATACACAATCCCATAAAAATAAAAGACTCTTAGTAGACTGCTTAGAAGATACAACCTGGATGGAGCTAAACTTTCTCAATCTTAATGAAAATAAGACAGAGATCATGTTGTTTGGTCGACTGGACCTTTTGGCTCTTTGGCTTCGTCCAGTCGATGTTTTACGAAAACGCTGGAGTAATTTTCAGCAGCTACTTCAAATTTGACCAACAGATCAACTCAAACAGGCTTTTTTTTGAAGGTGAAGGCCTTTCTCTCTCCCGAAGACTGTGAAAAAGTTGTTCATGCCTTTATTGCTACTCAGACTTCTGTAATTTCTTGTATGTGGGCGTAAAGCTGTCGCCTCTGCAGTTGGTACAAAACGCAGCTGCTTGTTTTCTAACAGGAGAATGAAAGCATGATCACATAACACCAGTTTTGGCCTCTTTCTACATGTTTTTTTGTCCATTTCAATCATAACTTCAAGGTTTTCTTGCTTGTTTTGTAAGGCTTTCAGTGTACTTATGGCACCTCGTGTAGCAGAACTCTTGCACCATCGACCAAACAGATGTTCCTCGATGTTCTTAAATCGAGGCATAAAAATACAGCTACTAATTTTTGGAATAGTTTTTCACGTATGAAATGCCAAGACTTGTGAAACGTTTACGTCCATCTCTTCTCAATGGCATTTCATTCAAATAGACAACTGACTATTTATTATTGTGTTGTAACTTTGATTTTTGTTGACTTTTATTTTGTCTCCTAGTACTTGTGTTTTATTGCATTTTATTTTAGTTGTGTTGCCTTTTGGTTCACATCTTGTCATTTTTAAAATATGCTTAATAAATATATTTGACTTTGACTTAATTAAATGCGACGGCTGACTCTTAATCGGTGGAAAAAGCTGTCTATGAAGCCAATATGACCCAAAATGTAAAGAAATATTGCTTCCTTAATGGAACATTGATTCACATCAGTACCTTTTTTTTGGTGTTTTTTGCAGATGAACAGCTCTGATTTGGAACTTCAGTGACTATTAGAGCAAACATGGCTTCACAGTGTGTTCAGACGGAAGGGGGAAAGCTCCTTTTGTGTCGTGTTAATTGCATTAATTTGGCTGCTGATGACTTTTGGCAGATTGTGTTTGCCCCAAACAGACAGCATTCTTAATGTACACATATTAGCTGTAGCTTGCATGAAACATATGTACAGAATATGTGTGCATCTGTGTTGTGTTGCCTCTGACTGATCTGAGTTCACAAAAACTCCTTCCTCGGTTTTCTTAATATTAAAGCATATGTCTGTTATTAACACAAAAGTACATCAGTTTGACGGGTGCAAACTGTATTTTTTACATAAAATAAATGCAAAATTCTCCATGTTACTTGGTACTCCGCCTATGAGGCGGAGCCTTGGCAGTTATGTGACGTTGGTCTGCGTTGGTCTGTCTGTCTGTCTGTCTGTCTGTCTGTCTGTCTGTCTGTCTGTCTGTCTGTCTGTCTGTCTGTCTGTCTGTCTGTCTGTCTGTCTGTTAGCAACATTACTCAAAAACAGATCAACTGATTTGGATGAAATTTTCAGGGAAGGTCAGAAATGACACAAGGACCAACAGATTAGGTTTCGGCAGTGATGCGGCTTATAGTCTGGAACTATGGATTTGTTAAAGATTTCTGTATCACTGCAAGATAGCTGCATGGCATTACTGTAACTATGACAACAAGTTAACGCTACATCAGCTGCCTGCTGATGGTCACATGATTCCGATCCTACTACAAATCGACTGTTGCGGACTTATCAGGACTTAAATTATTCAAGGAATAATGGATTAAAGTGTGGGGGTGTTTCCGAGTCCCATCACCTGCTAAATATTTAGGTCACGCGATTTGGGTACATCTATATTAAATGCCCACATTCTATAATGCCGTGATTTCTGTCACAGTTTTTTTTCAATATTTCAGTCATCAGAAATAATACGACTGAGCAGCTTTGGTGGAGTACTGCACTCTGCTTTTCTGTTATAAATATTACGGCATGTTTCCATTATCAGCACAATAATATGTACATTTAACTGTGAAAAAAATGTTATTATTTTGGAGAAATAAATGCAAAAAGTAGCTTTTTCCCACTAAATAACTGTGCAAGAGTAGGGAAATGTATTTTGTCAAGAGAAAAAATTTAAAGCAAATACAGTTTTATGGTGATTCAGTGTTATATCAACTGGATCAAACTGTTTTAGAGATTTTACCATCATGGATTGACAATTTTTGGCTGTAAAATGTACAAGCATTTTTCACAGTGTAGTTAACTCATAAATGTGGAGTTTGACAACAGAAATGAGTAAATTAGCCAATTAGAGTAAAGACTCATTAAGGGCTAATATGAAATTGCATGTGGAGGTCTTTATAACGAGATGTTTTGCAGCTGAAATGTTTTCAGCTCAGCTCGTCCAAATGGAAATTCTTCTTGCTTTTCCAATTCTGAAAAAAAAATTTTATGCCAGAAACTGAACCAGAAATGTAGAAACTAGTTTAACTAGTCACTAAAGAACTGGTATTTATTAACATCCTGTTCCCCCTCAGGGACGATCTAATGGCCATTATGGTGCAGAATAGTGCAGGAGCTGAATAAAGCATGAGCCGGTTTCCAGGCAGAACATCATTTATGCATCTTGTTATGTATTTTTCCTTAATTTCTGGATATTTCATTGTGATTGCATCAGTAATAATGTGTGTGTGAGTGTGTGTGTGTGTATATGTGTGCAGCAGTGTGGTCAGGAGGATGCTCGTCTAATTTCCGTCACATTTAGGATTCTCTATCAGCCGAATTTCATGTTAAAAACACAGAGGAGCTCGTAGAATTAAAATCTTCTTGCAGCCATTACTGCCACATTTAGTGTTTTAGTCTGACTGGTCATCACTTAGACTTTCTAAAGAAAGAAGGAAAAATAATTGGGTTCTTTTTAGAGAAGCGGGTCGCTGACCAGTAGATTCAAATTAGTACAACTGCTGGGAAAATTGGGAGTGGAAGGGAAGGTGAATATGTAATGGTCTCTGCTTCCTTGACAACCTCTCTGAAGTAGCAGCGAGTAGAGCTTTAACTCTTAAACTGAGCTGTCCAGAAGTTCTACTGAGAGTCCTGCAGGTGCGACTGTGTTCACCTGGTTTAATTACAGGAAAAAAAACCTCAACAACTCTGCTAGTTTTGAGGTTTTGACCCCAGTTTTGTTTCCTCTTCACCTGAGCCATCAACCAAAAACAGGCAATAAATTAGAAGCCAACAGCCGAAGGGGTTAGGGAGACGTTTAATGGCGTCGGCCTGATTATGTAAGGTGAATCATCGTGGCTCCTTCCCAAAGCTGCCTCGTCGCCTCCAGCTCTTCACCGCAGAGTGTCACTTCACATGAAGTCACACCTGCAGCTGTGGAGGATGTTCACTCTGTAAACGGAGGCTGTAAACAAACAGGTAAACTCTGAACAGGAAGCAGCATCGCAGAGGAGGTCGAGAGTCTCTCTTCTCGCCCAGCTGATACCAAATTATAGTAATAATTGTAATCATTTTTTTGTGTAGCACAAAGTGCTTTACAATAAAACAAATTCAAATGAATGTCTGCCAGGTGGCGCTATGACTGTGACTATGAATGTCATCAGGACCAGAGTCTGATCACACATGTAAAATCTGAGGCAGACTGGACCATGTAGAGTCTAGTTAGACAGCACTTCCTGTTTCATGGCGAAATGTCAGAATTCCCCCGGCCACCATTTCTACGCCCTCAGACTTTTGCGGGGCATTTTGCTAACTTTTGATCCTGGCCAAATTTCAGCTCTTTCTGGGTTACCCTATTTGAGTTGACTTTCAGTCAGACTCAGCTGTAATGTCGAGCTGATGAGGACATAGTTTAAAAAAAAAAGCAAGCAGCAACGTTGAAATGAAGCTATAAAGTGAAATTATGAAAATATTAGCATGTTGGTAAAGATATTTCTAACATCCTTTATTTATTTTCATGTCTGCCAGAGCAAAGTATTTAAGTAAAATTAACTTGTTCTGGTGCATCTGCAGCATAAATACACGAGTTCAGGAGGACAAAAGAGCTCACAGAGCTTTATGAGGCTGATATTTCACTAAAATCTCTTTAAATTTTAGTGGTTATTCACTATTCAGTAATTGAAACATCTTGTAAAATGTGTTTACTATCTACAGCCCCAGGTACTTGGTGGTAGAAAGGAAAAGAGGAGCAAAAGTGCTTTTGATTTTTAGCACTAAACTCTTTCTTAATGCACCTGTTTGTGGTGATAAAACCTGATATTAATCTTGACGAACACTCATATCAATGAAGAAGCCTTTAGAATAAAACACGTGTTCATGAATCATTGAGCGACTTGTGAAACGCATCATTCTGCCTCCATCGGAGCTGCAGTGGTTGTTATTCTGGACGCATCTTTTATGGAGGAGACAATAATGTGATGCCACAGGTGCTCAAGCTCCTCTCAGGGAAGCTCATAATAACTTATTTGTAGAGCACTTTTCGGAATGCTTCAAAGATTGTTTACGTGAATTTAAATAAGGTCATAGAAAACAGTAACAAATGTTGAATTGGTCACGAAACGGCCGTGGAAAGGTGAGTTTTGAGCAGATCGGTGGAGTCTCAGGAGAGAATATTCTGTCGTCCAGGTCCAGAGTTTGGTCCTGAGTGGTGCAGACAGAAGTTTGGCTTCAGAGGAGCAGGGATTGTGGTGATGGAGCAGATTTGTGGAAGGTTTCGTGAGTGAAGATAAAGACTTTGAGATGGAGGAAAAGGAAGCAGTAGTGATGTGGTCACATGAGAGGCGTTCTGGATGGACTGGAGTTGATTTTAAAGATGCACGATAAACAATGACGTTGCTGTAGTTAATTCTGAGGGTGATAAAGGTGTGGATCCACTTCTGCAGCAGAGAAGGAAAGTACAAGCTTTATTTCTGGGAAAACAAGCAATTTCTGTTGATTTGACTGTTTCATGGCTCCTGACACTGTGAGGAAATAGATTTTTTCATTTGATTTCATTTTTGAAAATTGTTTTTCTTTGATTCTTCTTGATTTATTAATTGGGGCAATATTGGAAACGAGAAGTAGAATACCAACAGAAAGATTCTGTTCTCACCCAACTGTTGTCACATAATAATCCAGAAAACGGCATCACAAAGTGCTTTACAGTGAAGTACATAATAGAACAAATTAAAATAGTCAAGTCAAGATGGGTTTCTTTTGTCTCTCCAGCATAAAAAGCCAACAAAATAATGTAACAAGTTTAAATACTGAAGTTAAAACCCTGTAGTGTTATTTATGGTGTGATTTTGCCAGAGTAATTCACATATTAAGGAATAAAACCCTTCATAAACGATGTAAAACACTACTTTACCTGACTATAATGCATATTAAAGCTGAAATCTTCCAATGTTTTTAATTGACTTGTTGATGTAAAACCATATTTGAGAAGCAGAATATCAGTGTAGATGTTGTGGATGTGATGTCCTCAGTGGATTCAGCTCGGTCAGACTGTATCTTAGCAACAGATGAATGTGTTGGTGCTCTTGAACGCTCGTCTGTCGCTGTTCAGCTCAGAGGTCGGCGGGTCAGAACTCAGTGAAGCAGGTTCACTTCATGTTTATGAAGCACAGACTGACATTTCACCGACCGAGCAGCTGAACGCAAGACCTCACCGCTTTCTGGGTTCATATTTACTGCTTTTATAGCAAAACTAGTCAGTCATTTTCTTACATTGTTGATTAAAATTGTCCATAATAACATGCAGGTCAACATCTGGGTACAAAAAAGGTTCATTATGTGTCAAATCATCATATTTTTAAGACATTTTGAAACTCAGAACTCTACTCAGATCAGAATATTTACCAATATTATTGGTTCACTTATAAAAGTCTCTTCATTTTTGTGACCAAGTGTTTCATATTAAACACTATTCTACATGTTTTTTGCATTATTATGACTTGTAGCTTCATATGGTTCTGAAAATATCACCAGTTGACTTCTGCATCAATTTTTATGTTTAATCATGCTCAAAAATGCGAGTTTTCATGACATATTTCAACTCACCCATTATCTGAGGCTATTTGATCTGTTTGTCTGATGTTGCAGATTCTGAATTAACGTCATAATAAGAAATAAGTGTGAACATTTCAGGCTTTTATCTTTAATAGTTCCTGAGATATTGTCATTCAAACATCGTTTCAGACTTGTCTGTGTGACAAAATATGCTATAAAAACGGACAGTTATCTCAAAAAGTACTTCATATATTCATCAAAATTTCATTTTAAATATATATAATTTATGATAAATAAAGCTGAAAGTAGATCAGAGATGGTGGAGCAGAAGGGAGCTGATGATTTGAGATGGAATAACCCAACATTTAACAGTTACTTCACTGTTAAATCACTGATGGACTTTTACCTGTAGAGGGAAACAGCGTCTGCAGCATTAGCATGATTGTTTACGTACTTGCTTGTGTATCTGGGGGATTACAACATATAAACATACATCCACTAGGAGGCAGATCACAACCTAATTATCACTGGCCAGAATAACAGTGTCTTCCATGTGAACTTCAACTTCTGTGCATTAAAGTGAATGACCTGCTGTACAGAAAGCTGTCAGAGACCAGAGGGAATCCGGATAAATGTGTTTTAAAGGAGATTTTTCTTACAAGAATGGCTCAAAGAAAGTGACACCTGCGAAATATACGCAAGAGATTTACTTTAATCAGATCAAATGTATCAGAACTAATAGGAAATGACAGCAGAGTGTGGAAATCGGCAACATAAGCAGAGTTAGCAGTGAGGGAACGTGTCACATGTGGAGGTGTTGGAGGTAAAAAAGACGAGGGATGCCAGGTGGAAGAGGAGAGGGAACACATTTACCAGGTTTTGTAGAACAGGTGATCCTCTGAGGCAGATAAAACCACCTTCACATGGATGGATGGACGGATGGATGGATGGATGGATGGATGGATGGATGGATAGATAGACGGATGGATGGATGGATGGATGAATGGATGGATAGATAGACGGATGGATGGATGGATAGACGATGGATGGATGGATGGATAGATAGATGGATAGATGGATGCATGGATGGATGGATGGACGGATGGATAGACGGATGGATGAATGGATGGATAGATAGATGGATAGATGGATGCATGGATGACGGGTGGATAGACGGATGATGGATGGATAGACGGATGGATGGATGGACAGATGGACGGATGGGTGGACGGATGGATGGATGGGTGGACGGATAGATGGATAGATGGATGATCGATGATAGATGGATGCATGGATGGATGGATGGACGGATGGATGGATAGATGATAGATGATGGATGAATGGATGGATGGATAGATGATGGATGGATGGATGATAGATAGATTTTTATAGTGTACTTAGACTGTTTAATACTGTTTGTCATTGTAAATACCAGCAATTTTGCACCTTTATTGTCACTTCCAGCATTTTTTGCACATTATTTCTTCCACCAGCACAATTTGAATGTTAATTCCATGTTCTTTTGCACATTGGTTTCCGTATTTTTCTCAGATGAAACATGTTAATGCTGTTATTTTTAATGTATATACCAGCAATTCTGCACTTTTATTGTAAATACCAGCAACTTCTGCACCTTATTTCTTCAGAACAAAAGCACAGTTTGCACATTAATTGCACATTATTTTGCACACTGTTGTCTTTATTTCTCTTAATTATACTACTGGATACCTTGAATTTTCCCGAGGTGATGAATTAAGTATCATTCATGATAGAAGAAGATGAGGAAACAGTGTGCAAAAGAACATGCAATTAACATGCCAATCTTACCCAAGAAATAAGGTGCAAAAATTGCTGGTATTTACAAAAAAAGGTGCAAAAATAGTTGTTTTTTACAATAAAATAGAGTGATAGAAAGGTGCATAAAGGTAGAATGTGGAAACAGAGCCAGTAGTCAGTATATTGGTCAGGATGAGTGGTTTTATTGAGTGTTAAGAAGCTGCTTTAAAGGGAACAAACTGGTGTTTTCTCATCTTGACAATCAGGAACATTGTTTGAGCAGAGCTGATCCATCACAGCGAGGCTCTGGCGGAAGGTTCCGGAGGTCAGATGTGAGCCGAGGCTTCGCAGTAGCCTCCGTCCACAGACAGCCTTTTTATCTCACACCTGCCGGCGCTGTAATGCATTACGCCGTCCGAAGGTACCTGACTGATGCAATATGCGTCCGTCTGGGCTGGGTGCAGGTTCTGCTGCTGTGTGTCGGCTGCAGGAGGAGGATGAATAATAAATGCAGTCTGAAGTTTGGAGCCAACGTGTTCAGACTACTGAGCAGAGCCGAGGCCTTTCTGCTGCCCGGCCGAGTCGATGCCAATGATAAGATTTGGAGAGGAGGAGGGAGGTTTTTTCTTTTTTTTTTTTTTTTTTAGATGGGGGTGGTGTTGTAGGGGTAATGAATCGGAGAACCAATTCTCGCCTCCCTTCCCTCCCCTCCCTCCCTCCCTCTGCAGTGGTCTCTCTCTCTCTTTGCTTTTTCCTCTCTTTGCTTTCTTTTTCAACCAGCGCGCCTCGCTCCAGCCAGCCTGCGGCAATGTGAGCGTTACCATGGCAACGCGGACCTGCCAAGGACCACGGCGATGGAGAGGGAGGGAGGGAGGGGTGCAGCTCATCAATGTCTTACAGTCCCCCTTCCCCCTCCCCCATCCGACACACACACACACACACACACACACACACACACACACACACACACACACACACACACACACACACACACTCTGCAGGCATGCTGTTGAAAGCACAAACATCACAAAGGGCTCGAGCCTAAAAATCTGCAGCAGAGAGACTGAAACTCTGCTGTGTGGCTCCTCCTTTGCTCTTTTTTCCCCCGTTTGACTTTACTTTTCTCTAATAACAAAACACCTCATCTATCTATCTATCTATCTATCTATCTATCTATCTATCTATCTATCTATCTATCTATCTATCTATCTATCTATCTATCTATCTATCTATCTATCTATCTATCTATCTATCTATCTATCTATCTATCTATCTATCTATCTATAATCATCCTAGTGGTCTCACACATTTAAGAACAATAATGAAACCAACATGTAAAAGAATGTGCAAATCATGTTGGTTGAAGAAATGAAGTGCAAAAAAATTGCTGATTTTTACAATAAATGTGCTAAAATTGCTGGTATTTATGATTTTAAAAAGCATTAAAAAAGTCAACATACAGTGTAAAAATGTAAATATAATAAGCATCTATCTTGAAATTGAAGGTTTCCAGTAGCTCACACATTACATTTAAGAAAAATAAGGAAACCAATGTGCTAAAGAACGTGCAAATGGTGCTGATGAAGAAATAAGCTGCAAAAATTGCTGATATTTACTGTAAAGTAGCAAAACTGCTGGAAATTACAATAAAAAAGAACATTAAAAAGTGGTACAGTATAAAAATATCTATGAAAAACAAGGGAAAAAATGTGCAAAAGATATGAGCAATTAATGTGCAAATTGTTCTTTTTGAAGAAATAAGATGCAAAGATTGATGACGTTTACAATAAAGGTGCAAAATTGCTGCTATTCACAATAAAAAAACAGCATTAACATGTTACATTTAAGAAAAATAAAGTCACCAATGTGCCAAAGAACATGGAATTAATACGCAAATAGTGCCGGTCAATGAAATAAGGTGCAGAAATTGCTGGTATTTCCAATAGAAAATGAGTATTTAAAAGTCTAAAAATAGAAACCATAATAAGCATCTATCTATCTATGATATAATAAGGCTTTATTGATGCTTCAGTGGAGAATTTTGCATTGTTCCAGCAGTGGAGCAAGAATTATGAGTAAAAAAAAATAAAAAATGAACCAAACATACGCTAGTTTAGAAAGTCTGCATTCTTCTACATGAAGAAGAAACAACTTACTACTTGCATGATGCTCTCTGTAATCATTCTTAATGAAATGACAGTGTTGTAAGAGAACGCACTGCTGTTCCTGTGCATGTTTGTGCAGCTTTCGGTTCATTTCCAGCTGCAGCTCCTCTAATAAGTGCCTGTGCTGAGACTGAAAGGGTGACACGGATCGATGGCTGGATGTATGAAGCTCTCGTGCACAAACTGACATGGAAACGCTTTTGATTGCGCCTCTTATTTTCCCCTCGCAGACAAACGGAGGGCGAGCTGCTGTTTGTGCGGCGCCTCTGAACAAACGTGTGTGACATTGCAGAGCAGATATGAAAGGCTGCGGCAGCCCGTCCACAGACAACCCTTACCGCACCAACAACTTGATTGCATACTAATGTTTTGCTATGACGCATATCCCTCCTTTTTTTCTTCTCTTCCGAGTCAACTTCCCTCCCTGTTTTTTTCCCTCCCTCTTCCCATATCTCCCTGAGCTTCTCTCCCTCCTCGTCTCAATTATTTCCATACGTCTCCCTCCTGTCTTTCTTCCTTCCCTCCCACTTTGCTCTTCATGTTGTGTGGCAGTGATATGGCACCGAGCTGCTGCTGCTGCTGCTGCTGCTGCTATATTACCCACCCACCACCTCTGCAGCGGCGACAAACAGGAATTCAACCTCATGGGCCAAAATGACACAAAAAAATCGCTCGTTATTCAATCAAACGCGTCAGAAAGTGGTGAAAAGTGTCCGCCACTGTGCCCCCAGATGCCAGAATCACACCTGTGCAACAACTTACACATCAAATCATGTCACTGTGTCCTTGTTTCGCGTCTTAAATGTTAACAGATATTACAGTTTTGCAATAAAAACACCACAAATCCTCACATTTCCTGAAACAGGTGAATGTTTTCTCAGTCAGGAAACGTGACTCGACAATTAAAGTCAGCGCCAAACAATTAATGGAATCCAAGTTTGCCAGGTTGTCCTCTCTGAAGGCATCGATTCAAGATGTTTGCTGCTCAACATACGGAAGTTAAAGATCGTGTTTTAGTGCTCTGTGAATGTAGCACGTCTGCTTTTCTGAGGCAGAGATTAGCTCTCATAGATTTTAGGATTTTGCTCTTTTTTTCCTTAGCTGCAGTGAAATCTTTAACAGAACAAGTAGCAGAAAGCAGAACAGATCTTTTTCACAAACAGACACCCCTGCGAGGAAGTTCTTCTCAATCACTTCAGACAGACAGAAAAAGTCAAATGCTAGAGCGGCGGCGAACGCTGTGCGAGACGGTGTGATAGGCTGCACGGAGAATCTGTTGCTAAGCTCGCTGTGAACAAACCAGTCAAGTCTGACATATGTTTCCAAAGCAGCCCTCTTAGCAGCTTGCAGCAGTTGCCATGGAAACCCCAATGCCATTTCCCCCCATTGTTTGGACCGCTCGATATCCTGAAAGCTTTTTTCAGACTCCTGGTATATTAAAGCCCGCAAGACCGACAAATAGAGACGCCTTTTTTTGTGTGCAGTTTGTCGGTGTGTGATTGTACTGTATGTGTGCAGGGTGTGTATGAGTATCTGAGTTGTGTAATGCTGTGTGTGTGTGTGTGTGTGGGTGCAGGGTCATCTTCAGTCAGCGACAAAGGAAGACGTCCTTCATTTGACCTTCACGGTGAATACAGACGTGAACCGAGTCTTTGCTGTTGGAAGAGCTGAGTTGGATGGAAAAAAAATGATAAAATATGTTCAAAAACATCCTCCCTTTCTTCTAGTCGTTGTTCAACTGAAGTGCTTCGTCCTTTTTTGTCAGTTTTTTCCTTCTAAACTAAGCACATTGAATCCTTCCATCAGCTTCAGACTCAACATCTGCTGTAAAAACTTTGTGATTTTGACACATTTTAGCTGCAGACACATGAAATTTTGCATTTTTTTTATTGTTATAATCTGCTATGTTTGAAATCTTTAATTAAATCTCCTTTTCACTATAAAAGAATGTGCTTCTGGCAAGAATCACTTTGTTTTACTTCTTTACCGTCATGTCATTTTGTTGCCATTTTCCGTGCTGCTGTTTGCATAAAATCAGATTTTTCTTTTCCTCTTTCCTCTGACAGACCTGGGTTTAATTACAGTGTCACGGTGAAATGAAATGCTTTATTTCACAGACGCTTCTCTTCCAAGTCATTTTCTAATAACTTCCTTGTCAGTTTCTTGGAATGAACTGTGTAATTTGGTGATATTAGTAAGAAAAACAAGAATTTCCTTAAAAGAAAACCTGCATTTAAATACTCATTGTTCACAGAATATTGGAATCATTTATGTTCCTATACTTAGTGTTTAATTTTATGCTGCTCATTGACAAAATTAAACATCCCTGCATGACTCAAAGAATGTTTGGGTGACATTAGCAATTAATGGGAAACAGAGCATGTCAGATAGTGTGTAGTTGTTCTATAATTTTGTAGAAATTGTGCAGATATTTGTTGGAAACTTAACAAAAACTTTTAAAAAAAAATGTATCTGAAAATGCCAAACAGCAAATCTTCACATTAACTGCTAACAAACTCGTAAACAGCTTATTCTGAATGTTTTAGCGCCTCCCCACGTCTCAGTTTTTGTTCCGTCAGTCATAGTCCAAAGATCACGACCACAAGTGATAGTTAGAATGAATATTGACCAATAAATCAAGACCTTCACCTTTAAACTTAACGGTTCAATACAGCATCTGCACAACCGCTGACGCTGCAACAATCCGACTGCACACCTCTTTCTTTCCTTAATTCATTAACGAGACAAGATACTGTGAGATGACTTGCTTCACTTACAGCAGAAACACTCTTCCAGCCCAGAGAGAACCCTCCACCTACCCCCGCTTGATTTCCATGTCATCAGACTTGCAAAACAAGATCGACGAACCATCAGTCGATGAAACCGGTACAACCATAGAGGTGCGATCCTAAGCAAAGTACTGAATGGTCCAGTTTATATCCCACACGCTTCCAGTTTATCAACCCAGTTACACAGAATCGAGTCACATAGAAGTGGTATCCCAGTATCTGTAGGAATAACCGAATGAGTTGATTTTTATGTCATTTTGTGAAGAAAATAGCCTCCAGCAGCCCGAGTGATGTTTCAGTTGATTCATAAATCATTCCAGGAAACAAAAATAGAACTTATTTCCATATTGGATTGTTGTGGACTTAATTATTTATGTTAAATGCCAATATTCAACGATACAGAAAGTCATTATGTGGAGGTAGACGTGGAAATCCAGATTTCTTCCGTCTGGTTTCCCCAGTTTAATCCAACATTATGTCCATTTTCCCCCATACTGACCAATGGTAATCATCGTGTGCAGATGTGGTAGAAATGATGTTGAAAACTTTGGCATTAAAAAAAAAATAAAAATGTTGCATCAACCTAATCTGGGATTATGCAGAATTATCCAGCTCTGACCTTCCTGTCTGGTGACCAAGGTTGGAATCTACTACAAGGTCGAACATGTGTCCTGAAATGACATTTATATCCAACTAAACTCTTTAAGAGTGACATTTGAACTCATCATCATAGTGTATTTCATATTTATAATAAATCTAAAACCTTAGAATGTAGTCCATCTGCCCCTCAAAAGTTGACAAACTGGAAACGTTTCTGTGCTGCTACTACATATTAAAGCCAAAAATATAAATAACTGTTACATTTGCAGCCATCCATTGATTTTCTTGCGTTTATCCGAGGTCGGGTTGTAGCAAAGCAAAGAGACCTAAATTCTTTTTGCAACCAACAAATCTTTTAGAAAGCAACAAGTACTGTGGCAGTAAATGGGGACCAAACAAAAACACGGATTATGTGATTTCTGCACCGCTAGCTGAATACATGCCAGGTTCTTATGGCAGCACAATACATACAGTGTGAAATACTGTAACTGCACAGCTTCATTCAGTGGTTTTAGCAACATACAGCTCCACAAGTTTCATAAAACATATACAGCAGGTCCTCGGTTTACGTCGTCCTCGACCTACGGCGTTTCGTGGTTAAGTCACCATCTGCCATAAATTTATAAACAACGTCTTGTTCAATCATTCTGATGTACAGCGTTTGTGATGTTGAAACAAATTTCGCGCAGGAACCAGTTGGTGAGTGGAGCGGACGAATATGTCGTCACATGGCACTGTATGAGAAAGACGGCTTTGTTTACATTCGCCGGTTGTACACCATATTGGATTGTGCTACATTCGCTTTCTTTCATTTCTGGTGTTATTTTTGGAAACTTTTTGCACTTCATTATAGCTCCCAAGTGTAAGTCAGACTCCTCTGATAGCAGTGCCTCAAAGAAAAGGAAAGCCATCTCCATGGAAGAGAAATTAGATATAATTGCTTGGAAAAGAACGAATCACCGACGGACGAATGATTAAGATTTCACCGTTGCGTTAGCGTAGGTGAGTGACATAGGTACTTACATAGGTACAGTATGTGAGTTCTGACGCGTTACGTCGTGCCATAGGAATGGAATTCAGATGTAAGTCCACGACCCCCTGTAGTCTTAGCTGAGAACCTGTATTGTTTGTAAAGAATCATCAGCATCTGGTTAAAGGAAGATGCTTCTTAGAGATATTACAAATCTGGAATTCTGGACCAGGTTAGCGCCACTCCGTGAAGATATAGCTAGGTTAAAAGAGAGCCACCTTCAAGACACTGAAAACTCTAACTTTAGGCTCAATATACCCACTAATCTTGCTTTGTGGTACCTGGACTCTGGTGACTGAAGTTTGTTTTTCCCTCAGTTTTGACTGTCGACTGGCTGTGCTAACATCAGAACAGAGCACTGTGGCTACAGTTTAGTAGTTTTACCAAAAGCTGCAACCTCATCTTGCATTTCCATGTGCATTAATAAGGAGGTTATTATTTCCCCTTTAAGGACTGTTCTTCCTTCTCGGGTCGTAGCAGCTCACTGGACAGTAAATGCACCATGTGTTTCCATGTCCGGGCCTTTCCTCTCTCATTTCTTGGTGACTCTCAGGGCTGCCTTCCCAGAGTGCCTTGTGTGCGATGAGCCCTCATTTAAACTTAGGTCAGAGTTCAGGCTGCTGGATGAGAGACGAATTGGACGTTGGAGGAGGGCTGTCGCTCGCCCCGAAGTCCCGCTGAGCCGCCATCTGCCTTCGGGTCGAGGCAGACAAGCCCTTCTGCACAGAGTCCTCGACGCTGGGAGTCTGGCACACGGAGCTGCTCATCGGAAACTGTTACAGCAGGCAAAAGTGGATTAATAACACTTTCCCCTTCCTGAAGATGTGCTCTGGCAATTAGCTTGGGATGAGAGAAACCGCGGTGTTGAGAGTTATCTGAGAAAAGTTAAAGTGCAGAATCCAAAAAATACACTTTTCCAAAAGCACCAAATCGGAATTCCTGTCTGTCAGTGGGTCTGATTTTGTGGAAACCAGATGCGATGCCGCTGGGGGAGAAACTGTTTCTGCTTTATGTTTATGATTCTCTGATGCATGCTGCGTTTGTTAGCGAACTCCATCAAGATATGATTAAATATTCATGCTAAAGTACTTTAATGCTTTAGTGGCCTATTACTGATCCATTATAGGTAGACGCTTGTTTACTTTTACTACGGCTGCAACAATCAATATTCTTACGTTAACAGAGGATCAGATGAGTTGTGTGAAAAGTGTCGTTTGTAACAAGGAACTGATGCAATTATCGCATGAACGCATCCATCAGATAGTTAAACTTAGAAATGGTTTGGCTTGTGATCGATGCGCTCCACTGTGATGTTTTCTCCACGATGCTGCAGGAAGTTTTGGTTCTAAACGATCAAACTGCAGGCTTTGACACTTGTGTGAATTTGGTGTTTTCATTTGCAATAATTATAAATACCAATAGAGGCTGCAGAGGAGATCTCAAATGTACTTTAAACTTCACACAGTAGTAGTAATTTTGCCTTAATGTTGTTGATTAAAACGGAATTTCATTACTGGTCATAGAGACTTTGTATCCAATAATGAAGAGGTTTCTTCTCTTCAAATTACATCCCGAAACCTAAAATTGGCGTCTCCAGCCAAAAGTTGCCGTATTTCAGCAGTTAAGAGTCATAAAGACATTTATTCTTAAGGATTTTAAGTTTGGTGACTAAAAGGAAATCAATAAATGAAGCTTCAAGTAAAAGCATAGATATAAAAAGTTTATGAGAATTAGTCAGAAATAGGAGTTTTTCAGAAAAATCAGTCCTGTCAGTGTTACATTGACTCATAAAGTGTTTTTCATCCGGATTTTTTATGTCAATCCATATTTTGTTTTCCTGCCCAGTGATGAAAATACAACTTAAAACAATCTTGACTACAACTGTTAGATGCTAGGAATAAATACAAAATGCTTCAAATCCCTCTGAATTAGGAAAAAGTAGAAAGTTCCTCAAAAATTGTGGCTTCTAGAACCATAATACTCGATGCGAGTGCAGCGACCCAGCTGGCTCAACTGCCTGACAAAATGAGAAACATGAAATATGAACTCATATCAGACCCTGAGATGTGTGAGTGTAGCTAAAATTAAGATTTGGTGTTAGAATAATCAGAACAGAGGAAACAAAAAGCGAATTATTTGTATAATTTCCATGTTTCATAGCAAAAATATAAACTTAATGTGAATTTTTTCACTCACAATGAGGACCGTTTAATAATTAACATGTGTATAAAAAGACTTCTAGTATGCTTTTCGACATTCCCTGACCTCCATCTATCTTTACACACTTATAAAAATCCTGCTGCTCCCAGTAATCCAAAAGGGGACTGTGCTCTGTATGTTATATAACTCCCAGAAATGGGTCAGCATAATAGTAATAGTGTCGCTTCCCTTCATACAGTTATCTCCCAGAGAGTTCACACACGGTTACATAATTATTTGTATTACAGTCATATAATATGGAAAAATAAAGTATAGCGTGACTCCTTGTAGATTTTACATGGTGGGAAAATAAAGTGGATTTAATTTTATTTACTGGCAGATTCTGTTTCCAGAGGAGAAGCGGCGTATTTTGTTCCCTTCTCTTTCTCTCTCTGTAATAATTCCTGTGATATTTGTCAACTGAGCCTCTCCTCTGCTTTCAGAAGCTCTGTTGCTCCATAAGCTGACTTATGTAAAGGGGATTTAGCCGAGTGTGTTGCATAAATACTCCCTTTGTGTTCCGACTGTCCGTCCAGAAAACTCCGCCGCTCCTGCAAAGTACATCCACTTGACCCCCGAGCTGCGACAACAAGTGGCTCGGTCTGAATTAACATGATTTCATTTTCTTCTAGAAGAGCCCAGCCAGCTGTCGGAGGCTTTTCAAAACAGGCAGCGGCACGAAACGGAACAAAACAGAGACAATGGAAAACCTTGAGATTAAAGAAGTGGGCTGTAATCAGACACTGGACGAGGCGGTTAAAAGGGTTTACAACCAGGAAGCTCCTTGTTGTTTTTAAGGAACCTACTGCATGGCGGTTTGACTGTCAACATGAAACTCTCCTATAAAACCTGTCTCCTTTCAGTATTATGAGCTCCGTTGTGGCGTCTGTTGAGAATTTAGTCCTAAAAATCCATCATTCACATTTCTTTGTTGTAGTTTATCTTCTCGATGGTTTGCAGCAACAAAAATGCAGATATTATATCACTTTAACACTAAGTTTTTTTCTATTCTGAGTTTGAGTGTGGCCTTATTAAGTTGCTTGTATTTTGCACTTGTGTTAAACATGCTTTAAATTTTGTACAGATTAAGCATGAGGTATTTTCTTACTCACATGATGTATATTATGGGTATAAACCTACAATAGGCCATGCATTTTACATAGATTTCTACTCCCCTTCTGCTATCTAGGCAATCCTCTTTTCAAAATCTTCATTATTTCAAGGAACAACAACAGCCTCCAGGCAGCAACTTACCAAAACAATTCCCCCGTCACTATTTTTAGGGGACACCACCACTACATCCTGGGCTTCATGCTACCCAAGACGATTGTGATTGGTTTAAAGAAATACAAACAAGGCAGAGAATTTTTTCCCCCTATAGCAGAATGATGATAAGGTGAGGTCAGACCATTCTACACAGTGCTATGTCAGCGCTAGAGAATGCTCTGCATATGTCAAACAACACAACCCAGTCTCCACAAAACTACGTTCCTATTCAACTGAACTGCATTCTGAATTAAAAACATATTTTCTGCCGGATTACGACTGTTTCTAACATATCATAGAACACTTTTAATCAATGTCTCTTTCCCATAATAAACCCAGAATAAACACATGAAGCAAAGTCTGACTTACCTGATGTGGATTGCAGGTATAAGACTACGATTTGTTGTGACTCCCCTTCCGTAATACTCCCCTTTTTATAATCACCGTCATCATGAGAAACACCAGCAACCTCCGTGCTATCAACCTGCCACACTGAAAATTTCAAGTTTTGCGAAACATTTATGACTATTTGATAAAGCAGCCCGACAATTTTCTTGTTTGAATAATCCATTTTAATGTCAGTTCTCACCTATTTGGGTGCAAATGTTCCACCAAAACTATTCCCCTGTCACTATTTTTAAGGGACAACACCACTACATCCTGGGATAAGCAGTAACCAAGGTGATGGTTTAAACAAGTACAAACAAGTCAGAGTTTTTTTGCTCCTCATAGCAGAATAATACTAAGGAGTTGCCAGACCATTCTACACACAGCTGTGTAAGTTTATACTACGCAATCCAGTCTAAACACAAGTATGTTCCCATGCAACTAGCTGACATTTTGAATTACATTTTAAGGGAAATTCCATTTGTTTGTTTGTGATGTATCACAAATACACTTCTAATCAGTGTTTCTGTCCCATTTCTTGCAATCCTGTATTCGATAGGGCTGGACTTGTTACTGTGGAAACCCAGAGAACGATGAAACAGCTTGAAACATGTATGGAGAGGTTTGCAACCTAAACCACGATATTTTTCCAACCCCTAACTGAGTTATTTTGGTGTCTAACCTTAACCAAGCTTCTCACATGTGAAATCGTTTAACAAAGTGTGATATTTTCCTAAAACTAACCACGTAGCTTTGGTGACTAAACTGAACCAGGAAGCGAGTGAAAATACTACAGTGATTTGTGCCTTTTTCAAACTGTCCACATTTCCAATGACAACAACTGCGTCAAACTACATTTATTACGTTTCCCCACATATAGAATTTTATAGGAACAAAACACAGGGTTGGACTACATGAGATCTATCATGTTATTTAGTTAGCTTCAGATGAGATGGTGCATTTTGTTAGGCTAGCTGTTTCCATCTGTTCCCAGTCTTTGTGCTAAGCTAAACTAATTGGCTGCTGTATGTTGTATGTATGTAAATGTAGTGTACAGACAGAAATATGTCAAAATTCATATATTTAGTGCATCTCTAAGCTGTCTGATCTGGAATATTTCACAAATCTGATCTAAAAACTATTGAACTTTATTTTCTTAATTCAGTCATTTTAATTCTGGGATTCATCCATTTAAAGGTGCAGTTTTCCTGCAGTTAGAAAGTTTAAGATCCTCACTGCTAAAAAGAAAAGACACTTTCCTGCCACCTCACTCTTTTGGTACAGAGTATTCTGAAGTCATAGCAGGATGCATTTTTATTTCCTGATCTAATGAACCATGATTTTTTTCCCAATGAAATTTGCTCTGTTGAATTTTGGTTCAAGACTCTTGGGCTAAATCTCATCTGTCCGGCCTGGAGGAATAAAGGAAGCTTCATTTCATCCTCTTTATTTCCGAGCACTTAGCCTGATCAGATTATCATTGGGTTATTAAATGACCCTGTGCTGTAATAACTTAAAAGCGAAGCAGAGGAATGCAGCGACTCCAAGGTTAGTCCAAGTTCACCAAACCGCTGAATCTGTCTTGAATCTCACTTAGTCCTGACATTTATTCGTTTCCGACGGCTGTCTTCCATTGTTCCAATAAGGGACGGACAGAATTGAGGAAACAGAAACAAGAAGAGAATAAAGGCACGTAAAGTTGAAAAAGTAAATACAAAAAGGAAAGGATGGTTGAAATAAGAAGGGAAAGAGAGGTGAAGGAAGGACAGAAGGGCAGAAAGTCTTGTACTTTCTTGTTTTTTTTGCTATTTTATTAAATGTTTTGTAACTTAGTGCTACATGAATTACTTGTTAACAAAATAAAAGTCTCTCAGAGTTTAACAGGCAGAATCCTGAATTAATTCCTGCATTTTGCCGCATCAGCTGACGCATTCATTTTTCATTATCAGCATCTCATTCATCAGCTGCTTGGCTAACGGCCAATCAGTCAGTAAATAAATCAATCAGTTGATTTTGACAACAGAATACCTTTAACTTTGGACTGTTGGTTGGATGGGAAAGGTAATTTTCTTGGGTTCTGTTGAATTGTGATGTTTTTGTTCATTCACATTTCATTGTTTAAGCAATTGTCTGTCATGTTTCTTTTTGATGCAACATGTTCAAAGCTGTGAATTATGAATATTTTGCACATTTAAAAGCTCTAGAATCTGTGCAATATCAGTATTTTTCTGCAATATATATAAAGTTTACGCAATAGTAGTACTTTTTTTATTAGTATTTATGTTCATGAAAGAATCTGTGCAACAACACTGACATGTTGCTATTTCCACATGCGGAGGAATCTGGACGATCTGAACTAGTACTTATACATATTTTTTGTTTATTTTTTCTACTGATGTTTCTTAAATGATTCCACTATCTCCTTTGCTGAATGCAAATTTCAACACTGTGGGATTAATTAATGCTTATTGTATTGTAAACACAATAAATACACAATCTGATAATTAACTAATAACAACATTAATCCTGAATTGCAGCCCCAGGCACATTCATGAACCTGACACTGGTCACTGCTGTGCTAACATCTTTATTATGTGGCATATTAACTAGACTGTATGTTTAATTTGTGCAGAGTAAATGTCTTTTGCTTTATAAAGGGAAAGTACATGATAAGGTTGGACAGAATATTGGCTTTAGCTGGTGGTGTTGCAAAAGATTGTCCATTTTCATGAGATTTCTGGGTGTAGCTGCATGTATGAAAGGTGTGATCACTAAATCCATGTACATTTCTGTGAACCGTCATGCACCCATGAAGATATTTTTGTCCTTAAGAACCTCAGTGTAACTGTTTTAAATTGGCGCTTAAGAGTTAAAGTGGAAATTAATATTAATCTGCCACATTTTTATGGCAGTTTTTTTGATGAGGAGAAAATTCCCCTAAGGACTTATTATACAGAAAATAATTTTCTTTTTTTCCTCATAAAAAACAACAATGGCATCATGTAAACAAACTGGAATTCAAAGGGTTAAAATCCTGAAAATCAATGAATATTTGGTAATTATGATCATAATGGATGTTGGTGAAACAAAATGAGTCACTGTAGTTGGAAAACTGGTAAAGAACATTGTACAACATTTTTATGTTTTTTTTTTTTGGACATTTTGTTTTCATTAAAAAAACAACAAACATAAGAAACTACCGTGGCATAATGTAAACAAACTGGCATTTAAATGGTTAAAATCCTGAAAAGTTATAAATATTTGGTAATTATGGTCATGAATAATGTACATTAAAAGAGATAAGGCATTGAAAGCGGAAAATGATATTAATATATATATATTTTTTTGCATCTGCATCTGACAGCATCAAGTCAACCAGAAAGAAAAGAAAAAAGAAAATGACTTCTTTCTGATCACATCTATTCTGCTGCTCACAGTCTACTGCTGCTCACATTGTTCACATTTATAGTCCACTTTTAAAAGTTCAGCAGACAGGTGCTCTGCTTTGGAGTGTGACGATGTCGTCGGTGATGTAGAGAGGGAAGTTTCTGTTTCACCCACAGCGTGTTTTAGGGCAGCCGGGTCGTACTTGATGTTTGAAATACTGACCGACAGCTCAGATTTAACTGTCTGTAGTTCCGTTTTGATGGATGTTAAACTTTCACTCAAAGCCGCCAGGAGCTGGGTCTTTAAAATAACCACCGTCTCGTTACAGAGTAAAAGTAGCAGTTCCCCCTGAATGTCAGAGATTGCAGCATCTGAGGGCCTCTTCAAAAGAAGACGTAGTTGATGAAGGCGTTCTGGAGCAGGACCAGAAAGACCACGACCAAGCAGCCTTGAGATCTTAGGCAGCGTCTCCCTCAGGTGGGTGTCAACGGTGTTCACGGTCAGGTCTATGGTAATCCCTTCAAAAAACAAAACAGAAAAAAATCTACATTATAAATCAACATGTAACCAAAGCATTCTGTGTGTAACGCCATAGTATAGGATGTAGTTCAGAAAATGTCAAAGTATAGTATACTTTTCAAGAATAACATAGTATGGCCTGTAGTTCATATTATAGCATGTCGGCAAAAAAAAAAAAAAAAACAGATTATTATGTGGTTCAAAAAATGCAAAATGATAGGATATTGCCTAAAATTGTCATGTATGATATGTGGTTCAAAAAATGTCACAGTGCAGTATATTGTCAAAATAGTATGTTATTCAAGAAAACATCAGAGTATATGTTGTCTAAACAATGCCATAGAATAATATTTCATTGCACAAGTAAAAGTATAGTAATTTTTAAAACTGTTCAAATTCTTAAAAACGACAAAAAAAAACTAAAACAAAAAGAAGTCATAGTAATATGTCAATTTCAAAAGCCTATAGTATGGAGTGTCGTCCAACAAACGTCATAGAATAGCATGTCGCTCAACAAACGTCATAGTACAGTATGTCGCTCTAAAAACGTCATAGTATAGCATGTCAACCAAAAAACGTCATAGGATAGCATGTCACTCTAAAAACGTCATAGTATAGCATGTGAACCAAAAAACGTCAGAGTATAGCATGTCGCTCTAAAAACGTCATAGTATAGCATGTCGCTCTAAAAACATTATAGAATAGCATGTCACTCTAAAAACGACATAGTATAGCATGTCGCTCAGAAAACGTCATAGTATAGCATGTCGTTCTAAAAACATTATAGTATAGCATGTAGCTCTAAAAACATCATAGTATAGCATGTCACCCAAAAAATGTCATAGTATAGCATCTCACTCTAAAATTGTCATAGTATAGCATGTCGCTCTAAAAGCATTATAGAATCGCATGTCACTCTAAAAACGACACAGTATAGCATGTCACTCTAAAATTGTCATAGTATAGCATGTCCCTCTAAAAATGTCATAGTATAGCATGTTGCTCTAAAAATGTCATAGTATATCCTTTGGTCCAGAAAACGTCATAGCAAAGTATGTCATCCAAAAAACATCATAGTATAGCATGCCGCTCTAAAAATGTCATAGTATAGCATGTCACTCTAAAAACGATATAGTATAGCATGTCGCTGTAAAAACGTCATACTATAGCATGTCGCTCTTAAAAACGTCATAATATAGCCTTTGGTCCAAAAAGCGTCATAGTATAGCATGTCGCTCTTAAAACGTCATAGCATGTCGCTCTAAAAACGTCACAGTATAGCATGTCACTCTTAAAACATCATAGTATAGCATGTCGCTCAAAATATGTCATAGTATAGCATGTCGCTCTAAAAACGTCATAGTATAGTATGTCGCTCTTAAAACATCACAGCATAGCATGTCGCTCTAAAAACATCATAGTATAGCCTTTGGTCCAAAAAACATCATAGTATAGCATGTCGCTCAACAAACATCGAAGTATAGCCTTTGGTCCAAGAAACGTCATAGTATAGCATGTCGCACAAAAAACGTCATAGCATGTTGCTCTAAAAACATCATAGTATAGCATGTCACTCTAAAAACGTCATGGTATAGCATGTCGTCCAAACAACGTCATGGTGTAGCATGTCACTCTGAAAACGTCATAGTTTAGCATGTCACTCTAAAAACGTCATAGTATAGCGTGTCGCTCAAAAAACGTCATAGTATAGCATGTCACTCTTAAACATCACAGCATAGCATGTCGCTCTAAAAATGTCATAGTATAGCCTTTGGTCCAAAAAAACGTCATAGTATAGCATGTCGCTCAACAAACATCGAAGTATAGCCTTTGGTCCAAGACACGTCATAGTATAGCATGTCGCTCAAAAAACATCATAGCATGTTGCTCTAAAAACGTCATAGTATAGCATGTCACTCTAAAAACGTCATGGTATAGCATGTCGTCCAAACAATTTCATGGTGTAGCATGTCACTCTGAAAACGTCATACTATAGCGTGTCCCTCAAAAAACGTCATAGTATAGCATGTCACTCTTAAACATCACAGCATAGCATGTCGCTCTAAAAACGTCATAGTATAGCCTTTGGTCCAAAAAACGTCATAGTATAGCATGTCGCTCAAAAAACGTCATAGCATGTTGCTCTGAAAACGTCATAGTATAGCATGTCACTCTTAAAACATCATGGTATAGCATGTTGTCCAAAAAACGTCATGGTGTAGCATGTCGCTCTGAAAACGTCATGGTGTAGCATGTCGCTCTGAAAACGTCATAGTTTAGCATGTCGCTCTAAAAACGTCATAGTTTAGCATGTCGCTCTAAAAACGTCATAGTTTAGCATGTCCCTCTAAAAACGTCATAGTATAGCATGTCACTCTTAAACATCACAGTATAGCATGTCACTTAACAATCATCATAGTATAGCCTTTGGTCCAAGAAACGTCATAGTATCGCATGTCACTCTTAAAACATCATAGTATAGCATGTCGCTCAAAATACGTCATAGTATAGCATGTCGTCCAGAAAACGTCAGAGTATAGCCTTTGGTCTAAAAACATCAGAGTATAGCATGTCGCTCTGAAAACGTCATAGTTTAGCATGTCGCTCTAAAAACGTCATAGTTTAGCATGTCGCTCAAAATACGTCATAGTATAGCATGTCGTCCAGAAAACGTCAGAGTATAGCCTTTGGTCTAAAAACATCAGAGTATAGCATGTCGCTCTGAAAACGTCATAGTATAGCCTTTAGTCAACAAAACGTTGTTTTGTCCCGGCTGTCTGAAGTAGGTGTGTAGCAACAGAAAAACAGTCCAAACGCTGGTTTCCAGAGGGTTAGATGAGCATTTATTTGAACGAGTAAATTTACAACAACACAGCATGTGAGGGGCTTAACAGCAAATGGGTGTTAGTAAAATAAGACGAAATAAACAGAACTAAAAGTGAACTTCATGTTGACATTGATGGACATTCTAACCATGAACAAAGTAAGAGATAGTCAATACGAAAAACAATTCTTCCTCTTCACTTCTTAAAACCCAAAAACACACCGCAGTAGCATCCTAAACTAAAACTACCAATGGGTTCCCTGTTTTTCTTTGTGAACAATTCAAAGGTTCCTCTCTATCTCCCCACACATCCACCAACCACTGGAACACATCTCCAAAGTTCTGCCGGGCCAGCTGAGCTTCCCCTCAGGAGAAGTGCCACCACCTGCCAGATGAAGGAGCCTTTTGAGAGGCAGCTGGCATTGTGGTTGGACTGTACTTTGGTCTGTTCCAATCCAGCTTCAGCTCCAGAGACGGCAGGCGGGACGAGTCAACGGAGGCCAGGTGGACGAAGGCATGCAGCTGAGTTGAAAAAAAAAATGTGACTTTTCAACATGTAACAATGTGCCATATGATGAAATAGTGTGAAGGAGGCCATGAAAAACACTCCAGAAAGGTTTTCTTTGAAAAAAAAATCATGAATTTTGCCGCAAAAAAAACGCCTTACTATACTATGTCGAAAAAAATGCGACTTTTCAAACATCTTGTAAAAACGTGCCATATGATGAAATAATGTAAAGGAGGGCGTGAAAAGCACTCCAGAAATGTTTTCTTTGAAAAAAAAAATCATCATGAATTTTGCTGCAAAAAAAACGCCTTACTATACTATGTCGATAAAAAACGCCACTTTTCAAACATGTTGTAAAAACGTGCCATATGATGAAATAATGAAAATCAGGCCGTGAAAAACACTCCAGAAATGTTTTCTTTGAAAAAAAAATCATCATGAATTTTGCCGCAAAAAAAACGCCTTACTATACTATGTCGAAAAAAATGCGACTTTTCAAACATGTTGTAAAAACGTGCCATACGATGAAATAATGTAAAGGAGGGCGTGAAAAACACTCCAGAAAGGTTTTCTTTGAAAAAAAAATCATCATGAATTTTGCTGCAAAAAAAACGCCTTACTATACTATGTCGAAAAAAAATGCGACTTTTCAAACATGTTGTAAAAACGTGCCATATGATGAAATAATGTAAAGGAGGGCGTGAAAACCACTCCAGAAAGGTTTTCTTTGAAAAAAAAATCATCATGAATTTTGCCGCAAAAAAAAACGCCTTACTATACTATGTCGAAAAAAAATGCGACTTTTCAAACATGTTGTAAAAACGTGCCATATGATGAAATAATGTAAAGGAGGGCGTGAAAAACACTCCAGAAAGGTTTTCTTTGAAAAAAAAATCATCATGAATTTTGCCGCAAAAAAAACGCCTTACTATACTATGTCGAAAAAAAATGCGACTTTTCAAACATGTTGTAAAAACGTGCCATATGATGAAATAATGTAAAGGAGGGCGTGAAAACCACTCCAGAAAGTTTTTCTTTGAAAAAAAAATCATCATGAATTTTGCCGCAAAAAAAACGCCTTACTATACTATGTCGAAAAAAAATGCGACTTTTCAAACATGTTGTAAAAACGTGCCATATGATGAAATAATGTAAAGGAGGGCGTGAAAAACCACTCCAGAAAGGTTTTCTTTGAAAAAAAATCATCATGAATTTTGCCGCAAAAAAAAAACGCCTTACTATACTATGTCGAAAAAAAATGCGACTTTTCAAACATCTTGTAAAAACGTGCCATATGATGAAATAATGTAAAGGAGGGCGTGAAAACCACTCCAGAAAGGTTTTCTTTGAAAAAAAAATCATCATGAATTTTGCCGCAAAAAAAACGCCTTACTATACTATGTCGAAAAAAAATGCGACTTTTCAAACATGTTGTAAAAACGTGCCATATGATGAAATAATGTAAAGGAGGGCGTGAAAACCACTCCAGAAAGGTTTTCTTTGAAAAAAAATCATCATGAATTTTGCCGCAAAAAAAACGCCTGACTATACTATGTCGAAAAAAAATGCGACTTTTCAAACATGTTGTAAAAACGTGCCATATGATGAAATAATGTAAAGGAGGGCGTGAAAACCACTCCAGAAAGGTTTTCTTTGAAAAAAAAATCATCATGAATTTTGCCGCAAAAAAAACGCCTTACTATATACTATGTCGAAAAAAAATGCGACTTTTCAAACATGTTGTAAAAACGTGCCATATGATGAAATAATGTAAAGGAGGGCGTGAAAACCACTCCAGAAAGGTTTTCTTTGAAAAAAAAATCATCATGAATTTTGCCGCAAAAAAAACGCCTTACTATACTATGTCGAAAAAAAATGCGACTTTTCAAACATGTTGTAAAAACGTGCCATATGATGAAATAATGTAAAGGAGGGCGTGAAAACCACTCCAGAAAGGTTTTCTTTGAAAAAAAATCATCATGAATTTTGCCGCAAAAAAAACGCCTTACTATACTATGTCGAAAAAAAATGCGACTTTTCAAACATGTTGTAAAAACGTGCCATATGATGAAATAATGTAAAGGAGGGCGTGAAAACCACTCCAGAAAGGTTTTCTTTGAAAAAAAATCATCATGAATTTTGGCGCAAAAAAACGCCTTACTATACTATGTCGAAAAAAAATGCGATTTTTCAACATGTTTTAAAAATGTGCCATATGATGAAATAATGTAAAGGAGACCGTGAAAAACACTACGGTAAGGTTCTCTTTGAACAAAAATTATCATGAATTTTGATGCAAAAAAAACGCCATAGTATAGCATGTTGCTCTAAAAACGTCATAGTATAGCATGTTGCTCTAAAAACGTCATAGTATAGCCTTTAATCTAAAAACGTCATCGTAGCATGTCGTCCAAAAAACGTCACAGTGTAGCATGTTGCTCTAAAAACGTCATAGTATAGCCTTTAATCTAAAAACGTCATTGTAGCATGTCGCCCAAAATACGTCACAGTATAGCATGTCGCTCTAAAAACGTCATACTATAGCATGTCGCTCTTAAAAACGTCATAATATAGCCTTTGGTCCATAAAACGTCATAGTATAGCATGTCACTCTTAAAACGTCATAGTATAGTATGTTGCTCCAAAAACATCATAGTATAGCATGTCACTCAACAAACATCATAGAATAGCCTTTGGTCCAAGAAATGTCATAGTATAGCATGTCGCTCAAAAAACGTCATAGCATGTCACTCTAAAAATGTCATAGTATAGCATGTCACTCAAAATATGTCATAGTATAGCATGTCGCTCTAAAAACGTCATAGTATAGCATGTCGCTCTAAAAACGTCATAGTATAGCCTTTGGTCCAAAAAACGTCATAGTATAGCATGTCGCTCAACAAACATCGAAGTATAGCCTTTGGTCCAAGAAACGTCATAGTATCGCATGTCACTCTTCAAACATCATAGTATAGCATGTCGCTCAAAATATGTCATAGCATGTTGCTCTAAAAACGTCATAGTATAGCATGTCACTCTAAAAACGTCATGGTATAGCATGTCGTCCAGAAAACGTCAGAGTATAGCCTTTGGTCTAAAAACATCAGAGTCTAGCATGTCGCTCTGAAAACGTCATAGTATAGCCTTTAGTCAACAAAACGTTGTTTTGTCCCGGCTGTCTGAAGTAGGTGTGTAGCAACAGAAAAACAGTCCAAACGCTGGTTTCCAGAGGGTTAGATGAGCATTTATTTGAACGAGTAAATTTACAACAACACAGCATGTGAGGGGCTTAACAGCAAATGGGTGTTAGTAAAATAAGACGAAATAAACAGAACTAAAAGTGAACTTCATGTTGACATTGATGGACATTCTAACCATGAACAAAGTAAGAGATAGTCAATACGAAAAACAATTCTTCCTCTTCACTTCTTAAAACCCAAAAACACACCGCAGTAGCATCCTAAACTAAAACTACCAATGGGTTCCCTGTTTTTCTTTGTGAACAATTCAAAGGTTCCTCTCTATCTCCCCACACATCCACCAACCACTGGAACACATCTCCAAAGTTCTGCCGGGCCAGCTGAGCTTCCCCTCAGGAGAAGTGCCACCACCTGCCAGATGAAGGAGCCTTTTGAGAGGCAGCTGGCATTGTGGTTGGACTGTACTTTGGTCTGTTCCAATCCAGCTTCAGCTCCAGAGACGGCAGGCGGGACGAGTCAACGGAGGCCAGGTGGACGAAGGCATGCAGCTGAGTTGAAAAAAAAAATGTGACTTTTCAACATGTAACAATGTGCCATATGATGAAATAGTGTGAAGGAGGCCATGAAAAACACTCCAGAAAGGTTTTCTTTGAAAAAAAAATCATCATGAATTTTGTCGCAAAAAAAACGCCTTACTATACTATGTCGAAAAAAAATGCGACTTTTCAAACATCTTGTAAAAACGTGCCATATGATGAAATAATGTAAAGGAGGGCGTGAAAACACTCCAGAAATGTTTTCTTTGAAAAAAAAATCATCATGAATTTTGCTGCAAAAAAAACGCCTTACTATACTATGTCGAAAAAAAACGCCACTTTTCAAACATGTTGTAAAAACGTGCCATATGATGAAATAATGTAAAGGAGGGCGTGAAAAACACTCCAGAAATGTTTTCTTTGAAAAAAAAATCATCATGAATTTTGGCGCAAAAAAAACGCCTTACTATACTATGTCGAAAAAAAATGCGACTTTTCAAACATGTTGTAAAAACGTGCCATATGATGAAATAATGTAAAGGAGGGCGTGAAAAACACTCCAGAAAGGTTTTCTTTGAAAAAAAATCATCATGAATTTTGCCGCAAAAAAAACGCCTTACTATACTATGTCGAAAAAAAATGCGACTTTTCAAACATGTTGTAAAAACGTGCCATATGATGAAATAATGTAAAGGAGGGCGTGAAAAACACTCCAGAAAGGTTTTCTTTGAAAAAAAATCATCATGAATTTTGCCGCAAAAAAAACGCCTTACTATACTATGTCGAAAAAAAATGCGACTTTTCAAACATGTTGTAAAAACGTGCCATATGATGAAATAATGTAAAGGAGGGCGTGAAAAACACTCCAGAAAGGTTTTCTTTGAAAAAAAAATCATCATGAATTTTGCCGCAAAAAAAACGCCTTACTATACTATGTCGAAAAAAAATGCGACTTTTCAAACATGTTGTAAAAACGTGCCATATGATGAAATAATGTAAAGGAGGGCGTGAAAAACACTCCAGAAAGGTTTTCTTTGAAAAAAAAATCATCATGAATTTTGCCGCAAAAAAAACGCCTTACTATACTATGTCGAAAAAAAATGCGACTTTTCAAACATGTTGTAAAAACGTGCCATATGATGAAATAATGTAAAGGAGGGCGTGAAAAACACTCCAGAAAGGTTTTCTTTGAAAAAAAATCATCATGAATTTTGCCGCAAAAAAAAACGCCTTACTATACTATGTCGAAAAAAAATGCGACTTTTCAAACATGTTGTAAAAACGTGCCATATGATGAAATAATGTAAAGGAGGGCGTGAAAAACACTCCAGAAAGGTTTTCTTTGAAAAAAAATCATCATGAATTTTGCCGCAAAAAAAACGCCTTACTATACTATGTCGAAAAAAAATGCGACTTTTCAAACATGTTGTAAAAACGTGCCATATGATGAAATAATGTAAAGGAGGGCGTGAAAAACACTCCAGAAAGGTTTTCTTTGAAAAAAAAATCATCATGAATTTTGCCGCAAAAAAAACGCCTTACTATACTATGTCGAAAAAAAATGCGACTTTTCAAACATGTTGTAAAAACGTGCCATATGATGAAATAATGTAAAGGAGGGCGTGAAAACCACTCCAGAAAGGTTTTCTTTGAAAAAAAAATCATCATGAATTTTGCCGCAAAAAAAACGCCTTACTATACTATGTCGAAAAAAAATGCGACTTTTCAAACATGTTGTAAAAACGTGCCATATGATGAAATAATGTAAAGGAGGGCGTGAAAAACACTCCAGAAAGGTTTTCTTTGAAAAAAAAATCATCATGAATTTTGCCGCAAAAAAAACGCCTTACTATACTATGTCGAAAAAAAATGCGACTTTTCAAACATGTTGTAAAAACGTGCCATATGATGAAATAATGTAAAGGAGGGCGTGAAAAACACTCCAGAAAGGTTTTCTTTGAAAAAAAAATCATCATGAATTTTGCCGCAAAAAAAACGCCTTACTATACTATGTCGAAAAAAAATGCGACTTTTCAAACATGTTGTAAAAACGTGCCATATGATGAAATAATGTAAAGGAGGGCGTGAAAAACACTCCAGAAAGGTTTTCTTTGAAAAAAAATCATCATGAATTTTGGCGCAAAAAAACGCCTTACTATACTATGTCGAAAAAAAATGCGATTTTTCAACATGTTTTAAAAATGTGCCATATGATGAAATAATGTAAAGGAGACCGTGAAAAACACTACGGTAAGGTTCTCTTTGAACAAAAATTATCATGAATTTTGATGCAAAAAAAACGCCATAGTATAGCATGTTGCTCTAAAAACGTCATAGTATAGCATGTTGCTCTAAAAACGTCATAGTATAGCCTTTAATCTAAAAACGTCATCGTAGCATGTCGTCCAAAAAACGTCACAGTGTAGCATGTTGCTCTAAAAACGTCATAGTATAGCCTTTAATCTAAAAACGTCATTGTAGCATGTCGCCCAAAATACGTCACAGTATAGCATGTCGCTCTAAAAACGTCATACTATAGCATGTCGCTCTTAAAAACGTCATAATATAGCTTTGGTCCATAAAACGTCATAGTATAGCATGTCACTCTTAAAACGTCATAGTATAGTATGTTGCTCCAAAAACATCATAGTATAGCATGTCACTCAACAAACATCATAGAATAGCCTTTGGTCCAAGAAATGTCATAGTATAGCATGTCGCTCAAAAAACGTCATAGCATGTCACTCTAAAAATGTCATAGTATAGCATGTCACTCAAAATATGTCATAGTATAGCATGTCGCTCTAAAAACGTCATAGTATAGCATGTCGCTCTAAAAACGTCATAGTATAGCCTTTGGTCCAAAAAACGTCATAGTATAGCATGTCGCTCAACAAACATCGAAGTATAGCCTTTGGTCCAAGAAACGTCATAGTATCGCATGTCACTCTTCAAACATCATAGTATAGCATGTCGCTCAAAATATGTCATAGCATGTTGCTCTAAAAACGTCATAGTATAGCATGTCACTCTAAAAACGTCATGGTATAGCATGTCGTCCAGAAAACGTCAGAGTATAGCCTTTGGTCTAAAAACATCAGAGTCTAGCATGTCGCTCTGAAAACGTCATAGTATAGCCTTTAGTCAACAAAACGTTGTTTTGTCCCGGCTGTCTGAAGTAGGTGTGTAGCAACAGAGAAACAGTCCAAACGCTGGTTTCCAGAGGGTTAGATGAGCATTTATTTGAACGAGTAAGTTTACAACAACACAACATGTGAGGGGCTTAACAGCAAATGGGTGTTAGTAAAATAAGACGAAATAAACAGAACTAAAAGTGAACTTCATGTTGACATTGATGGACATTCTAACCATGAACAAAGTAAAAGATAGTCAATACGAAAAACAATTCTTCCTCTTCACTTCTTAAAACCCCAAAACACACCGCAGTAGCATCCTAAACTAAAACTACCAATGGATTCCCTGTTTTTCTTTGTGAACAATTCAAAGGTTCCTCTCTATCTCCCCACACATCCACCAACCACTGGAACACATCTCCAAAGTTCTGCCGGGCCAGCTGAGCTTCCCCTCAGGAGAAGTGCCGCCACCTGCCAGATGAAGGAGCCTTTTGAGAGGCAGCTGGCATTGTGGTTGGACTGTACTTTGGTCTGTTCCAATCCAGCTTCAGCTCCAGAGACGGCAGGCGGGACGAGTCAACGGAGGCCAGGTGGACGAAGGCATGCAGCTGAGTTGAAAAAAAAAATGTGATTTTTCAACATGTAAAAACGTGCCATATGATGAAATAATGTAAAGGAGGCCATGAAAAACACTCCAGAAAGGTTTTCTTTGAAAAAAAAATCATCATGAATTTTGCCGCAAAAAAAACGCCTTACTATACTATGTCGAAAAAAAATGCGA
The DNA here is from genome assembly GCA_027123335.1 of Amphiprion clarkii. Taxonomy (NCBI): domain Eukaryota; kingdom Metazoa; phylum Chordata; class Actinopteri; family Pomacentridae; genus Amphiprion; species Amphiprion clarkii. Next base: position 32,299,200 of record CM049575.1, on the reverse strand, counting down.
CTTTTCAAACATCTTGTAAAAACGTGCCATATGATGAAATAATGTAAAGGAGGGCGTGAAAAACACTCCAGAAAGGTTTTCTTTGAAAAAAAAATCATCATGAATTTTGCTGCAAAAAAAACGCCTTACTATACTATGTCGAAAAAAAATGCCACTTTTCAAACATGTTGTAAAAACGTGCCATATGATGAAATAATGTAAAGGAGGGCGTGAAAAACACTCCAGAAAGGTTTTCTTTGAAAAAAAAATCATCATGAATTTTGCCGCAAAAAAAACGCCTTACTATACTATGTCGAAAAAAAATGCGACTTTTCAAACATGTTGTAAAAACGTGCCATATGATGAAATAATGTAAAGGAGGGCGTGAAAAACACTCCAGAAAGGTTTTCTTTGAAAAAAAAATCATCATGAATTTTGCCGCAAAAAAAACGCCTTACTATACTATGTCGAAAAAAAATGCGACTTTTCAAACATGTTGTAAAAACGTGCCATATGATGAAATAATGTAAAGGAGGGCGTGAAAAACACTCCAGAAAGGTTTTCTTTGAAAAAAAAATCATCATGAATTTTGCCGCAAAAAAAAACGCCTTACTATACTATGTCGAAAAAAAATGCGACTTTTCAAACATGTTGTAAAAACGTGCCATATGATGAAATAATGTAAAGGAGGGCGTGAAAAACACTCCAGAAAGGTTTTCTTTGAAAAAAAATCATCATGAATTTTGCCGCAAAAAAAACGCCTTACTATACTATGTCGAAAAAAAATGCGACTTTTCAAACATGTTGTAAAAACGTGCCATATGATGAAATAATGTAAAGGAGGGCGTGAAAAACACTCCAGAAAGGTTTTCTTTGAAAAAAAAATCATCATGAATTTTGCCGCAAAAAAAACGCCTTACTATACTATGTCGAAAAAAAATGCGACTTTTCAAACATGTTGTAAAAACGTGCCATATGATGAAATAATGTAAAGGAGGGCGTGAAAAACACTCCAGAAAGGTTTTCTTTGAAAAAAAAATCATCATGAATTTTGCGCAAAAAAAAACGCCTTACTATACTATGTCGAAAAAAAATGCGACTTTTCAAACATGTTGTAAAAACGTGCCATATGATGAAATAATGTAAAGGAGGGCGTGAAAAACACTCCAGAAAGGTTTTCTTTGAAAAAAAAATCATCATGAATTTTGGCGCAAAAAAACGCCTTACTATACTATGTCGAAAAAAAATGCGATTTTTCAACATGTTTTAAAAATGTGCCATATGATGAAATAATGTAAAGGAGACCGTGAAAAACACTACGGTAAGGTTCTCTTTGAACAAAAATTATCATGAATTTTGGTGCAAAAAAAACGCCATAGTATAGCATGTTGCTCTAAAAACGTCATAGTATAGCATGTTGCTCTAAAAACGTCATAGTATAGCCTTTAATCTAAAAACGTCATCGTAGCATGTCGTCCAAAAAACGTCACAGTGTAGCATGTTGCTCTAAAAACGTCATAGTATAGCCTTTAATCTAAAAACGTCATTGTAGCATGTCGCCCAAAATACGTCACAGTATAGCATGTCGCTCTAAAAACGTCATACTATAGCATGTCGCTCTTAAAAACGTCATAATATAGCCTTTGGTCCATAAAACGTCATAGTATAGCATGTCACTCTTAAAACGTCATAGTATAGTATGTTGCTCCAAAAACATCATAGTATAGCATGTCACTCAACAAACATCATAGAATAGCCTTTGGTCCAAGAAACGTCATAGTATAGCATGTCGCTCAAAAAACGTCATAGCATGTCACTCTAAAAATGTCATAGTATAGCATGTCACTCAAAATATGTCATAGTATAGCATGTCGCTCTAAAAACGTCATAGTATAGCATGTCGCTCTAAAAACGTCATAGTATAGCCTTTGGTCCAAAAAACGTCATAGTATAGCATGTCGCTCAACAAACATCGAAGTATAGCCTTTGGTCCAAGAAACGTCATAGTATCGCATGTCACTCTTCAAACATCATAGTATAGCATGTCGCTCAAAATATGTCATAGCATGTTGCTCTAAAAACGTCATAGTATAGCATGTCACTCTAAAAACGTCATGGTATAGCATGTCATCCAAAAAACGTCATGGTGTAGCATGTCGCTCTGAAAACGTCATAGTTTAGCATGTCGCTCTAAAAAGGTCATAGCATAGCATGTCGCTCTAAAAACGTCATAGTATAGCCTTTGGTCCAAAAAACGTCATAGTATAGCATGTCGCTCAAAAAACGTCATAGCATGTTGCTCTGAAAACGTCATAGTATAGCATGTCACTCTTAAAACATCATGGTATAGCATGTTGTCCAAAAAACGTCATGGTGTAGCATGTCGCTCTGAAAACGTCATAGTTTAGCATGTCGCTCTAAAAACGTCATAGTTTAGCATGTCGCTCTAAAAACGTCATAGTTTAGCATGTCCCTCTAAAAACGTCATAGTATAGCATGTCACTCTTAAACATCACAGTATAGCATGTCACTTAACAATCATCATAGTATAGCCTTTGGTCCAAGAAACGTCATAGTATCGCATGTCACTCTTAAAACATCATAGTATAGCATGTCGCTCAAAATACGTCATAGTTTAGCATGTCGTCCAGAAAACGTCAGAGTATAGCCTTTGGTCTAAAAACATCAGAGTATAGCATGTCGCTCTGAAAACGTCATAGTATAGCCTTTAGTCAACAAAACGTTGTTTTGTCCCGGCTGTCTGAAGTAGGTGTGTAGCAACAGAAAAACAGTCCAAACGCTGGTTTCCAGAGGGTTAGATGAGCATTTATTTGAACGAGTAAATTTACAACAACACAGCATGTGAGGGGCTTAACAGCAAATGGGTGTTAGTAAAATAAGACGAAATAAACAGAACTAAAAGTGAACTTCATGTTGACATTGATGGACATTCTAACCATGAACAAAGTAAAAGATAGTCAATACGAAAAACAATTCTACCTCTTCACTTCTTAAAACCCAAAAACACACCGCAGTAGCATCCTAAACTAAAACTACCAATGGGTTCCCTGTTTTTCTTTGTGAACAATTCAAAGGTTCCTCTCTATCTCCCCACACATCCACCAACCACTGGAACACATCTCCAAAGTTCTGCCGGGCCAGCTGAGCTTCCCCTCAGGAGAAGTGCCACCACCTGCCAGATGAAGGAGCCTTTTGAGAGGCAGCTGGCATTGTGGTTGGACTGTACTTTGGTCTGTTCCAATCCAGCTTCAGCTCCAGAGACGGCAGGCGGGACGAGTCAACGGAGGCCAGGTGGACGAAGGCATGCAGCTGAGTTGAAAAAAAAAATGTGACTTTTCAACATGTAACAATGTGCCATATGATGAAATAGTGAAAAACACTCCAGAAATGTTTTCTTTGAAAAAAAAATCATCATGAATTTTGCCGCAAAAAAAACGCCTTACTATACTATGTCGAAAAAAAATGCGACTTTTCAAACATGTTGTAAAAACGTGCCATATGATGAAATAATGTAAAGGAGGGCGTGAAAACCACTCCAGAAAGGTTTTCTTTGAAAAAAAAATCATCATGAATTTTGCCGCAAAAAAAACGCCTTACTATACTATGTCGAAAAAAAATGCGACTTTTCAAACATGTTGTAAAAACGTGCCATATGATGAAATAATGTAAAGGAGGGCGTGAAAAACACTCCAGAAAGGTTTTCTTTGAAAAAAAATCATCATGAATTTTGCCGCAAAAAAAACGCCTTACTATACTATGTCGAAAAAAAATGCGACTTTTCAAACATGTTGTAAAAACGTGCCATATGATGAAATAATGTAAAGGAGGGCGTGAAAAACACTCCAGAAAGGTTTTCTTTGAAAAAAAATCATCATGAATTTTGCCGCAAAAAAAACGCCTTACTATACTATGTCGAAAAAAAATGCGACTTTTCAAACATGTTGTAAAAACGTGCCATATGATGAAATAATGTAAAGGAGGGCGTGAAAAACACTCCAGAAAGGTTTTCTTTGAAAAAAAAATCATCATGAATTTTGCCGCAAAAAAAACGCCTTACTATACTATGTCGAAAAAAAATGCGACTTTTCAAACATGTTGTAAAAACGTGCCATATGATGAAATAATGTAAAGGAGGGCGTGAAAAACACTCCAGAAAGGTTTTCTTTGAAAAAAAAATCATCATGAATTTTGCCGCAAAAAAAACGCCTTACTATACTATGTCGAAAAAAATGCGACTTTTCAAACATGTTGTAAAAACGTGCCATATGATGAAATAATGTAAAGGAGGGCGTGAAAAACACTCCAGAAAGGTTTTCTTTGAAAAAAAAATCATCATGAATTTTGCCGCAAAAAAAACGCCTTACTATACTATGTCGAAAAAAAATGCGACTTTTCAAACATGTTGTAAAAACGTGCCATATGATGAAATAATGTAAAGGAGGGCGTGAAAAACACTCCAGAAAGGTTTTCTTTGAAAAAAAAATCATCATGAATTTTGCCGCAAAAAAAACGCCTTACTATACTATGTCGAAAAAAAATGCGACTTTTCAAACATGGTGTAAAAACGTGCCATATGATGAAATAATGTAAAGGAGGGCATGAAAAACACTCCAGAAAGGTTTTCTTTGAAAAAAAATCATCATGAATTTTGCCGCAAAAAAAACGCCTTACTATACTATGTCGAAAAAAAATGCGACTTTTCAAACATGTTGTAAAAACGTGCCATATGATGAAATAATGTAAAGGAGGGCGTGAAAAACACTCCAGAAAGGTTTTCTTTGAAAAAAAATCATCATGAATTTTGCTGCAAAAAAAACGCCTTACTATACTATGTCGAAAATAAATGCGACTTTTCAACATGTTTTAAAAACGTGCCATATGATGAAATAATGTAAAGGAGACCGTGAAAAACACTACGGTAAGGTTCTCTTTGAAAAAAAATTATCATGAATTTTGCTGCAAAAAAAACGCCATAGTATAGCATGTTGCTCTAAAAACGTCATAGTATAGCATGTTGCTCTAAAAACGTCATAGTATAGCATGTCGTCCAAAAAACGTCATAGTATACGCATGTCGTCCAAAAAACGTCACAGTATTGCATGTCACTCTAAAAACGTCATACTATAGCATGTCATCTAAAAAACGTCATAGTATACGCATGTCGTCCAAAAAACGTCACAGTATTGCATGTCACTCTAAAAACGTCATACTATAGCATGTCGCTCTTAAAAATGTCATAATATAGCCTTTGGTCCAAAAAACGTCATAGTATAGCATGTCGCTCTTAAAACGTCATAGTATAGTATGTTGCTCTAAAAACATCATAGTATAGCATGTCGCTCAACAAACATCATAGAATAGCCTTTGGTCCAAGAAACGTCATAGTATAGCATGTCGCTCAAAAAACGTCATAGCATGTCACTCTAAAAATGTCATAGTATAGCATGTCACTCAAAATATGTCATAGTATAGCATGTCGCTCTAAAAACGTCATAGTATAGCATGTCGCTCTAAAAACGTCATAGTATAGCCTTTGGTCCAAAAAACGTCATAGTATAGCATGTCGCTCAACAAACATCGAAGTATAGCCTTTGGTCCAAGAAACGTCATAGTATCGCATGTCACTCTTCAAACATCATAGTATAGCATGTCGCTCAAAATATGTCATAGCATGTTGCTCTAAAAACGTCATAGCATAGCATGTCGCTCTAAAAACGTCATAGCATAGCCTTTGGTCCAAAAAACGTCATAGTATAGCATGTCGCTCTAAAAACGTCATAGTATAGCATGTCACTCTTAAACATCACAGTATAGCATGTCGCTTAACAAACATCATTGTATAGCCTTTGGTCCAAGAAACGTCATAGTATCGCATGTCACTCTTAAAACATCATAGTATAGCATGTCGCTCAAAATACGTCATAGTATAGCATGTCGCTCAAAAAACATCATAGTATAGCATGTCGCTCTAAAAACGTCATAGTATAGCATCTCGCTCTAAAAAGTCATAGTATCAGCATGTCGCTCTAAAAACGTCATAGTATAGCCTTTCTCTCAAAAACATCATAGTATAACATGTCGTCCAGAAAACGTCAGAGTATAGCCTTTGGTCTAAAAACATCAGAGTATAGCATGTCGCTCTGAAAACGTCATAGTATAGCCTTTAGTCAACAAAACGTTGTTTTGTCCTGGCTGTCTGAAGTAGGTGTGTAGCAACAGAAAAACAGTCCAAACGCTGGTTTCCAGAGGGTTAGATGAGCATTTATTTGAACGAGTAAGTTTACAACAACACAACATGTGAGGGGCGTAACAGCAAATGGGTGTTAGTAAAATAAGACGAAATAAACAGTACTAAAAGTGAACTTCACGTTGACATTGATGGACATTCTAAGCATGAACAAAGTAAAAGGTAGTCAATACGAAAAACAATTCTTCCTCTTCACTTCTTAAAACCCAAAAACACACCGCAGTAGCATCCTAAACTAAAACTACCAATGGGTTCCCTGTTTTTCTTTGTGAACAATTCAAAGGTTCCTCTCTATCTCCCCACACATCCACCAACCACTGGAACACATCTCCAAAGTTCTGCCGGGCCAGCTGAGCTTCCCCTCAGGAGAAGTGCCGCCACCTGCCAGATGAAGGAGCCTTTTGAGAGGCAGCTGGCATTGTGGTTGGACTGTACTTTGGTCTGTTCCAATCCAGCTTCAGCTCCAGAGACGGCAGGCGGGACGAGTCAACGGAGGCCAGGTGGACGAAGGCATGCAGCTGAGTTGAAAAAAAAAATGTGATTTTTCAACATGTAAAAACGTGCCATATGATGAAATAATGTAAAGGAGGCCGTGAAAAACACTCCAGAAAGGTTTTCTTTGAAAAAAAAATCATCATGAATTTTGGTGCAAAAAAAACGCCATACTATACTATGTCGAAAAAAAATGCGACTTTTCAAACATCTTGTAAAAACGTGCCATATGATGAAATAATGTAAAGGAGGGCGTGAAAAACACTCCAGAAAGGTTTTCTTTGAAAAAAAAAATCATCATGAATTTTGCCGCAAAAAAACGCCTTACTATACTATGTCGAAAAAAAATGCGACTTTTCAAACATGTTGTAAAAACGTGCCATATGATGAAATAATGTAAAGGAGGGCGTGAAAAACACTCCAGAAAGGTTTTCTTTGAAAAAAAAAAAATCATGAATTTTGGCGCAAAAAAATGCCATAGTATACTATGTCGAAAAAAAAATGCGATTTTTCAACATGTTGTAAAAACGTGCCAAATGATGAAATAATTTAAAGGAGGCGGTGGAAAAACACTCCAGAAATGTTTTTTTTTTAAAAAAAAAAACAATCATCCTGAATTTTGACACAAAAAAATGCCATTGTATACTATTTCGAAAAATGTCATTTTTCAACACTAAATGTTATTGAGAAATATGTTTTACTAAAGTCCACCAGTTTCAGCCATCTCTACCCCTCATGAGGTACCACTCTAAGGTACATTATACAAAAAAAATCTAGTAGATGTCACTGTGTTTTGAAATAGCATGCAGAGCAAGTTCGTCTGCTCACAGGAAGTTAGCACGAGCAAAATCACTCCTCACATGAGGCCTCTGTTTGCTGTGATTTTCAAAGGTAAAGTAATACTTTTGACATTATGGGGCCTAAGGAGTTGCTGAACACAAATGTGTCATTTGAAATGTTAAAAAAAGAAAAGATTTAAAAGGGTAAAATAATTTTTCTCAATAGTAGAGGTCAATATTTTAAAAATCGCTGGGTCTCTTCATAAAAAAACATTGTTGTTATTAGTCCCCCAAAGAGATAAGAAATATAAAGAAATAATTTTTTCATTGCCTTTTTCTTGGTGAGGATGTTTAAGGGTTAGGGTTAGCAACTTAGCATCTGTAAACAAAAGAAAAACCTATCAACAAAGTTTTCTGTTAGAGTTTGTGTTCTTGTAAGTTTAACTCCAAGATTTTAAATGCTTTCATTTACTGCAAATGAATATCCAAATGAATATACTCCAAATGTCTCATTAATAATCATTATCAGCCTTAAAAACCCACAAAACACCCCTCTATACTCGACCACACTTAGTACAGTCCGGTTCGCCCTCCTATAAATCTGCTTGGAATCATCCACTTCCTGTTTGTCAAAGTGGCCTTCTACCTGGACAGGTTTTGTTGGAGCTCATGCAACAAACATTTTGGGTAACTGCACTTTAATATGGATGGATGACACTGAATTAGAGTCTGTTTTCATGAGACTGAGTTAAGATGTGTAGCTCTGTCATTAAATAGGAAATTATTTCTCAGAATTCACAGAGGAAAGTCTGAAATGTTTGCTCGGTTAGCGTCCCACATGTTCTTTGGCTCAGCTAAAGCTAACTCTCTCCAACTTCTGGATCTCTTGAGTTGCTTGTTAAAATATCTTGCTGTAGGTGCTGAAGCTCAGAAAGTCTGAGATGTTTGTTCAAAATAAGCTCATTCTCAAGTCTTATCTGAACTGTCCTCTTTTGTTTGAACTTTCCCTAAACTTAGGAGTTAATGACAGAGCAGCACATCCAGACTGAGTCTCATTTATGTAGAGATTAAACTTCAATGTCATTCATTGATGTTAAAGTGCAGTTTTTCAAATGTTTGTTGCACATGCTCCCGACCAAACCAGTCCAGGTGGAAGACGATGTGAAGAGAAAGCTCCAGAGGATGAATATCACACATTTACGTTTGAAATAAATGTCCTTTAATTTGACATTGTCATGCAAATGCTGTTCAAATCTTTGTTGAGCGTTTTGTTGATGTTGGTTTCTAAATGTTTTTTGACACTCGGCCCCAAAGATTAAAACCTTGTACGGCTCACAATTCACACATTATCAACTATCTTTCTGACTAAACTAAGATAAAAAGTGAAAAACTGCCTGATTCCTGCATCATGAATGTAAATCTTTTTGGGTTTTATGACAGTAAACTGAATATATTTGGGTATGACATTTTATAAACCAAAACAAGAAATGAATTTCTGGAGAAAACAATCAACAGATTAATGGACCAAGAAAATGTGTTTTCCAGCATATATGGCTGAATTACTTCAACATTACAAGATACATACAATTTTAATTCAATTTTATTTACATAACGCCAATTACAGGTCAAATTGTCTCAAGATGCTTTATTTTTAGATTTTTTTGTCATATTTAAAATATGACAAAGTAAGAAATTTAAACCTCTTGACTAATCCAAGACGACAAGAATAAAGTTTGTCAACAAACACTAAATCTGCTTTTGCATTCCGTTAAAGTCCTAATAAATGATAAAGTGTGATACTAAAGGTTTGTGGTGCTAAAAATGTCAAAGTAAAGATATCAAGTTGAACATCTGGATGGAGGTTGATAAAAGTTGACCTTCCTTCATTTCGCTGGAGCCGACTCCATGGATTTTATGGATGCTGGTTAAAGACCTGCTCTTCTAGTCGTCTTCCTTCTAGTCGCTGTAAAAAGTCAGTCCATCCTGGCCGACCTCAACAACTCTTCATGACAACTTGTTCTGCCTCCGACCTCATGGAAACTCCAGAAACTCGGGAAAACCCATGGAGACTCGAAGAACTCGTGGAGACTCGAAGAACTCGTGGGGCGGGGGAAGGTGTGGTGGGCGGTGGGGGAAGGTGGGGGAGTAGAGGGGGGAGGCCGCCACCCACCTCCCCGCCTACTCTCCGCCCTGACTCCACCCAGACTCCGCCTTGCCTCCGCCCATGTGGTGACTTCAGCAACTACGATGTCAAAGGGACGACGAATTTATTTCTTTTTATATGATCTGTAGCTCAGTGAGTTAAGGATTTGCCTGTGGAGCTGCAGGTCACTGGTTCAAGACCAGACCCTTCTTAAATTTTTATCAAAATCCTGACAAAGACAAAGAAAGAAAACTGCCAGTGGCGGGTCTTGAACCACCAACCTTCTGCTTGGTAGTCTATCCTCTTATCCTCCTGAGCTATTCGCTCAGATACTAATTTTACTTTTTTTTGCGCATTTATCATCTATTTTTTGTCGTATTCAAGTTTTTTTTTAACTCGGGTCTCAACTCGACCGTTTTTCTCAGGAGGTTGGACTTCAGCTTTTGTGCTGGAGGGTGGAACCCTCAGTTCCAAGACTTTCCAAAGCCTCCACACCTCCCGAGTCCTCAGGACCTGAGCTTTCACACAGTCTGAGAGCTGAAATTTTCTAAGTCCCACAGTAGATCTGTTAGATTTAACTTTCAGACAGTCCAAGGACTGATATCTTCTAAGTTCCTGTGTAGTTCTCTGTTAGTTTGAACCTTCAGACAGTCTGAGGACTGAAATCTTAGAAGTTCTTGAGCAGTTCTCTGTTAGTTTGAACCTTTAGACAGTCTGAGGACTGAAATTTTAAAAGTTTCTCAGTACTTCTCTGTTAGTTTGAACTTTATGGTTAACAGAAGCCTTAAAACTTGTGACCATGAGTCTTGATTTCACATTTAGACCATCCATCTGAGTTCTTCTCAGACCTTCACCTGTGGGTTTTTTAGAAATCCTCAACAAACTTTGATTCTCTTCACTGAACAGTAAAGTTTGTGGAGATCAGAAGGTAACATTAGTTTGATCAATGCCTTCAACTACTAGTAGACTTTATCTGGAAAGCAGTTTTCTGAAATGAGTTCTTAGTAAATCTGTCCACAATCAAACCAAGAACATAGAAAGAGGAAATGTTTGAAGAAACAACTTGATGTTTTCATTTCAGACTAGAAAACGCTTTTAGACCTTGATCTGTTTTTGCTCTTTTTCATCGTTTTATTGTCTCTTCCGTTTAATTTGATCTTCTAAAGTTCAACTGGTGTCTTTTCAAATGTTTTGTCTTTAGTTTGATTCTTCTTAAGTGTTTAGTTTTGCTCTTTTCTCACCTTTTATTCTTTTCTAATATCTGATTTGATTTGAAAATGTTTCGTCTTTTTAACGTTTAATTGTTTTTTCAAATGTTTTATTGGCTTGTTTAAAAAAATTCCTTTTCTTTCCCAATGTTTAATTTTTCAATTAAATCTTTAAGGTTTTTCTTTTTAAATGTTTTACCACCTTTCAATGTTTAATTTTCTTTTTAATTGCTTCATTGTATTTTCTGTTTAATTCCTATTTAAAGTTTTATTGTCTTTAAGATTTTATTTTCTAATTAAACATTTAATTTTTGAATTAAATGTTTTGTCTTTTTAAAGGTTTAATAATCTAATTAAATGTTTTTTTAAATGTGTAATATTCTTCTTGTTTAAATGTATTTTTTACATGTTTAATTATCTAAACTATTTCATCTTTAATGTTTAATATTTTGGTTGAAAAATTTTATTTTCAGAATTACATGTTTTGTATCTTCTCTTTAATTATCTAATTAAATATTTTGTCTGTTTAATGTTATGTAGTTGTTTTTAATGTTTAATTTTCTTCATAAAAGTTTTATTGTATTAAATGCTTTTTTCCTTTGATTTAATTGCTTTTTTAATGTAGTTTATTTCTTTAATCTTTTATTTTTCTGTCAAGATTTTAACCCCAACCATAAAAATGAAACAAACCCTTAAATCACAATGAAAATACTTCTGTTGTCACAATCATGAGTTTGTCAATTATTCAGTTTATCAATTCAACTTTATTTGTTTTGCACCTTTCACACAGATGACAAAACTAAACAAGCAAAGAGAAAAAACTATGCTAAAATTATGATTAAAACTCAAAAACATATTTAAAAAAAAAGATTTAACATGGTAATAAAATGTGTTATGTGAAGGGGATGGAGGGAGTTTATTGAAGTCTTCTTGGGATCACATGGGAAATCATTTAAAATATAAACTTGATATTCAGTCTAAGGAAACTGGAAACTGCAGAGCGACAGAAGAACCAACAATATCTCCTGTTTTCTCCTTTAATGAGTCGACTCTTCTTGTGCTTTCAGACCAAAGAACTACAGACTCTTCACAACCTGCTCAAACTCCTCGTACAGGACCTCACCACACGGGTCAAGAAGGTTTCCTTCTCATTTCTACTCTGAAGCTCACCTTCTCCTGCTCAAACTACTGACAAATGTTTCTGCTGCTCTAAAGTCTGCTCTCCAGAACTTTCTAAAAACTCTCAAAGTCTCTTCTGCTGCAGGTTGCTTTGTAGAACTGTTCCAGAAAACCTCACTAATCCACATGAAGGGGCCTCAAGATAGTCGTCCAAATGAAACCGTACAAAAACCAAACTAGCACAACCCAAACGCTAAAGTCTCCTGCAGCCGACCATAGAACCTCTTTAAACAGAGAATCAGGACAGGAACTCTTACCTTCTGGACAACCAACCTTGGTTCTCAGACAAGAATACAGAATGTGTCTGACCAAAAACCTCTAAAGACTCACTACAGCCAAGATAAAGACACAACTCAGGTGCACCAAATCTACTAATCACTGCACACATTAGCACCATGTGCTAACTGTGGCTAAAGAACCACATTTACCAAGACAACTATCCAGTACAAAGCCCTAAAACACACCAAGAAACACATTAAAGACGAGTTTACTGCTGGAAGCTGCAAGCCAACGCCTAAAGAACAAACTAAAGCAACGGAGCCAAACCCGGTTCACTGGTGAAGAGAAGCAGAGGAAATGTTTGAATGCAGCTAAATAAACGAGGAAGACACTGAGCTGCTCAGGTGTTCCTGATAGCACCAAGCAGCCACCTGGACAGCCAATAGGAACACAGTTTACTGGAAGTCCAGAGGGCGGGGTAAGTCAAGGAAATTTTGTTTAAAGTTGAAGCAGAAAGTAAACAAAGAAAGTTGAAAACCACCTTCTGATACCTGAAATCTCTGAGTTTTCACACAAAGAACACCTGAACATGTCAAAATGGTTCCATAGTAGAACCCTCACTGTAAAAACGTCATAGTATGGTGTGTTGCTCCAAAAACATTAGGACCCGGCTGTCTAGGGTCACCGAGGAGCAACACAAAAACAGGACAAACGCTGGTTTCCAGGGGGTTAGGAGGATATTTATTTGAAAGAGTAAATTTACAACAACACAACATGTGAGCAGAAAAATCACAAAGTCTGTCTTTAGTTCAGGTGAAAATATTAGTTTTTGTCTTTTTTATTGACCAAAGTTTTCAGGAAGTAGATGAAGAATAATTAAAGCTCTCATGTAGAAGTCCAACTTATTTTGGATCCTTGTGGAGAGTTTAATCTTAGAGTTTGTAAAGCTGTTGAGTTTTTAGAGTCACATGGATTGTTTTGACATTCAATAACTGAGTCCTGAAATAAAATTACAGTTGTGGATTTCTGTCATTTAGTCTGGACTAAACAAATAACAGCAGCATAAATCTCAAACCTCATTATGAGGAGTCTGGATTGATGTTTCTCACTTGATAATGATCAAAACATGAAATTTAGGTTGGTTTAAAGGAATATTCCACCTTAAATCTTTGAATGTTGACCTAAAAGGTTGGTTTCAGGAAGTATTCCACCTACAAGGTCCTCAGACATCCACCTTAAAGGAACATTCCACCAAAAATCCTTGGACATGCACCTAAAATGTTGATTTAACCGAGTATTCCATCCAAAATCCTCAGAGATCTGAGGGGCTGGTTAATCGGAATATTCCACCTAAAACCTCAAATATAGACCCGAGAGGGGGGTTTAGAAAAAATTTTTCAATGTAGACCAAAAAAGTTAGTATGGAGGAATATTCCACCTGAAATGTAGACCTGAGAAGTTGGTTTGGAAGAATATACCATCCTAAACATCCTTACATGTAGACTAAAAGAGGTCTGGAAGAAAATTCCATCTAAAATCCTCCAATGTAGACCTAAAAGGTGAGTTTAATGGTATATTCCACCTAAAATTCACTACTGTAGTCCTTGGAGGTTGGTCTGATGGTATATTCCACCCAACATCCTTGAACATAAACTTCAAAAGTTCGTTCAAAGGAATATTCCACCTAAAATCCTTCAATGTAGACCAAAAAATCTTGGTGTAAAGGAGTATTCCACCTTAAATGTAGACCTAAAGGATGGTTTGAAGTAATATTCTACTCTATAATCTTCCAATGTAGACCTAAAAGGTTGATCTGATGGTATATTCTACTCAACATCCTGGAACATTTACCTAAAAGGTTGGTTTAATGGTATATTCCCAGAAGAACCCTTGAACATTGGGCCTAATGGTATATTCCACCCAAAATACTTGTACATATACCAAGAAGTCAGTGTAAAGGAAATGTAGACCTAAAAGGATTGTTTAAAGGAATATTTAAACGATTATTTTCATTATTTAATAATCTGTTATCAGTCAGAACCCTGGCAAACGTATTTTCATCAGTTTTTTAGTGGAAGTCACAAATAAAGGAGCTCTTGGTTTTTCCCAGCGTTACTGAGTCCAAAGCTGCTGTTTCAACACAGAACGTTCACATGCATCCATAAACCTCTCAGCACTCAAACACCCACAGACAGGCGGCCGGCTGGGCCGAGGCTCGGCGGCGTCCTCAGACCCACGAGTCGGGGAGTCGCTGAACTTGTTGGTCCGGTTTGAAGGCCTCCGTGTGGTCCAGTAGAAGTCCACGTAGTCGGTATTGGCTTTGAACCGCAGCGACTGGCCACCATCAGGTGGACCGGCTCGTCCTCGTAGGACTCCTCCTGTAGCCTTGAGGGAACCAGAGGAACATTCAGTAGCTGTTGGAGTTCTTCCTGTCAGACTCCTGGTAGAACGGCTCTGAAGAATCTTGTACTTGTCTTATCTGGAACAATCTAACTGCCTAAATTGTTAACAGTGGTGTAAAGAAGCAAATACACAGGCATTGATTAGGACTCAAACGAGATTTATTTTAGAAAACCAATCAACTTAGAGGCATTTGTTCACACATGTGGCTGAATAGGAGGCCGTCCAATCAGATTTGAGGTCTTCACTCTGTAGGTTGTTTGTTGGGTGACACTCTTGGACCTCCATCAGCTGACATCGATGTTTGATGGTCTTCCTCTCTAGTGCCAGATGATTCATCCATGAATTCAGCAGCTACAGACTGAAATGAAGCTCATGCTGCCGTTATTGAATTCCTGTTCCAGATCAAATGTTCAGAGCTCACCTTGAATGCATGCCGTCTGCTGTCAGATAGTTTTTCTCATTGTAGTCTTCAATAAAGTCTCTTTCCTCATGTCAGGATGTGGTGAGACTCTTTCTCAGTCTCTGCAGACGTCCCTCATTGTGCATCTCCAGAGAAGTAACAGAAAAACTGGTCACTGCTTCAGCATCAAATGCTCTCCAGCACTGAGTGTTTTAGGAATTCATTCACTGTGTTGTGAACTTTGAAGGAGCAGAAACTTTACAGCTGCCAAAGACATGAGCTCCAATTCTGGATGTTTTAGGAAATCAAGTTCATCAAATGAACACTTGATTATTGCTGATAACTCATTAAATTACTGAAGAAATCCAACATAAAAACCTGTGAACTCTCGGCCAGCTTTTGTTAAAGTTTGTCTATAATTCTATCATCATGTTCTGGAACCAGGACTCTGCAGAAGTTCCTTCAAACAGATACTTGTGTGTTTCTATTTCAGGTCTCAGGTTTGAACGTACAGCAGAGGATTAGAAAGGAGTGATTTTAATATTTAAATCAGTCCAGTAAATGTTTGGAGTAAAAATGATTAACATTTGGATTCAGATAGATTTGTGTCATAAATAATATTGTAGAGTCTCACATAAATATATCCAAATGAGTTCAGTGTATTTATATTTTATAGAATATTTGATTTCTTAATCTCAATACTGTAGGGTCTGACACTAAATATTATAATAATGATGTCAATTTAAATAATATTTTAGTGCAGAGTCATAAACTTTAATCAGCTAAACTTACATAATAAATATCACTGTACAATCTTACCCTGAACATTCATATTATTCCATCCATCCATCCATTATCTATACACCGCTTAATCCTCACTAGGGTTGCGGGGGGGCTGGAGCCTATCCCAGCTGACTCGGGCGAAGGCAGGGGACACCCTGGACAGGTCGCCAGTCTGTCGCAGGGCTACATACAAAGACACACAATCACTCTCACATTCACACCTACGGGCAATTTAGAATAATCAATTAACCTCAGCATATTTTTGGACTGTGGGAGGAAGCCGGAGTACCCGGAGAAAACCCACGCATGCACAGGGAGAACATGCAAACTCCAAGCAGAAAGATCCCAGGAAAGCCGGGACGCGAACCAGGGATCTTCTAGCTGCAAGGCGAAAGTGCTAACCACTACGCCACTGTACAGCCCCATTCATATTATTGAGGTAAATTTACATAAATCATGATATTCTAGAGTCTTAACTGGAATATTTCTAACATTAATCTTTTTGTATTTTGCTGATAAACAACAACAACCTGACTTTCAGATAACATTTGTTGTCTGTGATTGTGAGTCTAAATTCCTCCACATTCCAGAACTTTAAATGCAGCAGCTGTAGGAATCAATAAAAATAAAATCAGTTAATTTCCACATTATGCATATTTATTTATTCTTAATATCTCAGACTGAATAGTAGCTGGCAGTAAAAACAAACTCATCTGCTGGACTGAATTTCCCAAAATGGAAACATGGAGAGAATTTAACACTCATGTATCCATGGCAACGCTAACGTTTCTGCTTCTTACCAAAGTTCACAACACAAGTAAAGATTTTAATGTAAAACTTCAGGGATGACTGCTGACCATAAGTATTCTGATCAATACTTCATGATCAATATCAGGACAGATGTTACAACTCCAGCTGTTCCATTAGACTGCAGTTATTCACAGAGAAATTAAAACATCACATTGCTCATAAAAACTAGATGGGACTTTTATTAAATAAAGTGTTGGTGAATAAACAGTGTAAAAAGTGCAAAGCAGCTCCATTAACTCAGGAGATGTGAGACTTCCACAGCATGGATCACCATCTGCTGTGTTGATTCATAGCTGAATGTCAGAATGAACTGAGATAGAAAAGCTGCTTTGAGCTGCAACATTACAGTCTGACAATCCAACACCATCACAGTTTTCATCTGGTTGTTTTGCTCCAACATGCTGTGAAGTTCAGTTTTTACCTGAATCAATACAGAGATTCTATTTCCAACCAAGACTGGAATAAAAATTAGAATGTTATGAGGTTATTAATGCAACTAAATCCTTTCAGATGGAAGGATTTACTTCTAAGTTCTAATTCAACTTTCAGTTGGAGCACATTGCATTCACAGAGAAAAACAGCGAAACCTTCATAGCAACATTTAATAAACCTAAAGCTTCCCTGTTGGCTCATTGGTGGAGTTTGTTACGGAGCATCTGAACCTTAAATCCAGTGAGACGACCATCTTCAGTCAAGGCCAGTCAGAGAACTTCAAGACCTTCCATCGGCTGGACCAGATGTGGCATCATCTCCCTCTGAACATCTGGATGACAGGAGAAAAGACAGAAATCAAACACAGATCACAGAAATACAATTTAATCACTTTCATCATTTTATAAAAGTAGCATGAACTTTATTAAAACTTGATAATATCAGTAATGAAAGTAAATGTTTTTATCTCGTGTTGAAACTAAATTTAAAGTCAATTTTAATGACAGTTTATCCTGAGAGGAGTGAGAATGGAGCTTTTCTTTTCCTTTTTAGAATATTCCCTCAAAATATTCTGTTTATTATTGGCTTTAGAAGCATTTTTCTTTACTTATTTATTTTTAGATACCTCAGACTGATGCACTTTGCTGGTTTGCAGATAATTTCATGTACAATGACAATAAAGATCTTCTATTATAACATATTTTGCTAAAACAAGAACTGAAACCTTCTCAACCATCTCTCAGGCTGCAAAATTCCAACTGCGACAAAGAATTATCTGATGTAGTTATTATTATAATCTTTACTGAACCAGCCCTGGAATTAATAAAAATCTGTATATGGGTATGATTTTCTCTGATGGGACCACTATGGAAGCTGTAGTAATTATTAACTATCCTTTGAAGGGAAAGATTAGATCTTTTTCAGGTGGATAAAAAAAAGCATCCAATAAAGTAAATCTCTTCTGCACTGCACACATTCTCCACTTTTGTATAACTCTGGATGTCAGAGTAAAGGCAGACAGATCCACCGATCAGCCACAACATTCTGACCACTGACAGCTGAAGAGAACAACATCCATCATCTTGTTCTAATGCAACGTTCTGCTGGTAAACGTGGATGTTCATGTGGATGTTTGACATGTACCACCACCTAAACACTGCAGGACAAACAACCCCCTTGTCTCCATGGCAACAGCAGTCCTTGATGCCAGCTGCCACCCTCAGCAGGACAAACTAAAACTGCTCAGGAGTGGTCCGAGGAACACGACAGAGCTAAGCTGTTCACCTGGGTTCCACACTCCCCACATCCAGATCTGACTGAGCATCTGTGGGATGGTCCAGGATCAGCCTGGTCTAGGTAGGACCCACCCTGCAACCCACAGGACCCACAGAATCCACAGGACATCCCCAGAGGTTCTGATGAACCACTGGGTCAGAGGAGTTTTAGCAGCATAAAGGGACCAACACAGTATTAGTCAGGTGGTCAGAATGTTAGACTGTTATATTGTCATGCTGATTATATGATCAGTAAATGTTACCATCAATTATAACGTCCACATTGATCAGGAAAAAAAAACAACTATCAGTTCATTCAGAAACTGTGGGGTTAAACCTAAAAACACAGACCTCAACAGCAGTTTGTTTCAAAGCAGAACACCAGCTGGTTTTCACAAAAGAAGCTTTCAGAGCAACAATTAAATGACAGTTTTGTTCTCATTAAGTTCAGAGTCAGAATCAGCCAAAATAATGTAAACACATCGGGAAAAGAAAAACTTTAATAGATACTTCATTTGTATAAGTACTTCTACACATATAGATTCCTCTTTCTAAGTTTGATCAAATCACGATAACTCTGTGTCCTGTTGTACAATGTTTTCCCAACAGATGGCGCTATCCTCATGAATGGAGCATCAACAAGTGACGTCTACAACACAACAGAAATGTCTGGAAGCCAGTGGCCTCCACTTTGAGCACCTCTTGTAATTGTAGAGGCCAAAGAGATGATGTCTGAATAAATTTGGAAGTTTTTCTTTTCCTGATGTGTGTAAACATTATTTTGGATGACTCTGTATGATGGGTTTCTGACAGGTCACCAGGCAACATGTTTTTATAATAATGACAAACATACCTGCATTCTACAGGAGTGATTTTCCTCATGTGCAGGTAAAGATGTGTGAGGAGCTTAGAGATGACAGGAGCAGGAGTCATCCTCACTAATTCAGCTTCCACCTAGAAACAGAAAGAACACAAAGAAACACACTGATATACTCTCAAACGTTCAACCTCACAGCCTCAAAATATCTGTTTAGGAAGTGTTGTGTTTCTAAATTCTGCTGAAAGCATTGACAGACATTCTCTTACAAGGTTGTGTAAAAAGCAGCTTGTCCTCTGAGCTACTGAGAAATCTTCCTGAACAAAGTTTCTACGTGTAAATCAGCTCAACAAAAACTAAAGCCTCAGTCAGAGATAACAGGTATCGCAAATTATAAACAACTTTCTTTGTTAACTCAGATTTTCTGCTTCAACCTCACATAAAAAGGGGAGTTTAACTCATCAGGTGACTGAAAATGAACGGCTTGTGCAGTTCTAGATCCAAAAGTAGGATGTTTCAACTCATGTTTTACTACAAATACATGCAATAATAAATAAATACAATGGCTGGTTGTTAGTTTATTCACTATTAATGTCATTTTATATACTGGATTGAACTTGAGCAGTGGAAGAGAGAAGGAATTTAATGAAATTATGGAGATTCAGACAGGTAATGTTGCGCAATGTTCAGTTAAGCACGGTTTAATTCAAACCAGCTGAATGTTAAACTTCAGTGCAGCTGAACGGGTTTCAGTTAACCTTAAAGTAGAATAACTTTGTTAAAAGCTAAAATACACAGCAGAGAAATACAGGTTGAGAAGGTCATTCTAATAATGAGGACAGCTGCTGCAGCAACTAACACAGGTGTTCAGCGGTAAGTTAGCCACCTGTGTTAATTAGCCCGCTAGCTAACTTAGCCGCTTAGCTAGCAAACGCGTCCGGACCAACTGCTCACACACGACAAAACACAACTCCTGACAAGTCGCTGACTTAACGTACAACAAAACAACGCTACAGGTTAGAAGTATTTATCTTCTTACCGTGTTTTACTCCAAAAACAAGATCAACAGCAGCCAGAGATGCTACCAGACGTGCTAACCATAGACACATAGCAGACTAGATCCGCTAGCGCGCTGTCTTCTATAGTATCTGTGGTCTGACCAATCACTGCTCTCTGGCTCCGCCCTCTGAGAATCTTGTTGTCGTTTGGCTCCACACTTGCTGATGACCACTTCCGGTATCAGAAAATGAAAAAACGGGCCTTTTTCCGTTTCTGTCTCTTACTGATTTTACTTTCTTGTTATTCTAAATATAAAACGAAAATCAAAGCATTTAAAAAAAAAATCGTATATCCCCTTTTGATCATGAAAAGGAAAAACGCCTTGTATTTCAATTTTAATTTTTACATTTAAAACGAAAATCAAATAACCACTCGTTTTTTGTTTTTCAATACCTGTTTAAGTACGGAAAATCCAATTACCAGATCCATACACGGACCATGGTGTTAGTCGTCTGAGATATTGCCTGTGACAGGTGCACAAACAAATGATCGCATCTCTTGTACCTGCTGATCATAAAATAAAACTAAAACCACCCTGAGAGAGAGAGAGAAAAAAAGCTTCTCTGGCGTGTTTGTGTTGTTCTGCTGTGACGGCGACATGCAGCAGCCCGAGGCAGTCAGTACAGCTTGATGTGGTTTCACTGTTCTCTGGCTGACTTCCATACATCACCCAAAGTCTAATGTTTCCCGACAGGGCTGGCGTGATGTGTTGGGGGTCTCACAGACAGGTGGACAGTCCGACCCGCTGGGCAGAGCCGAACGTGTCGAGAGGCTGCTACACTGTGATTAAAAATGACTCTGTGAGATACCTGCAGGCGGTTCTTTGTGGCTACCGGAGGAACAGTTTGGCCATGAAAATGTTTTTCTTTCCTATCTTTTATAAGAGTTTTATAATAAATGACGTCAAACACTTTGGGATTAGGTTAGGTTTTGGATTGGTGTTTAATTAACAAAACATCATGCAATATATCTCATTAAATGTGCTGGAGAATTAGTCTTAGTGCTAGAATTAACTTGGCTGGTCTAATTAGTTTAATTTATCATTATATGTGCATTTTTTAAATAAAATTGTATTAAATTAGACAATCCTGATGAGAATAGGTGCACTGTTTGTGCGCAAAGATTGCCTGTTTGGGCGTTTTTGATACTATGAGACACACTGAAGCTGGATTTTTCCAAATATTAATCACAACTTTTGATTGGATTCAAAGATTTTCAGCATCAAAGTACAGTAGTGACAGACAACTGTTGAATAAAATGTCAGAAACATATCAACAATGTTCTAAACCAAAATAATATCATGAATCTGCAAGAAAAACCTGAAGCAGTGATCCAATTTCACACCAAAATTACCACTGATTGTGACATTTTTAGTCTCTCTGCTTGCGAACATTCTGAAAAACAGGCTGGGAAACAGACTGTCCGCATAATGTCCTACAGGTGGGATTAAATGTTTGGCTTTCTTTTGGCTATTCCCACATGCACACTGTTTTGTACTTTACTTTGTATATATCTTAATATGGCGATGGAAAACACTAAAAGTGGACTTTTTCAGGAATTAATTATGACTTTCTGTCTAATAAAAGCTCTTCAGCATTAAAAGTACAAGTAGTGACAGACAACTGTGGCATAAATTGTCAAAAACATGTCAGAAAATGTTCAAAACAATCATGAATCTGCATGAAAAACTTGAAGCGGTGATCCAATTTCCCACCAAAATAAGATTTAACGGTCACATTACTAGCCTCTCTGCTAACTAACAGACAGAAAATGAGGCTAGAAAACAGCCTGTCCTTATAATGTCCTACAGGTGGGGTCTTATGTTTGGCTTCCAGTGTTTTGTATCTTAATAAGGAGACGGTATATTAGCAGCGAAGGGAGCTGAACATCATTAGATCGACACAGCGGTGCATTAAACTATTTATGGTCTTTCTAACATAAGCAACAAACCAAAGCACCATTTTGGACCTTTGAAGAACCGTGTTGTCTTCAGAGTGCAGAAGGCTGCTGGCTTCTCATAAACTGTGGAAAGACTAATGTGTCCTGGTGGGTTTGTGTGATTTGCAGGGCTGTGAGGTGAAGGGAGGTTATTACTGCAGAAATAGAACGACAACTGCAATAATAAACTTCGCTCCTATGCGCATTTTCAAACCGGAACTCCACGTTGAGCAAGATATCAAATAGCATCTAGACTATAGGAGCCATATGATGTTGTGTCGCTCAAGATATCCAGCTCATTGGATTTAAATAGCAGTAAATAAAGTGTGTATACGCTGTACTTAATAGAGCAACATGGAAAGAAGACACCATCCTTTGGACATAACAGATACATGACGTTCTGTCACCTAATCAGCTCATAATTAGTAGCCTGCTAAACTAATGTGCCAAATGGAAGCAACAGTCAAGCTAATTAATATTACTGAAATGTACTGTATTATATATGTATACTTCATTTTCTTGCCTGGTGTTATAACTGATTTATTTTTTCTTTATTTGTTATAAATTGTTAGTAAATCTGTGCTGCCTGTTGGGGGCTTTGGACTCACATGGGTCTTACAGTACCTACAACTGCTAGCTGTTAGCATGTCTGCGCTTGTTTAACCTAGCCCAACTGAAGCGAGCACCTCTGTTTCTAAGCATTACTGCTGAAACTATCATTGATCATCAAAAAGCGAAGTGATTTGAATTTACTTTTTGCAAAATTGATAGTTTTCCATAGCCATACCATTCTCTAGTGCTGATATAGCGCTGTGTAGAATGGTCTGACTCAACAGTATTATTGTTCTATAGAGGTAAAAAACACCCTACCTTGTTTGCACTTCTTTTAAAATCAATTACAGTTATCCTGGGTGGTGCTAAGATCAGGATATAGCGATAGTGCCCCTTTAAAACAATGATGGAGGAGATAGTTTTGGTGGAACATTTGCATGCAGGGTTAATAAAATAGATAATACACCAAAAAACATATAAATAAATAGCATGGCTGCCTTATTGTATGGTCCAAATCCTCAGCAGAACTTATTATTGTCAGTGTGATGATGCTGTTAAAGCTGATTTTCCTGT
The DNA here is from genome assembly GCA_027123335.1 of Amphiprion clarkii. NCBI lineage: Eukaryota > Metazoa > Chordata > Actinopteri > Pomacentridae > Amphiprion > Amphiprion clarkii. The sequence goes on along the minus strand of CM049575.1, from coordinate 32,275,892 downwards.
ACCTATTTGATACCTTTGTTACTACAGTGTTTATCATTTAAATTCTCATAAATATAATTTTAGTTTTATTATCGTACATATCCATATGTAAATTCACAATACCATGTCTGTCCATACCGGTAAATAAATTAATCCTGCCCTGTACATTGTCTTTATTATACCTTTATTACATCTTTATTTTTCCATTTATTGTACTTCTATCACTCTTGTCCTGCTTCTTATCAATCCTAACTTATTTGATCTTCTCTCACACTCCTGTCTCCTAAATCAGCGAAATGCAGAGGATGTAGCGACATTATTAGCATTCACTTTTAAGGTTTAAAACTTACCGAATAGTTTGATCTGAGCAGCATTTTATTGAATAATTCCTGTAACAGAATATTAATTTATTTTTTACTACTGATAAACTGACAGCTACATACTGCTACTTAAGACACCTTAGAGGCTGTAATTGTTGCCCTAAAATCAAATAATCTTCAATAATATTGTGCTGCTGTTAGAGATTTCTTCATTTGTAATGAATAATTCTTAATATAACAGTTCAATAACAAATGGAAGGTGGGTTGATTTCACTGATTATAGTGTTTACAGAGCTGGAACAAAAGGCTGATCAGATTCTAAAAACTGTTGCTATGCTCAGGTAGTCCGTCTGCCACACCCATGCCATTTTCAGAAACGCACCCTGCCGTTCTATGAACCTGCAGATCTAGAATTCATGACTAATTTCTCTTCTTCCTGCACATATTTTTTTGTGTTCAGCAGATTAGCCATAGACGCTTCCTATATCCTCATTATGCTAATCTGTCCTCTTCAGCCCACACAGCAGCTCTGCAAGCGTCTCTCTCTCTCCGCTTCAGCTGCTGCAAAACACCATTTCTTATTCCTGTTTAAATCATCCTGCACAGCTTCTCTGGAGGATTCTCTGAATTCAGACCAGGGAATAAAACAAAAACATGCACGTTGGAAATAGGTGGGCTGAAACTATTGTCTCACCGAGGAAATAAAGGATGTATAGGAGTCTCCTCAGTAGCACTACAGGTTTATATTGTGGTTATTTCAGCCAACCATGTGTGAAATGGTGGATTTTTTTTTTAAATAATATGACTTCTAAGGTCTCTTCTTAGCAGCCTGTTGCTAGCTTTGTCTGTTTTCTGTTCGGCGCTGGAGAGCTTTTAGTTGAAAACATCTGCCTGCTGCAGCTGGAAACTGTAGGGTTCAGGTGATAATTCTCTGCAACCCCTTTAACATTACATGCAGTCATTTAATCCCCTGTTATTATACAAACGCTGATTAGAGCAGCATTAAGCTTTAACTGTCGTCCAGATGTGTCTTACCTTCGGTGCAACAAGTTCCAGTTTCTTTCCTGAAAACAATCCAACAAATCAAAGAACAGCAGAGGAGAGAAATCAGAGAAGAGCAGTAAAAAAAAACTAACTGCGATTTATGTTGTGAAATAAGAGGCAGAGAGCATGTAGATAAATTGCATTTTTATGTTGTTTGCAGATTTTTTTTTTTTCTTTTTTTTTTAAAAAAAAAGGAGAAAAACACCAGAGAAAAGGGGAGCAGGACTTATTCTGGTTTCGCTGCCACCCACAGCAACAGCGGTTAGACACATGAAGCACTGCGTAGGCTTCCCTTTGTACCGTAGAAAATGTATTTATTAAAGCATAGGCTTCCAGAACAGAAACAAAAGAAAAACCAACAACAGCTGCAAGATTGCAGAACATATTATGTACCATAAAATTGATAAAGAAACTCACTGTACACACTACAGTGCCTTTTAAAATCACAGCTTTTGCAGTGCAGTTGTGGTCGATGTATATATATATATATATATATATATATATATATATATATATATATATATGTATATTACACATAAAAAACATTCATTAAATCTCTTCTGTTGAGAACATTAAGGAATAAGATTAATGCCAAATGAATGTAGAGGTCTGTGAGTTAGAAATGTTACCAGCAGAACAAACCATAAACAGAAAGTTATTTAGATCAGCTGATTGATGATCTGCAAATGAGAAAAATTATGGATTAAAGACGACGATGAGCAATTTAAAATAAGTTAATATCAGCATAAAGATTATAATTCTATACATAAATCCTGTAGTTCCTCATCAGTGCAACCAGTTCAGTAAATTCTGTTACATATATATTAAATCTGTGTTTCATATTTGAGGTAAAACATTTTGAACGTAGTAGGAATATTAGTTTTTGGAAAGTGAAGTTAGACTAGTTTAATTCAATTTTTAACCATCCACAAAATGTATTTTGGTTTTGTGTGACTTTTTTTTTGTTAAAATCTCTACGTAGACACACGTATAATAAACTCTTTTAAATTCAAACTTTCTACATAACTACAAATTGTTTTAGTTGTCAAAATATTCATTTTAATTAAAAATTTCCTTCAGTTACAAATGATATGTATATATATATATATATATATATATATATATATATATATATACACACATATATATAGATAGATACTATTAAAAGCCAATATCTTATTAGTCTCTAAATTCCATATAAAATAGATCAGAATAAGATTGCAAATCTTCTTTATATCACAAATAAAACAGTTTATTTTGCTTTTAAAATATATCCGTCAAATCTTTGCTGGTGCTCAATATGTTAAAATCAACAGAGAAAACAACTAATTTGATTTAAGGTGGAGTCAACTTTTACTGCGATTAACAGCAGAACAAAAGGAAAGTACCCAAGATGCATTTAGAGAGCAGCAACGGTTGAATCCTGCTGTTATTTTATCAGCTCCATATTAAAAACACCCATTAAGGTGACATTATAGAAGATCACGCCACATTATCTGCGTTTTTACCCACTGAGTCACGTGTTTCTGACGTGTTGTTTGATTTGTTTTTAACCTGACATTAAATAAAACCCCGTGGAATGAATCCCTCGAAGCAACCTTCCAGCAGACGCTGTTGCTCGGCGAGTAAATTGCTGAGGATTAAGCGACTGTGTGTCTTTTTAGATTCGAACCATCTGCTTGTTTGTGCTGGAAAAAGCTCTGCCGCCCTCGTACAGGGACGTACGGCAGGTTGCTGGAGAGCACAGGTGGAGGATGGATGGTATTTGGTCGGTTTCTGTGAGCATTAGTGGTTGAGATTCATCTTTAAGGTTTCAGAAACCTCCTCATCCCTCAGCCGAGCTATTAAAAACACAAACTTTGTCTTCCTGCTCCTCCATGTGGATCCCACTGTGGGATTCATTACCTTAATCATTTCTAACAATCTCTAATAGTTCAGAGGTGAAGCTGACGGGTCACTTGTTAATGTTGCGCTGCCCTCTGAAACCTCGCAGGTCGGCTGTGAACACTTTCCCCGGGGAGAAGCATCCAGTCCCTCCACATAAATAATTTGCTCTGATGCTCTCTAGGTTCCTATGTTCCTTCACGGCTGCCTGCGTTGCATCTTTTGCATGTTTTTTTTTATTTTTTTTTGCAGTGCAGTTTGATGCACCAGCAGCTGCTACAGCTCGGTGCGATTCTTTATCAGGTTTGTTTCCTTCTTCACCCGCAGATGCAAACATTTCACGCTGACCTACTTAGAAAACCGCGAATGTCTACGTTAACTGGGAATGTAGGCTACATGGATGCGCCGCTTCCGCGCAATTTATCTTCGTTCCTACTTCGCAGGGGGACGACGTGGGAATTTCTGCGAACATCTCCTTCGGGGTTTTAACCGGATCTATTCTCAGATGAATCAGGGAGCATGTAGGGAAAAAAACACAGATGAAGCGAAAGGGGAGATCAATGTGCAGCTTCTGAGAGGAGGCCAGGTGAGCTATTAGCTTTGTTAGCGCTGACAGAGATGGATAACCGGCGAGGATGAGGAAAAGACTTAACAAGTCGGGGCATTTCCTGGGCAGGACGGTTAATTTTATGATTAATTAAGCGACTTGTACTGATTGGAGCTGCAGTTAATCTCACGGTTTTGGACAGTTTCTAAGAACGTCTGCAGAAGCCGCACACCTGAGCGGCCCAGTTTCAGGGAAGTTGGCGGTCTTTATGGAGCTGCCACGCCTGTAGAAGGGAAGCTAGTTTGTAGTGGAAGATGCCTCACAGGTTCACTGCCTCTCTACAAACTTGTGCGCAAAAGTAGGGCAGATGTGACGGAAATACACCCTTGAACAAACAGATCTGTGGCATAAAACAGTAAAATATAGAAACACTTTGGGTTTGGTAGACGTGGTCTGACTTACTTTCTTACTCCTTCCGAAGACACATTTCTCATTCTTATTGCTTTATTACTCAACTGCGACTGTTTATTTAATGCAGAAGATGCGTATTTTCCACACGGACAAGATGTGTGAGGATTTTAATCCTGTAGTCGCGAGAAAGCAACTTTTAAATCTTAACTTTTGCAGAGGAACAGCTGAGCAAAAGGATCAAAAGCAAACAGCAGCAGGTTCTGTGCAGACACCGTTTGTTTCTAGCTGCACACAGATCAGGATTTTGTGGTCATTTTTAACACCGTTTAACCTCAAACCCGCTGAGCAACTTACCTCCTGCATCCTCAAAGGCCTCTGCGGTTCGTACACAACCTACTGCACTTTGGGGAGCTGATCTAAGGCACAATATCGTTCATCACAACATCCCAGCGGCCGAATTTTAAAAACCACTCTTCGGTTGAGGAGAGAAGTAGTAAACACACTCACAGTAACCTTTTTACAAATATGTTGTACAGGGATGCTAAAAGCGACCGAGTGAAGATGTTTATTGGAGGACGAAGTGCTCCGGAGCCACAAATAATCTTGTTGATTCCAAACAGGAGCCGCTATTTTGAGAACTCAAGATGAACTCTGACTAAATGAATGGAATAAATAATAAATAAATTGTATTTTTTTTTGTGACCATAGCTGGCATCACCTTGTTGTTGTTGCTGTTATCGGACCTGGTAATTACACTGCGAAAAACATTTGGTAATATTTTGCGAAAAATCAAAAAAAAAAAAAATCATTAAATAAAATAAATAATAGTTAATTAACTTTTACTAATTAGGCCTAATTTAAAAGATACATATTTATAGTATTAAATGTGAGTGTAATACATTTATTAAATAAAGAGTTATGAAAATAGCATTTAAAAAACTTTTCATAAATTTTAAATATTTTTTTCATTTTGGATGTTATTTTATGCTAGATCTGTAAATTCTGTCTTTTTTTGCAATTTTAGTAATAATTTTGCATATTTCACAAGTTTGCAAAAATGTTTTTTAAAAATCTGTAAAATTACCCTTTTTTTAATGTATTTGATGATTAATCTGCCTGTTTTCGAGTTTCTAAAGAGAAGTCTGGGTGTGACGCTAAAGAAGCTCATTGTAAAGCGTTTTTTTGAACTTAAAATAAGTTTTTTAGTGACTTTCGTGGTTTGTTTCTTATCTCTCGTCCCTGTTTGAATGCACCTCAGTTTGTCAAACTGTAAATCGACACATCGTTGTTCATCTGGCTGCGACATTTGGTGCCGATTGTGATTTCTGTCTGTGGTCTGTTTCGTGTGTTGCTGGTTCAAGCTGTTCATGTTCAACAGCTAGCATCTTTTTCTTAGCTTATTATACACTTAACATACAGGACTGGTGAAAACTAGCGATGGTTCATTGACAGTTTGTACAGGTTTGTGACACACGGAGTTCATGTGATGAAGCAGGTCTCACGCTTTGTCTGATTCCCCTCATCTATCTGATTATCTGCAGATCTCTCTCCGTTTCAGCATTTGGTGATTTGTTTTCTGTTGCTGAAGGTACATCCTGCAACACAACAACTGCTGGGAACATCGTTATGTAACAGCCGTGAACGTGTTCGAATTGCAGCGATTGTTCAAATGAAGCGCTTATTCTGCATATAAATTATTTACCTCTCAGAATCTAATAGTCACAAAGTGCATTATGATCTCCTGAGCGCCGCCTGACACCGCGGTTTGGATTATGAGACTGTAAACTTGTGTCACTTTCATTTTAAAGGATTTTAAAGGAGTTTCGATTCAATTTCTTCTATTTACAGCTGCTCGGTTTTTGCCAGCTCCTACTCTCTTCTGCTTCAATCTAACATCACTGACAAAGAAACTGTTTTTCTTTGGCTCCACACCAATCAGATTATCGTCATGTAGCCTCTGCAGCACTTCAACCTCCAACAAACCAAACCCAACCAATCTGCTCAAAACTGTGTAAAATTCTCCTTTTTCATATCGTAGTTTGACCACCAAGTGTAAATATGGACATTTCTGTATTCATGTTTTCGTGACACCCTGTGAATACTGTGTGGATTGACTAATACACTGTAAAAAAAAAAAAAAGCATTTTTTTAAAGTAAAGTTTTACCCACATGCTGTGTTTTCTTGTTTGCATTGACCCGCTAACCCCATCGGGAATCTAATCACACCACAACAAGCCGTGACCTTCTTGCTGGAAGCCGGAGGAACTTCTTTAGTGGCGTATGGAGAAAGGTGTGTGGGAGGAGAGTGACAAGAGGTTGGTCGGACCATGCTGTGAATTTGTGACTCCATTTCCCAGGGGGCTTTGCAACAACAGCAACAAAAGAAAGGAAAAAACAAGCCACTAGCTCGCTTAGTCGATGGCATGGAGAGGCCAGAGGTCACGGGAGCTGACTGGCTGGCTGGCTGGTTGGTTGGTTGGTTGGTTTGTGGAATCATGGTGGATGCAGGTGTTTGTTGATCAGATGACTCTGGTGCACAGGAGGATTGTGGGTAGATGAGTATGTCAGAGAGTTGAACCCCGCCCCTTCTCGACGGTGATGTGTGAAAGTGGATCAAAAACCTGCTCGTCTTTATTCTGGAGCCTCTCTAAGCCAACTAAGCGAAGCCCTCTGAACATCAGGCGCCACGTCGGGTCGACTTTAACTCCTGGAACTTACCTCTGAACCGTCACTGGTTCTGACTTTACAGACAAACGTGTGAGGGCTTTACTCCTTAAGACTAAAGATGTTACTTTGCTTCAATGGTTTATTTTACCCATAACCATGTACAAATAAACAAAACCTTTACAGCTTTGTATGGTCACACATTTAGCATTCATTGGTCCATAAGCACTCCTCACGGCGACATGAAAACACTGTTATGAGACGCCGGCCGATTTCTAGCATCGGCGTCTTCAACGTTGCACTGACGTCACAAATGTACCATCCATTCTAACAGTTTTCATTGCAAATAAAAATAGTCACATGCAATGATTGAAAAAAATTACATTACCTCATGTCACATAGAAAGTAAGCGAAAAGTTCCATCATTTAGAAATAAGTACTCTTCAGAGATTTGTCTCTTTTTTTTTCTCCTTTTTTTTTTTAAAGTCCTAGACATTCTTTCAACAGCGTTGTTGGTCTCATTTGGGTTGTAAACATTAGTTACAGCGCCGAGCTTCGGTCAGCTGGCCGCGTAGCATCTCTCAAGAGAATTGGTCAATCAATGCTTATCAATCAACTGATCGAGAGGAATTGGTCAGTAGTCAATCAATCAAGGAATACAAGGAATTTGTCATAGCAGGACATGATCGTCTTTGGGCTCAGTTAGGGGCAACAGGACACCAGTGAGCGACTGGAGAACAGACTAAACAGTAGATCTATATAAGACACCCTGAGAATCACAACTACGTCTCTTTCATCTGTCATCCCTTCTTCCTATCCTCTCTCTTCCTCTATCTCTTCTTCTATGGAGCGATCATAGTCAGGTGGGCGTGGCCTCGTCAGTTGAGGAAGATGGCTGGTTGGTAGGTTGGTTTTGTTGTGGCGGAAGCCGGTTGCCATGCAACTGGCTCCTCTGTGGTTGGCATGGAGACAGGTTAAGGTGGATTCTGACCTGGTAAGGTAGTATGCAGCACGTACAGTAGTATGAACAGTAGAATGTAATATGCAGCTCTGGGGAAAAAAACCTGAATTTGAAATGGATTTCGAATGACGCTGAAGAAAATGAAGAGAACAAGTGAACCTCATGCAGATTAGAGGGTCGGTTCCAAATAGCAAAGTATCTTCACACCTAACTCTAGCTTTTGTTACGTTTTGACATATCTGTCTCAGAGATTTCTGTCACCATCCCCCCAGAAATGCAATTTTAATTTGTTGCACAACAACTACAACTACTTTCGACAGAAAAAAATAGTCCCAATAGTACAGTTCTCAGCGAGGTCTGTGGTTTAACCAGAGCAACAGGGACACAGTCTCCCTTAAGAGAAGGTTGGTGTTAAATTTTTAAGCGGAAATCTGATTGTGAGCAGCACCACAAACGTAATTCTATTCACCTCCACGGTTTTGGAGCAGAAATTACAGACAGATAGCTCAAAACCTGAACGTTTGCTTTGGGCGAACCGACCTTTTAAAGCTCAACCAGCTTGAGGTAAACTTGTCTTAATTTAAGGAGCGCTTTGTTGAATTAGTTGAAGGTGAAAACACCAGCGATTAGCAAAGCGAACGTATTTATCCCCAGATCTGTCGGCATGTAACAGTAGATTGTGACAGTAGTATGTTATCGATGGAGAACATCACATGGGGCTGACGTGGTGTGCAGCAAAGGATGGCGCAGGGGAAGGCGGTAGTGGTGGACAGTGATTGGTTGATTTGGTTGGTCAGGTGACTGAAGGGGTTATGGACAGTCGAGTTGAGTCAGATCACATGATGAGGGTTTGCAGCTATAACGTCAGGAGGTTCCATCAGGAAAGTATGGAAGCCTGACAGGTTTTAGCTTTTGGTGAACACTGGACAGAACACCCACCCCGAACCCCGCAGACCCACAAACACACACCGCACACACACACACACCGAAACAGACACACACACATTTACCCACAGGTACCATTATTTTGCATAGACACACAAATAAACACACAGGTTTGTTAACTCTTGCGCACATTCACGACAAACACACACACACACACACATTCAGTCCCACCCCCAGACTTGCGATGTGTTACTGTGATGATGCAGAGTGTGGTGGAAGGTGAAGAATAAGACAACGGAAGACAGGTGATGCTAAAATGAACATTTATAATGACTGCTGTTGCTGTCGCAAAATAAGAATCCTTAAAAAAAGACCTCATATATATTAGCACTAGATTGCCCACTTCACTGGTAATCCACAAGTCAAGAAACACAACTCACTAGGTTTTTTTCTCTTTACAAACACAATGCTACAATTACATTAAATATTCAATAATCTTTAAGTCAGTTAATGAATGTTGTTAAAAGCAACCACTAAAATACTAAAAAATAAAAACAAAACAATAATAATATTAATTCACCTTTTTCCAGTCGTTCCCTTTTTCTTGTTGCGTTGTTATTTATTAATAGTATAATAATAATAGTCTGAGAAATAAATAGCTCATGTGGTGTTCTCAGGGCGATGGGGCAGGCAGCATAAATCAAGAGTGGAGCTCAGAGCAATGCAGTGAAATGGTGGGAGTCTAATCTCACACTTTTAATACTTTCAAAAAGGTCTCTGATGTGGCGGCGAAATGTGGAGATATGATACAAGTTTGGCTCTGCGGGCAGCAGGATGGTTGAGCAGCAGCCGCAGACGTTAATCATCTCTAAACTATCTCTCTATGTTATGTAAACTAGGACTGTATTGCACAAAAGTTAGCAGCTCAGCTTCCTCGTTTTTTGCAACCCGGGAGGAGCTTAAGTTTCTTCTTCTTTTTTTTTTGTTTGTTAATACATTTTCTCTTTTCTGACCACCTCCCCGGGTTTGTTCTGGAAACCGAGTCGAGCCGTTTTCCACGATGATATGTCTCTAACACGAACATTTTTCAATAACTATGGCTTGATGATAAAAGATACTAAGTGCCACTACAACTCACTGTCAGGAAAACATCAACGAATGTACAAAAAACAAGCCTACGTTGAGAATGGCTTGGACTACTTCTCAAAAGGTTAGTATTAGTATTCGATGAGCACAGTTATCTAAAGAGTTTTTGCTAGCCAACATGAAAGCTAAACAGCGAATACAGTAGGTAAATCAACACTAATAACAACAGCACAGGTTAACACAGTAGAACTAGAATAGCCGATTATACAGGCAAGACCTAACTATCGGATACAGAGGATGGAAATGATGGTCTGCCGCCTCCACTAGTTTCTCTTTATGCTGCCGGCCCCGTTCTGCTCAACACTTCTCTCTTTACAGCTCGGCAAAAAATCTGACAAAAATATTTACAATGAGAGAGAAAAAAAATGAAATTGTGGAGAAACAGTTTGTTTAGTGTTTTATCCTTTTTTTTTGTTTGTCTGTATTTCTTTTTTTGGGATTTTTTTTCTTCCTTTCATAGTTTTTTTGTTCTTTTTAATTATTTTTTTTTTTTACTTATATCTCAGAGAACTGTCCCCAATGATGAGCAACAAACAAACAAACAAAAAAAAAACAAAAAAATAATAATCCAATCATATCAGCTAGCATTGCACAGTCTCAGAGAGGTTTTTTTGGGGGGGGAGGAGGAAAGGGGGGAAGATGGAATGGAGGAGTTATCGTCCAAAAAACAGCTGGATGAACACAGAAGGGGGTAAAAGAGGAGGAGGAAGGTCAATAAAGTTCATGAGGGAGGAGGAGGAGGGGGGAGGTGAAAGTTCAAAAAAGTTTCAAGAAGACAGAGGATGGCTGCGCAGCTGACGGTGCGGTAAAAACACTCCCCCACGCCGCTGCACGGAGGGGAGGCGGTGCATGTGTCGGCGTGGATGTTAAACGACAAAAAAAAATAAAATCATCATTAGAGAAAATGGAGTTTTTTTGAATCTTTCCCATCGAGAAAAATCAAATGGAGCGAGAGGGTTTACAGAAAGAGAGAAAGAGGTGGGGGTATAAAAAAAGAAAGAAAGATAGAAGGGGGAGGTGAGGAGAGTGAAAGGTGCCCCCAACACTATGGCACACGATCAATGAAGTCCCACAGGCTGAAGAAATGACAGAATTAGGAAAGCAGCTGGCATGAGCGGTAGGTAGACAGCTAGGTAGACAGCTAGCTAGCTAGCTAGGTAGGTAGGGCTTTTTTTTGTTTGTTTTTTTAAAGCCAACCTGCAGAAAAGGGGTTAATCCTTGTCGGGGTGGGGGTGTTTTTAAGCTCTGTGGGGGGTGGTGAGGAGGAGGAGGAGGAGGAGGAGGAGGAGGTGGTGGTGGGGAGGCAAAAAAGGTGCTGTTCAGTTTGAAGGCGTCATGAGCGACATCATGTTATGAGGGGCGGAGAGAGAGAGAGAGCATGCTGGCTTCATGGGTGCTTTCCAGGAGGAGATGGATGTCCGACACACAAGAACAACTCAAAGTAACGCTTGGAATGGTAGTAGTAGTAGTAGTTGTTGTTGTTGTTGTCTTTTTTTTTGTTGTCTGTTTCCTCCCTGTTCTATTTTGGCACTCGAGAGAAGAGACTCGTGGGAGGCGGAGGAGGGACAAAGTGTGTGCATGGTGGTTGTTGTTTTTTTGTTGTTGTTGTTTGCGGGGCGAGGAGGAGGAGTGGGCGGTGAAAAGTGCAAAAAAAGACGAGCATGGAGGAGTGTGTTGTTGTTGTTGTTGTTTGTGTGGGTGGAAGGGGAAGAGGGGTAAACAGGCTACACACACAGAGAAATGGCATTTTGTTAAAAACTGGTTTTGGGGTTAGAGCATACAGTACAAATCAAAAACCAGGAAATCACACATAAAAAAAAACAAAAAAAAAACAGCAAAAAGAAGGAACAGAAAAACAGTGATATGACAAATGCAGTCTACAGTTGCTGGTGCTTCGATTCGTTGAAGGAAATAAGAGGGTCGGGGTCCCGTAATGTGTCATCGAGGTGGTTCGGGAGGGTGGGAGCGGGTGTCGAGTACGAAGTGGGTGGGTGTGGGTGAGAGTGGGTTTGTGGAGGTAGGTGGGTGGTGGAGGAGGAAGTGGAAGTGGGGGAGGGAGGTCTGATGTCGAAAGAGCCACACACCCACTGAGAAGCAATGAGGTCACCTGGCGGGCAGGTTTTAGAGTTCCTCTACACGTCACAGTTAAAAACAAAAGAATAATAAAAAAAAAACATACATGAAGTCAACAGCTGGCTAGAGACACCACGAGCACGGAGCTGGCCTAAAAGCAAGACAGAGAGAGAGAGAGAGAGAGAGAGGAGCATGCACGTCTAAATAGAAACAAGCTGACCTACAGTGAGGCTACACATCTACAGTAGTCTGGCACAGTGGATCCCCCCCTCATTCCACCTCGGCTCGGCCTGCCGCACACAGAAACAGCAGGAAGTTTAGTGCAAACGAATGTAATTCTGCAGCGGGACGGAATACGACCGCGCTGGAAAATCCTCAGAGAGATTTTGGCAAAAAAAAAAAAAAAAAAAGCCAATGAAGCATCTAATTAAACTAAAAGAGAGAGAGAGAGAGAGGAAAGAGAGGGAGGGATTTTCAAAATATTACCACTTTGAGAACACACTGGCAATGTTTCCTGTTGTTTCTTCTACCCCGAGATCAGAGCCTTGGATTGCATATGAAGGGAGCAGAGAACACAATCTGTCCCAAATTCTGCAGCGAGGCGCCCGGGGGGAGGCGGGTTTTTGGTGGCGTTATTTTGGATTCGTGAGGCGAGGCTCTCTCTCTCCGTCACAGATGCTCCGATTTGAGGTCGATAAGGTGCATATCAATGACAGGACAAGCTCCGAGCGTATAGAGGTGGTGGTGGTGGGGGGGGATATCAAAAAAAAAAGGACAAGACAACAGAGTTATACTGAGAGCTCGACCCAGCGCGTCGAGGGTTAGTAATGTTAGAAAACACACGGAAACACATGGAAGCCTCTACTGCACGCCAGTGGTCAGAAGAGTGATATGCAAACTCATGGAAAAGGTGAGTACATTCATGGACAATCTCTTATCTTTATCTATTTTTTTTTTTTTTTTAACGATAACTGAGAATTTTTTCTTTTTCTTTTTTGTCCAAGCTCGTTCAACAAGTAGCAAAATAGTCTTAGGTTTGTTCGAGAGTTTTGTTCGTGTCCCTCTGAGGAAGGTTTGGACAACTCAACGACAAAATACTCATTCTGGTGTAAAATCAAACATTTTGTTCGATCCAAGGACTCGACAACGAACGTTTGAACGCATGTAAAACAATATCAAAATGCTCTACCCTTATCGGCATGCAAAGGTTTGTCTCCGAAAAATGAACAACACACACTGCCTAATTTTTTTTTTTGTCTCTTTGATTTTTTTCTCATATTTTTTGTATTTTTTTTCTTGTTGTGTCCACGCTTCACTTGGATATCATGCAATATAGACGTGCAAAAAAGATAACATCTATTTCCACAAAATACATTTTCATCGTTAACTATAAAAGGCTGTGTTTAAGAATGCTATCTAGTCACATTTTTTTTCCTCTGTCAGCATTATTAATGCTAAACCTATCGCTCTATTGATTCGTCTAGCCCCAGAGTCGTTAGTGCTGTTGCATCCTGGGAAACGCTGTTCCCAGGGGACTGGCTAACACTTGGCTAACATGGCGGTCGCTCCTCTTGTGGCAGGAACAGAGAGGGCTTCAACAAACTGCTGTACTGAGGCGCTTTGTCCGTTAAGTCTACGTAGATCTTAAAAACTGTCGCGGGAACGGCTCCCTTCCTATGTATTTAATTATAAATATGGTTCATTTGGCACTTTTCACATTTTTCTTAATATAAAAGTATGTCTCCTCTTAACCTAATGTGGTTTTAAATCAACACATTTACACTTTAACTCTTATTTTGGCACACTTGTTCTGGTTAGAATTACACTATTGTTAACTTATCGTCAGCTTATAACAGAGCGTTGTATTACACTGCCACTTGAAACTAGCCTCTCCAGCTAAAAGGACAGATTTTCGATATGTTTTTTTAACCTTGTATTTTCAGTTATTATTAAATAGCAGCATTTTCCACAAATTAAAAAAGAAAAAAAACTCGTCCTACGTCGTGTAAACCTATTCAACAACTACAGGTAAATCCAAAAGCTCCTACAGCAGACGGAGGATAAGGGACAGGACAACACAACATGCCACTAACACGTATTGCTTCCGGTACTTGTCACATTTTATGTCGATCCCCTAACGTTAAGAGAAGTAAAGAGGTTGGCCGCTGTGTAAAAGAGAAAACTTACTAAGGTTTAATTAATGAGATGAAAAAGAAAATCCGTCCCGTATTAATGAAAATAAATGGAGTTTCAGTGCAGTTTTGCCGCTGCAGACTTACTGTGCTGCATGCATGCATGAAACAACGCAGGTTTGGAGGAAAAGTTGGCAAAACTAATCATTTCAACTTTGATTGTGAAAATTTATAAATTTGTGTCAAAAAATGCCTTTTTTTTGTCTGACAAACTGTCCAAAAATGGATGGAAGCAGCAAATAATCACATTCGGAAACCTAAATCTACCTGCCCAAAAGTCACATAACCTGCACAAAATGAAACTAAAAACCAGTTCCTGAATGCATACAGCACAGTGCAGCTCCACAGCGGAACAAAAGCACACCTTCCCTCCTTCCTTTATGAGGTTTATGCCGTAAAATCCAGTCCAACCCTACCAAAGACAACATACTCCCTCACAATATGTGTTTGTGCAACGAGATATCCCAAAATCAACAACGCTTCTCTGCACTGATCCAAACTACAGCTATAGGAGTGTTTGTGCACTGCGCCCTGCCAGCTACGACGTTCCTCTGCAGGTGTGTTTGTTTTCTGCATCAGGTCGTCTCGGGACTCGGAGGCAAAAGAAACGAGAGGAGAAAGACTCGGTATCCGTGTGGCGTTCTGTCGGGGCAAGCAGCAGACATGCATTTGATCGTAACACCAGACATAGTCACCCATGGAGCGATGTGGTAGGAGGAAGAGGGGGTGTGTCAGGATGGGAGTGCACTGGAGAACTGAGGACGGGTGGGAGGGTGAGGAGAGTGTGGATGGTGTTAGATGGGAGTAAAGAAGCCTCCTTACCAAGCTGCGGAGATAAACCCTCACTGGCGCTCCAACAGAGAGTGACACATTCAGTAACACAGTGGAGGATTTTTTTTGGGTCAGATTGGTTTCCCTCCCCTCACCAGGCTGTTTAGGTCAATAAATCAAATGCACCCCCTCCTCTTTTTTTTTTTTTTTGTGGCATTTTACATTCCGCCTGTCAGAGTTGAATATCTGTGCAGGGATTTGCCCATTAAATGTGCAGTACATTACCAATTTGTGACAAAGACACAGCTGCGATAGATAGAAAATTGAATTTAGAATTTGTTCCAGTCTCTTTAATCTGCTACTGGACACCTAACACTCCCCCAGCATCCCGCCCTCGAATCACAAAACACTTTTTCCAAGACAACAGGTAAGTGGAATCTAATTGATCTCAACTTGTGACCTCAATTGATTGATCCTCTTCATCGACCTAGTCTCTTTCTCCTCCTTCCATATTCAGATATGACGTGCATTTCTGCTGAAGTTCTTCATATGCATTCTACATATATTTCATATATGTGTAATTTTTTTTCCCTGCCATACAAAAAAACCCCCATCCAATCATGATGCCATCTACAGCACACATCCCTGACCTCACAGGTCGAGAGAACCGCTCCCTCGCTTCACAGTGCATTAAGACAAAAAAAATAAATTCAGTGTACTCCGATTGTTAAAAAACAAACAAACAAAAAAACACGACACCAACAAACAAAAAAAGAAATCAACAACAAAAGAAAACAACAGCATCTTCAGCAGCCTCGTGGGTCTACAGTGGGCAGTAAACCTGTTGCCAAGGGAGACCTGCAGTTTGCCAAGAGGCAGAAATGAGCTCAGCTCCCTGGACGTATGTTGAAAATGTCTCGTCTGCCCTTTACCTCATTGGCAGTTGGACGGTTGCTTGATAAGGGCAAAGATCAGTGAGGCTATTTATCTCCTTTACTGATATGCACGCTGCCTTAAAATAGCAAATCTAACGAGCGAGGCTTTGCAGATTCAGCAGTGGACCCCAGACAAACGACGTTTCCCTCCGTCAGTGTTTTCCTCGCAGTTTGCATTTTTTTCTCAGTAGTACGTTGTTAGTCTTAAGTGCTCTTTGCTTGATCTAGTCTGTGGCTCGGGTTAATCTAAAGGGTTTTGGAAGACCACAGGCTGAGCAGCAGCAGCGGATCGGCTGAGAACTCGTCTCAGTTCGGCTAAATTACATCAAACTTCAACTACGGATATAGACAGCAGTGATATTTTGCAGCATGAGCTAAGCACGACAACCGGGTTTCGGGTTAATACATCCGCACTGCAGCCTGTGGTGTGAGTGGTTTCGATATTTTCTCGCTAATATAGACGTCTTACTGCAGTCTGCATCGTAGATATGGTGAATTCCCTTTTCTAGCACCAAATATGGCATCGTAAAAGTATTGTTTCAGTGTGTACAAGTGTGTGCATTCCCTGTTCTGCTCTTTGACTGGATATACTGTAGAAGGTGATCCTTCACTGTAATGATCTTAATGCCTGGGGCGGCTTTCTTACTGGACTTAAATAAGACATATATTACACTATGTGACATTTACTATTCATCTTCAATCCACTTAAATTAAAACAAATCAAAAAATAGTCTCATTTACATTCATGTCAACCTGAATTCACAGATCAAAAAAAAAAGAAGAAACAAAACCCAACTGAGCTTTATATGGGTGAACTCATTAATAAATAATGACGATGGTGATGATCCCTACTAATCATGACAGTGTCATTAATAGAATTATCACAGCAGACTGCAAGAAATAAAAATGCCATAGATCCTGTGTGTTTGCCGCAGCTTGCACAGTATCACTCTCGTCGTTTCTAGGTTTTTCGCACTACGTGAGGTCATCAGCGTGCTCCTCGGCATTCTACGTCTCAAACGCTAGAGCCGCCACGTGGGGGGGAGGCGCTACGTGCCGTAACACCGTCCCCCGCGGCACTGCACTGCTTGTGGGATACATCACAGGGTATATAGGGGGGGGAGGGTGTGTGAGAATAGAGAAAGCAGATTTTTTTTTCCTCCCCATCTCCCTCCCTCCGATCTCGCCTCGCCCTTCCTCGCAAAAAGCGGGTGAGGAAGAAGAGGGAGGTGAGATCGTACGGGAGACAGAATAGGGTCGTTTCTCGTCTCACACACCGGGCTGAAGTTTGCAGTCTTGCTCAGTATAAAAAACCCTTGTAAAAGGGGGTGAGGGGCGGGGCAGAGGGGGCAAGTAGTGAGGGGGGTATTTGGGGGGCGGGGTGGGGGTTGAGGGGTGAGGCGAGGGGCTTTGGGGCAATTCTCCTAGAAGAAAAAAACCCTACTGGAGGGTGACGGGCTGCAGGGGGGGAGGGAGGGGTAAGGGTCGCTTAAAAACGAGGGGAGATGTCGGGCCGGGGCGGGGGGGAGGAGGAGGGTTGTACCCGGTGAACCCCCCTCCCACCCCCCTCATCCTCGACGCCCTCCCCCTCCCTCCCCCCTCCGTCTCACCTCCTGTAGCCTCTCAGGCAGTCGGCCTGTCTACATGGCATTCAGCTCTGTCCACATAATACACAAACAAACAGACAGCTTAATTTACTAAACCAAACAAGAAAAACCAACAAAAAAAAACAAAAAACAAAAAAACAAAACAAAACAATAAAAAATCCCGAAAGGTCAAGACGTTAAGTAATAAAACCTTATTTACATTTTACACATTTTTTTCTTGGTTTTTCAGCGTAATAACTCGCTCCTCTCCCTCCTCGTCTTCTCAGCACATTTTTGCTTTTGCGTCAAAAATTTTTTTTTTAATAGAGAATACTGAAAACACGCAGAAGAAAACGGCGCGAACGATTCCTTCCGACATTCTTGCTCTCCTCTCCTTTTTCCATTCTCACTCTCGCTTTTTTTTAAACTCCTCCCCCAAGCCCCCACTCTTTTTTTTTTCCTCTTTTCCTCCTCGTTTCTCATTGGCTGTCAGGTTTAGCCCACCTTCTGTGGGTTGGTGGCGCGTACCCCCTGCTCGTAGGTGATTCGCTGGCTGATCAGGTACTGTGCAGCCTGCGTGGCGGCCTGGGAACCTGTGATGGTCACCTTCCTGTTCCGAGTTCCGGGGATGAACTCGCCTTTCTTGGAGATCTGGATCCTGGCACCGGTCAGCTCCTGGTACTCCACTAGCGTCTTCCCTCCTTTCCCCAAGATGGCGCCCACGAGGTTCTCTGGCACAGCGATCTCAACCACTTCCTTCGCTCCTTCTGCTAGCTTCTCTGTGGCCAGTAGAGACGACGCCACCAGTGGCGACGCGGCGCTCAAGTAGCCGTTGGTTGCCCCTGTGGCGGCCGCTAGGGATCCCAGGGAGAAGCCTCCAAGGCTGGCTGCGGGATGAGCTGCGCTGGTGGATGCATCGCTGGCGTAGGATGCTAACAAGTTAGCTGCAGCGGCTGCTGCTGGGTTGGCGTTAGCTGCAACGGCGGCTAGCACCCCTGAGGCTGCAGCAGGGTTCAGCCCCAGGCCCAGAGAGTTGGTGTTGTACCCATAGCTGGCCAGTGTGTTGAGGGCGGAGGTGATGGCAAGGAGGTCGTTGCCTGAGAGGCTGGACATGGTAGTTGGGAAGGCTCCGACCCCAGCCAGGCCTGCCTGGCCGAGCAGAGAAGAAGCCGTAGCTGCTGCAGCGGCTGCTGCGGCCGGCATGACCTCGGTAGAGTTGGCGTACGGGGACCCGGTGGGATTAGAGTTGGCAACGGGCCCTGTGATGTTGGAGTAGGAGATATTGAGGCAAGAGGAACTCTGTGGGTCCTCCTGGATCTTCTGGACGATAATCTCCACTGCTTTTCGGTTCTGCTCGGGCTCGCCGCTGATGGTGACCACACGCTCCTGCAGGTTGATGCCCTCGGGCTTCTGGGATAGCTGGACCCACGCCCCGGACTGCTCCATCACTGCCTTGACTGTAGCGCCGCCTTTACCGATGATCAGCCCTGCCGTACTGTTGGGGACGATCAGTTTGGCCTGGTAGGAGGGACGGGGAGGTTGGAGAAAAGACAAAGAAATCACAGGTTATTACTCTGTGACACACGTTAGCCAAAGTTCCAGTGAGTGTGCAAAATACAAGAACAAAAAATGATCTGAAGAGAGAAATATAAGTTGGAGACGTTCCTGTACTCATTGAACAATTCCATTTTCTGCCGTAGGGATGCAAATTTTAAACAGTTTTTTTAACCGATATTTAACAGTCTTTATAATTGATGGCTCAATAACACAAAATGAAATCAGTGGGCATTATTCTGTACCCTAATGTAACTGCTTTGAATATGCTCATGTCAAGTGGGCCTTTGGACTTCAGTGAAGATATCAAAACTGTCGCTGGTAGGCATTAAGCATCACAGGAGTCTTAGTCATGGCACCCCTTTACTAGCTAAACCCCCACGACACTCTCTGCTTGCCAACCTGGAACTGCCTGTAATCCAAATAACCACCTCCTCTGGTTACTACAGTGTTGAACAGTAAGAGGCTCCACCTGGTGGTACAATCAGGCACTACAGATAATTTACAGAACATTTTCTGACATGCATATCCTTCATCTTTTGCTTAGTTGGTTTAATTGGTTCCAATATTAACTGCAATTAATAGAATAATCTATAATCATTTGCACCCTGTGCTGCAGTCATGATGGTGAAGATGTAAAAGGAGCAGAGGCTGAGTCAAGTGAGTCCACAGAGAGCTGTTCCTAATGTCTCACACTGTGTACATTCAATAGATGGAGATTTTAAAAGAAGACAATGTCACACCTGTGATGTTACGATTAAACACGCACGATAACAACCCCGCTTGAATTCAGAAGACGAGGCGCAATAAGGAAATGAAGGAGAGCTATGCGCCGCAATCTTTCTTTTGTGATGCAGAGCAGAGGGAGTCTGACAGGAAGTGTCTTTTAGAGGCGTCCCCGAGAAGGACGGGAGACAAAAACACACCGAACCACGACTGAATACAGAGTTTCTGATGCACCAGCTGAAGGAGAGCCGAGGTAGACGACCAAACACTACGGACCACACTGTAACGAATAAAGAGCAGGGTTTTTTTTTTTTTTTCATTGGTACATAACAGAGAGAGAAGAAGAAGCGAAGGAGACAAAGTGGCAAGCGAACAGGAGACGGTAGAAGAGGTAGAGAGGTAAACAGAGTGGGAGGGAAGGACAGACGAGAGAGAGAGACAGAGAGAGGGAGGAATTCTAAAGAGGCTACTTGTGTGAAAAAAATAACATTGACTCCCAGGGGTCAGCGTTGCCATGGAAACACAGCTCCAGCATTCAAAGGGTAGTGAAAGGGAGTGAGGCGATGACACACATACAGACGCTCAGACGCACACTCCTCCTCGCGTCCAAACGCAGCGCCGGGTAATTCGTCCTCACATATATCTGCATGGTGAGATGACGTACGGTTGCAGCGCCGTACATCACACGGAACATCGTGTAACACCGGAACACTTCATTTAACGTCTCGCGGTTGTTGGAGACTTGATTCTAGTGCAACATGCTGACCCAAGTGAGCAGTTGAGGTGTAACTGATGATTGCTTTTTAAACAAGAAAAGCACTCAGAGAGCGCAATACTCCACCAAGGCTGCTCAGTCGTTGTATCATTTGACATCTTGAAAAAATTTGTGACAGAAATTACGGCACTATAGAATGCGGCCATTTAATATAGATGTGTCCACAAACAAAATGACGGATACCAAATCACGTGACCTAAATATGTAGCAGGTGTTGGGAATTGATGGGACTCGGCAACATCCCCACAATTTAATCAATTGTTCCTTGTATCATTTCCAACGGAAAAGTCCCGATAAGTCCGCAGTGGTGGATTTATATTAGAATCACAGTCATGTAGTCATCAGCAGGCAGCTGATGTAGTGTTCACTTGTTGTCATAGTTACAGTGATGCTGTGCCGATATCTTGCAATGACACAGTAATCTTCAACAAATATGTGGATTCAGACTATAAGCCGCATCACTACCAAAATCTAATCAGTTGTTCCTTGTGTCATTTCTGACCTTCCCTGAAAATGTCATCCAAATCTGTTTGTCTGTTTTTGTGTAATGTTGCGAACAGACAGACTGACAGACAGATGATGTCTATTGATTAACCCATCAGTTATTTCTTGGATTGAATTTATCGAGCGTTTAGTCATAAAACACAGCCAATATCCTCAAGTATTGTCCTTCATTACATCCACTGCATTTCAAAGGTAATATTGTACTTTCTACTCTATTACATTCATATGACAGCTTTATTTACTTTAAAGAGGTAGATTTTACACAATATTTAATAAAACACGATTGTCTAACTACCTACCCTACCGTTCAAAAGTATGTTTTCAATGAAAACTCACACTTTTATTCATGTTCTAACATAACTGCACAAGGGTTTTCTAATCATCAATGAGCCTTTCAACACCATTAGCTAACACAATGTAGCATTAGAACACAGGAGTGATGGTTGCTGGAAATGTTCCTCTGTACCCCTATGGAGATATTCCATTAAAAATCAGCTGTTTCCAGCTACAATAGTCATTTACCACATTAACAATGTCTACACTGGATTTCTGATTCATTTAATGTTATCTTCATCGAAAAAAAATGCTTTCTTTCAAAAATAAAGACATTTCTGATTGAAACCAACTTTTGAACGGTCATGTAATTAAATGCATGGTTGCAAGATAAAAATCTAAGTTTCTTCTAAGCTGCAAACAATATTCTAAAGGGTTTTTTTTTAAATAATAATGTTGGTAGTTGTCTCAACTTAATATTGTTTGTATTAGTTGCTTTAAAACTAAATTGAAATTTGTTTAATAACTTCATTTGTCTTCACAGTGAGTTCAGGATTTGAATTTTAACTTGTCTGGACATTTTGAGACAGTTAAGAGGAGTAATTAAAAATACCTGTGATTGTGGAGGAAAAGCTAATTGGCTGAACTTTAATTTGTTGGCTGAACATAATTTCATTAGAAGTTGTCCTAACTCAGAGAGACTGACGCAAACTGCTGCTGTTAGAATGCAGTGGCTCCAATATTTTTGGTGTTCTGACATTTCCCGCAATCAGTATGTAGTCAGACATGTATGAATTTAGATTTTTTTAAATCTAAATTGACATGGTTTCATTTCAGTAAATGTTCAAATGATCCAGTATCTCAGCAAAAATCAAAGATTAGAGAAGAAGTCACCAACTGAAAACAGATTTGTGCACCAGAAATCTAATTTTCCTTCTTTCTTCTCCCATTAATCATGTTTGGAGCCTCAGATTTATCTGTTATAAAAGTGGATATAAAGAAGATTAAACCTGCAGCAGCTACAGGAGGAAGAAGCTGCTGACAGATTGATTGCACTTCACTGTTGTCGCTGCTAGAACTGAATACTGGCTATTTTTCTTAAACTACATGTTTTGTTTTTGTTATTTGTTTTTATTTGTTGTTTTAATATCACAGTATTAAACTATTTTTGTTGTATAATGGCAATAAAGTAAAGTAAGTACTGTATATGCTTCACTTTTATGAATCTAATCATGTCATATATGAAAATATATCAGTAAGAGGCACCAAACCAGGACTTTTACTTTATTATTTTACCTGCATTTTGCTGAAAACACTGATGTACTTTTACTTAAATAGGATTTTTCATGCAGGACTGTTACTCTTTAGTATAATTAGTTTTACTTAAGTGAACACTTGATGTCAGAAATATTTTTTTTCCTTTTTTCTGTCTAAAACAGAAATTATATTCCTTTAACACTGGTATTTAAACACAGACCCTAATTTTTCTTCATAATGAAATATTAAAACAAATAATATAATATTATCCAGCATGTTAAATGTTATTCTGCTGTCATCCAGATCTCCACTGAGGGCTTTCTGATTAGATGAATTAAAATGAAATGTAATTTTTGCTTTATTTTTATTGGAGTTGCACAAATTTCCACAACATTTTGCGTCTCTGCTTTGACCTAATTCTGCCTTCGGTGACATCAGACAGCGATCTGTTTGGGTTCGGGTAAAGGATCATTTGGGATTATTTCAAGGTCGCTATGCGATTAGCTACAATAGCCGCCGCCGGCTGCTGCTTTCTGTGTTTGCTGTTGGTCGGAGACAAACGTTGGAAGGTAATAGGAGGTTTGTTTGCCCCAGCAAATGTTTTCCTGCAAGAGTTCCTTGAATCTTTGTAAAGGTGGTCGGAGAATGCGCCAAACTGAAATAAGCTAGAATTATTCTTTATCTGCGATGGCTGTTTCTCTCAATTAAGTAATCAATAATCAGTGGGAACATTTGGTTTTATAGCAGATCGGGCTTGTTGTCAAATTATCTTAAACACTGTGTTTTCACCTTTAACCCTTAGATGCATAAGTGGGTCAAAAACGACCCGGTGAGGTCGTTTTCTTGCAATATCTTGGTAATGAAAAGTTTTTATCATTTCATATTCCAGCTATTCTTCAAAAACATGTTTTGAAATCATTCCATTTACATTTTTACGTTACCTTTAATACGAAATTTTAATATTTGTATTACTACCCCAAGCTCTTTGTCACTGATAACATCATATCAGAGGTGATGAGTGTAGCAACAGATAGAGGAAAAGAGTGGAAATATGTCAACAAAATGGCATTCTTCTATTGCTATTTTGTGTAGTATTATTCTTCTTCAATCATCAAAATGTGCAAAATCTGTTATAAAGTGAAAAATAAACATATTTCAAACATGAAATCATTCTTGTGTGGACCAAAATAACAATACAAATGATTAATCTTAACCAAAATGACAAGAAAGGCGGGAAAAAAACCACATTGATTCTCATACAAGTCATCTGTGACCCACTTATGGAAGAGTGTCGGGTCCAATCACACTGAGGGTTAAAAACCCAAACTAGAGCATCTGTATTTCCACATTCTGTCAGATGTGGCGTCTGAACGAAGCCGGTTTGTGAAGGTTTCATCTCCTCTGCTGCAGCTCTGACCTGCCTCAACAATGAAATCCTCCCTGTGCCGACTGGAATCCGACCAGAGGAAGGTGTGAGACTCGCTCACATTCAACAACAACAACCAAAATAAGCCCTCTGCTGCAGCTTGTGGCAACAAAACGTGTTACTTTTGCCTCTTCGGTGCAAACAAAGCAGCATAAATCGTCTCTTGCGACGGCGATTCTCGCAAACAAGGACACCTGCGGCACGTGTTGTGGACTTCTGCTGCACGTTCGTCGCTCGGCTAATAAATGCGGCGCTTGACAAACCCACCGCTGCCTGTGTGAGCGCCGAACATTTATATTAAGAGCAGAAAGAGAGAGAAACGGGAGGGCAGAGATGACAAAGAGTTGGCCTTGATAGAGAAAGGAGGCAGAGATGGAAGGAGGGAGGGAGGGAGGAGGGTGACTGGTTCAACAAAGTGAGATAAAAAAGGACGAGATCCACTATTTTCTGTTTGTTTTTGGCCTTCACATGAAGAGCAAAGCGGTAAGAAAGAAGGTGAAGAAGAGAGAAGGATCAATTAATCTTGTGAAGGAAGAATGGAAAGGCCATTCCAGTTACTTCCCCCTGCCTCACCCTCCCTTCCTCCCTGTTTGCTGCTCTTCTAAGGCACAGAACATCTGTGTGGCGGCGGGGCCTGGATGCAGAGGTTTTCCTGCCGGGTTCCTGCTCGGCACTGCAGCTCTCCGTGAGGCGCGAGATGAATTTACATAGAAATGGAAAATTAGTGAGAAGGCATGCAGGAGGGAGCCGATAACAAAAGCAAATTCAAACCCGCAGACGCCGTGCCACAGTCACTTCTCACCGCTTCAACTTGAATATTAGAGAATTATCTTTCCTCTGAGTGTTTGTTTGTGAGGCGTCTCTCTGTGGGATTAACGGCTGTGATTCTTCTTTTTTTTCTTCGCTTTTGTCCGTCCGTGTCTCCTCTCAGAGTAAATGGAAGTTTGTGGTGAGTTCCTATTGATTAGTGAGTTGTTACTGTGCGAGGCTCCTTCAGCACACCTGTTTACGTCCTGCTGCTATCTACAATCTGCTGTCCTGTGCAGATTAATGAGAAGAGCAAAGTGCTAACAAAGTGTGAACGCCACTGAGGCGGAGTGATTCTATTTTCTGTCCAGCTTCGAGGATCGCCTCAACCTGACCGTAGGAATAGAAACAACATGGCTGATTTCATCAACACAATGTTGTGAATGTGAAGGTTTTTCACATATAGAGTTACAATCGCATGACAAATTAGCACAAAATCACACTGAAAATGATAAAACTGTTGTGCATTATGTCAGAACGAACTGTGAAACTGTACGTAAGTGTGTTAAAACAACTAAAAGTCGACTCCTTTAAGACAAATATTAATACACGATGGTTATATCATTAAAATATTGTCTGAGAGCTCATTTCTTAGCATTTTTTATTTGAAAAAAAAAATGTGTCAAAATCTGCAACAAAAATGGATTAAAGTGCAGGAATTTCTAATAAAATTGCTTCAGAATACCCTGCTTGCTAAGATCTGTCACGTAGCATTTAGCATAATTTAGCTCTTACACATCTTTGCAAGCATTTAAATGTATTCATCCTTGACTTTTGCACATTCTAGCTCGGAGACAAAGAGTGTTAAAACTAATTAAATGTATTTCTCTGAGTCAAATATCAACAAACCACAGTTATAGGTCAACATTTGTTGTTCAATGACTGAAAATGTTTCAAAATGATGATGTAAATTGGACAAAATCTGCAACAAAAGCTGATCAAAGTGCTGGAATATACAGTAAAATAGTTTTAAAATATATTAAATTATATTAAATCAGAGACGAAAAATAATGCAAGAAATGCACTTAATGGGATTAAATCGGGGTTTCCATTTGAGACTTTTGCTCATGCATCATCTCAGTTCTTTCTGAGGGTGTTATATTACATTGGAGATATAAAAAAATAAGCACAGTAACAGTTAATTTTAAACATTTTGGGATTTTTTTTTCGCAGTTCTGGCAGTAAAATGTGCCAAAAAATACACACAAAGCTTTACAGCTCGATCTGAGGGTGTTATGCTAAATTGGATATGAAAAAAATGTGAGAAATGACAGCTAATTTTAAATACTTTGGGATTTTGTTGCAGTTTAGACTGTAAAATGTGTCAAAAAGTCCACACAGCTTTACAGAGTGACATTAGGGTGTCATGTTAAACTGGAGATGAAAATAATGTGAGAAATTATGGCTCCTTTTAAATATTTTTTTGATTTTATGCAGCTCAGACTGTAAAATTGCAATAAACAACGACTACACACAGACAGTTTTATCCATGTCGCTCTTGTATCTGCACTATAAATTAATCGCTTGCGACCCACCGGGCTTCATTAAAAAATCTGCACATTTTTAGATCTCCTGCTTTCTAACTAGCAAACACATAACAAGCGTAACCCGTGTGGTTATTTTCTCGCAGTTTCAACCTTTTTATGGATATTATAATTTGCATAACGCGTGCCGTTTTGGCCTCTTTGCCTTTTGACTAATGTAAGTGGATGATTATAGCAACATTCACGCCTGTTACTAAACAGCAACGATCCTATTTTTGATGTAAATGCATTTATCCGCATCGCTCCAGCAGGTCAGAAACCGTTTTCCCATTAAACGTGTCGCTCCTCCGCATTCAGTTTCATTCAGACGGCTAATTTTGCATCAGAAAATGCTGCGGCACGTTTTCCGCTCCAGCGTTGTTTTGCAGTCGGGGTGAAAACGAAGGATGAAATAAATGACAAGCAGCGGGTGAGGCGGCGAAGGCGCAGAAAAGATTTTGTTTTTTTTTACCCATGAACCCTTTCATCCTCTGCACTGAAACATTCTCACACACACAGTGTTGGTGTAGAAGTGGGAGGATAAACAGTGGCGTACAGCGATGTCTGAATCCCTCCTGGTGCTAATGATCACATCTACCATCTTCATATCCAACCGATTCTCCACTAATGAGCTTCTCCATTCGCCTCCACTCCTCCTCCTCCACCTCCAACCACATTTTTCCCTTCCATATTGTCCTCTTCTTCCTCCCCTCCGTCTTAATTTTCACCGATTTACGAGCGTTTTCAGTCCACATAAAGTCCTTTTAAAACTGCGTACACTTTGTGTCTTTTCATCATGAAAAGGTTTTTAGTGCCGCAATCTTCTTCTCCCTGCATTTGAAAGGTTCATTTCTTTCTATTTTCTCTGTTCAATAAACCTCTTTGCACAAGGTCAAACACACACTCCTACACACACACACATACACACACACACACACACACACACACACACACATACACACAATGCGTTCCCAATCTGAAGGGCATTTAACATGAAATCATCAACTTCATCCTGGTTTTATTTAGCTGACGCTGTTGCCTCGACTCGCTCTAATGGCCGACTCAGCCAGGCAGCCTCCCACCTACCCACAATCCTTTGCTCCCAGCACCTTTTTTCCGCAGAGCTGCCACAAAGAAGATTATGTGACAGTTGGCAGCATGCAGGCAGCCTCTCCTGCAGTGACAACTCTTTCATGTTTTTGCTTTTTTTTTTTTTAACCCCCTCAGCTGCTCTGGTTGAAGTTTTTCTACATTCTCTCATCTCTGGTGTCTCCCTTTTTTTCGTTTCTCCTCGAAGAGCTTCGTATCTGCTGGGAGAAACTTTTTTTTTCTTCCTCCGCCGAGCAGCAGAGGAGGGTTTTGGCGTCCATCCAGCTGCTGACTAGAACGTCCTGTTGCTGCAGCTGCTGGGCCGAGGTCAGAGGTCAAAGCCAATCTCCTGTTCGTGAATACACTCGGGCAGATAGTGTGAAGGAGCAGCGATGGGAAGTGTCGACTTCAGCAGGGATGCCGGCTTAGCACATGAGTCTAAATCAATGTCAACAGCGGAGCGGGGTGATTGGATTCGGGAACAACTTGGAACAAGTTCAGGGTTTTGGCAGTTGGAGGTTTATGGAGGCCAAAAACTGTCAAGTTGCTAACAGCGTATACACTGAGGCAGGAGTCTTTAAATATCACAATTTATAACGGATCTGACCTTTATAGGGCATAAAAATCTGGACTAATTCTGCTCTGGATTGTGGCTCTTTCACAGCCTCTTTGTGTCTAAAAATATTCTTGATCAGTAGGTACAGATTGAAATTATTAGTTTCTAGCATCAATCTTTAACTTATTACATTAAAGATGGACGTAGCTAATGTCACCCACTGGTTTGTTGACAATCTGTAGCCTCTAGTTTGGCATTTAGACAAAGCAAGGAATGAATCTTGTCACTCCAAAGTATACTCTCCATTATCATCCATTTTACACTAAATGGGACCATAATTTACAAAATAAACACATTTCATTGAATAAGACTTAAAACTAGCAATTGAGACCGTGAAGTCACTAGAAAATTGCTTAGTTTGGTAACAACTAAGTGAGAATTAGGGTCATTTTCTCATAGACTTCAGAAAGAACGCAGGTTTAAGGCACATTTTTACTTTTAAATATCACCATTTTATAACAAACCTATTGTGGGACACTAGTATGGAAACTAATTTTAGGTTTGCGACTGGCTTGTTCTGGTTTGACATTATTCAATCAGCATTTTCTTGATCAGAAGGTATAGATGGAAGTTATTTTCTAGCATCAACCTTTAACCAGTAAACGCTCTACCCATAAACTGCATATAAAAGATAGACTTGGCCACTTGGCTGCATACAGATTTGTTTGCCATTTGGAAGCCTTGAGTTTATCATCTTTATCATCTATTGTACTCAAAGTGGGACCATAATTTACAAGATGAACAACATATAGTATTTAAGGAAAATTAAAAATAGCAACTGAGACCATGAACTAATTGGAAAAAGGTTTACTGAAGTAACAAATAAGTGAGAATTAAAGTAATTTTCACATTGATTTCTATACAATCAGACTTCTTCATGCAACCAGGAGTCGCCCCCTGCTGGCGGTTAGAAAGAATGCAATTCTGTGTTGACTTCACTTTTCACATCAGGAGTCTACATCCATTTTTTTGCGTTAGTTTTTTACATTTAAGTGTCACCATTTTATATCAAACCCAACAATCGTTTGGCACTACAATCAAGACAATTTTTTTTTCGGGTTTGCGGGTCTTTAACAGCCTCATCATGTTGCTTGTTCTGGTCTGACAATAATTAACCAGCAATTTCTTGATCAGTACAGAAGACTTTAACCAAAAATACACTTTCAATTACAGTTGAACATAGACAATATAATATCAGCTACTGATTTGTTGACTACTGTTTTGAAGCCTTGAATTTGGCATTTGGCCATTGCCATATTGTGTTTTTTGAAACATAAAATAACAAGTACAGGGTTGATTTCCTTACGTGAGCATGCTGATATAGTAGCAGCTTGTCAACCACAAGGTAACCACACCCTAAGGCACACCTCCATTATCATCCATTTCACACTAAATGAGACCATAATTTACAAAATAAATACCATTTTGTAATGAAGAAGACTTGAAACTATCAATTGAGACCATAAAGTCATTAGAAAATAGTTTACTTTGGTAACAAATAAGTGAGAATTAAGGTCTATTTCTCATACACTTCTATACAATCAGACTTATTTTGCAACCAGAAGAGTCGCCCCCTTCTGGCTGTTAGAAAGAATGCAGGATTAAGGCATTTCAGCATTGGCTTTACTTTCAGATATCGAGGCTGTCTAATTTTTGACATTTCTCAAAATTCAAAATGCAGTGATACTTCCTTGTATGCAGCTGTAGTTTGGTTTTAAACTTCTCTGACCTTGCTGCTCTTCACACTCTAAACTACAACATCTGAGGGATACGACAAACCCTGCTTTCTCTCCCGTCTAACAAACTCATCCTTTCCTCACTTGACACCCACCACATACTTCCCCTGACCTTCTCCAACTTTGCGGTGGAAAATTATAAACAGATAATTAACGTGCAGGGAAACAGCACCACCGAATCAGCCAATTAAAAATAAAACTAAGGAGCAAAGCGAACATTTCAGACTTGCATCCGTTGTCAGGGCAACGGTGAACGTCAGGGGTGACTCACACTAACTGACACTGATTATGAGGGCAAATAATTACACAAAACATTGAAAAAAAAAATTCATTACTGTCATCGTGTCCAGAAACAACCTCTGCAACGAGGTTTAAAAAGAAAAAAAAAAACTGCTAAAATGCTGCGGATGAATTAGATGTTGACACGCTGTAATTAAAAGTTGCCCCACAGATCGAACAGCGCTGCACAACAAAGATGCTCTACAGCGTCCTGGTTGCCCTGAAAATGTCCAGCTGTCCTCACAGAGTCGAAAGAGACAGCCAGAGAGGCCGAGGAAGACGAATGGTTCGCCTCGCCTCATCAATCAAAGCATTTTGTGTATCTGTGAATGTGTTAACGGGGGTGCTGAGAAAGGTTTCAGAGAGCAATGTTTCATTTTACAATCGGGGATGCACACAACACACACACACATATGCAATCACACACATGTACACATGGCATGCTGCAACAGTATGCCAGGCTCTGACCTTGACATGCAGATGTATTAACACGCAGCCTCCAGCCGGCTGCCTCTCTGTCGCCGTTCTCTCCTTTCTGACTTCTAATTTTACAAAACACCAAATCTCCTGAGACGTCGAAGCTCCTTGTTCATATTCAGATTAATGGAAAACATGGCCGCCGTTAGCTCGTTTACAAAAATAGTCACTTCATGGGACTGAATCTGGGTTTCCACTTGAGACTTTTAGCTTGTGCATCATCAGCAACAAGTTTGCACTGAAAATCTGAGCTCTGCTATGTATCGTTCAGCATAATTTATTTTTTGCACATCCTTGCAAGCATTTTAAATGCATTCATACTTTATTTTTAAAACATCCTAGCTGGCAAATAAAGTGGGTTAAAACTATTTAAATATATTTCTCCGGGTCAAATATCAACAAACTACAGTTATAGGACAACATTTATTAATTTAATGGCTAAAAACGTTGCAAAAATGATGATGTAAATAGGACAAAAGCTGATTAAAGTGCAGGAATTTATAGTAAAATAGTAAATGTTTTTAAAAAATACCGTTTGCTACGTTAGGGTAAATAAAACATAAAATACTAGTATATATAAAAAACTAGTAAGTAAAGCTTCACATAAAGCTTTACGGAGTGACTTGAGCTTGTTATATTCAGTTGGAGAATAAATTAATGTGAGAAATTACAGCTAATTTTAAATGTTGTTCAAGTATTTTTGCAATTTAGAAAAAAATCACACAAAGCTGTACAGAAGGACCTGAGAGTTTTATATTAAATTGGATATTAAATTCATGCAAGAAATTACACCTAATTTTAAATATTTGTTGATTTTTTTGCAGCTTAGACTGTAAAATGTGTCAAAAAAATCATATGAAACTTTGCAGAGTAACCTGAGGGTGTTATACTCAATGGGAGATGAAAATAATATGAGAAATTATGGTTAATTTTAAGTATTTTTAAAGTTTTTCTTGCAGTTTAGACAGTAAAATGTATTTTAAAAAATTCACACAAAACTTTGCAGAGTAACCTGAGGGTGGTAAATTCAATTGGAGATTAAATTATGCAATAAATTCTAAATATATTTTTGATTTTTTGGGCAGTTCTGACAATAAAATGTGTCAAAAAAAAATCACACAAAACTTTGCAGTGTGACTTGGGGTCTCATATTAAACTGGAGATGAAAATAATGTGAGAAATTTTTAATAATAATTTTTAGTATTTTGTGATTTTTTTATGCAGTTTAGATGCTAAAATGTGTCAGAAAACTCACACAAAGCTGTACAGAATGACCTGAAAGTGGAAATGAAAATAATGTGGGAAGTTACAGCTAATTTTAAACATTTTTACATTTTTTTTTACACCTCAGACTGTAAAAACCAATACACTACTGTTTTTGTACAGTGTTTCATCCATGTAGCTTTGTTATCTGTACTAAAATTTATTTGTGACCGACCTTTTCACTAAGCTTCATTACAAATCTGCACATTTTTAGATTTTCCTGCTATTGAACTAGCAAACGGACCACAAACGTAACCTCGATGGTTATTTTCCAGCAGTTTATGCCTTTTTACAGTTGCTATAATGTGCATTAAGTGCCTAAACGTAAAATCCTAATAACCTTTTTAAAGTAGGTCAACACAACACAACTTGTATTTGATATTTGTTCCGGGCAGCGGTTTGGAATCGTCGGTTTTAGAGCTGTCACGGTGCTGATGATGAATCATCCTCTCGTCTAAACTTTGTGTCACATTCCATCCCGGTCATGAGTTCGTCCATCAGTTAGCCGCTGAACACGAACGCCAAAACACAACACACCGACTCCGCCTTGCGCTCGGACGCAAAGGCGCACGGGAATTCGCACTTTCATTAGTTTGAAAAAGCTGAACACAATGACAGATAAACAAAACAACCCGTCTGACATCCGCACAAACACGCAGAGCGACTGGAGGCCGGCGAACAACTGTTGAGGCTGCTGGAGTTTGAACTTTGAAGTCTTAAGCAGGGACTTTAGCTTAATCTGCCTCCAACTGATCCACGGGCTTAGTCGCCTCTCCCTCTCTCTCTCTCTCTCTCTCCCACTCTGCCGCTACCTCGCTCGCCCTCCCCTGTGTCATCCCTCGTTCTCCTTCCATTCTCTGGCTCGCCCAGGAGACCAGAAACCCCCTTTGCAGGTTAAAAATAACAGGATGACAGAAGAGCTGGTCACAATGACCGACACCGAGGGAGCATAGCGCTAACTCGGACACATGTGTATATATACATTCCCAGGAGTGTATCCCTACACACTTTTATATATAAATATATATATATGTAGGGCTTTTATCACATGCTTTAAGGCCTTTTTCTGACTCCATGTGGCATTTCATTCCTCCTGTACAAACAATACAAGTATAAACACCCGAACAGTGTATAAAATTTAATGTATACACAGAGGCACACATGGGAAGAGTTAGAATCGGCTTTATGCTGCAGTTTAAGTGATTTACTGAACACATTTTCCTCTCCGGAGGACATTAAACTAGTACGCGTAAGCACACGCAACATGGAATTACATTCTTTTGTTATTATGTGAATTTATTGCATTTTAAAAAAAATGAAGGTTAAACTCTGTGTTTCCTTTAACTGGCTCCTCCAGTGCAATTTTTCCATTTGTTTTGTTCTCCGACAGGCAGAAACAAAATGTACTCTGTGTGCTTGGTTGTGTTGGGACATCATGACAGGGGAGCTTCTTCTTATTTAGAGGGATTTAAGGGGACTATTTGAACAGCGGGAGAATTATTCCTGGTTGTCATCCTGTCTGTCAAATAATCCTTCATGGCTTACCAACAGGTGCGAAGCAGATTTATTACTTTGTGACGAGGCCGATGGCTCCTGATGTGCATTTTTGTGGATAAAATAGATGTTCGATTCTCTGACCTCACGGTGCGTCCTGCGTGTGGCATTCATAGGCTGGTATCGTTTTGTACTATTAAAATGAAATAAAACGCTCTTTTTCAACTGGCTATGCTGTTGGGATTAAAAAATGTAGTTTTGGTTCAGATCTGGTTTAAATTAAAGCCTCTTGGACAAGTTTTTAAGTCAATCTTGGTCACAGGTAACCCTTCAGACACCAGGAAGTTTTGGTGTCTCACTCACTGTAGACTTATTTTGTTAGTACAATAAAAAGTCCTGCACCTGCATTTCCTGCAAACTTCCACATTTGGCCAGTTTGGAAAATGTTAAGGCCACTAATTTTGGCTGGTTAAAACTTACCACTTGTGAATTCTTTCGTACACTGTGAAAGGTTTGTTTACATCGAAAACTCCAAGAAGTTTCTATGTATTTTCTGGCTCCTGTCACATTTTTTTCATCACTGATGGTTCATTTTTCATTACAATATAAAGTCCTGCGCCTCTATGGAAACAGAACAACCATGATTAGAAGTAGAGAACACTTTAAAATGTCTTTTTGCTAGTTTAACTACATTATATTTCCATAAACCATAAAAAAGAAGAAACCAAAGTTGAATTTCTTTGGTTATTTATTTTCCAAAATTGCAAAAAAAAAATACTGTAATCACACGTTGACATTCAACCAGGATGTTAACAACACTATTAAAAGTGGTGACTACATACTATGGATATTATACTGCTTACATTTATATTTTTCTCCATGCTTTGCAAACACAGCCTGCAGTTCAACCCAGTTCATGTGAAAACTCTCTGAATTTTTGCTTCCTGATCATTGGTCACAGCTGAGTCACTAATGGCTTTTTAGTTGTGCTGTGAATCACAGAATTTTTTGGTTTTTGTAGTATCCATTTTGTGCAAAAACTATATTTTTGGTTAATTTTTATGCGAGTATGCGAAGATGGAACTAATTATCCTACACAAGAACTTCAAGGACCATTGGAAAGATAAACATATGCAAATTATTTCAGTTTTTACAGTGTCTGACTCTGATAAATGGTGTAATTTTGGTGTTTTTTTTTTTAAGCTAATGTAACTTTTAAAGCTGGGTTTCGGGGTTCAGACGGTTAAAATGATTTAAATCTCCATTAACACTAAAAGTTGAGAAACTAATCTACACACATCGACCTTCCAGCCATCTGACACTGATCATAAATTGCTAATGAGGATATACAGCCGCGTAATTTGTCGGAGACTGTGTTGCGTATACAGGAGACATGAGAGCGAGACGTGATGTGTGCGATAATGTTCATTAACTCCCCCTCAGCAGCGTTAGAAGATCATAACCTGTGATCATTCTTTATCCTCCTCCACACTATAGAACCAGCTCCAGTCTGCTGATATACGAGCTGCAGGAATATTAGCTCAGAAAGCAGACAGAGCAACACTCAGGAAGGCCATTAGCTTCTCACACTGGGCGTCTAAATAAAAAAAGGATGGAGTGTTCCTGCCGTGGACAAAGTGCTGCGGCTACTTACGGATGATGCAAAAACAAACCGCTCTTTTAACGTGTGAAAAAACACAAAATGCGTGAGTAGTGAACTGTCGGGTAATGAAACATCTCCTTCCTTTCATCCCTCCTCTTCCTCCTTTGTGGTTTCCTCCTCTTGGCCACAGAGGAGGGAGGTTAAAACCACCACTCCGCCCCAATCTCTGCTACTGGATTCACTCCCTCTGTGGCAGAAATTTAGTTTGCACATTTTTCTTTCTTGCATATTCCTGCATCTGCAAGGAAACGATAACCTAAACAATGGACGAAAAGGCTCTAAGCTTGATGATCTGCATGCTTGCTGTTCACATGTGTACACGGTGCAGTAAAATATGAATTACAGCGGAGATAATACGACGCAGACGCTCAATCATCCCTGCTCGGAGCCGATAAGAGACACGGAGAGGCGGCGTGTTATTCTGATGACTCAGCAGAATGAGGCAGAAACTGCAGATCACAGAACTGACAGGGGGGGGGAGAAAAAAAATGGATGAAATGTTATGCAAGATGGTACGAATCCAAAATACTGCAATAAAACGCAGCTCAGAGAGTAAAATCGTGATCACAAGTCACCAGAATAGAACAGACGGCCTGTCAGTGCACGCGTCTGCTGCTGGTTTTGATTGAATTTAGACTCATTAAAGAGGTAGTAACTTGTATTTTTAACAGTATGTTAACAATACATTGCAGCTCTGTCTCTCAAAAATTCCTAAACTGCTTCTCATTTTGTGATTCCTTCAAACTGGAGGCCTTTCTGACTGAGTCACAGTCTTAACCTCCGGGGAGAAGATCTGTTTCTTACCAAGTTAAACCACATTCCTTTCAAAACACGAATGACAACACAGTTTAGTTGATTAAGATGGTAATTTTTGAGACATATGGTTGCAAATGGCCATGTGGTAGCCATGTGACAATGCAAAAATTCAGCTAATTTTCAAAATAAAGGCACAAAACACATTCATTCATCCATAAATTCATTCAATGTCTCGCTAGCTGGTTGAGTTTTAGCAAAGTCACCTATTATACTAACAAAAGTCTTTAAAACATTTTTCCCACATTAATTTTATTAGCAGAGCAATGTATCATAGAAAGTTTAACAAAATAAAATAGCAAATGTGCCCAGCAGGGAAATATGTCTGTTCCTGAGGCTGCAACTCACTGATATTTTCATTGTAGATTCATTTGTTAACCATTTTCTGGATTATTCAATTAGTTGTGTGGTCTGTAAACTGCCACAAATTGATGAAAAATGTCAGTGTTTCTCAAAGCCCAAGATAAAAAATAAATGATAAAAATCTGAAATGATCTGCAAGAGAAGCTCTGGTCGGCTGAGTCAGAGACTTCTTTTAAGTCTCTCCTTAAAACATGCTTTTATCAAGAGAGCCTTTTCTGATTTAATTTCATTTCAATTTCCCTTGAACTGTCTTTTATTTCTTCAAATAATATTCTTTAACGCTGTGTTTTATCTGCCTCATAAATCCTGAAGTATGTTTCATCTTTCTTATTGGGAAGCATTTTGTAACTTAGACTTTAAAAACTGCTCTATGCATAAATATTTACTATTATTATTATTATTAATATTTTCATGATTATTAAATGTCTTATTTTGTCCACAACCAAAAAATATTCAAGTAACTATCATAGAAGAGGAAAGAAACCAGAAAATATTCACATTTTAGTGGCTAAAATTAGATAATTTATACTTTTTTTCCTTAAAAAGTTACGTAAATTGGTGATTAATTTCATAATTGACAACCAATTGATTGATATTTGCAGCTCTGGCTTATTATATGATCACATTTCAACACTTTTGACAATCACAAATCAGCTGTGTTTTTATGTTTCAACACAAGTGTCAGTCTCTTGTGATAAAGTGATCAGCTCTCAGTTAGATGTCATTCATTCATTCATGCATTCATTCATTCATTCATTCATCAGCAGCAACAACACAGAAGTTCTGCTGACTGTTTGACTCACTGTTTGGCAGCAGCTGATTTATTTCTGTCTTGCCAGCAGAGCTCGAAGTCTTTTGCTCTCCATCGTCTGACACAGTTTTTCCTCACATTTAAGGCCCGACTTCCTGCAGCAATAACAGGAAGTAGGAAACAGGTGTTCCCGCAGAGGTGAAAGGTCGCAGGAAGCGGTCAGCAGGAAGAGAAACACCCACGGTGGAGCTGGAGGGAGCGTGTTGTCATTACGGAGAAACAAACGTCTGCAGATTTCGGTGTGAATAAAAGGGCAGCGAGGGCCGAAAATAGAATAAAACGACAAGAAAACCACAACAAACCACAGCTGATCTCACAGGGGAGCGGTGCTGGAGGAGAGGGCACGTTTTAGAGTAAAGATGAATATTGATGCTGCGAGTAGGTGCTGCATCACGTAAACACAGTATGGGAGGTCTCCAGGGGGCTCTAATGGAACAATCGCTGAGCTTTAGGCTGCTGCTGGAAGCTTTCTTTTACAGAAAACCCAGCAGGTGAACAGAAATGACCACAAACTAGCTGCACAGTGACCTAAAACTCCAGCTGCATGCCAAATCTGCATTTATTCTGAGCACATAACTGCAGCTGCCTTCACAAAATGCAGCGTGCGAACAACCGGGTCAGATTATTCCATCATAATATTACACCCTCAGGTTGTACCACCGTTCAAAAGTTTGGGGTCACTTAGAAATGTCCTCACTTTTGAAAGAAAAGCTGTTTTTTTCAATGAAGACAACATGAAAGTAATCAGAAATCCAGTCTAGACATTGTTATTGTGGTAAATGACTATTGTAGGTCAACTTTACTCATTTAGAGCAACTTCAACTATTATGGAGCAACTTCAACTACTATGGAGCAACTTTAATTCATTTTTGAGTAACTTTAAGTAATTTAGATCAACTTTTACTCCTTTAGAGCAACTTTAACTCCTTTAGAGCAACTTTAACTAACGTAGAGCAACTTTAACTCATTTAGAGCAACTTTAAATAATATAGAGCAACTTTAATTCATGTACACTACCGTTCAAAAGTTCGGGGTCACTTAGGAATATCCTTGTTTTTGAGAAAAAAATGAGCTTTTTTTTAAAATGAAGATAACATTAAATGAATGATAAATCCAGTCTAGACATTGTTAATGTGGTAAATGACTATTCTAGCTGGAAACAGCTGATTTTTAATGGAATATCTCCATAGGGGTACAGAGGAACATTTCCAGCAACCATCACTCCTGTGTTCTAATGCTACATTGTGTTAGTTAATGGTGTTGAAAGGCTAATTGATGATTAGAAAAGCCTTATGCAGTTATGTTAGCACATGGATAAAAGTGTGAGTTTTTATGGACAACATGAAATTGTCTGGGTGTTGAAACCCAAAACTTTTGAACGGGAGTGTACATCTGGTGGGGTTTTGGTATTTTGGTAAAACTAAAGAGCCTGAGAGCAGCAAAAGTCATTTCCACAGCTGAGTACAAACACAATGAAATGACGTAACATTTGCTAAGCAACTACCGTGTTTAAGTTTCAGCAAGATCACCATTTTTAAGATTTTCCAGAGTCTGTTTTGCCTGTGCGATAAAGTAATTTAAGTGGTTTTCCACTCTCTTCCACAAGAGATAAGGCGTCAAAGAGCAGCAGAAAACTGACCCATAAATTCACTCAAAGTCTCGCTAGTTGGTCCAGTTTAGCAAAGTGACCTGTTATTATGCAGAGCAACTATGCTAACGAAAGTCATTTTTTTTCCCACCTTAATTTTATTAACAGAGCTATGCATCATGGAAAATTCTACAAAATAAAACAGCAAATGTGTCCAGCAACCAGAATATGTCCATTCCTGGGGCTACAACTCATTAAGATTTTCATTGTTGAGTCATTTGTTGACTATTGGGTCATATTGTTTCATCATAGTATCACACCTTAAGGTTGCATACATCTTATCTGGTTGGGGTATTTTGGTAAAACTAAAGAGCCTGAGAGCAGCAAAAGTCTTTTCCACAGCTGAGTAAAAACACAGTGAGATGATGTAACTTTTGCTAAGTGACCGCCATGTTTAAGTTGCAGCAACCTGATAGCGATCGCCATTTTCAAGATTCTCCAGAGTCCAGTTTCGCTTCTGCGATAAAGCAAATGAAGTGGGTTTTCCGTCGCAACAGCTGCACAAGAGATAAGGAGTCAAAGAGCAGCAGAAAACTGACCACAGACTGATGCAGGCAGGAAAATCGATGCAAACTTAACCGACATTAGCGCTAAGAGCTAAAGCTGCAGGAGGTGAAATAGTCTCAATTTAAGCCTGTATAATGGAACAAGTTCCACATGTGAAAGTTTGCGATTTTAACAGAGAGAATTCGATTTCTGAAGCAGGTTAAAGTACTTAACTGATTTGTTTACCAAATTCAATTTGAGTGAGTCATTTCTGAGAGCACTTACTGCCCTTTACGAGCCATGAATATTTAAATTTGGATCAGCGTGAACGAGGTGTTTAACAAGAGTGTACTCAGGAGGTGGGAACAAAAGCAAACAGTGAATAATAAAAGTAATAAAGCCCCCTCAGTAAATTCCCCTCGTCCACATGTCATGTCAGAGCTCATTAGGCTCCGTAAAAGAATTCATGGAGCTCATAAATCGCCGTCCTCTCCGGCCCGGCGTCCCGTCATGTGGCCTTGAAGTCGTGTCGTCGCTGCTGCTCTGTTTTTCTTCCTATCAGCAGCTGCTTCTTCCAGCGAAGCTCTCCGGCACTCTGCAGCTGTCGGCTAACAAGAGTTCAGATCTGCTTCCAGCTTTCAGTCACCCACTCAGCCGGCCAGGCTCTTGTTTTGGCTCGTCCTCCTCTCCCTTCGCTCTCCATCTATCTTCATGTCATTTTCGTCCACGCTCCTGTTTTCAGCCTTTTGTTCCAACATTCTCCTCCTCGACTTCACAAACGCCCCTCAGACATCTCTTCTCTCTCTCTCTTTACTTTGTTCATGTTTTTTTTTATTTTCCCTCCATAGGTCGACCAGAAAATGCCAGCAGCACATGCCACAACAGCCGCGCTCTCAACGAGAAGAAGGCGTTTCATCCACGGCGGCAGCACTGCACCGGACTCCCGATTCGTCTTTCAGAGGCTCACATGTGTGTGTGAGGGTGTGAATGAGTGTTTTATATCACATGCATTCATCAGATCAAAGGGAAATTGTCTTGTTTTGGTCCCAAACATGGACCTCAGTGCTTTTAAACCTCAGTAAGACTCCTCAGGTTACTAATAAACCACCGACCTGAAGCGAGTGTCTCTACTATAATATTTATTGCTACTATAATATCAATTTTGCACAGTTTTACACAGAACTTCTAAACATATATGAACTGATATGAGCAGAGAATATTCTTACCAGCCTTCTCAAGTGACACAGAAACTTGAGAAAAACACTTTTATGGACTCAATGAAATATATTTTTCAATCTATTTCTGGTCTCGGCGCTACAGCACGTTGTAAAAATATTTAAAGAAGACATTTTTAATTCAGATGCAGGTATTTACTTTTTAAATTCCCCTAAAAAACTCATCTCTGTGTGCTAAAGTTACAGTTTTTTGCCTGAAGATAACTTACTCTATGTCTTAAAATAGCTTAGCTGTAACCCTACACCACTGCTTTCTTTTAAAATGCATGAATCTGCAAAGTCCCTGCCTCTTTCATCATCAATCCCTCCCAACATGTTGCATCTCAAGCACACCAGCTCACCGATAACGCTGCTCCAACACTGTAAAACTACTATTTTTAGTAATACTGGAGTAATTTATCCACACATGCTGAAACTGGAAACTGATTCTAAAGAAGAATAATGATTAAAAAAAATCTCCACCCTGTCGGTTTATGAGATTGTTTTTTATGTTTTTTACAATTAAAACCCAAAAAATCTGAATCTGTGTCATCGCTACACTGCAGTTTCAAGATGGAAAGATCCAGTCATGATGTTGACTGCTTATTTTACATATAATAAGTCATCTAGCATAAAAAAATAAATAAAAAACATCATATGGATATGTTAGTACTTAGAATGCGTCTATCTGCTTATTATACTCATAATATGACTTCTAGCATATAAAAAACACCACATGACATGCTAACAAGGTAATAATAACTTAATTTTCACTGCAGCGTGTCTTTAAGATGGTCTATTTAGAGCATAGCAGTATTCTTATTATATTTTATTTCATTTTTGAAAGAAACATTCTGTTTTTCCTGCTAAAATTTGACTTAAAGCTCCTTTGGTTTGACTAATCGTAGAGTTCTGGTGCCCGGCAGAGTTGAAAATGTTATTTTGGTGTGGGTGTTTTCCTTTGGAGCATGTGTGCATCTGCTTATTACACTCATTATATGTCTTCTAGCATATAAAAACACCACGAGACATGCTAACAAGGTAAAAACAACTTGACTGTAGTAGGTCTGTAAGATGGTGTATTTACATTATCACAGTGCATAGTAATAGTCTTATCATAGTTTTTAACTCATTTTTAAGAGAAATATTCAGTTTTTTCTTCCTAGCATTTGAATTAAAGTTCTAGTTCTGGTGTCTGGCAGAGTTGAAGAGGTTATTTTGGTGTGGGGGTTTTCTTTAGAGCATGTGTGTGTGTCTGTGTGTGTCGTCAGATGCTGCTGCACAAATCCATTTAGTTGCCTCTCTGACATGGTATAAATAGCCTAAAGAGCAACAGGGGGATTCGCCCTCTATTATAAGTGTCTAAATATCAGCAGCTATTAGCCTGCCTGTCTCCCCACGGCTGTTCACATCATCCAAAACAACATTACTCAGCTGTCAGTCAGCCTCGGGCTCAGCCGCTCGTGATGCACAAGATGCAAACTCAGTACACACAAACACACACACACATATATAGGTATGCAGCGTATAGAAGAAAACTTTGCTGAAATGAATAATTCCTCTTACAGAACAGTTCACCTGTGTCAGTCCAGTAGTAACAAATTCCGCCTACCACCACTAAAGCTCAGTAATTAACACTTCGCCTGAACTTCCTGGAGTCTGGGGTGGTTGCCTGGCAACAGCAACCTGAGTTTGGCGTGGGAAAAAAAAAAAAAACCTTAGCGGAGGCCTGACCTCAGCTCCGTCTGTCTGCTGGCGAAGCGAAGCAGCTACGAGCCGAGCGTCATCGCCGTCAGTCAGGGAGCTAATTATCAAGTCGTACCTGTCATTTAGGCGAACTCCGCGGACGCCACGTGTGCGGATGTTTTGCGATGTTGTCTGCAGCTGCTTGTTTGAGTTGTGTGTGGGCTCCAGAGTTCAGCGTGAGTCTCAGCACCCGGTGTGGATTAAATATGCACAAAGCTGTCCTCATAACTGCACCTTACAATTGTGTAACACTCTGAGGACTTTGTGTGTGTGTGTGTGTGTGCAAGTCTGATAATTATTCAAAACTAGAAAGGCGTAGCGTCGCTTCCCCTCCTCCAAAATCTGCTCACGACAGAGGATGAGAAATCGCAGGCAGCGGGGGGAAAATGTACGCAACTCTAGCGAATCGCCCGAGCCAAGGAGGAAAAACAGAAACTTCTGGGACATTAAGAGAAAAAATGTTCTTCACTCCGCAGCTCGTGTCACCAGACTTTTTATTTATGATGCCTTTCAGAGCCTTTCAAGACCGGTTCAAGTGCCATTTTTCAAAACGGCTGCGTTGTGCACATGTGTGTGTCTGTTTGAGTCCAGTAGTTTGGCAGCCCCGAGCAGTCGATAGACGGAAACAATGCCAGACCTGACTAATCAATAGGCAGCAATCATGAAGAGAGAATGATGATAATCACTTAACCAGATTGGGATCACAATCAATGGCCGCACTAATCGTCCTCCATTACACAGCTGGTACTGGCCCTCATTTAGCCGCACAATCAGCACAGAGTTTGTGTTAACGGCTGAAAAGAAAGTTTCTCGGCAAACACCTGCTCAGTGAAAATGTGGAACTCGTGTTGTTTTTGGACGGTAAAATGTGAGTCGGAGGCACAACTTCATGTGAGCTAAATTCTAACATCACAATGCATCTTTTATTTTCACTTCAACAGCAATACAGTTCAGTTATAATGCACTAACCCTAACTCAATGACAGAAAACTGATATGTAAGAAACTGACAAAAATTCAACCTACTGACATTTTCTATTTCAAAAATGAACCTTTAAACCCAATAAATAATGCCTTATTAATATTATTTCTCTTTTAGAGGGTGTTGTAATTGTGTACCACTGTGGTTTACTGCTGACTGTAAAACAAATTGCTCCTCAGGGATAATAAAGGATACGTTAAACATTGTTTTATTGTTTACTGCCAAACACAGTCCTCTACTGCATTATCTTACATTGGTGTTTTGTTCTCGCGTCTTTAGAGGAGAATAACATGTACATTGACTGGTTATTTCACCTGGAAGTGCAGAAAAGTTGGGGTTTTCAGTCCTGAGTGGACTCGGGACTGTAATTTCGCATTTTACTGGTTTTAAAGACTAAACTCTGAGTGCATAGTGATAAATAAAGATAAACAGAACTTTGCCAAATGCAATTTTCCGGATTTTAGGCGATTTGACAGTTTGATGTTATTTTAAAGGCTGAAATTACAGCATCAGACACCTTATGTCCAAAAGATGCTGCTGCAAAAAGGTGAGATTAGATGAAAATAGAGTTATTAAGAGGTTGAGCGGCTGTATGATCAATGACGGTGGTTACATACGTGTAATAATGAGAAATATTGAAGGTCAGAAAAGTACTTTTATGTCTTTTTTGAACACTTTGAGGCGATGGGCCAAACTTAGAGATTAAGATCAGTAATAGCAAGACATTACAAACCTCTGCTGCATGAGAGCTGCTGGAAGTAGAGAGAGACTGTGTGTGTGTGTGTGTGTGTGTGTGTGTGCGCGTGTCTGTGTCTGTGTGTGTGTGAAAGTGATCAGAACACTCGCTAACACATCCTCCCTTAACAGAAAGCTGCTTCCTGTTGGTGTGAAAGTTTATGTTTGTGTGTGTGTGTGTGTGTGTGTGTGTGTGTGTGTGTGTGTGTGTGTGTGTGTGTGTGTGTGTGTGTGTGTGTGT
The DNA here is from genome assembly GCA_027123335.1 of Amphiprion clarkii. Classification (NCBI taxonomy): domain Eukaryota; kingdom Metazoa; phylum Chordata; class Actinopteri; family Pomacentridae; genus Amphiprion; species Amphiprion clarkii. The sequence goes on along the minus strand of CM049575.1, from coordinate 32,231,995 downwards.
GTGTGTGTGTGTGTGTGTGTGTGTGTGTGTGTGAGTGTGTGTATGTCCGTGTCAGTTCATGTCACGTGCAGCTTAAATGTTCACACCTCTAACATTGCATCCTGTCCCTACACATCTCATCTCTCTTCCCACGTTGTTCCCTTTTAGTTCCTCTTTCCTCTCTTCTTCTTTTCCTTCACTGCTTTTCCTCCACCATCATCTCTGTGTTCTTCTTTTTCATTCTACTCTCCCTTTCTCTCCCTCCCTCCTCTGCTTACATGTCTGCATTTTTTTTTTAAGTGCCTCATTCAGCTTTACTGAGACAGAAAATCACAACTCGACCACAGTTTGTCGTTCCAGCGGCGACCACTTCCCTCCCTCTCTTCCTCACACACCCAGCTGGCACAAACACAACTAATAAAAACACACACACAGGGTTGTATTTATGCTGTAAGCTAGGGGTGTTAAACATGCGGCCCGCGGGCCAAAACCGGCCCGCCAGAGGGTCCAGTCCGGCCCTCCAGAGGGTGGACTTTGTAAAGTGTAAAAACTACAAAGAACACATGAACTGCAAATATTATATTTGTAAAGCTGTAAATTTAAAGCAATTTCTAGATCTTGACAAGTAAATCATGAATCAAGTACAATACTATATAGAAATACTATATATATATAAACATTGTTATTTTGTCATTTTATGTCTCCCCTTTGTAATATTTTGTCTTGTTTTTGTTGTTTTTTTTGTCTGGCTTTTGTCATTCGTCTCATGTTTTTGTTGCTTTGTGTCTCATTTTTGGAATATTTTGTCAAATTTTTGTAGTTTTTTGTCTCGTTTTTGTCGGTTTGTGTCATTTTTGGAATATTTTGTCTAATTTTTGTAGTTTTTTGTCTCGTTTTTGTCGGTTTGTGCCTCATTTTGGATATTTTGTCTTGTTTTTGTTGTTTTTTTGTCTTTTTCTTTGTCTGACTTTTGACCTTTTGATTATAAAGTAAAATACTATATCAACAACTTCCAGATACCTGTGACTAAATGTTTTGCTCCTCTGTAGACACTCAGAAGTTGTAATGTGTAAATGATAAACTGAGGCATAATGTTGTTGAAACTGAAATTATTTTTCTTAAGAAATTTCAGGTTGTTCATGATGTTTTGTAAAAAGATAATTCCTTAAAAGTTGTTATGCTCTGATTTAACTGGTCCGGCTCACTTGTGGTCAAATTGGGCAGAATGTGAACTAAAATATTTTTGAAACCCCTGCTTTAATCTAACTGGGGACGTCTGCAGCTGCTCCGACTTCTCCTGGAGTGGAATAAAGTGAGAAACGGCGGAGGTACCCACCTGTTTGACGCGGTCCGGGTTGACGGTGGTCTGCGGCTGCAGGATGCTGACCGGCTCTGTCTTCTGGGTGCTCTGAGGCATCTCCCTCACCTTCTCGGCGATGAAGTCATGGACGCCGTTCAGCGCCTCCACGGTGCCCTGGATCAGACAAACCCGCTCTGTCGTCCCTGCAAAACAAACACAAACAGGTCAGCGTGAGGTTGAACCGATACTTCGTGGAAACGAACTGGAAAAAAAATCACACACAGGAGCGCTTGTGTCGCTGGATTTTATTCCCGTAACTTTCACGACTCATCACATTGTGCGAGGATGTAAAACAGGGAGGCAGCGGAACGCCACAGCTGAGCTCCGCTGCCAGAAATAAAACACCAAGACGCCAAACATCCTCATTTAGTCAACAGTTATTTCCATCAACGTCTCAACTTTTCCCTAAAAAACAGTGTTCACAAGTTCCTCTCAAACTAAATTTCATTCGGGTTTTCTTAAAAACATTTTTCACAGATGCAGGTAAAAGTTTGCAGCTCGTCGTAGTTCTGACCTGAACATTCAGAATTTTCCTCTTTTCATCATTTTTATGTGCTGTTGAATGAAAATAGAATCAACCACGGCTGATACTAGTCTAGAAAAAAAAAAAACAACAACCGTGAGATAAGAAAAGACACCAGGAAACTGTAATGATCCCCGCTGGGAAATTACACTGCAGCAGCAGCAGCAGCAGCAAATAGTAACAGCAGAGAGACGAGAGAAAACAGAATTATCGAGAAACTCAATCGAAAGTGGAGGGAAATTAACGTATATGAAACTGTGTGATGTTTACAGCAGAAAACTAATTACAGACTTAATCACATATTACAGATTTAACCGCTTGAAGCTTGTCGAGGGATTTTTTTTTTCTGAGAAGCGATTTAATAGAAAATACATCTTGAAATGTGCAGGATAAAGTGATGAAACAAAGAAAAACCCAAAGTCAGAACGAAGAGAAAGATGACACAAGCAGAGAGCAGCATTTAGAAAACACCACAGCTCATGTTTCCACTGCATCTGCCTCTCCTGATCATGTCAGAAACATTCGCTTTATGTGGGTTTCCAGGATTTTGTCCAATCGGGAAATGAATTCCCTGGTCAGGCGAAGGATATTACATGTTGCAGTCATTTCCAAACTTCTGTTTCAGTTTGTAGCAACACGATGACACATTTCTGCAGGGTTTTTCCCCATAAAAATAGTTTCTTTACTGGATAAAGTCCAAAATGCAAATTGAAAAAGTTGCAAAGTTGCTACTACAACAGGAGTAAGTGGGATTTCTATTCTTTAAAAATTCAAAATGTTTGAAAATACTGTGATTTTTCTGCCAGATACTGCAATTAGAGTTGCGATATCATTTCTTAAAGTCAAGTTTTAGTCCAATGTTCACTGCAATGAAGCCTTACAACCTGAGACACCATCAAATCTACAGTTTATTCCCTCAATCAGACATGTAATATAATGTGCAATGTGTCCTAAAATGCAGCTTTTGTGATTTGCAAATTGCATAATTTCAAATAAAATCAATTATGTATGCAGCCTTGGAATATAATGCACTGTATGACATCATTTATGCACTTTTTTGTTGCATTTCTCTTCTTTTTCCAGGAAAATTAAACACTAAATGCAGCAGAAAAATCAAATATTAACAAACAAGCAATTTGTAGCAGCACAATATCACAGTTTAGTTGTTCTGTTTTTATGCTAAAGCACATTAGAAATAAAACAGACTGACTTTAAAGTTTGTTTGTATCCACAGAAGGTGACCAGTAAAATGTAATAATAAAATTAACAGGGCTATGAACACTTCGCTGCTCAGCCACTGTGCATTTAAACACCATTAACACCTTTAAGTAAGTCTGAACATGTATAAGTTATACTGCTTGTTATAATTTGTTCATTACACCATGTTTTAGAGCATTTTCTCACTGCTTCCAGGCAGATTTTTACATCTTCAATGTAAAAATCAATTAGAAGGCTTTTGAGACTTGTTTTGCTTGTGTAATCCATACTGTTATATTATTTTTTTTAAGCTTGGAAGATGAATAATAAAACATGACAGTCAAAAATGACGTGTAACATGAGACATATTGATTTCATCATACATTTTGTTATAAATTACTGCATAATATCACTTCATATCTCAGGAAAAATATGTTATTTGTCACACTAGTCACAAGTTCTTGACATATAAATGGTTGAAAACAAGACAACGCTTCATTTAAAGGGTCACAAGCCAAGAAGTTGGAAGTAACTAATGTGAAATATGTGAGTGTCTGCTGCTGCGTTCTGCTAAAGCTGGAAATCAGCACTTTGACCTCGTAGCCGGAGAAACCAAACAATTAACGACAGCTTCTGCTTTCACTCTGCATGAAAATGCATCCAGATAGATTCATAAATGTTGGCTGCAGAGACCAGATCCAGCGCTATAACCAGCAGACAAAGAGGAGAATCTAGGCCAGAGCAAAGCCTCTCAGTCCAGCTGTATCTTAACAACACACTGAAAGTAAATCTCTCTCACTCCGTCTCACCCTTTTAGCATTTATTGTCTCTCTCTCCTCTCTTTTTTTCTGTTTTCTGTCTCTCTTCCTTCCTTTCCTTTCCCCTATATTCCCTCCTCTTCCTCCCATCTCTCCCTTGCTCTCCCCTGATTCCAGTATTTAGCGGGATCTGCTCTTATCTCGGCCCAGCAGCGTGTCAGCCGGCGCTTCCTGCCCCCCCTCCTTCTCGCTAGCATTGTTGGACTGGCTCGGACTGGCTCGGCTTGGCCCGGCTCGGCCCTCTGTGGCTGCCCTGGGAGCTCAGAGATCGAGGGCTGCTCCATGTATGTACGAGCGGGGGCTGATGGCGTGTTATAGCGTGAGGGCAGAGAGTTCAAGAAGCCAAAAATAGGAGCATTTTTAGCCCAAAAAAAAAGAGAACTTTTCTGTGCTGCCTTCAAACACCGTTCAGAGCTGAACTTGGAACAAGGCATGCTGCAATTGTAACACTATAAAAGACCAGTTACAGAAAAGAGCTCACATATTTAGCAAAAACTTTCTGCAGGAATCAAAATTTTGCACAAACTTAAGCATGAAAATGAAAAGTTGAATGTGCAGCGGTTGTGACAACACCGGCTAAAAATAAAGCACACAGCTCATCAGGCTACCTGGACCTTTGTGAGGCCTGTTAGCGTTACAGTGGTATTAATTCCCATTCCTATTTTTACAGTGTGTCGACAGCACTGACAAACTGCGTGTGTTGACAGCAGCTGAGAGCTTCGGTGTGGTCCGGCGACGGCGGCTACAAATAACCCAAACGTTAGCTCTGGGACGCTAACATTTTGCGCGTTTCTACTCAGCATCAGAGTGACGGGACCAGTGAAGAGTGTGAGTGTGTGTGTGTTTATGCGTGTATCATGTGTGTGCTGATACTGAGGAAACTGGGCCTCGCCTCTCCCCGACAGCTGGTGCCCTCTGGGTAATCTGGACTCATCCAATCAGAAGCGAGGATTAGCAGGCCATTGTCTTGGCATGGGTGTGTGAGTGTGTGTGTTATTTTTTTGCAGTTTGTGATTGCACGTGCACGCCCCTGTGTGTGTGTGTGTGTGTGTGTGTGTGTGTGTGTGTGTGTGTGTGTGTGTGTGTGTTTGTGTGATTTTGATTGTGTGATTGCAGCAGAAAATGCCACTCTGTCACTGGAGATCACGCTGAAGCCACAGTACAGCTGTGCCACTGCAACGAAGACCTGCTTAATTTAATTACTAAATATTCACCCGCAGATCAGCGAATATGCGCACGATAATAAACACGGTCAATTTTATTTACGTGGGTGATCTTGCAGCATCACAACTTGATATTTCATCTGATTGTGTATGAATACCACGGTGCTTTTTGCACATTTTAAGTATCATTTCTGTGCATTTTTTGCTTCCTGTGTGTCATTTTGCAGCGTCTACATGATAAACAATGGGTGAGGTCTCATTTATCACAATTATAAGGCATGCAACTAAACACCAAGTGCAAAAAAGGTGCATTCTGCCAACACGCAAAATGACTGGGTGTTAAAATCCCACTTTTTTTATGATGCTAGGCTGACTATCAAGCTGGTATGAAGGTTAATCATCATCAGTAAAGCTACTTACTTTTGTGTCTTCCCATTGTTGTTTTTGACTACAAATACTCTTTAGAGAAGATTGGTTTATGTTTTTTTCCACTTGAAGTCACAAGAACTCCACCGCACTGGCATCGTACAAGGCTACCAATTTGTAAGTATAAATATCCTGCAAATATTGAGTAATAATAGTTAATTACACCATGTTTTATAGCATTTTCTCACTACTTCCAGGCAGGCATTTTCCTACAAAGTAAAAATGAAGGCTTTCAAGATTTGTTTTCCTTGTGTAACCCACCACTGTAAGCATTATTTATTTAGCTTTATTACTATTTTTTTAGCATGGAAAGTGATTAATAAAACAGGACAGTCAAAAATTGTGTGCAACAGTTTGTAAGTGTATATATCCTGCAGATATTGTGCAAGTTAAATGTTAGAGTTGTGTTTGTGTCCAGGTTTTGGTGTTTTTGGACATCCACACAAACGTGTTTTTGCTTTTTTAAAGAGTTCTAAACCAAAAACAATCACTGTCTGCATCTGAAATGTGTCTACATGCCTGAAAACACATAAAAATAACCGTCCACATACACTGTTGTACACAAAAAGTTTAAAATCTTAGTTACAGGGAAGGAAGAGCAATGGCAAAATGTAACACCAGAGATTACTTTTCCTGGAACAACAATGAGGTGGAACTGTTACCAAGAATAAGTAACACATGCTGACATCTTTGCTTGTTTTTTTTTCTTTCTGGAAAAAGCGTAATTTGATAGGAGCGAACATGAGTGTCTGTATCATCGCTTCCAAAAGTCTCCATTTCTGCCTCTCCGGACTAAAAATGCAATCAGCAGAAATCTGTTTTATGAGTCCTAAAACACCGGCATGTTGTGGATGCCAAGTTTAAACGTAGGAAAAGTTAATGTGGACGCAGTTTTTAAATCTGCTGCTCCACTAATTTTATCAGCTAAACTGGAACTTTGTCTATGCACAGGTAGTTTGTCAGAACTTTTTCGAACACAGTGGAAGAAACACACAGTAAATGTGGCATAAAATTGAAACTGAGCTAAATCAGATCGGTCTACATCTAAATTAGTGCAGCTTTAACCTCCCTGCATGTCCTGATTCTATCTGTTATTTGTTGTTGATGAAGACTCTACAGTTCACACAAACACAACCAGAACATCTCCTTCTAACACAAACAGGCCGCTGCTTGTGTCAATGTTTGGAGGAACAGTTTCATGAATTATCCTAAATTAATACGTGTTTCATTAACATTAGCATGCTCGTGCTGCAGTGTCGCGTTTCCCCTGCAGGAAACACACAGAGACACACACACACATACACAAACACACACAGACACACACAGACTGACAGTAACAGACACACAAATGCCAAACTCAGTGCCAACACAACAGAATTTATACATCCCTCAGCGACCGGGAGCGCGCTCCGTTGGCAGTCGGTTCTGGAGCGGTGCAAAAACGTCATTGTGTGTGTGTGTGTGTGTGTGTGTGTGTGTGTGTGTGTGTGTGTGTGTGTGTGTGTGTGTGTGTGTGTGTGTGTGTGTCTTTGTATGTGACTTTTTGCATTTCCCCTTGTAAAACCAACCTCATCATTTGACATTTTAACGGTTGAAAGCCGCTTCCAAACTTGACTTGCTGCAGCTGCTGAGGAAATCTCTGTTCAGTGTTATTAAAACTACAGTGTTTACATCATATTTAAGACGGGGAAAGAAATCATGGACGCAGAATAACGGAGCCAGAGCAATTGCAAATTGTATATTCAAGTATCAGCACTGTCAGTCCTGATTAGCCAAGCAAATGTGTTGTTTCACTGCAATGAGGATTACTACAACAAACATAAATCACGACCCGCATGTGCAGCCAATAGCATTGAAATGTGTGTTTCATTCGGCCAAGTTAGAGTCCTGATAGGCACAGAGTTTTACTGCGGCATCTGGAAGAAGTCGAGATGCAATAAAAAAAAAGGGCTAAATCACAGAAAAAAAAACAAGATCATGAGAGGAGCAAAAAGTGCTAAGCTCCAAAGTTTCGGGTCAGAAGATTGTTTGGCTCCTGAGATGAAACACCTGCAACGGTGCCAGCGAGGAATAATAGCAGGAGTCAGAAATATCAATAAAATCTATTCAGTGCTGTGAGGCGGCTTCGTTAGCCGACGTGCTCTGCGTAGGTTGGTCTGGTGTCACGGTGGACAAACCTGCAGCACAAAAAAACCACACATAAACCTCCAATTACCGGAGCTCTAACTTCAATCAGAGGATGACGGGGGATCGAAAAATGAAAAGCAAGAGTCTGTGAAATTCATAGCAGACGTGAACTCCGGCTCTGTATTTCCACAGTGACCAAGTGACCCAACACCCCTTTGTTCAACACCAGAACACTCCTCATCATCATGATCCAGCCTGTGGACCCTGGCAGTTGTTTTTATTAAAGTCTAACTAACATGACTCACTCCTTCCTCCTCCTCCTCCTCCTCCCTGATGACCAGAGACTGAAAGCACAGGGAGCTACTTCTCCTCTGATTTCTGACTCACTGCAACATATGCATGCTCAGTATGGCGACGCATGCCGATCAAACTCCGACACTAGATTATCCTCGAACAGGGAGAGATGCAAGTCGCTCAGTCCTGCTACTGCAAGCATGAAAACGTCACAGCAGAACCAATTGAACATACAGAATGCTTTGTTTACAGCGAGAATCTCGCAAAAAAAAAAGACAGAGAGTGAAATTTGCATTTAACAACAGCAGGATAACGCGATGCAGTAAAGATTACTCTGTGTCTCTCAGCCTGTTAATTGCAGTCAACCTGCAGCCAGCAGCCAGGATTCATTCTTTCCAGCTCCATCCAGCCGGGGGTGGAGAGTCTCGGCCTCCTGAGGCTTCGGTAGCCAACAATAAAGGCGCATTACGCTGCATTTAACAGCCTCACTTGGTTCTGCTGCATTAAAGGTAGATTTTATACTCAGAAATACATTCTGTTGCTCTGGATGAGCATTTTAAAGCCGTGAAGTGAGTCTTCAGACTGAAAGATTTCACATTTTTATCAAGAATGTGATCCTCTGTCATCTGTAGGTGCATTATGGGAAATGTATGATTCCGCACCAGACTTACCTCTCAGTGTGAATGTGCATCTTGTACTAAAAAGTTGTAACAATTTGTAAAAATAAGTACTATATTACATTTTCAGACTTATATGTTGTAACTTATGGATATATATCTTTGTACAGCAATGCACAGAAGCTTTAACTGTGTTTTTTTCTATGTGTAATGAATAAACATCTGCTAAATTAAAGATAATTTAGCGAAAATGTCTCCATTTCTGCCTGTAGAGACTAAAACACAATCAGTAGAAATGAGTTTTATGGGCCCTAAAACACCAGATTGTTATGGATGCAAGGCTTAAACTTAATAAAAGTTAATGTGAATATACTCTTTTTCTGCTGTCATCAGCTACACTATAACTCTGTCTGTCTCTTGCAAATCTCCCAATGTTGTGGATGTGCAACTTCTATGAAACCATTCAATAAATTTGTCAAACTAAGTGCTGCATTACATTGTCAGACCTAAATATTGCAACATATGCATATATATGTCTTTGTAAAGCATTGCACAGAAGGTTTAAATGTGTTTTTTTCTGTTTAAACAATTGCCAAATAAAAGATAATTTAGCGAACATGAGTGCCTGTATAATCGCTTCCAACAATTTCCATTTCTGTCTCTACAGATTAAAATGCAATCAGCAGAAATCTCTATTTTATGGGCCCTAAAACAACAGATTGCTGTGGATGCATAGCTTAAACTTAAGAAAAGTTAATGTGAACATACTTTTTATCTGCCGTTCCATTAACTTTATCAGATACACTATAATTTTGTCCGTCTCTTGCAAATTTCCCAACGTTGTGAATGTGCAACTTCTATGACAACTTCAATAAATTTGTCAAATTAAGTGCTGCATTACATTGTACAGCCATGTACAGAAGCTTTAATAGTGTTTTTTCTATTTATAATGAATAAACAGCTGCTAAATAAAAGATAATTCTTGACTTTGTTCATTAGCATGAACTCATTTCTCAGTGGGGATGAAATGTCTGCATCCAGTGGATCAAAAATTAAATTAAAGCAGAGATTTGTTTCAGATTTGACGAGCTGCAGCTGCAAACGGAGCCTCTGAGGAATATTTTATGTTCATATATTTTTAGGCCATGATGTTAAAAAATGTCCTCAACAAAGTCAGAAATTCCATGACCTCAAAAACCGTTACTCCTTCCTGGTTTATTAATGTTGTTTTTCAGCGCAGGGAACCACTAAAGGCATAAACAGTCTGGTTTACACTACAGTCGGGCCGAAAACCGCCAGCCAGCGCTGCGAATGTGTGAAACAAGTTGTCACATATATTCTGGTAAATTCCTGCAAAGTGACCCATTTGTGAGGAATCACAGATTTTCCCCTGAGAGCCTTCCCTCAAGTTTCCTGTCTGGAGCGAGTTTCTCAAACTTTTTCAAACGGGAATATTTGAAAAATATCAGCAGAGAATATAACAGGAGAGAGGAGATGAGATGTGACAGAAATTGCCAGAGGTCTTGTGTTCACAGGTACATGATGTTCATCCCCTGCTATGCCGAGATGTACAGCTTTTTCACTTCCAGCGCTCCTCTGATGGAAAAACATTAGCAGGAGGGAGAAAGACAACCGATAGAAAGAGATACGGGGGTTCACACGACTTCTGTCACATCTGAAAAGCATCAAGCACAGAGAAAGGGAGAGGGGAAGGCAGAGAAATGGACAGAAACTCAGAGAGGGAGAGGCAGATCGGCACAGAGTCACGATGGCTGTGTCAAAATGGAGTGACAACGGAGAAAGAGGGCGACAAACAGAGACGAGGAGGGAGACGGACGGACCGGGACGCAGAGAGAAGAAACCTTTGTGAAACCTGTCACAACAGAGCAGCGTCAGAAAGACGGAGAGGAAGAGAGACACAAAAAGACAAGGAGATCCTGCAAGATGTATACAGAAATGTAGACGGAGAGAAACCTGAAAAACAAACACATACATGTGATGCGGGACAGACGAGGACACGTCGCTCTGGATGGAGATCAATCGGCGAGTCTCGGGAGAAGACGCTGGGCTACATCTCTGAATCGTCTTTGTTTATAATGTGAAAAAATACGTTTTGATTTCATTGCATGCCAGGAAATCAAACTAAAATGCATCTAAAGTTTGAACGGGAACAGCAAGCCTATAATCAGACATGCAGACAGAATATATAAGTGGCTGTCATTAGGGATAGGCCGATTATTGTGGCCGATATTTGGCATTTTTGACTGATTATTGATCGATTAAATGTGCTTCTTCGGGTTTCTGTGGTTTTAGAAATGTCTCTCAAGCAGCAAAAACTAAACAAGAAACACAAACGGTTTCCACAAACCAGGAAATAAGCTTCACACAGTGGCTAAGGCCATGCTAATGGCTAGCAGCTAAGTTAGAAGGCAGCCACAGATTACTATGAAAGAGAGTCTGAAAAGCAATAATTAATAATGATTGAAGATCTGGACTTTAATGGGTCATAGAACTGATAGGACGGGGAAAGATTAAGATAACAGAGAAGAAGAACAAATTGATTAATCTCAAGTCAATCCCACATAAACAGAGGAGAGCATCCTTATTTACTCCTATTTCTATTTTATATATTCAGCTATAGTCACCCTTACTAATGAAGACCATGAAGAAGTCATGGTTTCATGCCTTTCATGTCTATACCAACTGCCAAGTTATCAACTGTTTAGCACCATGTTGTTGATCACAGATGCAGAGAGAGTTTTCTTCCTGAAGGAAGCAGAATCACCTGCATTTAAAGCTACAGACACACAAACAGCCCATTTACAGCCAGCAATTATGATAAAATTAACCAATTTTGTGGTATTTCAAGACATCCCCACCCCCCCGCAAGAAAAATTGACAAAATGGGCACAACATGGGACTCTGAAAGATTTAAGTCTGAGAACAATAGTTTTAGATAATAGCTAATTATTTGTTAATATATTGGCTCTCTATCAGTTCCAAATATTGGTCATCCATCTTTCAATAATTGGTATCAGCCTTGAAAAAAAAACACATTTGTTGATCCCTAGTTGTCATTTATTACATTTAATTTTTAATTCTCCTGCATTTGTTTATGTCTTGATTTTTCTTTGCTGATTGTCTTTTCTTAATATCTTATTTTCCAGCTCCCAACTGCAGATTCATGCAACCAGCTTCAAGCGAAAGTCAGACAGAAACAGGTGCAGATTGAACGCATAGATGGAAGTCATTAAAGCTAAATCCGAGCAGATGGATGCTGACAAACAGTAGGAGAGAGAAGACTGACTTTGGGTATAAAATAACCTCCATCGCAGCTGATTGGAAGCACAGCGAGACGTGGCGCTGGTTTAATGTAAGCTCATTAAACAGATCTCCTTAGGCGGCGGATAAGCTCAGGTTAACTGGCTACCTTTGATCAGATCTGCTGGATTAGCCGCCTGTTAGAGGTGCAGCTCAACACCTTGTTGTTGCAGATCGCATAAAATGGCTTATAGGACTGTATGGAAAGAGACGGGTGGGAGGACGATCAGATAGGAGGTGAAGGTGAACCGGAGATATTATGTGTCCTGTAAGGTTTCTACATCCAGAGGAACACGTGAATCTTGACACTTTCACCTGTTTCCCTCATGAAAAAGTTCACTGGAGTTGAAAGAATAAGAGAAAGTTCGCAAATGTAATAAGCCTGACGTGGGATCTGACCTCTGATTGGCCTCCTGAATTCAATCTCTCCTAATAACTTATCTGAGAGTGAACAGTCTCATTGAAATGAAGGCGTTTTGAACACAAGATTATTAAAAATTCTTTAGCAACCAATATTACGTGCCCTAAAAGATATTATCACTGAGACAATCCAGTATCTGTCCATTATTAAAATCCAAAGCAGGACTAATTTGTCTCAAGAACAAAGCGGCAGAAACTTGATGTACTTTTCAGCCAAGTAAACATTATCAGCGGCGTGCAGCATTTTGTGTCTCTGGAAATTACTTCGAGAACACTGGTAGTAAAATATCTGATTTCCTGTTTGGTGCTATAAAGCAGCAGAGCAGAATTCCCATAAGAAGCTATTCTTAAAGGCTCCATATGAGGAGAATCCATTGTTACTGTGTTTTAGCGTCTTAAAGCTTGGGGGTGTAAATAAAAAGCAGTGAAAATATCAATACATTTACTTTTCTAGTCTCAACTCAACCAAAAAAACTTCCCAGCTTTACATGTCAATTAGAATTTATTTCATTTTCTAAGTTGAAATAGAGTAACTAATAGTATTGTAGCTAAAATTGTGCATAATTCTGCCCTCCTATTTTTGGAATGAACAGCTGCCTCACAGTCCACCAGGTTTATTTACCTTCTGGAGCTGCTTCTGCTAACTATAAAATGTTTTCGCCATAAATAAAATTCACTAGATACTGTTGGCTGTAAGAGTGAACACAATAGTCTTCATGCACTCCCAGCATCTGAGGAACTGAACACCTACTGGAATACTTTTTACTGTTTTTGATGCCACAACAATCAGAAAATCCTTAGTGTTAGCATGTTGTGAGGCTAATGTGGCTAACTGTAAAAGTGAGGGAAAATCAGGGATGGTGGAACATTAAGAGTGATTTCAAACCAATAAACAAGGACTGTGCAGGTTCAGTGAAACCTGAACTGGGCTGCTGTTTACATTTGGTAGCTTCTCTCCTGCTCTCTGTGCTCACAAAAACTACATTTTAATACAGGTAAGCTCCCAATAAACCCGTTCTTGTTTACATATTTTCGTGTTTCCATGGTCAGACAGCAGATAAAGTATGAAATAGTGACTGAAATGCAGACTATATGTTAACCAGGGTTTACTTTGAAGCTGTTTTACAAGCTGCTGCCTTGCACAGCTAAACCATGGATTTTAAAAAAAGCAATGTTGTTTGACAAACTCAACAAACACATGAGGTAAAAACAGCAGCTGTGTGGTAAATTCAGTGATATTTCAGGCAAAATGATCACTCAGGGAGAAAGTTATAAGTGATAGAAAGTCATGGTTTCATGCGTTTATTCATGTCTATACCAACTGTCATGTTATCAACTGTTTTGCTCCATGTTGTTGATCACACATGCAGAGAGAGTTTCCTTCCTGAAGGGGGCATGTTCAGCAGGATATTGGCCGTCTTAATTTAATAACTCCTATTTCTATTTTATATATTCGGTTATCGTCACCCTTATTAATGAAGAAGACCATGAAGAAGTCATGGTTTCATGCACTTACTAATGCCTATACCAAATACCATACTATCAACTGTTTTGCTCCATGTTGTTGATCACAGATGCAGAGAGAGTTTCCTTCCTGAAGGAGGCAGAATCGACCTCATTCAAAGCTACAGACACTCAAACAGCCCATTTAGAATCAGAATTTATGGTGAAATTAACCAATTTTGTGGTATTTTAAGCGAAAAATCCCTTTCTGCTAAATTGGCCACAATATGGGACCCTTCAAGATTTAAGTCTGAGAACAATAGTTTTAGATAATAGCTAATTATTTGTTAATATAGGGCCCCTAAATTCCCAAAGTCTGGGCCCAAAGTCTCCTGCTGCCATGCTGATAAAGAGCCTTTTCAAGGTGCTCTTAATCTGCATTGAAATTCCCTCCATTTCTGAGCACAATGGTCCCCCCATAATGTGAAAAAAAGCGCTGACCAATAGGCTTCTGTCACCGAGAGACGGATGAACCCATCGACTGACACATTAATGAGCCAATAGAAATGAAAGAACAGAGCTCAGTAGCCAATTAGAAAAGGTTTTATGGCCTAATGAGGTGAACCAGCTGCAGGGACAAAAGGAAGAAAGAAAAAGAAAAAAAGGAAGATTAGATAGATAGATAGATAGATAGATAGATAGATAGATAGATAGATAGATAGATAGATAGATAGATAGATAGATAGATAGATAGATAGATAGATAGATAGATAGATAGATAGATAGATAGATAGATAGATAGATAGATAGATAGATGTTGCGTAACTGCTGCAAACTTCTGGTCTGCAACAGTAAACCAGCAGAGGAGGAGGTCCTCACCCCTCGACTGATCCAGCTCTGTTACCTTGGCAACTAACAGTCTCCGACCATGCACACACACACAATTGTGCGTTTAAACCAAACACACACTCTTTCATGCAGCTGGGCAGCTGTTGGTGATGTCATGAGTTGTTATTCCAAAAGTCTCTGAGATGTGTGTGTGTGTGTGTGTGTGTGTGTGTGTGTGTGTGTGTGCATGTGTGTGTTTGTGTGTGTGCGACAGAGAGAGAGAGAGAGAAAGTGAGAGCGAGAGAGCATGACTGCATGTGCTGATGTAATCAGGAGCAGTAAGGAAACTTGGAGCTGTTCTCTGCTGCAGCCGACCAAGTTTTCATTAGAGAGAGAGAGAACAGGACAGAGGAGAGGAAAGACAAATGGAAGGAAGAAATTATGGGAGGAAGGAAAGAGGCATCAGAGGAGCAAAGCGAGGAAAGAGCGGGAGAGGACAGAAGCATTCGAGGTGGAATCCAAGAGAGAAATCTAAAGAAAAAGAAAACAAAAAAAAAATGCAAATGGAAGAAAACTAGCAAGCAGAAAAAAAAAGAAAAAACTAGAAGGAAAGACAAAAACTGGAGCTGCTGCAGCTTATGTGGATAAAAATGTGATGGTTGCTTTGTAACGTTCTGGCAGAAAGCTCATCTCGTCTCCCCCTGAGCGCCCACAGGGCTGTAACACACACTCTCCCACTGGCTCCCACATCATTTACACCAGAAAAAAATCAGGGTCAATTAGGAAAAACGCATTAAATCCCGGAGTTACTGTGGACAACTGGCCTGGGGGGCGACTTTACTGGCCTTCACTGACTTCATAAAGAAGAAAAACAGGAAAAACAAAAGTTCTCATCTGGTATGTTGGTGTCTCAGCAGACTGAGGTGTGAAGAGTCTCAACATAAAAGGTTCCAGAAGAATGCATGTAGCGTCTCCGAATGCTGTTTAGTAATAATAAAAATGTTGCTAAAAGAAGTAGTTGTCAGACATGTTCGCGCTGCTCCACATGGGATCAGACTATTAATGCTAATCAGCGCTAACAAGCAACCGCAAAGATCTGAAAGGTGCCTCTGAAGCCATAAATATAAAAAATACATTAAGAGCGCAGCACAAAGAATAAAAACACAAAGAGCCAAGAAGTATTGCACAACACAGAAGAATAAAGAATCACAAAAAACAACAAAAGAAACACATACGAGTACAACACAACCCACGTAACCATTGCATTGGTCAGCACCAGCTACAATACAAAAGTTACATCATTTTCAGACAGAAATAGATTATTTTTTAATTTAAAGAAACCACAATTTAAATGTTATTGCAAAATATTTACCTTTTTTGCCACTTCTTCTTAACAAGACAAGGTTGAAAAGTCTATTAGAATTAGAAAAAAGCTGTAATGCAATAAATCACAAAAAAGAAACAAAAATTGAATTTCGCTGATTATTTATTTTACAAAAAATTAAAAAAAGTTTATCATGTCCAAAATTTGTTCCAAGGTTTACAGCTGTTTCAAATGCCAGAAACAAATAACAAATCTACACACGATAGATATTACTTATTTTGAAAATTTGTTTTGTCAGCTATTTGTTTTGTATAGACACTGCCTGCAGTTCAACCAAGGCATTTTTGAATTTTTGTCTGGTGACTATTGGCCCCAGCAGAGTCAGTAATGGCTTTTTGGATGAGGCAATGAGCACAGAATTTTAGTCTTTTTTTTTTTTTTTTTTTTTTAAAAGAATCAGATTTTTTTTGATGAGAATAAAGAAATATCAAATAAACATTACAGTTTTAGACTTAAGTTTCCCAATAGAACAGCAGATGAGTAGTTCAAGAACAGTTGGAAAGTTGAAAATACGACAATTCTTTTTGTTTCCGCAACTTCTTGCTCCAATAACTGTGGTAATTTTAGTGATTTTTTGTAAAACATCTTCTGTGTTTTGAGGTTTAGAGGGTTAATGAAGCGAAACATAAAGTTATGCTACAATAATGACTGCATTTAAATAAAAAGCTGTGACTTGACAGTGTTTCCTGTAAAGAAAAGGGTCACAAACTTCCACAATCGTAGTTAAACGTGTAAAACCTCCTAGTTTTTTACTTAGTTAATTTTCATTTAGCTACATGTTCTTATTGTATTAAACCAGATGGTTGTGTGAGCTGCAGTAAAACTCTCATTTCCTCGGTGGAAAGTGTTCTCGTGGAGTTTTACATTAAAGTTATGTCTTCTTCTTTCTTCTTCCCGTTTGGATGGTTTTAAAGTAGCACCAGGAGGAGCAGTAAAAACATGGTTTCCTGTCAGCCTCCCTCCCTCACTCTCCCCCATCTCCTTCCTCACCTCCCCCACGCCTCCCCTCCTTTATCTGTCTCGAGGTCCGGCAGTGACAGAGCACTCGGCGAGAAGAATAAGGCAACTCTCTCTCTCTCTTTCTCTAAAGAATAACAAAAGAAGCTGGAAGAAAAGGCAGGAATTCCTCTGCTCTGATGTAACGCTTTTCAGCTTGGAGAGACCTGCTGCTCTGCGTCCACGCTGGGTGTCCAAAAATCCACGTCTCATCCAGATTTTTAAGCAACGTGGAGATAAATCCACATTCAGGAGGCACATTTAGGAGCAAAGCAAAGATCTGTTAAACTATTTGGTAAAGTAGAACACTGCAAACAATCAATAATCTGCTGGAATCTAATTGCTAATAGTATGAGTAAGCAGAGATTTGAACTTTGTGACCTTTAACTCAGCAGCAAACACTGTTTTGTCCTAACTTTCTATTTAAATACAGGAATTTTTCAAAATATAACTTTACTAGAATGATTAAATCCCAAAAGCAACTCGCCGGTTCAGACGTTTTTACCAAAAAATCATCATTTTGTTTGCAAAAACTGGCTAAAATATGAATAATTTGCAATAATATATTTTAATCCTTTGTCCTTTAAACTGATTTACTTCTATTTCTATGTGCTTTTCTCACTGTAGCATTTGCAGATTTCTCACAGTTTTGGAGCCTTAAACTCACATTATTTTATAAATGTTGGAAGAATTCAAACTTTAGGTTAAACAACATGTCAAATCTCAAAAGTCTGAGCTCATTTTTTCAGACTGTCATCGGTAAATTGCAGCAAAGTGGTTGAGAAATTGGCAAAAATAAATCATTTACAATAACCAGATTCTCTGCAAAAATGAAATTATTATGCACTCCTACACACAACCATGAAGCCGTTGGTGACTCAGCTGCAACCGGCAGCCATGTGGCAAAAATTTAGGGACTTTTCAGAAGAACTGCAGACTGTTTATACGAAGCAAAGAGGAGACAAATTAAAAATGCAAGTACCGGTAGGTAACGTAGGTCACCAGTTTTTCCAGTATTGGTAACACCTGTAGGCACTTGGAAAAATACTGTGCAAGTTTATGTAAAATAAATATCCCAAAAAATTCAACTTTCTATTTTTTTTTTTTCATCATTTATGTCATTGTAACTTTTAGATTGTGCACAGAAGACATTTCTGAATTCTAGTCATGGTTGTGCTGTTTTCATTTAGGTGCAGAACTTTATGTTGCAATAAAAAATGAGCATTGAAAATGTAACAGGAGCAGAAAACAACCAGAAAACTGTTAAATATCTGTTATTTTTTAGCCCTAAATGCTTCATATTGCATTGCATATTGTGCATGTGCTGAAAGGCACCACATCTCGTTTAAGAAGCACCATCCTTTCTTCTTCTGTATTCTCTTTAGTCTCCTTTAGAGCTGGAAAAACAACTCAAGATAACTTAAGAGAACCTTCACCACACTGGTCAAAGGCTTTTATTTTGAAGATAAAAGCCTCTGACCTTTGAAGATATATGAAGATGCAGTGCAGGAATCCTCTTGCATTTCATTAAAGCCTCTAATTGATTAAACCACTAAATATTTACTTGTTTTTTTTTTTAAAATAGAAAACGATCTATTCCTGAATTTATATAAAGGTTTAGATGTAGCTTTTGTACTGTAGCATTCTGGTGCAGTTTGTAACCCTTAAAATCACAAATATCTTAAACATGTTGTCTTGAAAGTATGAATGCATGATTTTTAGACGGCAATCAGTTCAATAAGCTGCTCAGTCGTGGTGTTAACTGCTTATTCTGCTCATTATATGTATAAAAAATATAAGAAAAACACCGTGTGAACGTGCTAACGAGTTAAAAAAAAATGTGATTTCCACTGCAGGGGGTGGTTAAATCAAAGAGGAGACGATCACTTTCCTTTGACAAAAACAGTTTTTTTTGGTCCCACAATCCCTCTCCAACATCCACCTCCTCCTCTGGTTCCCATCATCCTCCCCCTCCTCCCTCTCTTTCCTCCCCCTCTCCTCTTGTCTTCCTTTCTTTGGCAGCATCGATGGTGTTACCCAAGTGACCCGACCCATGCCGAGAAAAAACACAGCTGAAAAGATGCCACGGCTGCCTCGCTTCTCCCAGTTTTCCTCTCGTTTCTTTCTCCATCTCCTCCTCCTTCTCTCCTTCCCATTCTCTTTCCTCCCTTTAGTTTCTACTCCTCATCTTCTCTCACATTCATCTGGAAGCTGCCCGGCTGCTCTCAGCAACAACAGAAAGTAGAAAACAGAAGAAAACACTGTTGGACTTACACCGGAGGAGGAGGTTCTCTCTTTTACTGGGCATCACAAACATAGAAATAAAAACAGCCAAATAAGTGTGACAGGCTGCAAATACAGCGTTTTATTAAAGTACCGAGGTAAGCTCATTCTATCATCTCTACCTCTAGAGAGGAAGTGACAGAAAGGAGTCTTTATTCAGCCTTCATCAAATATTACAAGGAAAAATAAAAAGCCCCCAATGAGATTTTGGCCCGTTTCTAGTTTAATAATCTCTTTTTTTCTTTTCTTTGTTTGAAAAGGTAATTGTTTTGGGTTATTTTATGCTCCAGAATCAAGATTGGATCAAGCATTTTGGTATGACATGAGGCCCCAACCACTAACCACTGGGTCACATGGGTCACATCCATCAGTTCTGTTTTAAAATCTTGTTTTTGTGAATGACACGAAGCAGAACATTAATTTATTGGTGTGTGATTGGAAATGGCAGGAAAAAATGAGAAAACGAAGGTTGTGGATCTGAATGAGCAGCCAGGAGTCTCCCAAAAATCAGGTTCCAACACAACAAACAACATTTCTAATTACAGCTTTTTCTCTCAACAGGAAAATGTATTGTTCTGTTCAAATCACAGTAGTTTGTGACACGCCACATTTAAAAACAACACGCCTTTACAATTTATTCTACTGCTTTATTGTCGCTCTTATTCAATCAATCATAAATCATCATACATTGTTTTTTTTGGGTAAATTTTTATACTTTTCTGTTGCTTTTTTTTTTTTGAAGAATGTTCTGATATTGTTGTTGCACAGGTTCATGCATTTTGCATTTTACTGCACATGTTGCCTGAGCATGTGACAAATAAAACTCTGGAACCTTGAAGATATTAGATGACTTCACGCCACTAATTCAGAAAATGGAGAGAGAGTTTCAAATGTGTTGGGAAAAGGGTTGTATTTTTTTAACCCAAACCATATTTTCCTAAAGCTAACCACATAAATTTGGTGCTTAAACCAAACCAAACAGCGAGTAAAAACCAAAAGTAAACAAGACTGAAAAATGGCCCCATATGGGAAGTTATCTCCAGTTTCCTGGATTAGAGTCCTGCTGCTAACTTACGTCTCTATCCTTCAAGCAGTAAACCTTTACTACTATATTATAGGTGAAAAAAAAATACATTTAAATTGTGTTTCTTTTAAAACATAGTTGGAAAATGCAGATTATTTGTACTGAAACATACATTACTGTTCAAAAGTTTGGGGTCACCCAGACAATTTCATATTTTCCATGAAAACTCACACTTTTATCCATGTGCTAACATAACTGCACAAGGGTTTTCTAATCATCAATGAGTCTTTCAACACCATTAGCTAACACAATGTAGCATTAGAACACAGGAGTGATGGTTGCTGGAAATGTTCCTCTGTACCCCTATGGAGATATTCCATTAAAAATCAGCCGTTTCCAGCTACAATAGTCATTTACCACATTAACAATGTCTAGACTGGATTTATGATTAATTTAATGTTGTCTTCATTGAAAAAAACTGCTTTTCTTTCAAAAATAAGAACATTTTGAAAGGTAGTGTATTTTTTGAGAGACACTTAAAAAGAAATGCTTTTTTAAAAATGAACATCTATTGTCCTGGTTGATAATTGTCATCCAAAATCACACAATTTTAACATTTATTTCTACTGTTCCAGCCTCGATTTTTACAATTTAGCAGCAAAAGGGCCTATGAAAATATCAAAACAGTCACTGTATGGATTTCTTGGATTATGTTTTCTTTTCTTCATATCTTCAGATGCAAGAAAATAAAAAACTTTAAAGCACGAAGAAAGAGTTTTAGCTGGAGCTAAAGCTCTTTTTTTGTGTGCTAAAGTTTGCATTTTCTCTGCAATTGAAGAAACAAAACAAAGATCACAACCACACAGTCACTGTTTTGATTTTTTTGACCCATTTACTAGAGGAACTACACTGTAAGAAATCAAGACTAGAACAGTAGAAACTAGAAAAGCACTCTGAGAACGCAGTACTCCGCCAAGGCTGCTCAGTCGTATCATTTCCAGTGGCTGAAATCTTTTAAAAAATTGTGGATCCAGACAATAAGCAGCATCACTGCCAAAATCTAATCACTTGGTCCTTGTGTCATTTCTGACCTTCCGTTACATTTTCATCTAAATCAGTTAGTCCGTTTTTGAGTAATGTTGATAACAGACAAACAGACAAACCAGCGCCAACCGTCACATAACACATGAGTAAAAAAGGTGAAATTTACGTGACTTTTGACTCTTTTTCTTCTGCAGGGACCAAAGCCGGAGCTAAAACTCCTTTTTAGTGTGTTAAAGTTTGCATTTTCTTTGCAACTGAAGAAATGAAGCAAAGAAACCAACTACACAATCACTGATTTGATTTTTTTTTTAACCATTTACTGCTGTAATTAGTCAACTTTACATGGACCGGCACCTTACACATGCTCAGATGGACCAAGAAAACTCCTTTGCTGCAGTGCAGACGTGAGAAAATGAGAAGATGTTAATAAACGACACTCTGATCTCACCCCACCAGATGAACGTCAACGTTACGTTCACACGTGCGACAGAACGTCACAAACGGGACGCGGTTAACACCAGAAGATGCTGGTGATGGAGGCGACAGCTGTCATAATGTGTTCCACTGGGTCTCCCTCGTGCACTAAACACGCACGCACGCACGCACGCACACACACACACGACACACACACACACACACACACACGCCCTCCCATATTCCTGTCTCTTGTCGTTAAATAGTGACACTGCAGCAGCCCTCCTGCACACTTATGGAAAGAACGCAGACACACACACAGACACACTCGGCTCGGCTATCCGGCTCTCTAGAAAGTAACACATCTCACTATGTAGCCACAGACAACTAAATATACACACCTAATCACTCGCATGCTCATCTGTCTTAAGCACACACACACACACACACACACACACACACACACACACACACACACACACACACACACACACACACACACACACACACACACACACACACACACACACACACACGCACACACACACAGAGCTCGTTTGTGTCCTCGGAGGGCCCGCCTGGTAATCGGACCTCGTGTGAATTCCTGCTCGACCCAAACGAGTTCAACGCCGTTCTGACTTTACTCACACCTCACTCACACACACGCACACACACGCACACACACACACACACACACACACACACACACACACACACACACACACACACACACACACACACACACACACACTTTGATGATCGATGAGTTCTACAGCAGAGTTCTAGAATCTTTCTTGTGTTTTTCAGTTATCTGTTCATCTGATTACTTTCAAACTGGATGTGTGAGTCTCTGGGACTTTGAGGAAGTACAGTGTTGATTTTATTTCTCTGTTTTAATGTGGAACACCTTGATTTGGCTTTTCCTTCTTTTTTTGACAAGAATATAAAGAAAAAGAACTTTCCATTGAGCCAAAGATGCATCGACTGAACCCTGGTTTCAGTGGGGTAAATACTGATGCACTCACTAATTTCACCTTTTTATATTGTTTATCTGTTGACAGTATTTTGTTAATATCTGTCTTCACTTTGACACGGAAGGGTCATATCTTTATAAATGCTTCCTGACTCTCAGGATTCAGTGGAAATATTTGGAATAAATGTCTCAGAAGATAAGACAAAATAAGCCTCTATATCCAGCGGTGAGGACGTTTGCATTGTTCCTCTTCAAAATATTTAAAACTTGATGATTTAAGATAGTCTCCTCTGAAAATAGTCCTTGGAATATTTAGAAGCAGCATCACCTGAAAATAAATCAAATTCAGTTCATTTTCAGAATCTTCAGAAACCTGAAAACTCTGAAATGAGACGTGAAGTCTTCAGATCTGATACACACAGATGCAGAAATATTATGATTTTTTTTTTTTTATTTTTATTTTTTTTTTTGTTTTTTTTTTAAGGGGGAAAGGAAAGGACAGGAAAGGAAAGGAAAGGAAAGGAAAGGAAAGGAAAGGAAAGGAAAGGAAAGGAATGGAGAGGACAGGAAAGGAGAGGAAATGAAATGAAATGAAATGAAATGAAATGAAATGAAATGAAATGAAATGAAAGGAAAGGAAAGGAAAGGAAAGGAAAGGAGGAATAGGTGGTAGTGGGGACAGACAGAACATCATAGGGTGTAGTGGAGTAGGGGGGATAGGCAAATGACAAGGTGGAGTAGAGAGGACGAAGGTGAGAGAGGTTGGAGAGGTGAGGAGGTAGGAGGCAGAAGGGGTGAGGAGATGGAGGAGGAGGAGGCTAAGTTGAGCTACCAGCAGCCTCCTCCACCTTCTTGTTGCTCTTAAACCGACTCCAGAAGCTCTTCTTCTTTGGATTCTTTTCCTGCTCCTGTGGTTCTTCTTTCTTCTCGGTCACCTCTTCAGTCTGTTTTTGGTTGCTCTGTTGGTCTTTGGTCCTGCTGAAAAACTTCCAGAATGACTTTTTGTTTTTCTTCTGGATCCAAAGCTCTGTCTCTTTTTGTTTCTTGAGCAGTTCTTGATTTTCTTTTTCTTTCTCCTCGACTTTATTGCCGGCTTCCAGCAGCAGTTCCTCAGTGTTGAAGAGCGTCTCTGACAGGTTTTCATAGATCCCGGTGATTCGATCGAGTTCCTTCTCTCTGATGTCGATCAGCTGATGTGCAGACTCAAGGCTCTTCACAATCTCTTGAGTTTTGTGAGATTCTTCGAAAAGCAGTTTCTCCAGATTCTTCATCTGAAAGAATCTTCGGCTATAATCGCCTTCAAGCTCCATCTTTTCCTTCTGGAGCCTTTTAATTTGCTTCTTCATCTCGTTGTTGAGCTCTATGTGAGGGATGTTGTTGCGTTCCATCAGCTGGATCTTACCCTCCAGTTTTTCAGCCTTTTCTACGGCTGCTTGTTTGTCCGTCTGCAGTGTCTTGTTTTCTTTCTTCAGACTTTTAATCTTGTCCACCAAGTATATGACTTGCAATTTCAGGTCCTCATTTTCTTTGTCTGGGTCTCTTTGGAGGTTTTTAGCCTCCTGCAGCATTGCGGTGAGACCGTCGTTCTCCAGCTTCAGTTGTGAAACCTCAGCTTCTCTGAGCGCAAGTTGCTCCCTCATCTCATCTTCAGTGTCCATGATATCGGCCCAGTTCATGGTTGTAGTCTCGGTCTGGGAAGAGGCCTGGTCTTCACTCAGGATGACCGGCTGTTTCACCTCTTCCTCAGCCTCAACGACATTGGCCGGCGTCATGGTCGGAGCTGGTGTCTCCAGCTGTTTGGCATTATCCAGGTTTGCTTGATTTGTCTGTGCCATGGTAATGCAAATAACGTTCAGAATGTACTCCACAATAAAGAAGTTTGCAGTTGTAATGCAAATAAAGTCCACAAAGTACTCCACAATAAAGATGTTCGCAGTTTGTCGTCCAATCCAGCGCACTGAAGAAAGGTCCTGACCGCTCCTACATTTATAGGCAAAAGGCTGGGACATCATCAGTGATGTCATAATTGACCTGTGACATCACAATCATTGCCTTTGCAACAGGGAACACAAACAACACACACACACACACACACACACACACCCACACATTCAGAACAAACAACACACACACCTGTGCAGCAGAAGATTCTAGAAGTCTGGCTCTAGAATCTTCCATCTACTCCACTAAACCAGGAAACCTGTGTGTGTGTCTTGGTGTGTGTTCTTCGATTATCTCAGCAGTCATTCATCTGATCCATTCCAAACTTGGTGTGTGCATCGCTGGGGTGTTGAGGAAGTGTAACATTGAGTTTGAGGCAAATCAGACGAAGGAGGTTGTCATTATACATGTAAATATCAGCATTTTTAAGTTTGCTATTATTAGCTGCATTGGCTGCAGGATTGTCCTAATGTTGTGGGGACATTGCCATCAAAAATACACATAATCCAATGTGTGTTCAGATCCTTAGATGCTGGAAGTGCATGAAACACAGTAGTGATTCTCCATGATAGAGATGTTTTACTGCTTACATTTTCAATTTGTTTCCCTACTTGTCTTCTTTTTCCTCCTATTTGTTTGGTGTAAAATACACAATGATTCAGACAAATAGTTGCTGAATTTTTATCACATGACTGTTGGTCACAGCTGAGTCAACAAGGATCCCAGAATATGTAGTTTTTTTACAAAATTATTTTAGTTCAAACAATTTTTTTGGGCCAAATTCTTAAATGAGACATGCAAAATAAATTACTTTTGTTCAAATATTACAAAATCTCATTTATTTTTTCTGATGGAACTCTAAGTTTCATGTGAGTAGTTTGAGAAAATCGGAAAGCTGAAAATTTGTAAATTATTTCAGATTTTTTCCACCCAAGTTTTTATTCATTTTTATATAATTACACAAACCAAGAAAAACAAATGAGCAAATAAAACAATTGAACAATGCCTGGGTAGTAACAGAGCATCTACAGCATCCTTCAGTCCTATTAATCATAATTTTCCCCTTGCTCTCTTCCAACGTTCCCATTTGGAGTCCTGTATTCAGTCCACTTTGTCCACTTTTGGTCCATTTGTGCTTCCTATAGTCTCAGTTTGTGAGTTAGTTTTTCCATTATGTAGATTTCCTCAGTTATTTTCAACCATTGATCTTTTGTTGGTGGTCCTGTTTACCCCCAGTTTCTCATTATGGCTTTTTTACATGCCACTAACAGTATTTTGATTAAATGTCTGTCATTTCCCATCACACTGTCTTCAGAGAAATTACAAAGATAAAGCACACTGCAGCTTAAAGGGATCTTATAACCCATTATTTGTTGTAGCTCTTCACATACACTTTCCCAAAACACGGTTATTTTCTGACATTTCCAAAAAAACATCTACATCAAGTTCTCCACATTCTCTCCAACATTTTTGATGTCAGTTTAACTGTTTATTTTTAATCTTTGGCGTAATAAAGAAGCGTGCCAAATTTTTCCAGGAGAACTTTCTCCATATCCACGAACTAGTGGATGTGTGATGAATCTTCCACATATTAAACCAATCATTTGTAATTTGCATATTAAGTTCCTTCTCCCAGTTATGTTTTATATAATTAGTTGTATGTTTATCGTGTAAATTTAGTGCTTGATATATTGCTGAAATTATTCTCATATTACTTTCCCTGTATGCTTTGACTGTAGTTTGTATCACACCGTTCACTTTTCTGGAGGGATCCATCTGGACTTCTTTTCTGTAGTAATCTCTTAACTGAAGATATGTGTAAAAGTCATGTGTCGCCAAATCAAACCTTCCTTTAGAGTTCTGGAAACTGTCCTTCACTTTCTAAAACACACCAAGCTGTCATCCCTTTTTCTGCCCATTGTTTAAATCGTTGGTTGTACTGGCCTGGTTCAGAGTTGCTATCACAAGCAACCCATTTTAATCTTTTGAATTCGTTGAGACATTTGTTGGACTAAAATATTCCAAACCATAAGTCTAGAGTACGACCTGTTATTGGATCCATGTTTTTCCTGCATTTTCTGTACAGCTCCTTATGTCCAATTATGTTTTGAATCGGTTGTTGGTTTATTTCTTTCTCAATGTCTTTCCACTTAGTCTCATAGTCTGGTTTGCACCAACAATAAAGAGGTCTCAGTTGAGCTGCATAAAAGTACTCTTTTAATTTTGGTAGAGCCATTCCACCTCTATCTTTGGTCAGCTGGAGGGTTTCATATCTTATTCTTGGTCTTTTGCCACTCCAAATAAATTTAGATATGATTTTGTCCCACATTATGAATTTACTTTGAGGAACCTCCACAGGTAATGATTGGAACAAGTACAGACATCTGGGCAAAAGATTCATTTTTAATATCTCGATTCTTGAGTTAAAGTCTAATGGTAAAGTGGGTAAAGTGATTTAGTGTTTCGTAATTTTCCTAACACCGCTATAAAACACTTTTTTGTCAATTAATTCTACAAATCAGTGCATTTAAGACGATCTGTTGTAATGCAGCAGATTTACAGAAGTCAGATCTTTCCAGGTGTCCACCTTCTTCACTGGAGTTACAGATACTTTAGACTGTTTGTGTTATTAATATCCCACAAATTAAGCAAAAAAAAAACATCTATCGTTAAATGCTGGTATGTAGTTTTCACCGGAGAATGTGTGGTTTCAGATAAGTAGAGTGTGTTTAGTCACATGTTGAGTCTGTGCATCTGTTTTCCACTTTGTTTATCCGTTAACTCATCCGTGCTTCACGTCTCCCTCCTATTCCACTACAGTCTCATGTAATATAGAAACATTAGGGATTTTTTGACTTCTTGTTAGATGCGTTTTAAGTGATTGTGCATTTTTCCAGAAACTTTGACACAGTTAGCAGCTTAACAGCATATATGTTGATGAGTCTCAGTTAAATCAGTTCGTCACAGTCTTCAGGTCCAAAATGCTCTTAAAGTTACTTCAGCTGTTGTTGGTACAATCATTAGAAGTAGCTCCATCTCCGTCACTCTCTCTTTCTCACACACACACACACACACACACACACACACACACACACACACACACACACACACACACACACACACACACACACACACACACACACACACACACACACACACACACACACACACAGATGCACGCACATAAGCACAAATGCAGATATCTCACTAAAACACACACACATGATGGTCACAATATAATGAAGTGACATAAAGAGAACGAGGGGGAGACGGTTTATTCTCTCTTTCTGAAACTATGTGTGCTTGCATCATTCTTCTTCTTCTGCCGCAGAGACCAAACCAGGAGCTAAAACTCACTTTTAGGGCACTGTTTTGATATTTTTCAAATAAAGGTGACATTTGTGTGGTGTTTGAAGATGCATTATTCTTTTTCTGTATCTGCAGGAACCAAATCAAGACCCTAAAGAGCTTTTTAGTGGGTTTTTGGTGTGTTAAAGTTTGTAATTCCCTTTGCCTATTTACTGCTGTAGCTAAACTGACAGAAATCAAGACTAAAACAGCAGAATTTAGGATGACATCTGTGTGATTTTTGACTCTTCTTCTTGTCGACGACCAAATTAGAACTTCCTTTTAGTGTTTAATTAAAGTTTGATATTATTTCCTTGCATCTGAAGAAACGAAGCAAAGAAAAGGAAAACAGAGTCACCGTTTAGATTTTTTTGGCCCATTTACTGTTGTAACTAAATTGACAGAAATATATGAGTGAACAGAAGACTGAAGGTGAAATTTTTGTGATTTTGGACGATGGATTATTTTTTTAGAGCAGCTAAAAGTCATTTTTAATGCATTGAAGTTCGCATTTCCTTCTCATCTGAAGAAATTAAGCAACTACGCAGTCAGTGTTTTGATATTTTTTTTGTCGATTTGTAGATGTAACAAACTTAAAAGACTGGAACATGAAAATGAAGGTGAAATTTGTGTGATTTTTGACTCTTTCATCTTCTGCAGGGACCAAACCAGGAGCTAAAAGCCAATTTATAAAAAAAAATATACATTTTTTAATTCAATTTAATAGTGTAACTAAATTCAAAATAAATCAAGACTGGAACAGGAGAAATAAAAGTGAAATTTGTGTGATTTTTGATGACAATTATCAATTATTTCTTGCCTCACCCACTACAATTTTTCATCCCAACCAAGAGTAAAATCTCAGCAGAGTTCAGACACAAAGCGATGTCTTGCTCAAAGGCGCGTATTCACGTCTACATGTGTTTGGACAGCGAAGATGAGCCTCGCCATGACGACACTCTGACCTTGTGTGTGTGTTTGTTTGCCTTTTTTGCGGCACCACATCCATGATCTCACACCGACACACACCTCACCTCCGACGCTATCTGTCTTCGACTCGTTGAGTGCTATCTCCACTGTTGGTATCTGGTGTCGCACAACTGCCCTGATGGAGCCACACCTGTCTTCCTGAGCAACACAAACACACACACTTCTATGCTTCTAAGTTGTCTAAACACTCCTGCAATAGAGCGCGTGTGTTCGTATCTGTCCGTTGTGTACGTTTTCAGGGTTTCTTCTGGAGCGTGCATTTGTTATTTTAGCGTTTGAACCGAAGCAGTGTGTTCATTTTTGTCTGTTATTGGAGTGTGTGTCTATCTTTGGCTTGTGTGTGCGTGTGCGTGTGTGTGTGTGTGTGTGTGTGTGTGTGTGTGTGTGTGTGTGTGTGTGTGTGTGTGTGTGTGTGTGTGTGATGTGGACAGTGTCAGCTGGCCTAAGCCTCCTCGTCCCCACCCTCTTACAGCCTCAAATCCCCCCAAATCCATCTCTGCTCCCCATGTGACTACAACTGTCCTGGTGCTCCGTCAGCTGCCACAACTCTGCTGTCAGCTTCACACAAACACACACACACACACACACAAACACACACAGACACACACACACCTTTCTTTCCTTCATCATGTCTCCCTTCCTCTGAGACCGTTTTCTCTCTCACACTTGCAGGATCATTTACAGATTCAACTACAAACATTCCTCGGAGGCAGAGTCAAACTGAAATGTGCACACAGTCTCATTTAAATGGTATTTTTGGGCAAAAAACTAAAGAAAAAACTTGAAATCGACAGATTAAAAACAGCATCGGATCTTTAAAGTCCCAGAATGTGCTAAAAAAAAAAACATCCTCTGCTTACTATGTAGTGTAATATATTTACTGTGCATCAATTCATTTGGGCATGGGTGTGTAAATATATCAAATAAAGTGCTTTCAAATGAAAAAAAAACCCACAGTGGAGAGGAAAAGCTGCAACTCCATCCATGTGTTACCATCACATAATGCAATAATAAGGAATATTCCAAAATAAAAAATGCATAGAAAATGTAAATTAAAGATTTGATTCAGTAATTCATGATTGAAAGTGAAGCATCAACACCTCGGATGCATTTTAATAAGTAGATTTTCTATTATTTTTGGATTCTTGCTTAAAAAAAAAAACAAAAACAACCCTAATTAAATTCAGTAATCTCTCTCTCTCTCTCTGCAGCTCCCTGTTGTTCTGAACCTCGCTCTATCCGTCCACATTCCTGATACTTCCTCTCATTTCCTTTCCTTTCAGCTGAACACACCCTTTGTCTTCTGAGTCATGCTGCTCAGAAACACACAAACACACACACACACACCACACACACGGCTACAGTAGATATCCTTCAGTGTATCTCCGGAGTCGGGGCAGTTATGAGAATACTCGTCTCACAACTTTGCAGAGCGCCAGGTGTTTGAACTCGAGCCTCTGTTCAATCCTCTCTCTCCTTAACGCTGAACACTCCTGACGTCACATGTGCCATGTTAGTGCCCCGTTCTGCTCTGTGGCTTTTACGGGACCACCCAATCATGAGCAGGAACCTTCACAGTCTGGCAGATAAGTGACTCTAATTTCCAACATTCATAAACACTGCAATGCCGTTAGTATTAACCCTCAGAACCTCAAAGCTGATTTGACAGGAATGCTTTCTTTAAAAAAAATCACCAAAATGACACCATTTATTTGTGGCAGAGACTGTAAAAACAAAACGAATCATTGATTTTGAACTTTCCAAAAGTCCTTGAACTACTCGTGTGTCTCAGGTAACCAAATGCAAGCTTAAATCATGAAATTTCATCAAATTCACTTTTAATTTTTAAAAAATTACCAAAAATCAACAGTTTGCACTAACTAGATTCTGTTAATAACAAATAATTCTGTGCATTTTGCTGCAACCAAAAAGCTATGAGTGACTCAGCAGCAACCAACAGTCACTTAGCATAAATTCAAGAAGTTCTCAGCTGAACTGCAGGCAGTGTATCACACAAAACAAACAGAAAACAAGTATGGAAACAAATTCAAAACAGAAGTAGTCAAGTATCTATAGTGTGTAGACTTACTATTTGTTTGCAGTATTTGTAACAGCTGTAGATCCTTAAAAATTGTTCTACATGATGTTTCCACTGCTTTTTCATTGTTTGTACCATTAATAATCAAATAAATGACATTTTTGTTTTCATTTTTATTATTTATGGCAGCATGACTTTATTATATCACTGAAACAGATTTGGTTGTGCTGTTTAAAGAACACATATGAGAGTTATTTCTGCTTCTAGACATGCTTGTGCTGTTTCCATAGAGGTGCAGAAGGTTATTAGTGAAAAATGAGCCCACAGTGAATAAAAATGTCACAGGAGGAAAGAACGCCCAGAAACTGCCTTGGAGTTCAGACGGTTTTAAGATGTAAACGAAAACCTTTCACATTGTTAAAAAAAAAAAAAATAAGATTCATCAGGGATAAACTCAAACCAGACCAATTTTTTTAGGTCTCAACAGTTCCAAATCTGCACAAATCTGGACATTTACAGGGACTATTACAGCATTCTGATACTGATCAACCTACAGATTTCCTCATACGTTAAGGACAAACTTCCACCGAGTGTTTGGACCAATGGAACGAATCGCAAAAGTGCAATGAAATCAAACATGCGAAAACACACAAATCAAATAAGTTGCATTACGTAATCCCGTTCTTGGACTGTGTGGACAAAAGTAATTGCAAACACAGTAGAGAAACAATGAAGGAAAACGTGCTCTCTCACCCACACACGCATGTTTGCGATTGGCTGCTGCGCCATACGATGAATTCTACAGGGAACCAGAGGGACCTGGTTAACAGCTCATGGCACGTGGATCAGGGTTTGACCAAACACACACACACACACACACACTGACACACACACTGAACATTTACTCAACAAAGCTCGTCGACCATGGAGACCAGCATGCCTGGTCTTTTACATCATCATCATCATACACAATCTGGTCCCCATTTGTTACAGCTGGGACTGGAAGTGTGTGTGTGTGTGCATGTTTCTGAGCATGTCTTTGTGCGGCTGAGATCATGTATGCCCGTGTGTGTGTGTGTGTGTGTGTGTGTGTGTGTGTGTGTGTGTGTGTGTGTGTGTGTGTGTGTGTGTGTGTGTGAGAGACTTGGCTCTGCACTGAGGACACGTAGCCTGAGAAAGTGAAAACCATGCAGAGTCTCACACACCAAAACATTCTCAACTGCACTTGAACTCCCGCGTTCGCCTGCTTGTAAAAACCGCCGGAGAATTTACACTCCGATACACGCACGCCTCGCTTCCAAAATGACATAAATCCGCGCTGGAAAAACAAATAAAAGTCTCTGACTGAAGTGAGACGAGTCGAGCGGCGACTCTAACTCAGCTCTTACACTCTGAGAGATCACGAGTCGATTTTTGCCTCCTTTTCAGTTTGGAAGAATCGAAGCCAAAGCGGCGACCCTCAGTGAGACTGTTGGCGGAGAGAAGTTGTTTCTTGACCTCGGTCCAACGTCGTCCCGTCACCAACAAAAGCTTCGGCTCACAAGAACAAAATGGAAGTGACTCACACTCACTGGAGCTCTTGTTGATTTAAGTTTGTCTCGTTCTCTTGGGTTCAATTGACAAAAACAGAGAATAACCATCACTGTTACCTTCTGTTGTCCGAAATAATTAGTGAGAGAAAGTTTTGCAAAATGTTTAGAAGAGTTTTGTTACTAGCAAAATAAAAGCCTCAATAATTTCTTTTGGTGGTTGTTTGTTTACAGGCTTATTAACCCGCTAAACACCACAATCTGGGTTTAAAACATGCTATCTTTAAAAAAATAAAACTCAGCAACATTACATCATTTATTAAAGCCAGAAAGTGTATAAACAGCAAGTATCTTCTGACAAATCTAAGCTGATACATGTAATACTTCATGAAAATCCCTTTATTTTACCTGTTTCCTTTAAAAAAAAATAAAAATCACCAAAAACAATCCATTTACTTTAAGCAGAGTCTGTAAAAAACTAAAAATTTTTCCCATCTTGGTGCAACTTCAACAGTCATTTGACAAAAAATATAGGGACTTTTTCGGTTGAACTGCAGGCTGTGTACACAGAGCAGACAGTGACAAGCATGAAAACAACGCCTGAAGATACTTTAAAAACACTGTACATGTTGATTCTACATCTTTTCAACTTTTGCAAAAATAAATAATCAAAAGAAATGAAATTTTAATTGATTACTTTAATTAATAAAACTGACAAATTTAGGGGATTTTCAACTTTGAGACAGTTTGGAAACTGATCATCTATGACGAGTGGTTCTACCAGGAATATTAACCCGCTCTTAGCGTAAAATCCTGATATTTCATTAAAAATTGCCAAAATTAAATCCTTTGCTCTAACCAGATTCTGTAAAAAAAAACATACATTTTTGCACTTTGTGTTGCAACCATGAAGCAATGAGCGATTCAGCTGTGACCAACAGTGGCGTGACAAAAATTCTGAGATTTTTTTGGATGAACTCGGCTGAACTGCAGGCTTTGTTTACACAGAGCAGATTTTTTTGTGATGTCCAGCTACAGTTCGGGGTTCAGAGAGTTAAATCAAACAGCACTCTCTCTGCAAAATAATACAATCCGAGCCTGAACTGATTCCACTGAAGGTCAATAAAAATCATTTTGAATTGTTGCTCCGTGACGGCAAAACCTACATTTAATTATATAAACAAAGTTCGACTTCACCAACAGTTGGAATTCATCAGCCGACTCGCGTTCAGATGCTTTTACGATTTTTTCCGTCTCAGAACGAATCACCTGTCAAACGCTGCTTTCTCTGCGATCCCGCAATTACTTGTTTTCTGCGTCAGAGATACTGGAAAGCTGAAGTTGGATGAAGAAAATATAACACAAAACCTCAGGAGAGACACGCTGCCAGAGAAAAGCATAAAAATTTCACAGCTTGTTGTGCGTTCTAGAAAACTTCAGCGAGAACAGATCTGAAGTTTTCTCTGCTGCCAGTTGATTTTTGTTTTAAAAGTTGCACCTTAAAAGTGACAGAAAAGTGTAAGAAACAGGATGCCAGGCTCGACTTGATGAAGTTATGATGGACATGTGTAATTAGAGGTAAATAAAACGAGCTGCTGATAGAAGCAGCAGCAGAAAAGTGCTGCCTTATCTCCCCCCTCCGTCCTTCTCTTCCTCAGTGTTGTGTGTAAGTAGGCGGAAGAAAGTGGCAATTAGCAATCAGCTAAAACACTAATTAGCTCCGTCTCTCTGGCTATCTATATGCCCCACTCTCTACAAAGTATTAGTGCGACTGTGAGTGTGTATCTGCATGTTTGCATGTGTGTGTGTTGTGTGTGTGTGTGTGCATGTGAGCGTGGAGGGTGGGTCTGACTGGAAGTGTGACCTCATCTTTATTAATGACAACCACATGCTTGTATGATTTACAGCACGACGTAGAAAACAACAGACGCTTGCAGGCTGGAGGAAGATGAAAGCCCAGTTGTTTTTTTGTTGTTTTTTTTTTTACAGAGTGTGACTCAAGTTTATTGATGAAATGACACACATGAAAAGAATTGATAAGTGCTGGGAAACTCTGAATCTGTAAACAGGAGAGAGAGAAACTGTGGCACAGTGGTGTCCTTTAAGAAAGTGAGGATTTTTGTGTGGCTGGTTGTGGTTATGTTAAAAATAATAAGCAATTATGTGCCAAAATACAGTTTGCAGCACAATTATTTCTCTGTTTTCTTTTCATTTTGATCGTTAAATGTTGAAAAAAATTGCACTGCACCGACAGCATTGTTAATTAGCCAATTTTAATGCCAAAAAAGAGTTTGCATTTAAAAAGCCGAAGCCAAAAGCTCAGAAAAGAATAAATAAAGTGGTCATCAGAAGTCATTGTTTGTAGTAACTAAATTATGCAAAAAATAAAAAATTGTGTGCTTTTTGTTGCAACCATGAAGACATCAGTGACTCAGCTGCAATCAACAGTTGTGTGACAAAAATTCTGTAACTTTTCAGCTGAACTGCAGGCAGTGTCTATGCAAAACAGGTAGGAGACAAGTACAGAAACAGAAATTCTAACACTTGTGAGCACTTCCAAATTCCAGTTTTCCTCAATTTTTGTAAAATAAATAATCGAAAAAAGCTTAAATTTTATTATTTAGGGCATTATTACTTTGCTATATTGTAAAAAAAAAAGATGCATTTTTGAATTCTCTTTACTTCTATCCATTGTTACACTGTTTATATAGTAGATGCAGGACTGTATATGGTGACTTTATATTGTGAAAGCTGTGAAAAATGGACCTAAAATGAGTAAAAATGAGCCATAAAGTGCAAAAAACGCCCAGAAATTGATGTGTGACAAAAATTCTGTAATTTTCCGGCTGAACTGCAGGCAGTGTTTATGCAAAACAGGTGGGAGACAAGTATAGAAATAGATTAGAAGCAAAAGTAGGATATTATTTACAGTGTATAACATTCTAATAATATTCAACAGTTTGCAGAATTACAATGTTATCAGTAATTCTAACACTTGTGGTCACTTGTGTGTATGTCAATTCCAGTTTTCCTCCATTTTTGTAAAATACATAACTGAAAAAAATTGATTTTTATTATTTAGGGCATTATTACTTTGCTACATTGTTAAAAAAAAGATACATTTTTGAGTTCTCTTTACTTCTATCCATTGTTGTACTGTTTTTATAGTAGATGCCTGACTTTATATTGTGATTTTATATTGTGAAAATTCTGAATAATGAGCTCAAAATGAGTAAAAATGAGCGATAAAGTGCAAAAAATGCCCAGAAACTGCATCAAATTAAGACGGTTTTCAAAAAAAAAAAAAAAAAAGCATTCAAGTGTTTAACCAGACAAAATCTGTAGCTCTTAACATTTTTAAATAATTTACAGGAAGTAGTTCATCCATCAGATGGCAGAAGGAGCGAACATCATCACCATCATCAGGGTCAGAGTTCATGATCCCCATCAGCCAGTCGTCACCTTCCTCTGCGGGAATCCGACGGTCACGTGACCAAACCGGGTCCCCCGACCACGAGCGCACAAACACCAACACGCAGTCACATCTGTACGACACACAACCACACACTGCTGCATGTATGCCCCACTGTAATCAGCCTCGAAGCTTCGTAATTAAAGTGAGAGTCCAGCCGGTGTGTCGGAGAGACGGTGGGACAGCTGACGGCTTTGTGGGACCTCAGACTGGGAAGGGAGGGGATTAATGATGGAGGGAGGGGGGCGTATATGTGTTGTATGAGTGTGGGGAGGGCAGGAGGGCTTATATTGGGGCTTGGGTGTTGGGAAAGGGGGTAGAAGCTTTCACTGGGGGATTAAAAATAATGGAAGCGGGGAGGGATGGGGGAGTCGAGGCAGCTGTGGAACCAGCTCCTTTGTGAGGGAGGGGGTTTGTGTGTCCATGTGGGGTTAAGGGGTCCCAGAGGGGCTACCTTTGTCCCTCTGCCAGAGATTGGGGGTCTGTAAAGATGAAAAAAAAAAAGGGGGGGGAAAAGGGACAAAAAAAAAAAATAAAATGCAATTTCACAACTAGTTCTGCCTCCCTCTCATCAATGAGGCTCTTTGTTCGCGCCGCTCACCTTCCTCCTCCTCCGAGCCGAGACCCCTCCCACTCGGAGCGCTGAAGGAAGCTGCTCCTTTAAGAGCACACACACATCTGTGGCGGCTGAAGCGTGCGCGCGAGAGCCGCTCAGGGACATTAGCAGATTTAGACCTTTCAGATCTGACCCTTTTGTGCAACCGGAGGGAGGTTGCCATGGCTACCACCAACGCTAAGTGTCATTGTTGTTGAGGGGGCCAATCAGGACGGAGCGCATTTGTCGCCGTGTGCATGTGCGAACATGCGTTTGATTCCTTTTGAGACATTTTGCGGATAAATAAAAGGGATAATAAAGTTCATTTCATTAACTCGGCAGCAGCACAGAGAGAGTTTTTCGGCACAGTCCTCTGATATAGTCGTGCAGCTTGCTTAAATAAGAATAAGGCCTTATGAGTCCTTCCAGAAAAAAAAAAGCTTCACTCAATGTTCCGCTGCAAACACACAATTTATGACGTTATTAAAAGCTGACACACAAATCACAGCCTCGACTTCCTCACGGCGGCTGCTGCTTATTTCAGCGACTCTCAAGGACAGAAGGCGAGAGGATCTGGATGCCGACCAAGACGGGGAGAAAGACATCTCTCTGTCTCTCGCTCTCTTACACCTGCTAGGGAGGAGGAGGAGGAAGAGGAGGAGGAGGAGGAGGAGGAGGAGGAGGAGGAGGAGGAGGAGGAGGAGGGGACTCCTCCTCTAGGAGAGCTGTCACTTTGATTCTAATCACCAAGGCAACGGGTGTGCAGTCCCACAATCCTCTGCTTTGTCCGATGGGGGTGGGGGTCGGAGTGTGTGTGTGTGTGTTGTACCTCTGCAAACCTGCATCAAACACACACACACACACACAGACACGCACGCACACACACTGGTACTATCGTCATACCAGGTTGTGAAAGCAGCAGATCGCCATGGTGACACAGAGACAAATCCAGCTATGTCTGCTATTTATGGGAAAAGAAAGAGGGGAGGTAATATTCTGCAGCCAAACTAGCTGAAATTGCACTACGAGTGTCTCTGTGCGTGTGCGTGTGTGTGTGTGTGTGTGTGTGCGTGTGTGTGTGTGTGTGTGTGTGCGTGTGCGTGCGTGCGTGCGTGCGTGCGTGCGTGCGTGCGTGCGTGCGTGTGTGTGTGTGTGTGCGTGCGTGTGTGTGTGCGTGCATGATAAAGATGTTTTATGAAGAGGGCCGGGCCGCGTTGCTTAGCCAAGCTCCTCACAGAGAGCAGCTTTGTCATAAGAACTGACAGATACGAGAAGCCGGGTGACAGGAAAGAGGGAGAGAGAGGGAGGCATCCATCAGTTAAAGTCTGCTGACTGAGACTCGGCCTCGGGGGTTTGTTTTTCTCAGTCTGGGTCGCAAACCCACCGGAGGGTCGTGGAGGATTTTTGGGAGGGTTGTTATGGGGTCACAATAAAACCACTATCAGCCCCAAACACTGTCAGTGTTTTCTCCCCTGAAGCTTCCTAAAATCCCAAACAACACAGCCGAATAAAAATAGCAGCAGTGTGAGTAGTTTTAATTAGAACCGCAGGGGGTTTGCTGCATGTATGTCGCAGCTAATGCATTGTGAATATGTCAGACAAACTGACTTGGGCTCACTTGCACGGACAATTTATTAAAGGAAATGAAGGTAAATGGAAATGTAGAATCAATGAACAGTCAATTAACTAGATGCAGATTCAGTCTAGCTGATGAAATTTAGGAGAAACACAAGAGTAGACAAGACTAGACTGACTCTACTTTATGCATGTAGAGGTGGAAAACAACAATGCAATGTGGATTTATATATAAGAACTGGCACCAGATCATGAAACAACTTTTAAATTACTTGCAAAGATAATTCATTCAATAAAGAAAGAAAGAAAATATGGCGCTAAAAGTGTCTGTGGACTGACTCACACTTTCATTCATGTTCTAACATAACTGCACAAGGGTTTTCTAAACATCAATTAGCCTTTCAACACCATTAGCTAACACAATGTAGCATTAGAACACAGGATATTCCATAATGTCTACACTGGATTTATCATTCATTTAATGTTATCTTCATTGAAAAAAACTGCTTTTCTTTATTAAAAAAAAGGACATTTCTAAGTGATTCCAAACTTTTGGACAGTCAGTAGTGTACAAGTATTCTTTAAAAAAGAAAAAAATATGGTGTTAAAAGTGTCTTTGGACTCAAGGCAAAGTGGATTTTAGAAATTATGGAGCTGCAGAATCAATGGAGAGCGCATTAAGCAGATGTAGATTCAGTCTATCTGATGAAATTTAGGACAAAGACGTGGCCAGACAAATTGAAAAAGTTACACTGACTCTATTTTATACATATAAAGGTGGAAAACAACAATGCAATGTGGATTTATATTGAAAAAACTGCACTAAACCATGGAACCACTTGCATGAAGACTCAGTATTTTAAAAATGAGAAAACACAGCTAAAGGTGTCTTTGCCAATGAAATTTATGACAGACACATGACCAGACAAGTTTAATAAAGTTTTAAACAAAGACTCCCTACTTTAGAAATGTGGAGGTGAAAGGAAGGAGAGAAATAAAAGTCATGGAAAACAGCAGGAAGAATTGCAAAAAATTTTAAGAAGCTTTGATGCTGCGCAAACACAAACAGTCCACATCAATGAAAGAGTTTGTATTTGTCACATGCTCATATAATTGTGCAGTAAAATGCAAAGTGACTGCAATAATAATAGATGCTATGAGAACATAAGCTGCTAGCAAGGTGCAGCTATTTTATCCAGACAGAAAAATGCACAGAAATACAGTCAAGTCAAATACGAAGTTTGCGCTGATTTTACCAGTGACACAGTTTTGCACACACACTGCAGAGTACAGATGCATACACTCTCGCTCTTCTGAGACAGATGGGGACACCCTCCCTCCCCCGTTGCTCCCCCGTTCCTCCCCCTCGTCCCTGCTAGCTTGACCGGGGTCAAAGAGACTATTGTCATACGGAGCGCCTTGCCTCCACCTATTGTCTGTGACAGTTGGAAACCCTCAGAGCTCATACAAACCTCTGCACATTGAACTGTTCCTCCTCCTCCTCTCTCCTTTCTCCACTTTATTCCACTCTCTCTTTTGCTCACCCTTTTCCTCCCCCCTCGTCTTTATGTGCTGACTGGGCTCTTCAGTCTGTCACACTCACTGACACAGCTGGACCAGTGCACACAGGAACAAATAAACCAGCATTTGCCTTACTTTGTTCTTTGTTCTTAAAGTATATGCAGACATAAAGATGCTGCTTAAATGGAACCCACAGCTCTTACTGAGACCGCAGCCATCCAGTCAGATGATTAGATTAGACCGTATGAATCTTTAATGAATCTTGTGGGAAAACCAGGTTGTTACAGCAAACGATCGACAAAGTAATAGCCATTAAAGAAAAGGTAGGAAAACAAGCTGATGAAAATATATATATAAGGATAGTCAGGAGAGGATTTATTTAGTAAATTAAGTTTTAAAAAAGGAAGCTGAGCTGCAAATTACACAAAAAATAAGGCTGACATTCAACCAAAACCTTGAACGAAGGTTAAGAAGTTTTCCAGGAAGTCCATAAAGCAGTACATGTGCAGTTTGTCCTGTTGTCATCAAGGCTAACAGCATCTGTTGCCCTGCACAGCTTGAACAAAACGAAGCATTTTTATGACCCACGGAATGAAAAGATTCCGATTATCCTCCCTCGATTGCTCTCAAACTCCAATTTCTACACTAAAAGCAGCTGTTAAGTCCGATTAAGATTGAAATCCTGAAACAGCATGAATGGAAAGTAACCCTGCAGATTAGCCGGCCCTCTCCTTGGAAATGACTTTTCCACGTCTTAAACAGCTCTGGAGGTGGATCAAGTGCATCGCTGCAGAATGCATTTCACAGCTCCAGCCGGGAGTCCAGCTGTGTCTGAGCTGTGAATCCCGTCAGCCCGGAGGCCTCGGTGGAAGCCTGGGAGTCGCGGCGGCTCCCTCGCCCGGCGAGACGTGCCTCGGCTGGGGCACGGCGGCAGACGGGAAGAGCCTGGCGATGACGCTGCAGTTTGAGCGGCTGCACGGCGCCATGATACGGTGAGTGGCAGGTGGAATCTCTTTAAGCCTCGCTCATGCGCACGAGCGAGGCTGAATTCTCACTTCGAGCGCATCCTTTTACTACTCCTCCTCTCCC
This sequence comes from Amphiprion clarkii, assembly GCA_027123335.1. Taxonomy (NCBI): domain Eukaryota; kingdom Metazoa; phylum Chordata; class Actinopteri; family Pomacentridae; genus Amphiprion; species Amphiprion clarkii. The sequence continues at coordinate 32,191,263 of CM049575.1, read as the reverse complement.
TTGCACAAGCAAAGAAGCAGTCTTTTCTCACTCCGCAAGCAGCAAAACAGCGTTTCACGTTCCACATTCTGCACGGGTCACCTTCAGAGCAGCATCAGTGTCTGTTTCAGAGCTGATGGAGATGCAGCAAACCAGCAAAATGTTGAACAAAAACAACCCCTGATTATGCATGACGGCCGTCAGGGAGTTCTTTATTTATCACACGAGCAGCTGCTAAATGTGTAAAAAATGTTCGACACTAAAAAAAAGAAAAATAAATGCTTTATTGTGGTGAAGATGCTGCTTTGTTCACATTGCGTTCAGGTTTGCCGTGAAGAAAATAAATGACTCCTCCTGTTTGGTGGTGAGCTCTGCCCTGCAGATAGCTGGTCTGTGTGTATCTGATATTAAAGGATGAAGCTTATAGATGTGAATCCAAGTGAATCCCATTCATCACCGCCGCTCTCAGGCAGGGGGAGAGCGGACTTTTATTTATGGAGCGAGAAGCAGAGATGCATGTATTAAAATTTGCTGGGTTTAATACAGTTAACAGAATAAGAAAAAAATACATTTCCGATGAAAATCTTGCAGGATTTAATCATTAAAGGAGGAAACTGATCCCTTTTCTGTTTGCCTGACGTGCCAGCAGGACTAAAATTTGAGTTTCTGTCGGTGGCATCGTGTCAGTAAGAGCATCTTTGTCTAATCATCACTGCTCACGGTAACCATGCAAGTCATCTTGTTTATTCCAAATAAACTGGATCTACTTACAGAGGATTTTCGCCTTCAGGGAAAAACCTACAAAAACGTTCTTGTACTTGTTCTTGTCCTAGTACTTTTGTCATAGATAAACAGATAGACAGACATTTTATTCCTCCCTTTGGGGGGAAATTCAAGGTATCTAATAGCTCACACATGTTACATTTAATTTAAAAAAAAGAAAGAAAATGAAAGCACAAAAGAACGTGCAATTAAGTGGAAATTCTGTTGATCGATTAAGTAAAGTGCAAAAATTGTTGGTATTTACGATAAAAAAACAAAACAAGTCTGTTGTCGACTGTGTGGAGCAAAATCAGAAATGAGATTCAGGTTTTCCTACGGCTGCTTTCATCTCTGCAAGTAAACACACACAAAGATCTGCAGTGGTGATCAATGCTGATTATCCCAAGGGCAAGTGTGTGTGCAGTGAGTGTGTGCAGTGAAAGTGTTTGAGTGTGTTTATGACAGCCGTATTTCACTGACGGACTGCATTACCCCACCACTTCCCAAGGACACACACACACACACACACACACACACACACACACACACACACACACACACACACACACACACACACACACACACACACACACAGAAAATCGGTTGCACACTTACAGACTAGCAGGTAAGCAAAAGTTGCGAATCTTGCACACACACACACACACACACACACACTGAGTGCAGCATTGATCTGTGGGTAAGCCGGCCATATTCCTGCTGTTCTATTTACGCTTGGCCTCACTGGGACCCTCAACACTCCCTTATTAAAAGTCTAAACACAACGGCAGCAAATGGAGAAAGCACCGAGGTGACGGAAAAACCGATATCGATCCCGATTTTTGTGCCGCTTTTGAACGTCGCAGGCGACAGAGACAGAACTACACCCGAGGTAGAAAGGAGAGGAAACCTGAGAATGCACATTTGAAAATAAAAACAAGAACAAAAAGGGGAAATGCAGGTTCGTTGCAGGTGGGTGTATCCCTGTGTCAGCCCTCCATGTGGCAGATGTGGTGCGCAGATTGATTAGCCATGCCTGTCTGCAGGCAGCGGGGGACTGACTGATGTGGTCAGAGAGCTGCAGAGGTGATGGAGGAGGAGGAGGAGGGATGTCAGAGGAGCTGCAATCTGTCACTACATGCTGCACTACAACCTGCGCCAATCATCTGTATGTTAGCGGGTCGCATGTAAAGGTTTCAGGTATCCTGTCCATGAAATCACAACGTCAGATTCGCTTGTGAAACCTCCTCCATGACGTTTCGCAGGAATTAACTGCAATCCTTCTTCTGGGGTAAATTAAACATAAAAAACATGACTACTGTGAAAAGTTTATGATCACTCTTTAACCCTCTGAACCCCAAAACCCACTGGGAGGCTTGAAAATCATACTATCTTCTTAAAAAAAATCACCAAAATTACACAATTTATCAAAACCATGAACTGCAAAAACTGAAAAAAAAAAAACGTTGGATATTCCACCATCTGGCAGTCCTTAAACTAATCACGAGTAGTCTAGGGACAATTAATAAAAATTATGCTTAAAATTGTGATATTTCATCAAATAACACCATTCTAAACATCTCATTTAAAAATTTGCCAAAAATTAACTGTGTGCACGAACTGGATTCTGTAAAAAACTAAAAATTCTGAGCTCCTCCACAAAACAGACGATCTATGAGCGACTAGGCTGCAACCAACAGTCACAAGACAAAAATTCAGAGACTTTTTTGGCTGAACTGCAGGCAGTGTTTACAAAGAGCAGAGAAGAGAAAAGTATAGAAAGGAGTAAGTAGTAAAATACTCATACTATTACTAGTATGTAGAGTCACCAGTATTGTTAACAGATGTTGGCACTTGGAGAAATTATCTACATTTTAAAAAAAAAAAAATTTTCTAAAATAAATGGAGAAACTCAAATTTCATCTTTTTTTTATGATTAATGGCACTGTAACTGTACCACGTAGCAAAAGAGACATTTTTAAGTTCCCTCTATTTCTAGCTATGGTTGTTCTGTTTCCATAGAGGTGCAGGACTTCATATTACACACACACACAAAAAAAAAAAGTGTAAAAGGAGCAGAAAAGTGTTCAGATGGTTCAAATTTCGCTCAAGATTTGCGATTCACAATCATCGGAGAAGTTACCTGCAAAGTTCATAACAACTTGGGTTTCCTTTTCTTTGTTTTTATTAGTGCTGGCTATCAATTCTAGTGTTCATGATCAAATTTTACTCCAAATAACAGCTGGGATCACAAACTGTCACACCGATATGAACACAAACACTCCTGTCTCAAAGAAGACGAAACAAAAACCTAAACTAACTAATTAATTAGGTCTGTGTGTGTCTATAGTGTTTGCACGGTAAACTATCAGTGGTGTTTCTCCTGCTGCTCCCTGTGCATCAGAGGTTGGCACTTTGAGCCCGACTTTGAGCCGGTCGACGGAGCTGTATGTCATTAACGCCGCTCAGGTTGCGAGGTCTTATTCTGCATGAGTTCCTGTTCGCTCTGCCAGAGTTCAGGGTTCGTCTCCCAGCGGAGCCTCCGAACACAGAAACACACTCAGAAAGGCACTTTAGAGCGACGCAACAAGCTTCCACCACTTTCATCTTGACCTTTCCAGCAACAGAAGCTCCTCCGCTCACTGACTGGGAGTCTGTTTGAGGGGAAAAGGGATTCAACATCTGAGGACTGTCATTCAGTATTTCCAAAATGCAGCTGACACAAAGTGCGATATGAATGAAAATTACACACTTTGAGGTCTTGGCGACCCGCAGCAAACAGAAACGTGTCGTATTTGGTTGCGCTGAAACTTTTTTCCATTCAAAAACTTTAATTAAGTGGCGTCATGAAACGAGCAGGCTGTATCTTCTCATTTAACTGCTGCATCAAATAAAAAATCCCATCAGAGAAAACAGCTGGTTCTGACTGTTCACTGCACCAGATAACAGCATCAAATGACTTCCTACACACCTTTAAAACCCAACTTACTGGGTACTTTTTCATGCTTTTTACTTTATAAACGTATCTCTTTCTAAATCAACAGTCCAGTGTCTTTTAAAGAAGCTGCAGCTGTTTAAATCTAACAGAAAACATAATAAACTCCATTAATCCAGCCTCCTATTGAAGCCTGTGAAGGAGCAGCTTCAGTCTGACTCTCTGGGTTATGATGGTCTGTCTGTCAGCCTCGTGGCACCGACTGGTACACAAGCATTACTCAGCCCATCGCTCTGACGCCTGACGTCACGCACAAACAAATAATAAAAAAAAAAAAAAAACACTTCAGCTCATTACTTCCACATACATGAAGCAATCAGCCGGGAGGCAGCAGATCCTCCTGGGAGTTTTATATTAAAAGTTCATTCAGAAAATCTGGTTTTGCCGCCTTCTGCACCAACAAACTCACTGCAAATATCAAGAATCTATTCTGTTCTGAAAGGATAAGTTGATTAATTGCCCTTTTTATTTACTGATTAACTAATAAGTCATTATGTCAAGCGATATCAGGTTCTCAAATGTGAAAAAAAACAATAGTTTTTTCTATTTTATATCATCACAAAATGCCAATTCTTGGGTTATGGACTAGTAGTTCTACAAAGAGAAATGTATTGAAAAGTTGACCTCCAACTTTAAGAATATTCTTTGGATTTTGAGGCATAAAATCCTCTGGGGATTTTTCTAAAAATCTGGTTTTCCATCTTCTGCACCAACAAACTCACTGCAAATATCGATCTATTTATTCATTTATAAGAATTCTGAAAGGATAAATTGATTAATTGACAATTCTGTTCACAGACGAACTAACAACTAGTGATTACAAACATGTCTGCTTCTCAAATTTGATAACTTGCTGCTTTTTTTCTGTTTGATATCATCACAAAATGAAAAAAATTGGGTTATGGGCTATTGGTTCTACAGTAAGAAACTTATTTGAGGATGTGACCTCCAATTCTTGCAACATGAGATAGGTATTTCTTTGGATTTTTGTGCATTTTCTTCTATAATTTCTTCAAACTCGGCTAATTTCTTTTACATACATACACTCAGTTGTAAGGCAATACATCCTCTTGGGATTTTCACGTGAAGTTTATTCATCAAAAAGTATTGTTTGTCACCTTCTGAACATACAGATTTATGATCTATTAATATAAAATACAATATAATATGATTAATTGACAGTTACATTTACAGAATAACTAATAAGTAATAATGTCAAACAATGTCAGCTTTTCAAGTGTGAAAATTTTCAGTTTTTCTCTATATTATCAGAAATAGAAAATATTTTGGTTATGGAATATTAGTTGTACATAAAGTAAAACATTTGAAGATGTGGCATTTAATTCTGGAGACTAATATGTCCATTTTTCAGTTTTTTGAGGGATTTTAGTAGATGAACAACTATTAAAATAAAGTTAGTCCATGAACTGTTTCGCTTATCATGTAAATTTTTACGCATGAGGTCAGATTCTCCTCTAAAATACTGGCAGCTGTTGCTGACCTGACTATTATTGACTGCAGTGCTGTTCATGGCTCTAAGAAAAGCATCAAATCTGATGGTTTTTAAAAAGCATATTTTGGAAAAACGGTGCACTACTGTTATAATTTGGCTGCATTTTTACAATAATCTACTACAATCAGTCCCTGCAGTTTGCTTTCACTGCACAAGGTCACAATGCAAGTTCATTTTTATTCTTTTAAAAGCAAATACCAGCAAATATCGTCGATAAATAACTCCACAAACCACGGAGGGGCTTTAAATTGTGCCTGAGCTCAGAGAGAGTGGAGACACTTTAACTGGATTCAATTTTCCAAAATAATTTGACAAATTCAGACGGAAGCAAAAGTCGGAATCTAATTTAGCGGAAATCATCTCGTTACGGCCGATAAACAGCAGACGTTTTTTTAAATGAACGCGTCTCTTAATGAAAAGGGCGAAATGGCCAACAAACAGGAAATTCATTACAGTTGCGTCTGACTGTGATGTGTAATATTTGCAGTTTTCCATCTCTGGGTCTGAGAGCTTAGAGCTGCGTAAGAGGCTTTGAGTGCTGAAATCAGGAACGTTGATAAAGGCTGGATGCAGCATGTGGGCGGGTGGGTGTGCGTGTGAGCAGGTGTTATGTTAGTTCACCAGGCCTTTTGCGACAGATGTGTGCGTGTTTGCGTGCGTGCGCAGGGGATATTAAATACTGAAAACTGCAATCATGGTGCGGTATTAAAGACAGAGCTCTAAAATGGTGGCAGAGGACAGACAGAGGAGACAGAATAGAGGAAAAAAAAACATAAAAAATATGAGCAAAGAGGAAACCAAAACAGTTTTTCATTCATAATTTGTGCAAAAGTACGTGTGCAAACATTCAAAGTATCTGATAAGCAGCTGAGTATCAGGTTCTATTATTTTCACATGTGACTCAGTGGAGCTGCAGTGTTTTCTCAGCCACTAATGAGAAACTAATCGGCTCCGTCTCCTCTGCAGTTGTGTGAACGTTGAGTCAAATCTGAACATGTGGTCGCCGTCCTTCGGGGCGTCTCATTAACAATCGGATTCGCTTTAGATCAGGCTCATTCAAGAGGGTTATATGCGGTAATGAAGTCACCGCTGCAGGAATGCGTCCCGCTCTGGGAGGGGTGGGAGGCGACGACGGCACAAATAGACCCTGATATTTTACCGTCCGCGCACACAGGCAACAAACACAGCACAGGAAAAAGACGAAATGCGTCTCAAGTGGTTGAAATCCTGACGTTCTGCCCCCTTTTGGTTCAAATCTGTTTTCGTTTGGTCGCGGATCTGCGTTGGGTTTGATTGAGGTTCGTGTTACAGGGCAAGAAGACAAATGATCTCACACTCGGACACTTCAGTGGATGTTTTGGTAGCTTTTTCATCCAATGAGGTCAGGCGTGTTGGCAGAAAAATCGCAAAACAAATTCGGTTCCAGTTTCTTTCAGCGCTGCCAGAACGCCACTTTTAAAGATTAAGGAAAAACAAACTGAAATTTGTCTGAAGTCGCATGTTTTAAGTGCAAATTATCCAACTGTCTTTTTAACAGACCAATTTGAAGCTCCCTTGAATGAGGATATTTGGTGGTTTATGGTTTCTGTTATAGTTCTAGATAATGTTCTCATTCTAAACCAAGGACCTGTGATTTTTTTGGTGATTCAAACCTGACTTTTTCAGGCATCCTAATGAAAGTTCTCATACAAACTAAACAAACTGAGCAGCTTAGATGTCGGATAAATGGCTCTGAGCAGGAATATTATGAAGGAATCCTCGAGAAATGTTCAGTTTTGAACACTGACTCTAAACAAAAAAAAAGCAGTTAAAGTGTAAAATCTGGCAAACCAGCTTCTGTCTGCTGTGATACTCAGTAGAGACCGGACGCTCTTAAGCTGAACTGTAGCCAGGACCGAAGGATACTCCGACGGCATCGATACAAACTCATTTCCAGCTCTAAGTTTCGCCTTCACGGTTTTGTCTCCGTGTCCGAGCCGAGGTCAATATCTCAGCGGAGAGGCGAAGACCAGGAGGCAAGCAGGTCGATTCTAATTATAAAACAGGTGTCGCGAATGAATATTTGATGCGACACTGCGGCGGCTGTATTTGTTCTCTGTGGACAAACCGATCAACTAAAGGTTGAACAAGTTTTATCTTTGCTGGCTGCCTTTGGAGGAGCTGCTGCACTCATCTAAACCGACTCATTTTGTTTTTTCAGCTGATTCTGCTCTTTATCTTTTAAGGACTTGCAAAACTGGCAAGTTACAAACTTCTATTTAAAGCTCTCCAAGATTTATTTAATGCAAAATCTAAGAAAATTTTGAGGTAATTTCACTATTAAAGGAAGTCTTCATGGCATGAACTTCGGAGGAGAATCTGAAAAAATCAACATTTTAAAACCTAAGAAACAAAATCGAACCTTTAAGGGGGAAACTGGTTCATATTTAGGATTATCGGAGACATCGGCGTATTTAAACATAAAAGATGCTACAAGTGACTGCAAACACCCTGTACGTTCTTACAACAATGTAAGAGGGCTATTGTTACATCACTGCAAATGATTTAACTGCACATTAAACGTGTGTTTTTACAAGTAATTAATGTTGTTGTACTTAATTAGCTGATGAGTCACCTGAAAACTGTAAAAGGAGAAGTTCTGTATCCTGAAAGTGTAATTATTGCAAGAATACAAATGCAGCCTTCTCTTCTCATCCTAACAAAGGATGCAAATAATTGCAATTTCCCAAAATGTTGAATAATTCAGGAGATAATATTGTCTCTCACACAAACACACTCATTTAAAAAAAAAAATCCTTATATGGAAATGAAAAAGAGTGTTTTTTTTGGTTTTTTGGTTTGTTCAGTCTCTTAATTGTCTCTGGCTGATTGCACTTTTCACAGATGCGGCGCTGGATATAAAATACATCCTTCTGGTTTTGAATTAGCTGAGGAGGGACGGAGGGAGAGGAGCTATATTTGGAAGCGACGCTGCCTTGTACTGTACGGGTATGTAATAAATCTGTTGTGCCATAATAGTGAATGGTGGGTCGCATAGTGCTGTGTGTGTGTGTGTGTGTGTGTGTGTGTGTGTGTGTGTGTGGTGTGTGTGTGTGTGAGGATGAATGGTGGCCTGTCTCGTCCCCACAGTTACTGCTTCTCGCCGCTAATTGGTCGTCGGCCGAAGTGCTGCTGCTGCACTATTTTCCTCCAGATGGGATGAAGGAGGGAGAGTCGGAGGAGGAAGGAGGGAGGGAGAGGAAGCACAGGGAGGGAGGGATGATGGATGGGTGAGACGAGGCCGGATCGAAGGATGCACAAATAAAAAGGAGGGAGGAAGGTCTGGGAGAAGGAGGGGCGTGATGTATTAGTGGGGAATGTAGGAAAAGAGAACAAGGTAAGACAAGGTCGTCTGGTTGAAAACGCAGTTTGTCCTCAGTTTTCCTCTTTCCTGATTTGTTTGTCTATTAAGATCAACTTAAAAAAGCAACAGTCAGCTCACATAGGAATCCACATGCCTTCCTGTGGTTGCGTTCGTTTAATTCAAGCCTTTGAAATTCTCATCTTTAACCCCAAAGTTGTTTACATGCTGTTATGTTGAGTCCTCTTGTCTCCCCTTCTCTATTTTTATCCTCATGTTGCGTCCTCTCTCGTCGCATTACCTTTGCTCCAGCACATTATAATTCCCCCCCAGGGGTGCAATTACAGCGCCAATATTGAAAAAAATACATATTTACGATCTGACTGTAAAGATCTCATTTAGTTTTTATCTCGACTTCATCTTTCAGTGGCTCTAATCAGCCCGATCCAGCTTGAGATGTCTCCCAGAACTCTCTGTACCGCCAACGCTGCCAAACGCTGTTAGTTCTGTGATAAAGAATCTCTGTGAGAGCCAGAGGTGCTTTTATTTCAGTTCTAAACTGATGATCTCATTTTGGAAAGAAACTCACATTTGTTTGCGTCTGTGCTGAAATATTCCATTTTCTTGTTGCTGGATCTCATCTTGTTTTGGCTCTGCAGAGCTTTTACACTCTGTGGGACTTTGGCAAAGTTTGCAACACTTTAACTGGGTTATTATATTTACAGTCTTGTAGCAAGCACAACTTACAGCAAAACAGACCTACGAACAGCTTTTAGATTGAAAATACTATGTTATGAACATTTAAAGTTTAGCAGAACAAGGATGTTTAAACCTTGTTTTTTTGCTCTGCTCACATATTTATTAACTGTAGGATCATTTTTGATTGTGATTTAAAGTCCAGCACCTCTATGGAATCAGCACAACCATGACTAGAAGTAGACAGAACTTAAAAGTGTCTTTTGCAGAGTATAACACAATTAAAGAGCAAAAACAAAATGTTCTTTTTTGTGATTATTTATTTATGGTAATTGGCAAAATCTGGATATGTGCAGCATTTTTGCGTTATGTTTAACATCAATACTGTAAAAATTGGTGACTTTGCATAATGAAGATTTATACTTCTTGCACTTTTTATTTGCTTCCATACTTTTTTGGTTTTCTTCTGTCTGCTCTGTGTAAACAAAGCCTCGAGTTAGCCCAGTTCAACCAAAAAGTCCCTGAATTATTGTCCCATGACTGTTGGTAACAGCTGAATCAGTAATGGCTTGACAGTTGCAGAAGAAAGTGCAGAATTTTATGTTTTTTACAGAATGTGGTTCGAGCAAAGGATTTATTTTTTGTGAATTTTTAAATGAGACACACTGAATAAAGGAATTTTGATGAAATATCATGATTTTATGCTTTAATCTTCCAAATGGAACCACACATCACAGAAGATTAGTTTCACAACTGTCTGAATGTTGAATATCCAACAAATATATCAGTCTTTACGGTTTGTCGCTCTGACAAATGATGTAATTCTGGTGATTCTTTTAAAGAAATAACATGTCTTATAAACCTGCCGGCAGCTTTTGAGGTCACGGGGTTAAACTTTTCTGAAGACATTTCATTTTCCAGGATGATAATATGAAGCTCCCAAAACTCCTGTGACCTCTGCTTGGTTTGCCATGTGGGATGTACTGTGTGTGTGTGCATGTGTGTGCGTGTTTGCATGTGTGTGAGGGACAAAAAGGGGAGGAAACGGGGGGGAAGGGAAGGAAAGGAGGGCGACTAATGTCTTCTGAGGAGGGTGAGGAGAGGAATGAGACACTTTGGCCAAGACACAGCAGTAACTCTCAACTCTGTTCATTAGACCGGCTCTGTTATTCCCAACACACAGACACACACACACCACACACACACACACACACACACACACACACACCACACACACACACACACACACACACACACACACACACACACACACACACACACACACACACAGACACACACACACACACACACAGACACACAGACGGGCTCTTGCAGCAGGTGGGCCTTTTGATTTGTCACCCAGGAAGAACCGTGTCTCATTAGCATACAGATGCCCCCTTCAGAGCAGAGGAAGGGTGCGTTCGCGTGCACACAAACCCACACAGCTCCTCCACACTGAGGCCCATAACAACCCGCTCTTTCTTTTTTTTTCTTTCTTTCACTTGTCTCTCTTCCTTTCCTCTTTCTCCTCAGTTCTTCTTGGCTTCGCCCCAGGAGATTAGAAGCCATTTCTGTGTGTCTACATATAGGTGTGTGCATGAATATTGCTGCAGAATCACATGCATGTTCATTTATATGCTCGTGCAAGTTTTTAACTCTGGTCATCGTGCATTTATCGTGTGTGGGTGCTGCAGCCATGCATGCGTCTTTGTGCACGCCTGCGTCTCCTGCACCTTGCATCTGTTCTGGCTGGCAGAGCTTTTTTTTTCGGGAGTCTCGTGTGCCGATGTCAAACAACGGCGGCTTGTTTGCAGACCCCGACGCCGAAGTGATACGCTCATTCACACACACACACACACCAGGACAACAAGAATGAGAGCTGAATTTCAAAAAAAAACAAATAAATACTCGAGACCACAGCAGAGGAGAAAAAGTAGAAGGGAAAAGGAGCGTAAATGCAGCTGGGCAGGAAGATGTGAAATGAAGCTTTACGGGAAAATTGCGTTGATGACTGTTATTTCCACAATGCATCATGGTGAAATTCATGTGTTTTGACAGCTCAAAATCCAGCATGTCTCATTTAAATCAGAGTGAAAAACAAGGCGTGAGGAAGTAAATCTTTTGCAGTTCGCTTAATCAGATAGTTGTGTTTTCCTTTTTTTTCTTCTAAGTTGCACTTTACTTAACCTGCATGGTCTACCGAAACGTGAAAGAATCCTCGCCAAGACTGCACAAACCAACACAAACACGGAAAGCTTCGCATTAACGGTGACCTCACTGCACAAACATCTTCTTCACATTCTTTCTCATAAATGTGTGAGCAGCAGCCAGACTGTAGATCCCTCTGCACACACAAACCGACGGGAACCCCAGGTTGAAGCCCTGAGAAATATTTAAGCGCGCCACATTGTGTGTCCGACTAGTCACAGGAGAAACGTCATGCTGTGATTGGCTCAGGGGCAGCGATTACATCAGAGGCTCAGCAGGTGCTACGACAACACGGCTCGCTGGGAGTTTAACTGGAGGTGGGAGTGTTTAGTGCGAGCATGTGACTGTAATTTTCACCTCTGGAGGTTGCTTTACCTCTCGCAGAAAACCCTGGAGGTCGTGAATGTTATTCCAGGGTGAAAAGTTTGCGGATTCGAGTCATATAAATATGTTTCCAAACGCTAAATCATCCTGCCAGCCTGTCGCCGAATCCTCAGAGCTAAACTAGAGACACATGAAGGCACTTAACCCAACACTGTTTTTCCACGTGGTTTCAGATTTTACACAAAGTGGAGAAACCACAGAAAGATGCATGCATGTTAGATTTCCAAGAATATTCACCATCTACAAGCTAAAATCCTGCAAACTTGCAACATGCACAACCTTCCCCCTCTACTGTATTTAACATGTTTTTTAACAACATATGTAAATAATCTTTTTTGATTGTGTTGTGGCATCTCTAAGACCTTGGTTGAGCTTAAGGAAAGATTGCGGTCTTGGTTAAGTAAGAAAGCACACAGTGGATTTTTTTTAGTGTTTAACCAACATCTTTTCCTAAACCAAAGCAGCTCAACTCTTCATCCCAGCCTCCTTTCTACAACTTCTGTGGGTAACGAGATTTACAATAACTGCACAAAGGACAGAAGACTAAAGATAGAGTTGCAGTGTGTTGTACGTGAACGCTTCAATCCCTTTCTAACACCGCACGAACATGCAACCCAAAACTCGCAGCGGGACGATGCAAAGCTGACAAACAGACACGCAACAGACACGCTCAGCCTCCCCCCTCCTCACCGCCGCAGCATTAAGAGTTTAGACAAATACAATTTCACCCCTGATCCGGTAATCCTGATCTCTAGTGAACTATATGTGGCATATATACGTGTGCTGGTGGGGGGATGCAAAGTGAATCCAATCGCTGAAACGCACAAACTTACACAGCCTGATAAAAATCCATAACTCTATTTCACAGCATTGATACAAGACTGTAGTTGTTGGTGCAAAACAACCAGCAGAGCATCAGCTGCTCTGATCTGTGGTCAGTTCGCTCCGACAGCCTTTTACCGAGTGTATGTAAACACTGAGTGTGTGCATCTGCAGTATGTGTGTTTTAACGTGATGAAAAATTGATGCATGAAGACCGAGACAATGAAATGCCCCCTAATGGCTCACAACACTTTGCACTGATCCATCTATTCATCCGGACGCACCTCCTCCACCCTCTACCTTCCTTTATGGGGATGGATAAATGGATAAGTAGATAGTTTTCACACTTCCATCCATCCACCCATCCATCCACCCATCCATCCATAAAACCTCGTTTCATTTTCCTGTTCATTGATTGTTTTCACCGTTTCTCACTCATCCATCCATGACACTATTTCTGCATCCATCCATCACCTGTTTCTACTTTTTTTTTTTTTTACTGCAGTACAGATGAAGCAAAATACCACTTTTTAATTTTTTTTTTACACATAAACACTGATTAAAACCCCAAGAGATGATGCATTTTGGATTTATAGTCCTGGTATTTTGCTATGTGTCTGTGCACAGTTGGTCAAATGTTGCACAAAAAGTACAAAACAGGAAAGCAGTTTGGAAAAAAATAAGTCCTTTTCGTCTTTTTTTGTTGTTATATTGTTTTGTGCATTTTGTATTTAGCAGTACTTTGTGCTTCTATGCATCTTGTAAATGCAGTTTTACCATCTTCTGTCTTTATTTTGCATAATTTATGTTTCAGCATGCCTAAACCTGACAACAATAGCAAATTTGCAGTGTGAAAGTATCTCAGGATGAAATTTTGCCTCACTTTCCCAACCCCAACATCCATCCATCCATGTTTCCTTTTCCTGCTAACTGATTGCTTTCACTGCTTCCCATTCATCCACCCATCATCTGTTCCTTTACTGCACTGCCAATGAAGCAAAACACCACTTTTTTGTGTTTTTAACACATAAACATTGATAAAAGAAACCTAAGAGATGGTACACTTTGAATGTCTAGTCCTGGTATTTTGCTATGTGTCTGTGCATAGTTGGTCAAATGTTGCACAAAAAGTGCAAAACGGGCAGCATTTTCAGAAAAAGTAGCTGCTTTTCCCAATTTTTGCTGTTGTTTTGTCTGCGCATTCTACATCTAGCAGTATTTTTTTTTTGCTTCTATGCAGCTTGTAAATGTAATTTTAACAGCTTGTGACAGTATTTTAATGATTTATGTTTAAGTGTGGCTAAACTTGATAAATAACAGTAAATGTACAGTTCAAAAGCATCTCAGGATGAAATTTTTCTTCCCTTTCCATCCATCATCCATCCATCCATCCATTCATCCATCCATCCATCCATGAGTAGCAGGGGTTGTTGCAGTTTCTTACCGGGATAGAAGTCTTTGGATTTGGACAGTTTGATGGTGGCTCCAGTCTCTTTCTGCAGCTGGACGATGGTCTGACCTCCCTTCCCGATGATTGAACCGGCCGCATAGCTGGGAATCAAAACCTTCAGGAAGTACTCGCCTTCCTCTGCAGCAGGAAACAGGAAACAGTCAGTCAGAGGGAGCTACTGCACCTCGTGTTGCTTTTCACTACAAACACAGCTGCTGAGGAGAAATATTAGGATAAAGGCTACAGTATGCATCATTATTAGTTTTTTATTTAAACCTTTGCCCTCATGTTTGCCTTTTGTTTGCAGAAACTGCACCAGTTTTGTTGGCGCTCCATCCAGTACGGGGATGATGTTGTTTGACTGAGTGTAAACTGTGAAGTGGAGGGAAAGTGTTTGTCAGTAATCACAGTCTGACAGAACAGATGCGAGCCGGTGCCGCATCGCTACGCCAAAGCAGAATAATTTGTCTTTCTCCCCCCTCCGTCTTCTTCCTCCTCAAACTCCCCCTCCTTCCTATCTTCCTTCCTTCCTTCTTTCCTCTCCATGGATTCCCAAAGCTGCACAAATCCACCCAATCACATCAAATGATGACTGTTATCCATGACAACCAATCATTTCCATAATCTGATGATTCCCCGCCAGCGTTATCTCTCCCCTTTTTTTCTCGCCTCTAAACACTCTCCGCAGATTGGCCTGATCTAATTTCAGCGTCGGGGCCCGAGGAATCTGGTCCTCGTCACCGTCTAGTTCTTGGCGCGAGAGAGCCGAGGAAGACGTCGGTTTTGTTATTAAAGCTAAACAGATTCAAACGACGCTTGGTGGATGTGCACGCACACATATGCTGATTAACATGTGCAGATAAACTCACGTAAACAAACAAAGCAGCCGAGCTGGGATCCAGACAATTTTTATTATTATTATTATTTAGACATTTCAACAGGGAGCGGCACCTGAATCCAAGAACGTAGAAGATGTGGCTTTCTTTCATGCAGCTTTTTTGTTGACTGTCTTCAGCGCCGACCTCAGCTGACTGCAAACACGTTTGAATCATGAAGAAATGCATTTTGGATTTTGGGGAAGGAGGTGGCCTTGCAACAGAAAAAGGAGCTAAAATATCAACCCCCCTTTGAGCCAAATCCCGTTTCAAAATCAGAAATGTTCACTAGTTTCTCCTCATGTTCGTGTTTCTTTCTTACTTCCTGTGCAGACTGATACATGCTTTGGTTTCCTCTCGTCTTGACTGTTGACAGGTTCACCAAAGACGTTTGTGGTCATCCAGACAATTCCATATTTTCCATGAAAACTCACACTTTTATCCATGTGATAACATAACTGCACATGGGTTTTCTAGTCATCAATTAGCCTTTCAACACCATTAGCCAACACAATGTATTATTAGAATACAAGAGTGATGGTTGCTGGAAATGTTCCTCTGTGCCCCTATGGAGATATTCCATTAAAAATCAGCTGTTTCCAGCTACAATAGTCATTTACCACATGTCTAGACTGCATTTCTGATTAATTTAATGTTATTTTCATTGAGGAAAAACTGCTTTTCTTTTAATAATAAGGACATTTCTAAGTGACCCCCAACTTTTGAACGGTAGTATAAGTAGTAAAAGAATATATCACAGTAATTTTAACATGGAGTCCTGCTCTCAACGGCTACTTCAGGTGATCAAAATCTGAAAACTAAATGTGCCAAAAATGAAAATTAACTCCAGTGTTTTGCCTTAGCAGAGTAAAACTATTTCCAGCATGAAAATTTTTACATTTTGTCATGGACATGGCTGTATCAACAGCAATACATGGAAAAAAAAGAATTCCACAAACCTAATGAGTTTATTTATCATCTTTTTTTTTATTGTAATTAACTATAAGCATCATTAAATATGAGTTCTGGAGCTTCATAAAGCATCCAGGTGAGCTAACATGATCTCCTCTGAAGTAATAAATGAAATCAAAATCAATAAAAATCTCCAGAGTCCGTGTGTTTCCATAGAAATGTTATATTTGCATGTGAATTGAAAACAACCGGAGTTACAGGTGTGTCCAGTGACTTAATGAGGTCTGACATTTTCAAGCTGATGTTCTTGCTTTTTGTGATTTGCCCGAATCCCCTAAAAACGGAGAGCGAACGGCTCCGACATTTTGTGAAAAAAAACGCCAAACTGAAGAAGGAGGAGGAGGACGAAGCGAAAGGTCAGAGCGCGGTTTAATTGAATCGAGTTTATTCAGAGCGAGGACACGCAGCGCTGCTTCAGGTCAACATGTCAGCGAGCAACACCGACACGTTGACCCGAAGCGGCGCTGAAACCGAACCTCCGGCCCTCTGCAGCCTGCTGCTTCCCCCGACGAGAGAGAAAACACATATTCCTCCTCTGAAATAGACGAGCCTCTGTTTCCATGGCGATAATATCAACATGTTGGAGGTCAACAAAGCAGCAGCTCACACTCGGTTCCTCGTTCCTTCTTGTCGAGACATGAGGTTTCTTCTTCTTTCCTAAAACGGACGCTGAAGTTGCCAAATTGCAGATTTCGATCCAAAAAGAGCTATAAATAAATACAGTGAAGTAGACGCGGTGTCTTTTTAATAAAATCCCGTCTGTCTTGGGTTCATTTTGGCAAAGTTCCTTCTGATTGTAAGCTTTTGTTTTGCATATTTTACATGACATTATCTCTTTGTCACGCATCACCAATATTTTCCATTAAAAAACAAATACTAAAGGGAAAATCAAACCTAAGTGCAGAGAAACACTTACTTTAATTTCTTTAAATACATGTTTTTGGATCTTTGAGCAGCAAAAACTTAATTCTGATTAATGCAGTAGTATTGAAGTAACATCTGGCATCTTAGATATTTAGCCTGATACCTCTAGTATTGAAGAATCTCTCCATTTTTTGTATAATAATAATAATAATAATAATAATAATAATAATAATAATAATAATAATAATAATAATAATAATAATAATAATAATGGTATCTTTCTAATAAAATTCTGTCTTTCTTGGGTTAATTATGTCAAAATTCCTTCTGAATGTAAGCTTTTCTTTTGCATCTTTTACGTGTTATCTCGTTGTCATGTGTCACCAATAAAAAAACAAATATTAAAGGGAAATTCAAACTTAAGTGCAGAAAAACACCTATTTTAGTGTCTTTAAATAGTTTTTGGCAAAACCTTAACTCTGTTTACTGCAGTTGTATTAAAGTAGCGTCACACATCTTAGAAGTCTAGCCAAATACCTCTAATATTGAAGAAACTCCAGTTTGTGTGCAATAGTGGTGTTGTTTTTGTAAAATCCTGCTGTGCTATGGCTATTTTTTGCAAATTCTTCAACTTTAAGAACCTGCATGTAAGCTTTTTTACACAGTATTATCTCCTTGTCGCCTGTTACACATTTTGTCTAGTGAAACAGAAATATTAAAGAAAAAAACAAACGTAAATGCAGAGAAGCACTTCTTTTAATATCTTCAAATACATAGTTTTGCCTCTGAGCAGCAAAAACTTAACAGTTTCATGCATTTGTATTGAAGTAACATCAGACATCTCAGAAGTCTAAATATTATATTGGAGAAACTCTCAATTTTATGTGATTTTATGTGTTGAACTGACTTTCTAGAACCTTTAAATGATTTCATACTCATATTGGTGTCTTTACTTCACTTCTGTGTAGTTGAAAGTCACCCAAAATGTAAAATCATTGACTAAATTATCAAAAAATTCAGTCAAATTAAATGAAAATTGATTATTTATTAGGGAAACCCATAACGAGAACACACAGAGTTAACAGAAATCCATAATTTCTTCAGTCTTCAATATTTTACTCCATAAATCTACAAATAAAATCTACTTTCTGCAGTGGTGTATCCAACAAAAACTGCCGTACGTATCGTTTTTCTAACTCATATCTGAATGTTTCTTTAAACTGCGACTGATTGCGGTTCCCTCCTGAGCAGCGTTCTTCATATTTGATAATCCAGGACACGTAACCTCAGGAGGCAGATTAAAATAGGATTATTGTTCAGGGCTCACTTCTTCACAAGGGCGCGACACCTTCTAACTCTGCTCGTCTTTGTCTGCTACCCAGGTGAACGACTGGAGACACCCGAGGACAAAAGTGCACATTAAATATATAATACTACAAGACCTGGGTAGGACGACAGACTGGGAACGAGCAGACGGAAGATTTACGATCCTGTATTGAGTCTCATTAAATCCCATTAAATCCCGGCGACACAAAACAACAGCAGAAGAGAGGTGTGACAATACATCTAATTAGAAAACATCCACACAGGTGTTTCCAGTTACTCGGTCAGTTTAGGTCTCCAAAGTCTGCAAACACCTACAAGAATCCAGGCTGAACAGGTGCAATAAAAACCACCAGAGGAGGGAAGAAAATGTTGAACAAGACACACGAATCTCTGTTCGAATGGCTCCTCGTAACCCAAACTTTCCTCCAGGATCGCCGGCGATGTTACGTAATCTCCACCTAATGCTTTTAACACCCATGTTACACCCACGCAGGTGTTTTCACTTAAACTGCATGATTGGATTAAACCTCTTCGAACAAACTGCTGGGAGAACCGAGCCGGAGACGGAAAGACGGAGCTTAAAAGCAGAGACGCGTTTCATTATACTGAGAACATTTGACTTATTAAGTGGCCAGTCAGAAACATTTCAGAAGTTTCCCAGTCATAATTATAATTCATGTGTTGATGTCAACATCATTTACAGCTTTAGACACTGGTAATATGAAACTCTTAAATACTGCACGAAATAACTGTCGCTGTGGCCACTGGAATTCCACACTACTGTAAAAAAAAAAGAGTAGATTTTAAGTGGTGAACAAGTTGAAGAAGTTCATGACAAATAGCATTTATAATCACTCTGGAAAGTTTAATTTGCAGTGGCTTCCCAGAGTCGCAGCTTTATTGATGCGGAGCAGCCCACATAGTTCATCATTTGCTGTTTGAAATGATTTCTTGTAAACCGACTGCGAGAAAAAGCATATTCTGACAGATAAACCTCGTCCTAATGTGCAACTTGTCATTTTTTAAAGAGTACGATGTCGTTTCCTTCAAACGTAACGTGAGAAAACGTTCGTTTCCAGACTATCTGAGCTGGAGTCGGGCTCGTTGTTTCTGGGTGGGCTCTGTTCTCATCTCTGGGTGTTCAGCCAAGTCAAAGCATGAGCACACAGACAGGAAACCCGACACTCCCTTCAGCCTTCCTCCGCTCCGTAGTGATGAAATACAAACTGCAGGGAGCTCCAACGTGGATGTAGAGGAGTGAGAAACCAACCTCAGCTTTAATTCATCCAATAAAGTTTAGCTTCGTTTTTTGTTGAAAGCTCGAGCTAATCTGAATTCCCTGCTGTGCTTCAGCAAGCGAGGTGTTTAAGTCTGATTTTGTGTTAAATTAAACGACCTTCCCTTCAGACTTTTTAGCCCACCAGCTGGAGCTGCAACTCCAAAATGAAACCATGATAATGAACTTTCACTTCTTCTGCCTACTATGAGGAATCATCTCAAATCATCAGGGACCTTCTGCTCGATCATCTCTGATTGGCTTGAACTTTTTTATTTTCTCATAGTACAATGAAGGCTAGATGTTTCTGAAATGGTCTGGAAGATGATTTCAATGAATACAACTATAACACGATTGTAAAAAGACTGCTTGAAAAATATGATAATATGGAAAAGCAAATGTGTCCTTGGAGTTTCTAAACAGGTTTAAAAGCAGAAGTTTGGATGTAAACAGGTAGTGTTGTAGTCGAGACCACCTAAACCTAGACCAAGACATGGCCGAGACCACAGTGTATCGAGCCCGAGACAAGGTCAAGACTTTGAGAGGTCGAGACCGAGTGAAGACCGAGACCAAGACAAAGCAAGACCGAGTTGAGACCGAGACCATATTAAATTTAACTTAGCCATTTTATTCAGTACTTATTCAATGTAGTTTTTAGGCAAGTGTACAGTTGCCTGTAATATTCTTGTCTGCAACAACCATTCAATATGGAAAGTATCAAACAAATATTTAATACTTGCGTCTTCATTTTTGTCTTGTTTTCAAAACAATATCAAGCCATGCACAAATATGTACAATTTTCTACAACATATCTTAATCTAGAACAGTGGCCTCTTTATTTCTATTACACCACAAATATTTCTTGTTTGATAAATCGGATATAACTGAACTTGGGTGAATTATTATTTTTTTAAAGGTGTATTATTGTAAAAGAAAAAACCTGGAACCACTATTCCATAAAATAGAAAGAAAAAAACAATGCCAAATATCAGCATCTAAAATGCAATGAAATATAACATGTCAATGTATCTTCAAAGAGGTCAGACACTGAAAGGCCAAACTACAAGTATTTCCCTGACAAACTGCTGAGGCAAAATACTTTGTTATTCAAAGCTCACCACCAAGGATAGACACATGAAAGGGTCGTTTATAAACACTACAAACAACATGGCCCTTAAAAATTACATCATGGGAAGTGAGTTTAAAGTAGAGTTTGGTTGTATTTTAGAAGCATGAGAGACTGCAACATTTTATGACCTAAACGTGCACGATGGGGTCTCATTATAATGCCCCCTCTGCTAAAAACCCTCTCTACTTATACACACATATTTTAATTTATATTTAAGTTACACATTTATTATGCAATTGTGTGTTTTAATTCTAAAAATTGGCACTAAAATTGAGTGTGTACATTGCCAGGCCAAGTTGCATACGTGAGATGGAACTTTTTCATAGACGGGGTGCATAATTTGAAGTGGACACTCCTCTGTCACATCAGTAGCTCTCATCCAAGTGAGCAGCGGTACCGCGGTATGTGCCGCTATGTCAGAGCTAACATTAGCTAACATTGATGGAACATAAACAAAGCTTCATGTAGCCTGTCTCTTTATCGTTTATGAGAAGCGCAAGGCCAACGTAAAACACTACCACATGCCTTTTCCCTATATATACATGCACACACACACACACATATATTCACAAACTACAGCTTGCTAACTTTATCTTGCTAACTTCGCTAGCGCCATGTAGCGTTAGCTTACCTTTCTTTATGCTTCCTCTCCAAGTGTCGCTAAAAGTTTGATGTGGTTCCAGCAGTTATTGGTTACATTCGAGGCGGGGAGTTTTGCATCCAATCACAACAAAGCCGCCATGGTCTCGGCTGGTCTCGCAGTAAAAATCCCGAGTCATCTGTGCCCGAGACCGAGACAAGACCGAGACAAGACCGAGTAGAAATGCGGTCGAGTGCGAGACAAGACCGAGATCTTCAAAAAGTGGTCTCAAGACCGGTCTGGAGACCGAGACCGATCTCGAGTACTACAACACTATAAACAGGAAATAGTAAGATATGTACAGATATTTAATGAGTTTTGGACTTTGTATGCATTTATTTTCTCTTTTGCCTTTATGATACAGTGGCATGTCTAAAATAAATGAAATTACATAATCTGTCCATATTTAAAATAGTATATGTGAAGGTTTAGCCTGATGTATTGAGGACTTTCTAAGATATATATATATATATATTTTTAATTGCCTGTCAACCTACTTTCAGCGGGGTTTTTTCCCCACACATTAAATTTGAGGCTGTTTTAATGACAATAGCTCAGGAACTCTTAAAGCTAAAAGCCTGAATTTCTCCCTGTTGTTTCTCATCATGTCATTGATTCAGAATCTGCAATATCAGACAAGCAGATCAAATTATCTCATATTATAGACAAGCAGAAATATGAAAAAATATGAAAAAGCCTCGTCTATGAGCACAATTTATCAAATAAACTAATAATGAAGTTGACTAGTGATGCTTTCTGAGCCATTTGTAGCTGCATGTCGCAATAATACAAAACAATACATCTAGAATATTTGAAATATATGAATATTAAAACTTGGTCACAAAATAAACTAAAAAAAAAAAAAGTTTCGTTGAACTTTTTCAGAACTGATTGAGCAGATTATACCACAAAAATAAAAATATTACTAGATAATCTAATCCAAGTAGAGCACAGTTATGGAGTTTCAAAATGGTTCTCCTCATATAGCTGAAAAAAAAAGTTGTATAAAAATGACTTTTTCTCATTTCTATGGTCAAGTATTTTAGAATTAAACGTTTTGTTTTGTACGCATGTTGACATGCAGCTACATGTGGTTCAAAAATATCACTAGCTGACTTCTGCATTACCATTTTTCTTGTTAGTTTGAGCTCAAAGATGCTTTTGAATCAACGACATGAGAAATAACAGTGAAATTTTCAGGCTTTTATCTTGAAGAGTTCCTGAGATACTGTCGTTCAAACAGCCTCAAATTTCAATGTACGAAAAAATGTACTGAAAGTGGGTCAACGGATTGTGTTTTTTTATATATATATCTCGGAAAATACTTAAGCATAAAATTTCACAAATATCTTTAGAAATGTCCATACCTAATGGTATTAAAATTTCAGCCAAATTGGAGATGGTGGAGCGGAAATTGTTATAAAAATTTGATGATTTGAGTTGGAATCTTTCTATCATCCTTCATGTCCTGGTCTCCTCTTCACTTGAAATCTTGGATGTAGGAACATTTCTCAAAAGCAGGACCATAAATGATCCGATCAGTTAATAAATCTTAAGAAGATGAGGCTTGAAAGAAAAATCTGGATTCATTCATAACTATTGAGGCTGCTGGATGATTATCTCAGACAGCTGTTCAGTTAGAAAGGGCAGCTACTGTACATTAACAAGCTAATCCAACACAGTGTATAGAACTTTAGATGAATTTCCTGTGCACCCTTTTGGTTTCTACGCTGAACTTTAACTGAACTATGCCTGAACTTGTATTTTGGATGAATGTCATGTACTTTGAAGCCTGAGGAGGTTTTGATTTAAACTTCCGTTGCTCTGCAGCACGTCGTCAATCTCTTCCTCATGAGATCAGTTTTTCACAACTCGCTCCTCATCCTCAGCCACCAGGGCTGAAGTAACATCTAGAAAGTCCTCCTCCGCACAGAACGCCTCATCTATTAAAGGTTGGAATACTTTACCCATAGCCATCTGAGAAAGCTCCACCTTTGTCACTTTTAAGAGAGAGTATAAGGCAGGGGTGAGAAACATGCGGCCCGTGGGCCAAAACCGGCCCACCAGAGGGTCCAATCCGGCCTGAGGGACGACTTCGTAAAGTGTAGAAATTACAGTAAAGATATTAACTGCAGATTGTAAATTTGTAAAACTGTAAATTTCAAAGATTTCCAAGACCATGACAACTTGCTTTGATAAAGGTAAAATACTAGATTACTCATTGTTCTTTTGTCATTTTGTGTCTCATTTTTGAAATATTTTGTCTCGTTTTTGTTTTTTTTGTCTGATGTGTCGTTTGTCTAATTTTTTTGTTGTTTTATTTTTTCTCATTTTTGCCCCTTTTTTGTTGCTTTGTAACTTTTTTGTCTATTTTTTGTCTTTGTTTTGTTTCGTATCGTTTGTCTCATTTTTTGTCATTTTGTGTCTCGCTTTTGTAGTATTTTGTCTTGTTTTTGTTGTTTCTTTGTCTTTTTTGTCTGACTTTTGTCATTTGTCTCATGTTTTTGTCTTGCTTGTGTTTTTTGTCATTTTGTTTTGCTTTATTGTTTTTGTCATTTTTTGTCTCTTTTTTGTCATTTGTCCATTTTTTGTCATTGTCATAATGTTTTGTAAAAATATAATTCCTTACATATAATGTTAATAAATTGTATTTATAAGCGCCTTTAATTCTTTAAATGTGAACTCTTTTGCACTTAAAGGAAAAATTTAAAGTCGTCATTATCAGTTATTATGCTCTGATTCTGCCGGTCCAGCCCACCTGAGATCAAATTGAGCTGAATGTTGCCCCTGAACTAAAATGAGTTTGACACACGTGGTATAAGGCATGGCTGATTAACAATCAAACTTGTGAACATTGAGAAAATCAGGCACTTTTACTATGAGCACGTTACTAAAATAATAGCACTTTAGGGTAGGTTTGACCCAGCTAGAATTCATTTATTGTCATTGTTTTACTATATATTGTTTTTACACGTCTGTAACCCAGTATGTTTATCTTTTAAAATTAATTTTAAAAGGAGTAACTCTCTCTTGTGTGTCTTTATATTTTCATCTTAGTAATTATCTCAGGGAACCTCAGGCTAAGATGACTATCGGTAATTAGCTGCAAATAGCAACAACAATGATGTAACGTTGACTGTGCTGATTGAGTCTCTTTGATTTCGCTGGCGGCAGCAGCAGCAGCGCTTTGCTTTTTTGTTTTTTTAGCCTGAGAAAATGTCACATGGTTGTGTCCTGAAACTGTCTGCCTTTTGTTGTCTCCTCTTTTACCTTCCCGTCCTCCCTCTCATCCTCTTTTCTCATCTCCCTCCTAATCTTTTCCTCTCCTCTCTCCATCTGCAGTGACCCACTTTGAGGGTACGAAGCCTCGGACTGACCTGCTTTAGATGGAGGCTGGCTAATTATAACCAGCCCGTATTAATAAGGCAGGGGAATTGGTAAATACGAAACACACACTCTCGCGCGCGCGCGCATGCACACACACGTACAAAAGCCAGTCTGCGACACACACTCAGAAACACCTCCTCCGCAAACAGATCGTTTCCGACGTCTCATAAACAAGCCTACACACCTTGGCGACGTGACTCATCATGTATAGAAGAGGATGTAATGAGTGACTCATGTTCATCTCTTGTATCTGTTGCATGGTAACGCTCGTACATGTTACCATGGCGAGCGTTAAAAAAATGTTTTTATATGTGAATCCTGTGTGAGAACAAGACGCAAAATATGCAAAAAAAAAACCACCATTTCTCCTGCAGAAAGCATTTTGCCTCCACTTATGTGCTGTTTATTTCTCAAACAGCAGCTCTCCACACTAAAAAGGTGTTAATACTATAAACTCATGCAGATGTTTATCCGTATTATCCACATGTTACTGAAGTCATCCGTATATCGTTAAACAGAACTGCAGAGCTCCGCCGCTCAGCTTGTTATCTGTGTTATGTAACAGCGGGTCGGATTGCACTTTGGAAATCAGCCTTTAGCAGGTTTGACTCACATTTTCATAAATATGAACTTTTTCTTTTTTTTAAAAGAAAGCTGCTCCTGCCTCTTCCTCCCACGCTGCACCGCGCTGCAAAGTTTTATCAACATTCTTCAAGTTTTATCAGGTGAATCTGCTTTTTTACAAAACATCCTCTGACATGAGAGTCTGCGAAAGCTTAAAACTCTCTTTTGAAGCTCTTACAGTGACATTAATGTGGCATTAAGGGGCCTTTGAAACCGTAAACTGCTGCGTGTTTAAAGAGGTGACATTTTGCCTCACAACTTGTTTGGTTAATAAGACCTCATGAAGTAATTTGGGCAGTTTAAACTTCAGGTATTTGCCTACTAGATCCACTTTCCCCCATGTAAACACATCACATCTCAAAATGGCCTGCTTGGTGGTCCGGTCACTAGTGGGCCATTATGTGGTCACATGACAGCGCTTCAGCTTGAGTCCAGCAGATGCGTTGGACCAACAAGGCGGCTCGGCTGCAAACTTTCTCTTTTATTTCAAAAACTCTTCAGCGAGAAGTATTTCCGAAAGCATTTGAGGCAAGAAATAACCTGTGCAGCAGCTGAATCTGTCCTCATTTTAGTTCAGCGACCGCTAGTTCAGACATTTGACAAAAGTTTCGTAATGTGTCGGACCTCTGCTCGCTGCATCAAATTTACATAAAGTAGAAGTCAAGCCTACTTTCTGCAAATGAGTTCTGGATAGACCCACCGGATCGTAGCTCGAAACGCACCACAACGGAACTGGCATGCACATAGACAATGAATGGGATGTAGGAAATTGACGGATCCAGTGGACACGTATCATTAACTATTTCATAAGCAAACCATAAATGCATGACATCCATGTTACTGGTGTCCTCCCACTCCAATATCAAACCCGAGTTTCAGAAAAACCTCATTTATGTATTTGCTGCAGTAACAAATCCTAATTACTCCACCAAGGAACGGAGTTATATGATGATCGGCGTAAGTGTGTCCGTCTGTTTGTCTGTTAGCAACATTACTCAAAAATAGACTAATGGATTTGGATGAAATTTTCAGGGACGGTCAGAAATGACACAAGGACCAAGTGATTAGATTTTGGCAGTGATGCAGCTTGTAGTCTGGATCCACAGATTTGTTAAAGATTTCTGTATCATTGTGAAATAGCGACACAGAGTCACTGTAACCATGACAACAAGTGGACACTACGTCAACTGCCTGCCGACGATCACATGATTGTGATCCTACTACAAATTGATAGTTGCGGACTTATCGGAACTTATCTGTTGGAAATGATACAAGGAACAATTGAATAAATTGTGGGGATGTTTCTGAGTCCCAATAATTCCTGCTGCCTGCTACATATTTAGGTCATGCAATACAGCATCCATACATAATGTACACATGCATAACACACGTCTGTGCTCAGCCAAGGTCATTTTGTTTGTGGGTACATCTATATTAAATGGACACATTCTGTGTTGCCTTGATTTCTGCCACGATTTTTTTCACGCATTCATCCGTCGGAAATGATACGACGACTGAGCAGCCTTGGCGGAGTATTCTGAGTGCTTTTCTTATGTGTAGTTACATCCCCCTGGTGACTTGTCCCGCATCCCAGGATACAGGTGATGCTGCTGCGCGTTGATCCGTCCGAACATAATAAGCAGCTGGAGGCTCGGCTGGTCGTGTCTGACCCGTCGGTGTCAACGCTCTCCTCAAAATCCAATAGAGGTCACGCTACGCTCACCCACATGATATTCCCTCTCTCAGCTCGGCAAATTAAACAACTGCAGGTGGGTGTATCAGCAAAATGACCTGAAAAAGTAAAGTTCTTGTAAGGAGGAAAGTTTTCCAGATATTCGGGCTAAAAACGGTCGCCGGTCGCCTCCCGAGGTTCACACTGACTAAATCTGATAAAATATCAGCGGCGAATGTTGAGTAAACCGGATTCTCTCGGCGTGATGTCAGACTCATTGTTCTCGGCGACTATTTTCTGCACTTTCTGATATGAAGAATCATCAGAGATCCAGCGTCTCAGCCTCACCCCTCTCTTCTGTGTGCAGCGACGCTTTCATGCTGACAACATAATGAGCATGTAAACTTTCAGTCCAAATAAGAACAAGAAAAACACTATAATTACAGCCACGGTGATTGTTACTGATTAGTTCCAACTGTTTTATCTATCACAAAGTGTGCAGGAGGGGGATTTTTGTGGGGTTTTCTAAAAAAGATGCACATTTTGGGATGCAATGATGATGTAAGGAGGTGCAGGTTATTGCGTGAGCCATTCATAAAATCCAATTTTGCAACAGATTTAAGGCTCAAACAGCAGCTGGAGGTGCAAACTTCACACGGACGGTTTGAGGCTTTTACTCAAATTTTCAAATTTTTGTGCCTTTATTTCCAGCTGTACAATTAAAAATTTAGTGAAACGCACACTAAAACTAAAGTACTCAATATTTAAAATAAGATTGTACAATTTTGTAGATAGAGTCTACTGCTGGTGTCAACAGACTAAGTTATTTTAAGGTTTTCTAACATCAAAACTAATTTCAAAATAATGGTCAGAATCTATCAGAATTACAAAGACAGAAAAACAGGATGGACGTCATTCTTACGGCATAAATTATTTGCTATATCAGTTATATTTGAAGCTAATTTTGTTTTGTTACTTACTCTTCTTACGATAATACTGCAATAGATATGTATATATTATATAAATATAATCCATTAAAGCCATATTTTAACTTACATTGCTTAATGGAATGAATGCAAATACATTATTTTTTAAAAAAAGCATTACTTTGTTTTTCCTATGTGGTGAGAATTCCCGAAGGCTTGTTAGTCTGTGTACAGTTGATCTAAACACACCAGTGTTGACTTTTCTGTCCATTTTCAGCTTGAGGGATGGCATATAAGCAGCTACAGTCTTATTTACAGTCAGTTTGCCTCTTTATAAACCTGGATAACCTGATTCATTATGTGTGTGATGAGAAAATATCAATAATATTGGCTCAGTTGATGGTTTATATGGTGAAAAATACAAAAAGTCGGACAAACAAGAGAGAAAATGCTCAACTTTCACAACCACAACAAGCCGCTCAAGGCTGCTTTCGCCTCAGAAGACCTTAACCTCATTGATAAGAACATGTCGGCCTTCATGTCCACGTTCTCACCTCTACACTGATTCACTCTAAAGTCTGTGTATACTCTGCACAACTGTTTGGATATGTATAATAATTTCACTTAAACTGTGTTCTCGTGTATTTTTCATGTACTTTTGCACAAATATTGCATAGTTTCACTGTCACATCGAAAAGCGAACAATCCCACTAACACACAAAAAACTGAGCCGCAGAGTTAAAAAAGTAAGAAATTAAACTCGAAAACGGAGAAATTACAACTTCAAACTGCCGATTCCTGCAGGCGACGGTGTGTACGCATGTGTTTGTGTAGATACGGTGTGTCTGCAGCTGAGAAACTACAGGGTTCCCTACTGGTTGCTGTGATGAGGGTCTTTGTTTTCACTCCTCTAAGCGACGCACACGCAGACAAATCCCTGCAGCTACTACACAGGAAGTGCACACGTTTCCTTTTGCATGCCAGAAGGATTCGACTAAAAAAAAAAAAAAAAGTGCATCTTTTTGTGTGTGACGCGGTGAAAACGTGGTCAACGCAGAAACGACGGGAAGCTGCACCGCCTGCGTAACGTTCCACGGTCCCTCGCCCTGCTGCGCGATACCGATATGTGTGTATGTTTATGTTCAGACACAAAAGGAAACACCGGAAAGAGCTCTGTGTTCGTTTTTAAGCCTCCGCGGGGTCAAGAAAGGGGGGATCTGGAGACGCAGCGGTTGTTTAAAATAAATAATTAATCCCGCTGCACCACAACAGGACTGGCCGGGTAAACAGTCCAATCTGTTGCTAAGGCCCCCGCAGACCCGCCAGGCCCAGAATAGGCTCCCCACGCTGAGGGGGGATTGAGGGGGCTCAAATCCCCGGATCTGGTGTCCACGGGCCTGCCGAGGAAGGGAGGGAAGGTTGAAGATCACAAATCCTTTCTCGTTTCCTCACACACCAATCTGGAGTCAGTTGTCAGTTGAAGTTTGCTGAATTTCTCCATCAATGGATTCTAGTTTTAGAGAATAGCAGCTGGCTGTTGTCTTTGTTCACAAAAATGAGCAATTTTGGCCTCTAGAACGCGACTCTTCCTGCTCACAAATGGTGGAAATCCAGGTGTTAGACACGTCCAGCAGAATTTATGGAACTGTAGTGGCATAAGTGACTTGTATGGACTCGTGTTTTGAACTGAAGCTAATATTGTACTTTATTTGTTGGTAGAACGTTGCACTAGTGTCATCAAACTACATTTCTCTTATGTGTATCAACACATCATTCTATGAAATTGCAGAATTCAATGTAATTTGTCTCTTTAAACAGTAAAATACTCATCACAATGTTTATTTATGTTTCGTTGCTTTGCTGTAATTCAATAACAGTAATTTATTCTCGCAAAATTTTTCAAAATAAAAGCCGTGGATGAAGTGTTGACTTATCAGCTAACAGGAAAAACCAAAGACAAAAGAAAAAAAAAACAGAATTAAAACAAGAAAAGTGGCCTGTCTCCAAAAAAGCGTATTTTAACAAGTTTGTTTTAATCAAACATTTAATATCTCGACTTAAATCTTTTATAAGCTGTAAGTACAATTATTAAAATCTAATTTATAATTTAACACCCACAACTTTTTAACACATCTGTACATTAATAGAAAACAGAATTAACAGTCATTAAAATAAGGATTAATCTTGCTGTTTTAGATATTTTTCAACTCTGACATGATTAAATATTTAGGGGGAATTTCTAAAAAACCCAAGAAAAAAAATGACAGATGTCGGAAACTGGCACCAAATATCACAATCTGCCTTGTTTAAAAAAAACTAATATGGGTCAGTTGTAAACATGACACGAGGGGGGGAAGAAGTTGAAAGTGCAGCAGTGTGAACGCAGCCTCGGCGGGTGAAAGAGGGGGATCTGAGCTCTGGGGACTTGGAAAATATTCATCTCCCCTAAGCAGGGAGAGTTAAGGGAGGGGGGGAGGCTTTGTCTTTGTCTTTTGTTGGAAGGTAGCATTCACACACACACACACACACACACACGGACGTAAAGCTCTCCAGCAGCGAGGCTCTGACCAGCTGTCTTCGTTCTGAAAGATGGCCATCGTCACTCATAAACACCAGGGACCCGCAGAGGAAGGCGAGCAGGAGGAAATCTCTCTGTCTTTATCGTTCTCTCGGCCTCTCTGGCGTCCGAACCCTTAGTTTTTTTCTTCTTCTTGCGTTAATTTAGAATTAGAATTTACATGACCCTCTGAATAATCAAACATTTGGAGGCGATGCGGCCCAACGACCTCATTAAAGTGACTCACAAATAGTCCAATAATGGTCTTTTCATTTAAATTTTGATGCCAATATCACCAAAAAGCATCTTTAAAGGTATCGAGGAGACCAGCCGTATACCAACACTGATTTGTTTTTACGATGCCCAACTCTGGGCTCACAAAGTAAAGCTTATAGACACCGATTTATCACAAACCCAACGGCGTGATCTGTCGGAGGAACAACATCCTGCTGCAGAAATTGGGTTTCAACAGAGGTCTGAAGGAGAACCAATCAGACGCGTCCATACTGACACGCTGCGCCGTCATCAGCACGTCTGCGTCGATACCGAAGCGGCTAACAAAGATAACCGAAGCGGCCGCCTCCTTGTCTCTGCCTCCTGTGTGTGGAGACTGGTGCGTATTGTTCGGGGCTGTTTCGGAGGAGGGGGCCCTTCCAGTCGTCCTCCCTGCATCGGCCCTTTCATCGCCTCCTCATCCATATTTATCGCCGCCCTGCTCCGCTCACCTATCAGCGACCGGCTCGCTGTGACCGAAGTCTCGCTCCACCAATCACACGCCTCCCTTTGTGGGAATATCACCACCTCTCAGCGCTCTTTACCCCACCCTGTACAATGGCTTCTCCTTTTTTTTTTCTTTTTTTACTTTGACGCAGTGCCTTGAAAAAAAAAAAGAAGAAGAGGAGCAAGTGGAGGAGGAGGAGGAGGAGAGATGCAGCTACTGGTGGCAGATTCCTGCCGATGGCGGCTCGCGAATCGATTGACAGCCTCGGAAATAGTTGCCGAGTGAGCGTCGTCAATGGCAGCCCGCGATTGATGAAAGGGAGGGTGGAAACGATGGGAGGACGAGGGTGAAGGAGGACGGGGAGGAGGGCGCAGTCGTGATGGTCTGAAGTAGAGCATGATTAGTATGGACGAGGAGGAGAGGAAGATGGAGAGAATGAAACGGGGAGAGAGGACTCGCAAGTGAACAAAACAGGCGTGTCGCAGAGGAGAACGCCGTGTTCGGGAACAAACCAAAGCCTAAATAACCTCCTTGTGTCTAACACTCGCTGTGCGTTCAGCCAGAAAACATCCCGGCCGTTCTGATGACTGATAATTTGAGCGTATTTCTTGTGCAATCTGCTCACACTGGTGCAGCGCTAGCCGCTGAGCCTCCTGCGGCTGGAGTCCGTCTTTGATTGTTTCAAAGCCAAACGTGGGGCCGCTTCCTCCTCAGCCGGACGGCCGATCAATGCGAGGCAAGGCTGCCCTCCTTTTGTATGGACGGCCCAAAAAAAGCTGCACCGCTCAGCTCCGGGAGCAACAGAAAACACTCCGATCGATATCATCAAAGGCCTCGTCTCAGCGTGTGAGCCTTTATGTAAAGCGCGTGCGTGCATTCGCCGTGCTACACACCTCTTCGGCTCCCTCATTAAACTTCATCTCGGCTTTTTGTGCAGCCAAAGTCGGACATAAAACACAAAGACGGCCACGCAACACACACTCAGGGAGAAGTCTTCCAGCGCACCGTTAGTCTAGTCCCCTAATGTCACTTGGCAAGGGCATTTCAAGGCCCCCCTCCTCCCCAACACCGGCTTGCCAATCCATCCATTTACTAAATGAATGTATTATATCTTTCAAGCAGCAGGAGAAGAGACGAGAAGAAGAGAAGAGGAAAAAAACTAGAATATAAAATGATGAAAGGACTGAAAAACGTCTCAGGTCAGCAAAGACTGTTAAACCTGTAGGCGCCCGACTCACATGTTCGTTTCCTGACCACCTACATGAAAATCGCAAAAAAGAAAGATCCAATTTATTTTGTTTGTGCTTACATAAGACTTCTTAATGGCTTATACAAGCAATTTTTTTCCCCTGAAAGCTGCATTTGTTTTGTGTGGACTGAATGGGAGTCATTTCTATTAGGCTGAAAGGCTGCTTCAGGTATACTGGTTATATATACAGAACCTGTCTGGATGCTGCTTTTTCATCTTGAGACCATTCACGTTTATGATAGAACATACAATGCATCAGGAACTAAAGAATTATGGAAATGTATGATAAATAATGACTTGTGTGGGTCTTTTGGTGCCTTATGGATCAGATTTGAAGTCATGATCTACACTTTTTCCACCCATATGTGCATATTTTTAAAACACCGATAGCTAAAAATGAAATGTAAATATATGCCTTAACCTTATAACCTGTGTTTATACTAAACACTGCAACTCAGCTCTTGTTCTTGGCAAATCAAGTGATTTATTGACATGTTTACGGTGATTTAATGTCTCATTTCCAACCATGCCCTTATATATTCTAATGTTCGGAAGCTTTCTGGCCAAACTCGCTATGAGTTCAATGAGATTCAGATTTGATTATTTAGTATTTTTTCCCAAATAAACACATTTTCAGTTGAACCCTGAGTGGCTGCAGATGCATAAATTATGAAATTACTGGAAGGATTTTTCACTCATCCAGTCCATCGTGAGCACAGCTGGCTTTGTAAATAATCCAAGTTTAAACATCTGAAACCGAATCAAATATTAACACACGTCTCTGATCATATATGAGAAAGGAAACGTGGATTCCTTTAATGCTGGGGGGGACCCCCGCTGGGTGGGGTGATGGTGGGGGGGAGGCAGAGATAAGAATGGGTTTGTGGTGGTGGTGGATTAGACGGCCGGTGGGGGTTGGGCCCCGCCAACAGCAGCCACTGCAGCTACTCATTGATCTTTCCGTCTTTAAGACCTTCAGCTTTTTATGGGCCATAGCTGTGATTTATGACCCCTGGAAGCCGCAGCGGTCCCATGTCGTCCCGTATCTACCGTCTGACAGCTGACCGCCTCCTTCCCTCTAACGCCTCTTGCCATTTTCTCCACACTTTCTGCACACATTCGGACGGACCCGAACCATCTGGAAACTCGGCGGAAAAAAATGCCATCTCCTCTTGTCATCTCTGAATTAAATGCCTACCCTCGCTTCTCATTCAGGGCTGATTGACACGAATGGAAAACACTCAGCCCCGGCATTAAAGCTTACATCTGGATGTGTTTCTCTGCGGCAGCTGTTGGGCAAAAAATGACTGATTTTTTTTTTTTGTCATATAAAGACAAATATCTCCAATTTATTTCTCTCTTTTCCAGCTCTGTGCTTCTACCTGTTCAGTCGTGGGACTTTCACTCAACAGCCGCTGCATGATGCATACTGTAGCCGTCACATATATCACATTTCATAAACAGTCAATGGACATTTCAACAACACATCAGCAGTAATAAACCCAAATGCTTTGATGGTATGGCTAGCATGAGGTCAAAGGTCATCCTGTGTGCAGTAATGTCGGGTATCATGACAAAAGAAACACTGAAATTTGTATAAAAAGCATGACAATGGATGTTTATGGGACTGATAACATACAATATAAACAATATCAGCATGCATTATCCGGAATCATGAGTAGAATATGAGTGGTGTTAAATGTTAAATCCTATTTAAATGTCAGGCCCTGCAGCAGTCAGACCACCTCTTTCTTTTTTCTTTTTTTAAATGCCCCTAAAATTTGGATTTGTGCAGAATTTTGGGCCTGCAAGAACACAACAAGTACGTGTTGTCACTGCTGAGTCGGTCCTGCATTGAAGAATGTTACAGTAAAGCTTATAAAACAGTTAAAAGATCAAAATCAAAGTCTGTCTTACCATGAGTCTCAGTTTCTTGGTGAGGGAATACAATGCCTTCAGTTTCAAAAAGGGGCTGCAGGAAGGCCACTACAGAGAGAGGAAGCACAGGGGTGGGGAGTGTGTGGCGTAAACTAATCATTAAGAGAAACAACCAAATATTATGATCTCTTAGCAGCACTTTGACTTCTAACTTTCAAACTGCAGCCCGAGGGCAGCTTAATAAATGTAGAGAAATACAAGAACATAATCTGTGTTTGGGTAAAAATCAGCCTCTACATGGTGAAAGTTTTCTTCTGCATCAAGGGCCAGAAATGTAAACATTTCCTGTATCTTATTAGCAGTAAAATAAAGGAGCTATTTAGGCAACACTGTTATCCAAATAACTCAAGTCATAGAAGAGATCATCAAGACCAAATTCTCAGATCATATAATTGGAACAAAAATACATTTTTTAAAACAGAATAGAATTAACTGTCAGTGCAAAAAAATTGTCACAAAAGACCCGGAACCAAACTCTGATTCTTATCTTAGGGGGCAGTTGTGTAGTAAATATATGCAAATATACGTGTGTGTGTGTGTGTGTGTGTGTGTGTGTGTGTGTGTGTGTGTGTGTGTGTGTGTGTGTGTGTGTGCGACTGTGTGGGAGCGACTGGTTCATTTTCAGCCAAATGTTACTGGTTTCATCATCCTGATGCTGCCGGCTGAGGGAGTGTTGACCTGGCAGCAGAGCGGCGGCCCTCTCCGCCTGAGTACAAGTCTGCTCGGCTGTGTTCATCATCATCATCATCATTCCAACCTTTTCATTTGTCTAAATGGACGAGCAGCCTGATGGTTATGCAGGCAGGAGGAAGGTCCCCTGAGAGGCAGCCTTGTTGTTTTTTTTTACATACAGCGAGGAGGAGCCTTTAGTGCTCTGAGTGCTGCATCGATCTGCAGTTAAACACTGCTGGCTAACCTGCGGCTCACCCCTCCTCAGCCGGACGCTCCATCTAATTATTACTCCTGAGGATGAACGCCGAGGTTCCTGCCGGGACCTGAAGGAACCGTTAAAAATGACTGTCCACTGCTGTCCTGTCCTTGGCAGAGCAGGTCATTCAAAAATCT
This sequence comes from Amphiprion clarkii, assembly GCA_027123335.1. Lineage (NCBI taxonomy): Eukaryota > Metazoa > Chordata > Actinopteri > Pomacentridae > Amphiprion > Amphiprion clarkii. The sequence goes on along the minus strand of CM049575.1, from coordinate 32,155,896 downwards.
ACAAAAGACACACTGACTCCAAGGATACTAAAGACAGTTTTTATACTGTGCCTCCTGTCACTGAGCTCTAAGAGGCATCAGTTTTAAAATTCTGTCAGCTTTTATATTCATATCTCAATGCAAAGCCATCATATTTGCGTTAAATACATTTTGTGAGGTGGAGCTGATAAATAGTGACACCTCAGTCATACTGAGCACCTCTAATGTGATCCAGGTTCATGTCTCATTAAACCTGCAGTGAAATGAGATTTTTCTCTTCAGTAGCTTTATCCTAATGACTCATAACAATTTAGACATTTAATATTTTTACTTTAAAGATATGCTAACAGAAAACACATTTCAGGGTTTAGATGTTAACATTAAACACCATTTGAAGTCTTCTTGGCTCTGGTTTGACTAATATTTGGCACAAAGTGTAGAATATTTCATTAAAATTAAACATTAACAACAGCTACATGCCAGCTCACTCTTAGAATATCACTCATTTTTGCATAAAAACGGCATTGACAGTCAGATTTAACAGTTTGGGTCCCCTATAATAATGAGGGCATGTTGTGGGCTACACAGCACATTCAAATATCTCCTAAATCTTCAGCATCTCCTTGCTGAGTTGTTTGAAATAGCACATTTAAAAGGTGTATTGTATGTCCAAATGTCCATGATGGGGGTGCATGGCCAGGATAGGCTACTGATGGTTGTAATGCTGGGTGATGGGAATGCTTGGCGCATGACAGCATGTAAACAAAAACCAAATATGGTGATTACCATGGTGACATATCCATATTTCATCCAACCAGAGAATAATGAAGAAGAAGAAAAAATCCCTCTCCCTCCTAGCTGCAGGATATTAAAATCAGGACAGCAAATGCAACGATAAAAATATACTGGCACTGACATGCTGCAATAACACAGAGACACTGTCGCATTCTGAGCTGCTCTGGATCCCCCCCTTGTTCTCTCCGGCTCGCCACAGGCCTGCTGTTAATACGAGTCCGCTTGTTTATCCGCTTGTGTAATTGTACACAAAGCGGCGATGGTGGCTGATGTGTGAGATTATCACAAGGTCATCCGTCGACGGGATGAGACCCCCTCGCGATCACGCACCAGCCTGATCTGGCTTTCACTTGTTTACATCCTTATTTTGGCTCCAGCATGGCCGCTGTGGCTGCGCGTAAATCTTAGCGCGCAATAAAAAGAAGAAAAGAAGGGGGAAAAAAAATACACCCAATTCGGCTGATCTAAAGAGGCGAAATCATTCAGGATATGCATGAGGGGAAACCGGCGGCTTCCCTCCAAATCCCCCCTCAGTCCCTCTCATTGTTTCCTTTCCATCAAAAGCAGCGACCCGTGATTATTTTAATGCTGATGGAAAACGACTAATGACGAAGCGGTTAAAAAAAAACAAAAACGTTCTCTCTAAAAATTTAAATCGTGATTCAAAACTGAGTATTTCGTGGCCGGAGCTACCGAGCCACTCAGTGCATCAAGAATCAACCTGCTCTCGTTTCTCTGTGCCTGCCTTCAGGACGAGGCAACGTTCACCCGAAACCCCGCACAGCTTCCCGCATCCCCATCGCTCCGCTTACCTCCCGTGTTTGTGCGTTTGGTGCTGCTGGCCTCCGTCGGGGTCTCCAGGGGTCTTTTACGCGAGTCCGGAGGATCGGACTCCATGTGTGGTTGTTGATTGTGATGGTGAGGATTTGAGAAAATGCCGTTTTGCTGTACTGCTCCGCCGGCCATCATTTTCGAGCTTGCTCTTGGATGCTTAGGCTGCGTTTGCGTTTAAATCCCCCTTTTCCTTGTATTTTTACGCAGCGTAGCCGTAGCAGATGAGTCCTCGGAGAAGGCGAAAGCGTTAGGAATCGGAAAATACGCCTGTTTCTTACGGACGGAGTAGGTTAGGCTGCGCGTTTTCTCCGTGGTGCGCCGTGCGTGCAGAGAGATGCTGCGCAGGGGGACAGAAAGAAAGAAACGCTGGAGCGGCTCAGAAGAGGGAGAAAATCCGAAACCTGTGCAGATGGAGCGTCTTCTAGGCAACTAAAAAAACGTACAAACGGATCGTCAAGCTTCCATCAACCTTCAGATATGCATGCTAGGATATGTGTATCATTCCGCTGCAACCATGTCAGGCAGCACAGGATGGTGGCGCTCCTCTGCGAACACAGCGGAACGGAACAATAAATAAAACAAAACCAAAACACCACCGAAAGACAAAGAGGCGAAATCAGCCGAGGAAAGGAGAAAAAGAAGGGAAATGTCGCTGAAGCAGTAATTAGAATAATAGTAATAATACAAAAAAATCCGATACGTTATTGGTTTGGCTATTAGAAATTTCTTTCTTCTTTATCCTGTCCTGGCTCCAGTCGTGAAGACACCCAGGGGTGACGCGTGGGTGAGGAGGGTCCGGAGACGCGGAGCTGGAGGAAGACTCGGAGAAAGAGACGTTTTGTCCTGCTCGTTCTCTCGGTGAAGATGCTGCAGTCTTGCGTTCAGAGCATCCCTTCTCTGACTGGCTGCTGGAGGAAGCGCAGGGGAGCGGCCGACGTCACAGGGCCCCGTGGTGCCTTTAAGGTCCCTCTGACACTCGGATTTCCCAACATTGGATGTAAAAAGAAGACAAAAAACCGCGACTTTTCAGCTGTGTTTTTGCCAGTCGTTTTGTTGGCAATAAATCAAGCATAAACTGTGAACCTTGGAGATGCGTTTTCTATATTGAGCTGATTTTTATAAGTGAAGGCTGCTGATAAAAGCATATTAATAAATGAAATCAGCTGCACTATACATGGCATACGAGACTGCAGGTTTTGTTGCACAAACACATGCCACGCGTAAAAGGCACCAAACACCTGATAAATGGTGCGTAACTGGTGCGTAAAGTCAAACGAAACCATGAGCCCACGTGCGCCCCAGCTCTCAGAAGTCATATTTTCGACGACACCTGAATGCACCACGAGAGAAAGCGAAAAGCTGAGAGGGAGAGAGAGACGCCTCCACCGAGACGCGATTGGCCGAGGTTTCATTTCTCCAGCAAAAACGAAAAGGACACAGATATATTCGCCCGGCGGAGTCACATGACGCAGAGGAAAGGATGCGGCGGCGGGTTCTTTACTCCGTTACAACAGCGGCAAATGCAATTAGTCTGTGAGGGAGCCTGAAGGTCCCGCTGCGGCTGTTTGAAGGTCTGTAGCCTCACCTGTCAGAAGGCCAAGGCAGCCTCACATCCACACACACACACACACACACACACACGTGGAAATGTGCAACCACAGCTGCATGGATGAAATTTAAATATCAGAAAACCAGCAAGTGGAATTAAACTGGTGAGAGTTTGGAGGATGTTTTTCTTTCTTACACAAGACATGAACCAGGAGGATGTTATTTTAAAATCTATTTTTTGTTAATATTTGTGATTGTTTGTCTCAAAATGTCAAGATTTGACAGATTTTTTTGTGCCCCGAAGCACCTGAGCAGCCCTGCTGACCCTCAGGCCACACCGCAGGCCTGCTCAGCATCCATTTGCACCAAAAAAACTCCAACATGTTTGGCAGCGTTGCACGACAGTAACGCAGTGACAATGATTTTTTCTTTTCAAAAAAACCAAACCAAAACAGCCCTGCAACATAGGAATGTCCTGCCTCACCTGTCCCTCAGCTGCTGTATGACCCACCTGTGTGTGCTGCGCCTGACATCTCTGCGTCGCTCTGCCTGGGTCTGAAGAGGGATCCTCCAGCACTGTGAGCTGTCTGAGAGAGCTATACCCGCCTCAGTGTTTCGCTCTCTCTCTCCCTCACGCACACACACACACACACACACACACACACACACACCACACACTCACTCACACATTTGGCATACACACCCAGGAAAGACACGCAAAAATACCTTCTTACTCCCTCTCTGCTTCTCTGTCCAGTGCTGTACAGATGCTGTACGCCCTCAATGCCTCCTGTAGATTGTAGTCAAGGTGACATTGTCCTGTCTGTGCACACACACACATACACACACATGCACACAGTCACACACAGAGAGAGCAGCTATCTCACACTATTTCACGTCGTCATGAGAAACACACCGGTGAGCCAGTCTCCTGCTCTGGAAATACGTGGCAAATCCGAGGCAGATGGATCCCAAGCTGCAGTCTGAAACAGATTCTGCAGCACAAATAACCGGCGCTGCTCAGAGGTACAGCAAGGCCCTGGACGCCGGCACCTAATTGGGCAAGCTCCTCTGTACAGTCTAGCCAGTGTAGCACACTTTCAGCTGCACACATGCATTTATACAATTTGGAGCGGAGACAGAATCTGTTGGACGCGTCCCACGCGGCCAGATTGCCCGTTGCTACCGCTGCAGCATATGGAAAAAGTGAAGTAGCCCCATAAGCAGTAAAGCACACAGACTAGCAGCATTCTTGAGTTTTTATTAGGTTGAGGCTATGAGCAGATGTTAGCGAGATGGTTTTCAGAGGATTCCTTCGGCATATACGCCTGTTCCACTCTGGACGCTGACCCCTTGAAAAAGCAGCTCTCCGAGTCGCCACAAACACCTCATGCAATCTGGAGGAAGCACGATTACTGTAATAAGTCAGTTTTTCCCACTGTGTCATAATCTCAGCGCTCCGGTTCAGCCAACAGCAAATGTTACTCAGAGTTCCACTTTAATTTTCTTCTCATGGAAACAGAAAACTTTCCAGTGATGGATTCTTCATTTTGGAAGCAAACGCTGGAATTCTGTGTCTAAAATGTTTGGTAGTGACTCAAAAGCAAAAAAGGAAGAAGAGTCGAGATAGGAGCCAGCTGGAGTGTCAAATCTCCAAACCCCTGAGATAGTAAAAAAAAAAAAGTTCTAAGACATGACCTGCAGTACAACATGAGCGCTGATAAAACATTTAAACATGACCAACTGCACACAGGGGAACAATAAAGTTCTGCTTGACTTGACTTGAATATTTTTGTTCCATAGTTCCAGAATCAGTCTCGTAATTAGAAAAAAACGCTGCTTGTGACATTAATTGACAATTCAACTATAAAGACTGCACGTTTTTTCTTGAAGTTTTCTCCAGGAACAAATCATCCTGAGCAGGTGTGACCTGCTAACACCTGTTTTCCCTGCACAGTTTGCTGATGCACATACAGCAGTCTGGCTGTTGCTGGAACTCTGGGTCAAGGCTGACTGCAGCTAAATGGATATTCAGGATGGAAAATCAGCTGCGATGCTCAAAGATTGCAGACAGTTGTTGCCACCTGCTGGTAGACAGGTGGAAGAGCAGCACTCAGATTAAGTCCCAGTTTGGATTTCAACTGATGTTTTTACTAATATACACTGCCTGGCCTAAAAAAAAAGTCACCACCTGGATTTAACTAAGCAGATAGGTAGGAGCCTTCCACTGGATAATTACTGCATGGGGGACGATGTTTCAGCTGCAACAACTTATTGAACCCTAGCTGATGCCACGAGGAGCTTCTCATTTCTGAAACAACCATGTTGGAAGACATATCCTGTGGTCATGGAAAGGATGTTAATCTGTTTCAGATGGGTCAAATTATTGGCCTGCATCAAGCCAAGAAAAGAACTAAGGAGATTTCTGAAACTACAAAAAATGGGGTAAGAACCGTCCGATGCATTATTAAAACCTCAAGGGTAGTGGTGAACCATCATGAAAGAAATCATGAATGATGAGCATTTGGCGAAATCAAATCATAAAAAAAAAGCAACAGTACAACTTAGAACAATGTTCAATAGTGAAAGTAAGAACATTTCCACACGCACAATGTGAAGGGAACACAAGGGATCGGGACTAAACAGCTGTAGCTCTAAGAAAACCACTGATCAGTGAGGCCAATAATGAAAAAAAAGGCTTTAAATTGCCAGGTAGCCATAAGACTGGACTCTGGAGCAATGGAAGAAGGTCATGTGATCTGATGAGTCCAGATTTACCCTGTTCCAGAGTGATGGGGGCATCAGGGTAAGAAGAGAGGCGGATGAATTGATGAACTCATCATGGCTAGTTCCTACCAGTCTGTGGAGGTTAGAGTTATGATCCGGGGTTGGTCAGGTTCAGCAACGCTATTTTCCCAAAGTTCTTTCCATCAGTGGAGTTTTTCTTCCCTGATGTTCATGGACATGTTCCAAGATGACGATGCCAGGATTCACATTGTGAATGAGTGGATCAGAGAGCATGAGATAGATTGTCCTCCACAGAGTCCAGGCCTCAGCCCCACTGAGAATCTTTGGGATGTTCTGGAGAAGACTTTGCACAGAGGTCCGACTCTCCCATCATCAATATAAGATCTTGGTGAAAAATTAATGCAACTGTGGACAGGAATAAATGCTGTGATATTGCAGAATCTTATCAAAACAATGTCACAGTGAACGTGTGCCGTAATCAAAGCTAAAGGCTGTTCAATGGAATATCAGAGTGTGTCTTTGTCTTGGCCCTGCAGTGTATGTATTATTTGGTCCTTATCATCCATAAATGTCTATTAAAGACACAATTTCCTTATTATTTTCTTGCTTTAGCACAAAGTTTTTGCAAACGTCCATAAGTAATTGCCGCACAACAATGTCCTGCAGGATGGATTTTATGTTTTGTTTTTTAATATATTAAAAACTTGCCATATTTTATGTTTTTAAATGCATTTTCATGAAGACAATATCTGAGGAACTACTATAGATGAAAGCCTCAAATATTCACCGTTATTTCTCTTAATGCCAGTGATTCTGAATCTGAAATGTTGGACAAGTAGATCAAATAGTCTCTAATTAAGGTTGAGTTGAAATGTATTTTGGTAAATACATTTGCATGTATTCTTCAAATCAGATTTTTGAGGCATAAAAATGCAAACACTGCACGACCACTATCTTGATCTATGTTGTCATTTACGTTACATCAACAACAAATATCCTCTAATAAATGTTAACAAGCTATCTTTGCTATCTGATTTGTGAAGAATAACCGTCATAATCTGATTTCTTTACTGTTAAACATCATGATCCAGCACCAGCACACAATATAACCACCAACTAATTGGATCCATTCACTTCTAAAATGTTCATCTCAAAAAAGAAACTTCTCAGTGAATAAGAGTTTGTCCTCTTCCAGTGTTTTCTAACAGTGTAAATGAATGACTTCTTCATAATTTCCTCATTATCAATCCACTTTAGCACACAGTTTTTGCAAATGTCCACAAATAATTGTGCAATAATTTCTTGTAAGATGGATTTTAAGCTTTTAATACATTAAAAACTTGCCATATTGTGTTTTGTAAATGTGTTTTAATGTATCTGTGTTTACTTCTTGTTAACTATATTCACATGCATTCTTCAGATTCAATTTTTTGGGGTTTAGGTTCACAATGCTTGGAATTATTTTTTTAAAAAAAGCAGGCACTGCAAGACCACTGTATTGACATATGTTGCAACAAATATCCTCTACTGAATATGTTAAAAACCCAAACTTTTCTGCTTAATTTGTTAAGAATAAACGTCATAATCTGATTTCTTCACTGTTAAATATCATGATCTGGTACCAGCACAAAATACAACCATCAACTAATTGGTTCCATTCACTTCTAAAATGTCCGTCTCTAAAAAGACACTTTTCTGTGAAAAGTTTGTTCTCAGTGTTCTGCAGACTAACAGTGTGAGTGAATGTCTTCTCCTTAAAGCCCAGTCGGCCCCCTCCCACTTCCACTTTTGCATAATTGCCCCCTACCACCCGCTGCTCATTCAATTTTACCACAAAAATCAATAGTGGAGTCGATGCCAGCGCAGGAGGCCGAACCACTCAGTGAGATTGAAAGGAGGCAGATGTGATGTGTTCCTCTTTATTTTTGTGGTTGCTGACCTCATACCGAGGATTTATGACCCAAACCAACAACCCGACTTCTGCAGAGAAAACTGGATTACAGTCCAATGTTATTTATAACGTCTTAATTACTATTCTGAATCAGCGCAAGTGTATTTTTAGAAACTGCTGTGGCAGAGCAGCGTGCCAGATGTCTGTAGGAGAAAACTTTCTGTTTTTTACTCCAGAAACTGTCCAAGGAGGAGTTCTGATTATATTAGGGATAGACCGATTACTGTAGCCGATATTTTGCATTTTAACGATTATCGATATCGCCATTTTTATTGACCGATTACTGATAAATTAAATGGTCTACTTCAGGTCTGATGCAGCCTCCTCTCTCTGTGTGTCGTCACTCTGTGTTCTCAGAAATGCCTCTCAAGCAGCAAAAACTGGAGAAGAAACACAAACCAGGAAATTAGCTCCTCTCACAGTGGCTAATGCTAAGCTAATGGCTAGCGGCTAAAATTGACGGCAGCCGCAGATTAACCTGAAATACAGTCTGGTGATCAATAACTAATAAAGCTTTAAGATCTGGACCTTAGTGGGAAATAAAAACAAAAAAAAAGTGAAATATTAAGAAAACAGCTGCAGGAGACAAACTGATCGATCTCAGCCACATAAACGGAGGAGATAATTTAATCTCCCCTATTTCTATTTTACACATGCAGTTACAGCTGCCCTTATTACTGCTTTCACAGGGTGTTAGAACATTACATTTAATGCATATCGGTCCCAATTATCAGCTTTTCTTGATCACCAGCAACCAACATCGGTGGAAAACCCATATTGGTTGGTCCCTGGATTATATTTCTCATTATTTTGTGCCTCAAAAGTAGAATTATTCAGTGTTGACAGACATTCCAACCTATACTTTTAAGGCAGAGTTCACTCAAATTCTAATGAAATGTAACTAGTTAATTAAAAGGTCAAATAATTACAAAAATCTTGCAAGTATACAACTTTACAAATAAAGTCGGTTTTCTGGATTATAGAACTTCTTTCCCGAGACATTTGTCATGAAATTCACTCAAAAATCGACATTTCAAACATTCAACAGCAAGAATTCTCTGCCTGAACAGCGTCTCCGTAACTCCGGATAACACCCAAGACTCCGAACACTGAAAAGGACGACATTTGGAGGTGCGTGCATTATGGTAATTTTGGACAGATGGTGGGGGGTCGGCTGGGTGAACACCCATCATTCCACCACGTCTGGAGGAGGTTTATGAGCTTTCACATAAATCTGCGCCGTTCTGAGCACGCTGTGTCTCAAAACGCTGCTGTGAGGTTGCACATTCACATATCTGGAAGCGGAATTTTCCATTTTTATGTGACCATACACGATCATGTTGGAGATTCCAACAGATCTGTTGATCTTTGACTAATTGAGCTTTTTTTTTTTTTTTTTTTTAAAAAAAGCAGCTTGCTGCTGCTACTGATCTCATTTTTATCCACTTTGGAAACCGGCCAGCTTGTTGTCTAAATCCTAATTGCAGTGTTTAACTTTATGTGAAAGTGGAAACTAGAGAGAGAGTTGGTAGAAGCAGGAATAAAGGAAGCCCTGCGTCTAATTCATTTGAGCTCTCAATCTCTAAAATATGAATTTCTTTCTCCTTGTCGCCACCGATATGAATGAACAGGGAGCTGAACTGTGGCAGGAAAGGATTCAGATCGTTTCTCTTGATTAATTATGTCAAGAAGCCAAGACACAGGTAGAACAGACAATTTCACTGCATGACTGGAAAAAATCAGACACATTTCCAACTTAAAAATGACTTTTCCACGTCTCTTCCTGAGCGCAGCTGATGGAAGAAAAAAAAGGGAGGGGAAACTGGTGCATCTGGCCAGCTGCCACCTCAACCATTGTTCTGCTGCAGCAGACTGATGTGCACATGGACCGACACATCTGGTCAAGAGGGCCTCTCATATTATTCCCTTTGTTCAGAGGAGCTGAAATGAGGTCTGTTCTATTAGCTGCTGATATCAGAGCCGCTCTCATGATCTCATTTAGATAGAAGCTTCATAGTTACAGCTGTGCAGCATCAGGCAAAACAGAAACGTCTTCATATCGCAAACAATTTCCATCATGCAGATGAAAACAGGCATCTGACATGAAGCTTTAGGGTCATTTTACACACTAATTTAATACAGCAACTTCGTCTGCATGTGCTTTTTACTGCTAATGTTAATAATATCCACAAACTACCTGTCAGTTCTGAGACAACAGCAGATTTTGTACAGACTATTTCACTGGAAAGCCCCTGATTTGTAAGTTTCCAGGACGGAGTTGCAGTCTGTAGTTGCAGAACTTTGAATTTTATTTTAATGTCTTGTAAAATAGTCTTGTTTATTAGCTGCAGTATTGCTTAAGTCACAGTTTTTTTTCTTAAGATCCTAATAGATATAATTAACAAATCTGATTTACATAAATAGCTTTAAAGCCAGAGTTATTGCAATAAGTTAGTGGCTGTTGAAAAGATGGTACATTTGGGTTATTCCATTTCACTGTGGATATTTAAAATGGTATCTGTGAGATTTTAGATGGATATATCACATACTTTCTGCCCATCGACCCACATTCAGAACGTTTTTTTTCGCATTTTTTTGAAACTTGAGGCTGTTTGAACAGCAACATCTCAGGAACTGTTAAAGATAAAAGCCTGGAATTTCCCATAAAACCACAGATGGAATATTGAACAAGTAGCTCAAATAGTCTCTGATTGTGGGTGAATAAGAAATGTGAAAAAAAGTTGAAGCCGCCACGTAAAGTCCCATCTTTGAGCTCACATTTAGAAAAAACACGTCACAACTCAATTAGTAATATTTTCTGAATGTTCTGTAGTTTCATGGATATATTTATATGTAAACACACACACACACACACACACACACTGGTGACAGAGTAAAGGAAAAACCTGGCATTACAGCATCAAGTCTGTGGTACTCCAGAGCAGGGATGAAACATTGTTCTTTCAAAAGATTTCCCATCATTTGGTGATTGGTGATGGTGGCCTGTATAAAATCTCTTCAATTAATGTGAGATCTGAAGGCTACAGTATCTGAGTCAGATCCTTTTCATCAAACCATCCAGTCACCCCTGGTGCCCTGTGGATGGAAGACCTGTCATCCTGGAAGAGACTGCTCTCATCAGGATGGCAATAGTTCATCACGGTACAAAGCCGATCACTCAGAACAACCTTGCATTGATTTTCAGTGACCCGTCCCTCTGAGGGGACAATGGAACCAAACCCTGCCAATAAAATGCCCCCAAAGCATGAAGGATGAAGAAGGACTCATCTAACCATGTTATTTTTTCCCCCCACATCTCTATAGGCCTGTGTCAAAGGTTGCTGCACCACTCAACTCTTACATTCAGCACAGTACTGAGTGTTTTATGCACTGCAGACCTACTTTAAAGTCACTTTGTTATGTAACTACAGACAGACTGTTCTTGCTGACAGTCTGACGATGTCCGTCATTTTCTCAAACAGTTGCTCTTCTGTTTTTCCTACATATCATACAAGTTACATCTACGCCGTAAATAACAACCTCTTTCCAGCAGATCTGAATGCATATGATATTATGGTCCTGTTGAAACCAGCTGAGCAGTTTCTGTGACTGAAGCTCCTGCCATCCGTTCCCCAACAATTAAGTAAAAGTCACTATTCAGTCTCCATCTTGATACAAAATTTAAAATAAACTGAAGCTGCTCAGACTGTGACTGTCACTTAACTGCAAACTGCAGTAGCTTTGTTCATTTATTCAGGTTTTTTTCCTTTAATTTGTCACCAGTCTACGCATACAGAATAATACCTGTATGTTTTCCCATGCTGGAGCAATACTTGATCTGGTTTGTATTTAGTTTGTCTCTGCCTGGTGGAATTGTAGCATTTGGAAGCAGGAGACAACCTTTATAAAGACTGCAAAAAAAATAAAAAATTTCATTTGAATTATTGTTTTTGCAATAGAAACTGCTATAAACATAAACAGCTACATGTGTTATTGTTACTGTTCACTATTGACACTGGTATCACTACAAAACAGCTGCTTCCTCCAGTATTTCTGCTACTGATTTAACTGTTTATCCTCTCTGAATGTTGACATTTCAAATAAAATTGAATACAAGTGAATTTATAAACAGCATTCAGTGTGAATTTTCAGTTTCGTGCATTGAGGTCATTGCACTCGGCTTACACTGGGTGGTGATATTGTCCAAGTTTCAGTGCATGATTTCCTGCAAGTGCATCAACCCTGTGGAGTGTTCAATATGCAGCAGTGAGTAAAGTTTTTCTTAAAATCCTATCAATGAAAGCTCCTGGTGGCTTATAAGAATGAAAATTCACTTCAAGTGTCCATTAAACTTGCTTTAGCATTGACTTTTAACAGACCACTTATCTTTATCAATCATAAATTCAATAGATTTTCTTATTCTGATTGGTTGCACGTCTTCTGGTAAAAAAAAAAAAAAAGTCATTATGTTTAACAGAAAAACACTGAAGTCTGAGCCTAATTTTTGTAAAACTCACTGCCACCTAGCTACTTTCTGCTTTTGTAATTCACACAGTATTTAATATTTAATCGAATTTAGCAACATTTTGTTGCTATATTCGGTATATATACTTTCACAAATGTAAAATTTGTGTTATTTAAGAGGTTAGTCTTTCCTCAGTTTAATTTTGAATAATAATTCCATAAAGCAGTGTGTCTTCTAACTGTAACTTAACTTCTAGCATCAATTTTTACAGCCGGATTAATCATCTATTTGAGGTGATCATGTTGCTTTTTGATATATAATCAGATAATTTCACTTCTTTTTCACTATGTATTTCCAAATCAGTGGGAGACTTTGTTCAGTTAAATGTGTAATCTGTCAGAAATGAAACTATAATCCCTAGTCTGCTGAAATCTTACCCCCATGATGCTCTTATATAATGTTTCTGTGCAGTGTGGTGATAAAGCTCGTCGGCCATCTTGGGAGGGAAGGTAAACACCACAGTCACGTAGATGATATTCTTTTACTGCATCAGTTTGTTTGTTCAGCATCCGTCCACTCTGGGTACCGTGAGAAAGTTCCTTCTTATTATCTGAGCGCAGAAACAAACACTAAACTCATATTTGTTCTATATGGAGCTGAAACTCTCCTGCCTGCTCACAGGACGCTGTGCGATAAAGACCTGATGATGATTTCATGGATATGTTACATTCTAATATCCATTTCTAACGATAATATCATGTAAATTACATTTACAATATCAGCCAAAGTCAAAAATGAAGCTCCACACTCAAATAATTCATAATATTCAGTAATTTAGGTTTAGGTTGAGAAAAGCAAGATGGTGTTTTGTTTTCAACATGCTTATTTGCATTATTTATCAGTCTTTATCTCTTCTTTCTCGTCATTTTGTTTTTCATTAATAGAGAAGAATAAGAAAGAAAAGGCATTTTGTAAAAATGTAAAAATGCCTGTTTTCTATATATTTAATCAGCATTTTGTTGTTTTTTTTTCCAGGATGCAAGATCATGTGTCACAATTTTTACCTCACAAATTACAGGAACTTAATAATAATATTTAAAGAATCACTTCACCCTGAACTCTGAGAATTAAAAATAAGAATACTGACAGGAAGTGTATAAATGAACTTCTCAGAATAAGAGTTGGAGAAATGTGTTGTTCCCAATATTCCAATAATCTACTGCTATCACATCCAGTAACATGAGACTGTAAAACACAACTGCACAAACAATACGATTACATCATCTGCTGAAAATATTCCTGGTTATTGGTTTAGTGATTAGATCATTTTGAATTGAAAATAAACCGGTGGCCAGTAAATAGCCGGAGCCCCGTATGAACAGAAATAACTGCAGAAAGCAGAATGTTTCTGTTAGTAAACAGCCAGTTGGATGAAGTTTCTGCCTTTCTCACTTACATGATGGGGGCTGTTTGTTTTCTCAGGCCGATGCTGTTTATGTGGACATTTTCCTCTGTGCCCACTGGTTTAAACTTCTCCATTCTGAATCTGCAGCTCCTAAACAAAGACTGCAGCACTGCAGGAGGTGAAACATGGGAGAATCTCTGCCCGATTGCCTGGAAGTATCACGAGTTCAAATCCTGAAAAAAAGAAAGTGCTGCTCAAAGGTACCTGAGATCCAAATCACAGGTTTAATCAAACCAGATCTGATCACCTGATAGGTTCTCCACAGGTTTGTCTCTCAGCAAAAACATTGAATGTGGAGTTTACAAGTATCAGCATAAACAAACAAGAAGAGCAATCACAGAGCGCAGTACTCCGCCAAGGCTGCTCAGTTGTTGTATCATTTCTAACGGCTGAAATCTTGAAAAAAATTGTGGCAAAAAAATCACTGTGCTATAGAATGTGTCCATTTAATATAGATGTACCCACAAACAAAATGACGTTGCACTGAACACAGGCGTGTGTTCTGCATGTGTACATTATGTACGGATACCGAATCACGTGACCTAAATATGTAGCAGGCAGCAAGAATTGATGGGACTCAGAAAATCAGTTGTTCCTTGTATCATTTCCGACGGATAAGTCCTGATAAGTCCACAGCGGTGGATTTGTGGTAGAATCACAATCATGAGATCGTCAGCAGGCAGCTGATGTAGTGTTCACTTGTTGTCATAGTTACAGTGACGCTGTGCCGCTATCTTGCAATGATAAAGACACCTTTAACAAATCCATGGATCCAGACTATAAGCCGCATCACTGCCAAAATCTAATCAGTTGGTCCTTGTGTCATTTCTGACCTTCCCTGAAAATTTCATGCAAATCCGTTAGTCTATTTTTCAGTAATGTTGCTAACAGACAGACAGACAGACAAACGTATATCGACCGTCACATAACTCCACTGTTCCTTGGCAGAATAAGAAGACATTTTCTGTGCATTATATTTTTGATACAGATTTTCTTGTCTCACTCATGTAAAAAAGCAAAAAAAAAAAAAAACTTCCAAAAATGTTGAGCTATTAAAGACTTTATTAATCTAGAAGGATGTGGGAAATAGGTACTGTTTCGGAAAAAATTACGAGAATATATGCAGTGCTTAGTAAAAAGTAATATGATAGGCACTGCATGTATTTTCATGTTGTCTGAGTTTTTGTTTTATTCTGTATCTTCAAGAAAATCTAAGAATTATTTGAATTCCAAAGCCAGAGGTCTTCAAAAGTCCCAAATTTCAAACTGGAACTGAAATAAATCCACGTAAAACTTACCGAAACTTATGTTTACGAGCATAAATGAATCATTTTAAAAAAGACGCTACTCAGACAGGATTTGCTCTAAATATGATACTCAGATCAGGACAAAACCTGGATATGGATTTCCCTTCCCTCCTAATCCTCTGTGTTCAGCTCGGTGAATCACATCCTGAGTCCAGCTCCTTAATTAAAGCGAATACGTGCGATTTATACCGATTCTTTTCTCATATCACACTGATACAGAAAGAAAATAGAATATTATCCTGTAATCTGACTATGTGCCACTGCTGATAATATAAATGTCATTAATTCAAAATGTGATATTCCACACTAAATCACTCAATCTTTAAATTATTTTAAGTGTTATTACATAAACTACCTTTAAAAAGTGACACATCACTACTTTGCCATGAAGCAAGGTCATGCTGATTTACAAATTATCTTTTTTTAATATATATTAATACAACATTTTTTGTTTTCTTCTCTGTGAAAGTATGTATTAGGTGCTTCTTGTCCACCCATGACTCATCTACAATATCAAATTTTTAACTGGATCTAAACTAAACCCACTTCCCATCTGAATTTCTGTTGTTAGTCCAAAGGCCAAAAAGGTAAAACTGGAGAAATAGAGTTAAACATGACAAAAGATTTTCAAAATAAATCAGCGCAACGACACTAGACAAAATAATAATAGCACCAAAATAAATGGTGTATCCAATTAAAGAAAAAGAACAGAAGCAAAAAAGGAAATAGAGAGTAAAACCATAAATGCAAGACTAACGGTGGTATTAATAATAAAAGTAAGAGTAAATAAATAAAACAAATACAAAAATAGGTAAATAAAGGCAAAAGAGAATAAAACAAATACAATAGAAGAAACAAGCAAATAAATAAATAAAGGGTAAATGAGAATAAAACAAATAAATAAAATCAACACTGTAAAAAAAGAGTAAAATTAAAAAAGCTCCACTCCCAATCTTAATCTCAGTTCCAGTCCCAGTCTGTCCACAATATTTAAACCCATTTCTACTGTAAATGATCTAAAAATGCTAATCCTACTTAGAACTAGTTTTACCTGAGGACCTGAGGATCATCAGTGATCTTAATCCCCTGCAAATCTGCCATTTCTGTAATTATTAGTCAAAGTTCCACCTTAAATTACCCAGCATCCATCACCAAACACAGACGCACTGTGTAGGTGATTAGAACTGAAAGCCTGGACAGTATTTTGGTGCAGATTCATGTCTTTAACGTCAGCATCGCTCTCCCAGAATGCACCGAGCTAAACTCTGACACAGCTGGAGTCTGTCATCGGGGCTCATTTTCTTACTTCCTCTAGATGCGGAAACAGACCCCCAAAAGCTCTGCAGACCTTCGGGAAACATCTGCGGAGGTTAAGGAGGATGTCGAGCACTTTGTAAGTAAACCAGAGATGAGTGAAGCTGCTGGGTCATGACTGCCGACACTGTGACAGAGGAGGAACTCTTAAAACATGGCCGACCTTTACGCTGGAGAAATACTTCAGCTGTTACTCAGGTCTGTTGGCTCATGTCAAATATCAACACAACCAAATGTATGACTGAGCCCTTGACATTTGGCCCCACTGCTTATGTTCTTTAATAATGACAGATTGCTGCTCTAACATTAAAAAACAAATGTGTTTTTTGGCAAGTCTGGCAGAATAAACACAATTTGGAGTAAAAATGCGAGATAAATGATCTTGATTACTTGGAAATAGCTGGTTTACAATACAAGAACTTTATTAACCCCCGAAGGGAAATTCAACTGTCTGGGGTCTCATCTGTTTACTTTAGAATTAAATAGTCTAATTGCTGACGGTAAGAAAGATTTTCTGAATCTTTCAGTCCTGCAGTGCAGGGATAGGAGCCGTCCACTGATGTTTCGTTGTTCATTGAGGCAGATGTGAAGTGGATGATCCATGTTTGTCAGAATGGCCTCCATCTTTCTCCACCTGTTTCTCCAATGAGTTCAATCTGATTCCAACCACAGAGCCAGCTTTATTAATCAGTTTGTTCAGACGCCTTGCATCCTTGTTTTTTTATACTGCCTCCCCAGCAGACTGCAGCATAAAACAGGACACTTATTCTGCAAAGGCGAACTAAATACAAAAAAATAGCAGCATTTACTCAAAAAGACAGATGAGCTGCCACTAAAATGAGCAGAAAGTGTTGGATTTTTTATGTTTTGTTCATTTCTGTTAGTGAAAATCTGCATTTTATTGATCAAGTTAACTACAGAGATCCCAGAACACAGGGGTAGACCTAATAAAATGACCAAAAACTACAAAAATAAGTATTTTTTGCAGCTGTAGATAAGTTAATTCATGCATCATCTTGATTACTGTTATACACTTTGCTTCAGTATGAGGAATAAAGACATTTATAGGCTTCAGTTAGTCCAGAACACTACTGCTGTTTGATCTAATTCTAGTAGAAGTGACCATGGTACCTCCATTCCTGCTGGTCTTCAGTGGTTATCAGGTAGTTTTATAGTTTAGTTTAAGATTTTATTCTATTATTTATTCATTCTATTGCTTTGTAAAGCCTTACAGGACCAGCCGCCTACCTATATTTGTGATCTTTTAACTAATTATGAGTCTGAACGCAATTTGAGATAAGATAAGATGGTTATATTTGCAGTTTGTTTCACCTGAAGGATCTCAGATTGGCTTCTTCTTATAAAACAGGACTGAAAACTTTCTTTCCTCATACGTTCTTCTCTTAATTGTTCAGTTATTTTATATTTTACTTTGTTCTTTACATATTTTCTATATTTGCCTGCCTGTTATTTTACTCTTCGCATTGTGTTATCTCATTTTGTTCTTATCATGCAACATATTTAGTGATTTTGTCTCCTGTATTTTAATATCCGCACCTTGAAACCTTGTTTTAGAAGTATGCTGCATACATAAGGTCCATAAGATAGAAAGAATCCATAAGATCCATAAGATAGAAAGTCAAACCCAACAATAAATAAAAAGCACCAACCAGTAAAAAGCCAAACAACCTTAATGATTCTAAAGAAAAGGCATATTGTAGTTTTAAAAGTTTACCAAGCATGTAACTCATCTCAGGTGGAAAACTACAAACTACATATATCTAACATTCCACATCAGTCAGAAGTGAAGAAGCCTCTTGGACGAAGGCGAAACATCTTCAAGAACCTAAAAGAGTCCAGTTGTTTTCTACTGAAGCCCCCGAATGACCCGGATGACTTAGAATCTACACAAAAACAAACCGTCCAGTTCAGTGCAACACCCAGACAATAAGCAGGAGTGAGACTCTTCTCATTAATAAAGCAGCTTTGACTGACTGTTACCTTGTAAACATGTTGAATGAAGATCTGCTGCGAGCGTAGAGGAAGATGTGGCTGGAAATGAAGACATTTTTGGGCCTGTGGAAGGCTGAAGGACGCTACCTGCCAGCTGAACACGGGAGATCACGTGAGCTCTGGGCTTTGATAACACCTACGCAGATGTGGAGAAGTGGGCGGGGCTTAAGTGTGTAATTAAAGTGATGCATTTTCTAAATTCCTACCATGGATTGACGAAATTTAAAAACAAACAAGTTATGTGAAACTTTTACATGAATTAGCTAAAAATGTGTGTTTATAAATCATTTGGAAAATCTAATCATTATGAAAACGAATAAACAAAGTAACAAACAACTTAATCTCTCAAAATGCATCTTGATAAATGATGTATTTTCTATTCGTGGAAGACTCTGTGCAGGACCAGAAGTACTGTACATACAAAATAACATTCTGCGTTAATGTTGATTTCCCATTTTCAAATATATCTGTGCAATATTTGATTACAAACAGTGCTCAAGTGTACTTTTTAAGTGTATTCCTTGCTTTATTTTTATTCTAATTATTATGATCATTATACTGATATTCCTGCATAATTTTTTCTTGTTCCTATGTTGTTGGGTTTTTTTTTGTTTTTTTTTTTGCTTGTTTGTTTGCAATAAACTCTTTGCTGCTGTAATGCTCTGGGATTAATAATTCATGTAACTATAGCTGTATTAAGAGGCCGCCCTTAACACAGTAACGAGATCAGATTCTCAACAAACACCTTCTTTATGAGTCATTTACTCTCATTCTCACATTGAACAGAGGAACAGTGTTGGTGTCTTGGAGACTCATGTGATGTTCAAATATG
Source organism: Amphiprion clarkii (assembly GCA_027123335.1). Lineage (NCBI taxonomy): Eukaryota > Metazoa > Chordata > Actinopteri > Pomacentridae > Amphiprion > Amphiprion clarkii. Next base: position 32,136,645 of record CM049575.1, on the reverse strand, counting down.
TTTTCCAGGTCACAGGGCCACAAGATAACAACACAACAATGTCACGAGAAGCACAAACAATGAGAGACAATGAATTCATTCTCACTCATATACAGCAGAGATGATTTTCCTCCTCTTCGGTTTCACCAGAAATATGAAGCATTTGCAGGGAAATGCTTTGTTAAAATTAGTTGTAGCAGTTTTAAATCAGATTCAAAACACTGTTAAACACTACTTAAAGGTTTGGAGTGTCTCATTGCTCTTATGGAAGCTAACAATAACAATAATTACTCTAAAACTGACATTTTTAAAGAGAATTTCAACAATAGTTTTACAGCATGTCCAAGATATTTGGGCATTTTTGAGTCACAGAGCTGCAATAATAATCTCAAAACATAGTCAGAAAAACATAGTAAATTCACACTGGCTGCAATGTCTGTAGAAAATCACATGTTAGGTTATCTTTCAGTCAAAAGAGAGTGATATAGTATTAGTATAATCTTCAAGTACAAAGGTAAAAAGAAGAAAAAGAAGGTGCTTAATGCAGAAACTTAAAAAGACAGTAATCGTTTTGAGGATGTGCACAAAATCAGTGAATTTTAGGCAGAAAGAACACAAAAATCTCCAATAAACAGCAGCTAACCACAGCAAAAATACTTACCTGTTAACTCTTTGGTAAACTTAGCCTTAAATAAGATGTAAAAAGGTACAATCAAGGTTTAAAACATATATTATAATGCCAAAAAACAATATATAACATAATAGGACAAGATAAACCAATATGGATGATTTATCATTTTCATGTTGTTCATTAAAAATAAAAAAAAGCGATTTACTGGGATCAAATGCTGTCAAGAGCAGCATCATTAAACTGCAAATTAATGAAATCTAACAAACGACCTTCACATTTTTTCTTTGTCTAAATCAAATCTCTCAGTTTGGTTTCATTAAAAGTGACAGACTGGAACGAGAACAATACATTTTTCCAGTTTATAATGAAAAAGCAACAGATTTGTACTTTCTATTTCAGGGTCAGACTGTTTCTTTCCTCAGGTTTATTGTTGAAGTGGCAGCGAGGCGTTGGACGAGTCGATGACTGAGGTTCCATACCAGACGTGAGTCAGACTTCAGAACGTTCGGATTTCGTGAAGCGAAAACATAAACAGCCATTGTTTCATTTCCCATCGCTTCTCTTCTTATCAAAAACCAGCACACAATAACCTGCGCAGACATGTAGGCATGAACATGGGTTGGTTTCCACACACATGAATGAACAAATACTTCTTCATCCAAGGTCCTGAAATCTGATCAAAACATTTTTATCAGTGATATCGTCTCTTACCGCTCAGTTCAAGCTCTAGATTTCACCCTAAACCTGGAGTCTGACTCAGATCGTCTTCGAAACTCTTTGCAAAGATAGAAGCCGAAACTCACACAGAAAACTCACAGTGGCTCCTGTGAATCATTATGACTCACCGCTCAATACTGGGAGAGAAAACTGTAAATCACTGAAGCAATTTCACCTTTCTGTGGACACGGTTCTGTATATAGCGGTTAGCAGGGCTACATCCAGGCTTTGTGCTGCTGCTGCTTCTATTTAAACACAGATCTGTTTTGTTGTTGCTGTTGTGTGGGCGCTGGACTGCATCAAACACAAAACTAACGCACCCTACAGCTGCTGGTAACACTGTGTTTCTGGGCTACTAAATCATCACAAAAACGATGTTGACAGCATTATTTTAGCTCAACTCGAGGAAATAATGTCATTTAATTCGGTTAATAATAAGTTGAACAATTATGTTTGTTCTTCCAAGCATCTTAAATCTTCCCCACATTAAAGAAAGAAGTCCACATCTGTTGAGGAGGTCTTGGCCTTGCTTTTCCACAGCCAGTGAACCATCGGGGGGCGCCAGCTGCTTCCTGCTCCGTGTTTTAGCTCCTTTGTGAGCTCCAGCAGCCACAGTTTACGTATCTGACAGAAACATTTAAAGCAGAATCAGAAACTGGAGGAAAGTTTGAAAGAAGTCTCTGCTTTAAGTTCTGGGTTAGTGTGTTAGCTGAGCGTTGAATAAACCTGCTAAATGAACACGCATGCTAATGCGTTTAGTCGCCTGTAGGTTCCCACATTCATGCAAATGTCTTGACCTTAAAAGTTGAGGAGCAACAACCAGGTCTCAGAACACATGAATTATGGATGGCCATTTGCAATTCTCTCTTTGACCTCTTTCAATTTACTACCAGTCCAGAAGCTAAAGGCTCTGTGTGATTCACTTGCCATGAATTTGTATTTCAAATGAGCCGCGGCTCAGGATGTGAATAATAAGGAAGTGGATTATTTTAATAAATGTGATGCAGGTTATTGAGAAGCTCCTGTGCAGATGGGTCACCTAATTAAAATGGGGGAAAAACCAGCTTAGTGCATTGTTATAGATTTCACCAAAACTTCTACAAAAAAACAAGAAGTCCTGCCTCACACCTCCGTCTGATCTCTGACTACATGTAGAAAATCTGCTAAATTTATGATATTCTTTTCCCAATCACATTAACAAATATTGCATAACTAAATTTAACATTAGACATGTGAACACAGGTCAACTGTTAAAATCATAGCATGAAAAGTCAGGTATCCTTGCAAAATACAGCGTGTATCTATGCTGAATTTATGTTAAAACAACACGCATAATCCAGCACATGACTGCAGTTCAGTGCATTGTTCATTTGTGAAATTATTAAACATACATGCAGATAAAAACACAGTAAGACAATTAAAAGTGCTGATATACATGCTATAATAGCAGTTCAAAATGGAAAATTTAAGGGAATTTGAGTGAAAATTAAAGCCAGAAATGCTGCAAGTGTTTAAAAAAAGACAGAAAAAGGGATAAATGATCATAAGTGAAGGCATCTGTTTCCCACCTAAAACATAATTGTCATCCTCCCTGTTGTGATTTCACATGTACTGAAGGTTTACATGTTGTTTTTACAGCTACAAAGACTCTGATCAACCCACGAGGATCCTGGATGCTCCTCCAAACAGCGTTTAAAAACACACCCGCTTGTCAGTCAGGAATTAAGGCTTTTGTTCTGAATATACGGACGGCATCCAAGAGCAGCGTGAGTGTGTTTTCTTTGAACGGTGTTGTGTGTTTGTTTGGGCTGTTCAGCGGCTGGTGACCTGCTTCTTCCTCTGCCAGGATGGAAACACAATGAATGAGTTACTAATTAGATTAGAACGCGCGTCTTAAAAATGGATTCTGGGTCACATTGGTTCCAGTTGTAGGAGGAATAAACAGCTCGCTGAGCGCTAAGTATAGTTCTGCTTATTGATTTTGGTCAGAATAGGTTGGTCTTCTTTATGTGTCCTGTGTTGCCACTTTTTATTGTAAATGTTAACAGGTTGTTTACTGTTCTTAATATCAGATTGGTACCGTTTGATCTACTTATTGTATGTTTTGCACTTAAATGAACAAGCTCATTGCACAGCTATCGTATATATGTTTTTACTGTTCTAGGGTGGGGTTTTTGTGCAAATAAACAAATAAATCTAAATATGAAATGGTTATATTTTAAAGAAAATGGTCATGGAAACTAAAGCAAAAATATGAAGCATTGCACACATTCAAACAGAAACAAACAATCATAATTTCCCACAAATAATGCAAATATTGCAAAATTCTAACCCTTTGAAGTGCAAATATCATTTGGAAGGACTGATTTTTAACTGTTTTGTGCAGTTTCAGTACATTTCTGCAAAGAAACTAACTGGTGTTTATTGGTTTAATGCATTTACATTAATAATCATCTGGGTGCAACAAAAACGAGGAAAAAAAGAGGGAAACATCTTATTGAGTTTTCATTTCAGGCCACAATCAACCAAGTCGATGGATAACTGAGCATCTGTTCTCTCTCTTTAATGCTGCTGCTATAATAAATGATTGTGGCACTAAAATGTGCACTGTGGAAAAGTTATATCTGCACATTTGCGAGGCCAATATCAGTTTGCACTGTTTACACCCGTGTTTATTTGCACATCTTCTTCTTTTACGACTTTGCAGACACATCACCCCATTTCTTTGTGTGTTTTCACCATCTGTGCACATTCAGTGGAACAGTTTGACACCATTGGGAGGATTGGTTTGCAGTACTGTTCGAGGTTAAAAACGTATAAAAAGCTAAAATAATGTAAATTGATGGGTGAAAAGAGGATGCTTGTAGGCAAATTATTATCCTTACCCACTCAATGAGGCATTTTAGTGTCGTTCGACTCACTGTTTCGGTTTTACATTCCTCACTCATCAGTTCCATTTTTGCCAAAATCAGATAGAAGCTCTACAGTAAAGTGTCCAGCAGAAAACTGCATAAAGACAAACTCTGCAAGTTGCTGGTAAACCATTACCTGCTAAGATATTTCTCTCTTGAGTTGATAGAAAGCTTCGAGGACAGTAAATAGTGAATTCATCAGCTGGACACAGAGATGAATCCAATTCATTTCCATTGGGTTTTGTTGTATCGATTTGTTAAATTATGATGTGAGTAAATATCAAACTAATATGCCAATGTTTCTGCCCTGAGAATTAAATGTGAGAAAAGATGTACAAAAGGAAAGTGCATCACTTTACCTTCTGAAAATCCCATTTAGTTGCTATAAGCTTCATACGCCTGAACTGTTTGCTGCACTTTTACCTCCGAAGCTGAACTCAGACCAGAAAGAAATCAGAATATCAAAAGGAATAAAAGAAAAAAAAAAGCCAGCACCACCACTGTTTGTGTCCTGCGGGTGTTTCTGTACACTTACCTGATGATAGATCACCATCATAATAAGGTGAGCTGTTGGTGATGACAGCGTGGCCTCTGGTGGGTTTCTATATATAGTCCTATAGCAGAGGAGACCAGTGAAGCATAGAGGGCAGGAGACAATCAGAGACACAGCGACTTACATCCTTTCCCTGCTCTTAAGAACATGAAGGCATGTATGAAAGCTTGGTTTTTATTCCACAAACACGCTGTAAGACCCACATTTAAAAATACAAGCGCACAGTACACGTTCACATGTGCTCACTCCTGTATGTTACACACAACCTTCCTCTTCCTCCTGCCTGGTCTCACCCACATGTACAGACTGTCCTGTCTTGTACAACACAGACTGAACGCGTCCATCATCGTGAGGACAGGTCGTAAATATTGGATTCCCACTGATGTACAACGGAAAGGACGCACAGAGCATTCATTAAAACACACGCAGAAAGGTCCAGACCCACATGTTCAGCTTGTACACTTTGTCCTTGGTGTGGTTCATTAGCCGTGCAGCTCTGGGAGTCGAGAACAAGTGGAAGTGAAGAGTGAAGAAGGTGACTTTGTGTTGGCAGCGCCCCAGTCCTCGTCTGTCTGCGGTGAGCTCATACAAGACGGACTGAAAATATGTGAATCCTGCAGTTTCACCTCCGTGTCCGCACACATGATCCTGGCCTGGATTTTTTAAGCCCTGCAGGGAGGAGCTGCAGACTTTGAGTTAGAGAAAACACGAGTGTTTCCTGATCTGCAGCCCCTCTGATATACGTTTGCGTATGTTAAAGCCTCAAAGTAGGTCATAAAACATGTCGGCCAACTGAAAGTGTATAGAACTGTTCTGAAGGGCTACACCTCAGGGCAAAGGAGAAGCATAGGACTGCTGTGCAGCTTAATGGGGACTAAACTGCTCATCGCTGTGAAGTGTTTGCTGTATCTCTGTCCACACAATGTGACAGCGTACAATAGTGATAAATCACAATATGCAAAGTTAAGATGAGAATTAGCATTCAAATATAACATTAATACCCAGAAAGCACCTTATTTACTGACATTTTTCACACTTTGTTGTATACAGACGGTGAAACCAACCAATTAACACTCCTGATTAGCAGTTGATAAACTCTATGGGTTTGTCTTTAATCAATATTAATTTGCTGACAGAGTTAGAAACAGATTCTACATAAAACAGAGTTAAACAAATCTCTATACTCATAACAAATGCCAGTAAATGTATGTGATGTATATAGAATTACTAGTTTACATTCATGTCTGTCCAGACTCATACGCTGCATTTAGCAGCCAATAATGCTGATTGTAATAGAATGCAAAGTTGCAGCAAAGACAGCAGACAATGATTCATAAATGGACATTACTAAAAAGAAACATGTACACTACTGTTCAACAGTTTGGAGTCATCCAGACAGTTTCATGTTTTCCATGGAAACTCACACTTTTATCCATGTGCTAACATAACTGCACAAGGGTTTTCTAATCATCAATGAGCCTTTCAGCACCATTAGCTAACACAATGTAGCATTAGAACACAGGAGTGATGGTTGCTGGAAATGTTCCTCTGTACCTCTATGGAGATATTCCATTAAAAATCAGCTGTTTCCAGCTACAATAGTCATTTACCACATTAACTATGTCTACACTGGATTTCTGATCCATTTAATGTTAAAGTGACTCCAAACTTTTGAACAGTACCGTATGTATATATTAAAATGTGGCGGCTTCACTTCAACACTCAACCTGAAAGCACATAAAGGAAAACATGAAATATGGTCACAATTACTCCTCCTGCTCCTTCTGAGTTCTGGTGCTGAATAACAGTCAAACAGCCATTTTACCCCTTTAAATATTACCATTTCATCTTTTTACATTATTAGACATTTGTGGGAAACTTTGTCATAATAGCAAAGGAAATCTTGAGTTATGGCCAACAAGAAATGTCTGGTGAGACTTCGGTGACATTTGATCTTAAACAATAAAATCCAATCAGTTCATCCTTCAGTCTGAGTGAACATTGCTCCAAATTTGAAGGAAAGTCCCGCTCGGAATTACTCAGGAGACCAGATCAGACGGAGAAATAAAACTCAAAGAAAACGAATAAAATCAGCAGTCTGTGAGCTGTAATTTAGCCAGTTTAGTTTAACCGTTTGTATGAAGCACATGCAAAATATTGACAGTGATCCTTCTGTGCATGTGCAACTCTGGGAAACAAAGCAGGTCAAAAATGCACCAGGAAGACAGTCAGGAACTGGTCTTTAGATAATAAATCTACCTTTTCCTTTGTTTTCTCGTCTAAAGAATTTTAGATTAGCTTTGGGTTTGCTCAAAACAAGTTTAATCATCAGTGTCCTGCAGTTATCACACCTGATGGCAACAAGACAAACAAAAAGAAAAGGAATAAAGAAAACAGAATATGATGATAAACAGTCAAAGTTGTTTTCCTTCAGTTTATTTCCTTCTTTAAAAAAGCTGCCAGCATCCAGCTGCTGCCTCCATGCAGCTTAAACAAACAAACACTGGTAGAAGCAAAGTTTCAGATGCATAATTTATTTCTCACTGACACTGTTGATGAACAAATACACAATATGAAGCCCGGCGCCTCCTCTCCTCTCAGAACCGACACACAGATGCACGACAAAACCAGCGGCAGGTTGAGCAGCGACGCTGACAAGCTGAAAGTTTCCACAGACTTGACTTTACATCACCGCACGGAGCTGAGCAGTGCTTTCATGCCGAGAAAACATCTTTTTAAAAAGCCACCGCTGCTGGGATGCAGGTGGAACCGCAATGTGGGCACTTATCTATCTCCGCTAAATCACTGCCTTGAACTGGAGATTAATGAGCCATAATACTGCACACAAGGAAGATCACTGGTTGCTATATTTCTGAGCATACAGCAGAGAATCCTACAGTGTAAACTGATGCATTGATGAAATGTTATTACCATTAATCCAAAGGTACAAAAACATACGACTGCACAGAAAAGCAAACTGAAAAAAAAACTTTAAAGATCAGGCTAAGAGTTGAGTCAAATTTACTGTATTTTTTTTTATTCAAAATGCAAATTTTGGGGTTTGGTGTGAAAACTAAATTTGCATTTTTTGGTCACTTTGTGTTGGATTTACTGTATTAAAAAAACCTCCAAAAATGGAAAAATAACATCAATCAATCAATTTCATTTTTTGACAGCTCTCACTTGATTCTAGAAATAAAATATGGCAGCTATCCTAGAAGTGGCTCATTAAAACTGTCAATTATGTTTACATTAAAATCAATCAACCTTCACGTAGAAAAGCTATAAATGCTATAAACTTTTAACTGCTGATTTTGGAAAGAGTCATTAAAAACAATCACTGCTGCACTGCTCATTTTAATTAAGCCATATCCTCCGGGGACGGAGATGGTTTCATGTTTATTCCAAAAATCTTTTCCTTAACACACTTTAAAAAATGCATAGATTAATACTTCCTAATTTCCTTCCCTATTATGACAAACCGTGTTAGCAGCCATGTGACTCATGGAGGAATGTATAAATCCTGTCAATTTAGAGAAACTAGAATAGATCTGAAGACTGTTGTGCAACATGTTAAGCGAGGACAAATGAAACTGAAAACAACAATGTTCTACATATCATTTTGAAAGTTCAGGACATAATCAAAAGGCTTTTGTCTGTAATAGGAATGTAAATGTTTCTGGGTCAGCTGGGCCATGGCTCACACATGTAGTTTCAATCCAGGCAGGTTAGATGGGATTATCCGCAGCAGACTCAATGTTGTCAGAACTTTAAAGCAATAAAACTTAGATTTTATACCTCCAGCATGTACGTTCCCATATTTCTATGATTACTGGCAAATGCATGCACTCACACTGTAAAAAAAAAAAAAAAAAAAGTCTGTTTTACAACTATGACACTGATTTTCAGCTCCACAACATACCGCTAATATAGTTAAATGTGAAACTTTCAGACTAAGCAGAATGCAGTAAAAGGCTGTTTTATATCTCAGTGATGTGAGATATGTATATTTTTTGCTGTATGTGGTAAAAATAAGAGATAAAACATGGTTCACATTACAAAAGAAAGACACTTTGACTGTAAGCCTTCATGCTGTCACAGTTTACAAGCTGAGGTACTTCAAAAGGCTTCATTATTTCCTTCAACAAAAAAAACTACTGTAACAATAAAGACATTTCCAAACTGCATTACAAATGTTTAATCCTCAGTCTTTTGTTTTAACCCCTTACTGCTCTTTATTCATATTCCAAAGCGGATTCTGCCTTTTGTCCGGTTGGGCGTCGATGCGACAGTAAGTCTCCTCTCGGACCACCTGCAGCACTCAGCCATGCAGAGACTGGCCTGTTTAAATATTTAAATATTCAAGAGTGTCTTCTTCGGCATCATAAATGACTCCTGTCACAGACGGAAATAGTTCAAATATCCAAACTGTCTTGTTAAGATCCTTGTTAGTCGCATTGTTGGTGCGTCTGTCGATTTGTTCGAGACTTTGATGCAGACTGAAATATCTCAACATTTTCTGGTCCGATTGACGTGAAATCCGGTACAGAGATTCATGGGTGAATTTGAATCCTAAGGATGTTGGTGATCCCCTGACTTTTCATACAGCGCCACCGCCAGACCAAAGTTTCTTCTGCTCCAACCACAAATCATGCTGACATGCTACGTGTAGCATGCAGTGCAGCTGTACAGCTGAAAGTTGAACAGAATCAGCAACATACAACTGACGATCTCAATGTGTGAACAGGTAACTAGAATGCAAGAAACTCCATATTTGTAATGTTATTTTAAAAACCACATTACAAAATCAAACCTAATTTGTTTGCAGAATTTCCCCCCCACATGTGGTGAAGATCTAACAACAACAAAGTAGTTTCTCTGTCGACATTCAACTGTTTTCTGTTCATTTCCACCTCACATCCGTCTGTTACCGTGACTACAGACTGTGTATTTCGTTGACTTCGTTGGCTTCTTAATGTGCCACCTAGTGGAAGCTTTAACCCCACACATCTACAGCCACTGCTTGCATCTGATTTCATTTTGAAGAAACCAGACCCTGGGAGTGACAGGAGCTTCCCCGGAACGGTTTGGATCTGTTACGGTACGTTCACTTCTTAACACTGAGGATGGTCATCTGCAAACACTCCTCCTTCAGAGCCACCAGTTCGGTCTTGTAGCTGCTCGTCTTGCCTCCGTCGGCGTACACACAGGGCTGCTTCTTTGCCGACAGCGGCGTTTCCATGGTTACCGAACCAGCGTTGAGTATGTCGGCGTGCGATGGCGAGGAGGAGGAGCGCCGGTGGCAGGCGGCGGACAGTAAAGCTGAGAGCGCTCGGCCGACGTCGTGCCTCGCCCCCTCGTTGACGAAACAGTACAAAATGGGATCAGCCACACAGTTCAGGCTGGTCAGCGCTAAAGACACGTGATACGCCGCAAACAGGGTCTCCTCTGAGCTGCAGTCGCATGGCTTCCTCAGAAACATGGCACTCCGCACCAGGAGCAGGATGTGGTACGGTCCAAAGCACAGCAGAACAATGAGAATCAAACTCAAAGCCAGACGCTGAATTTTGGCCTTTTCCTGACGCTCTGTCGAGACGTTGCATCGCACCGCTGCGAGGATCCCTCGGTAGGCGATGAGCATGGCTGTCCACGGAGCCAGAAAGCCAAGAAATGTCCTGTAGAGGTTCATCCCTGCCACCCAGTCCTGCATGGGATATTTCTCAAAGCAGAAGGTGTGGTTGAAGCGGTCCTGGAAGAGCTCATCGTGGAAGAGAGGAGCGGAGTTGGCGACGATCTCGATGATCCAGACCATGGCGCTGACCAGGATGGCTGCAAGAAGATGGGAAAGAAACATCAGACATTCAGGTCATTTTTATTTCTCTGGCTTGTGTTCATACTGTATGACAATGAAGGAAAACAGGATGTTTTTGGTAATACAGACATAAAAACGTGGCCAAAATGTACCAATCTAAGTAGCCATTCGCCAAACAGTAAACCTAATACCATCTTTGTTTGCACGAAAATGGTGTTTCAAGGTCTTACTGTTGTCTAAATGAAGAGCTTACGTCCAAAATTTAGATGTTGTACTGCTTGTCTGGGGCCTCGTTTCAAAACTGGGTTCAAGGTAGGTGTCATTAAAAAGTATTCAGTGTAATGTCTTCTGCAGATTTCCTGGGTTAGGTAGTTATTTTTATTCTGTCTTACATGGAAGTGATCTTATCTCTGCACAAGCCGAATTTCCTGTAGATGCACATGCCCTTAAGTCTCTTAATCTTAATGGTGGAAAAACAGGATGTGGTGCAGCAGACAATGTGTCAGATTTGAAAGCACTTTAATAAGATTGCTTTATCAGAGGTGATAAACTTGCAAAAGTTATTTTGCTTTAAAGACGTACCTGTTTTGATCCGCCGAACCTTCGCAAAGCGCAGAGGATATGCCACAGCCAGGTACCTGTCCAGTGATATACAGCAGAGGAAGGCAATGCTGACATAGATATTAGTATAGAAGATAAATCCAAACAGCTTGCAGCTCTCCTGACCGTGGATCCAGTCATCGTGCTGCAGGAAGTAGTCGATCCACAGAGGAAGAGTGGTGATGTAGAGGAGGTCGGCCACCGAGAGGTTGATTAAGTAGACGCCGAGCTCGTTGCGTTGGCGAACCTGGAGGGAGTGTGAAGAAGGGGAGGAGAGGAGTAAATGTATGGTCATGTCATATTCTTACAGCTCAAACAAGGTGCAATGTATTGTTTTTATATAAATGTAAAAAAACAACCAAAACATGCAAACAAGGTGTTCATTTGCATTAGTTGCAAATCGTTTGGTTTCCTGAATAGAAGATATGCAAAAATTTCGATTGACTGGTTGGGTTTGGTCAGTATATTCTCTCACAGATAAACATATTTCATGCCTTATAAGATAAATATATGTGTTTTGCTGTCTTTATGCTGCAGCTAAAGAACATATGAGGTAACTGTGTTTGTCTAATGTGATTTGCCAGCATTTGGATTGAAATTCAGCTTATAAGGGATAGCTCTGTTTCCCCTTGCAGTATTGATATTACACTTATTATTTAGGCAGATCCACCCTGTTAAATAAACCAAGTAAGCTCGTGTTTAGGATTCAGTTCAGGTACTGTCACTTGGTCATTTGGTCACTACAATGGCTGTACCTTCAATGTACCTTGGTCATACAGCACACTCATGCTTATCTGAGCCTTTGTGTACTCCCGCCAGCAAAAAAATCAATTGTCCGAAGTTTGAAACGTGGCCCTGACGCCGCGATGGAACACAAACAACAACATCACATTGAAATATTGCTCATTTTTAATGAAGATTGTCCTCAAAAGATTTGAGTTACTGGACTCACTTGAATGAAAAGTCAATAAGAATCCATCCCGCTGCTGCCAAAGCAAACGGACGTTCTGTGGGAAACACTGGCAATGTTTGATGCTGTCTGGGAAAATATGTCAACGCCTCTGAGGACCTAATCTAGCAGGCAGGCTTGGACATGTAACTTGGAAAATGTCAAGTAAATTAGAGGCATTATGCGCTAAGTAAACTCTGTCTGTTGTTTTTTTGAACTGCTTGCTGTTTTCAGTCCAGACATCCTTGTATGGCAGGTATAAATATCTACAAGGTGAACCCCAGAAAGCAGCTGCATTTAAATCAACTCTGCATTTGTATCCCAACTTCAGTGTGCATTTAAGTTTTGCAGGTTTTTGAAACATAATTTTTTTTACATTTTTACCTTTATTAGTTTGTGCATTACTAGTTGTAGTATAAAGTAAGGCTTCATTTTCCTGTGCATGTGCAATATTTCATGTTTTATTTCTCAGGTGCAATATTTGAATTTCATGTGGAACATTTCATTTTCATGTGTAACATTTTGCTTAAATGAGCAATATTTCACTTTCATGTACAACATTGTCTATGTAATGTGCAATATTTCATTTCATATCATTTTTCAGGTGCAATATTTCACTGTCATGTATGAACTTACTTATTATCTCAGTGTAATTGCCAGCATTCCTTTTTGCTTTTCTAGTCTAGCCTTATTTTAGCTTACTTATTTCATTTCAGTAATGTATCGTACTCACATCTTATTGCTTTTCTACTCTTTAGGCACTGCGTTTTGTATATGTCACTTTTTTTTTCTCTCTGAACAATATCTACCATAAGAATTTTCTTCCGAATTAATAAAATTTGATTTTATCTTGTCTTTTTTTAGATATTGACAATGTAGGAAGACAGGGAACAGCCAGGAACCAACAGCTTGAAGACGTTTGCATCTATAAACACTTGGTTGTTGGATCATTTCATTTATTTTTGGCTTTTAAACACAAATTTTAGACCTGAAACTTACAAGATTGACATTCAAATGAAAAGATGAAGATTCTAAGTACCTTAATTGTGTTCACATTGTTACTTGCAAGTAGATTTGTTGAGGGTTTCTCTAGAAACTGGTTATTTAACCAAGATGGAAAAACAGTCCAAAATAAATCCTGCTATTAGAATCCAATGAAGTCTTTGACCTTTTAAGTGGCAGCTCCCACCAGTCGGTTTCAACCACTGCTTAGTGTAACACATCAGTGACCAATGGTGGTGACAGGTGGAGTGTGAGCAAGTGTGTGTGTGTGTGTGTGTGTGTCCACTCTACCTGCATGTAGGCGGCCCACAGCGCCATGCAGTTAGTGGGCAGCCCCAGAACGATGACTATGATGTAGAGCGTCGGCTGGAAGAACTGGTCCACCTTACTGTCCACATCACAGAAGGAGATGTTGCACATTGTCCTTGTGTGATTGTGTGCTTTTTGTGCTTTCAGCTACTCTCAGCTCTGCGTTTTTCCTCGCTGTAGTTTCACCATATTCCAGCTCCAGCAGTTTGACAGCGACATGCCGACTCTGGCATCCACGCAGCAGCCGGAACCGTTATTTTCGGGGCATTTCATGGTTCCTGTTTCTTAAAACACCGTCCCTTCTCGCCCAGAGGCCTCGGCATGTCATAATCCTCTCTCACGCTTCAAAGCCGGCCCCCATGTCCTTCAGTGTGGAGTAAAAGAGGAGAAGAAAGGCAGGGGCGAGGGGTAAAACGTGGTGAAATGAAAGCCGCCTTATCGACACCGTGCCAGGCCTCCTGCGCTTGGACAAGACCTCATCAATCTTTCAGAGATTAGAGGTCTGCCAGGTCTACTGTGAGAGCTATGAGGCTGAACATCAGTGCATGTGTGTGTGTGTGTGTGTGTGTGTGTGTGTGTGTGGCAGCGTCTCAAGGTCCCGATGACACACTAAACTCCTCAGGGATGCTCGCATTAAAACACAGGAATGACTTTACAGAGCTTCAGCACTCCGGAGCTGACAGGCCATCCGTTTGCTGTGAACTCCTGCAGATCTGCAAGAGAGAAGAGCAGAGAGAGGACATTAAATTATAATAAGCGTGCTTTGATTTGTTGCATTTTTGTGCCATAAAAGCAATAAAAGTGCAACATTAATACGATAAAGAGGGCAGCTTCAAACTGGAAAACCTGCAACACAAGGAGTGCAAAATAGAAATCAGGGTCATTTCTTGCAAATCAATCTACAATTACACGTCTTTAGAACCTTAGATTTGGTCTCACCTTATTAAAGCAGAATATTTAAAACCCAAGACCATTTCAGCAAATGGAAACTGCTCTAATTGTAGATCTCCTGCATCGTTTTCTGCACATTTTGCTGACAGTTTTAGACTCTGCACAGAGTTTATCTACACAGCAGGACTTAGTAATGACTGCAACTAAAACTTCATTTTAACATTATGTTCTTTGTCCAGTAATTTACATTCTCCAGCGCTCATACTGGTCAGGAATGCGCTCCATTTTTCCATTTCACGTGTCAGCATCCTTCTCCTTCCATCATAAAGCTTTGTCTTTCGGGCTCATTTGCTGTATTTATTCGCTGTGCTCTACATTTGCACAGTCTTACAACACTCACACCTGCAGATTGCAGGGCTTTGGTTTGGTTATTTGAAGTGAATTTCATCCTTCTCGCGGTAAAAACAAACCAGTAAGAACTGAGTGGAATGAGCACACCCTCTACACACACAGTCCAGCCCTTGTCTTCTAATATTCTGGATTCTGCTGGCTAAACATTCAGGAGTATTGTGTGAGAGACGAGACAAAGCCTGATAGAGGGACACTTTTTGCAGTGAGACAGCAGGACTTCATCTGGGTGACATTCGCTCAGAGACTCTCTAACATCTGGTACAAACCACAGAACATGCTGACACACTGTACAGGCAGAGAAAGACCTTGTACAGACAGAGTGCAGGACATATGATAACCATTATGTAAGCCCTGAATGTACGTTAACAGCAGTGAGAGAGAGTTTCTGGATTTCTCTCAGCTTCTGTTTTTACACCTTGGATCGCTTCGGTGATGTTGCATGCAGTCGATGTCAGTCCACATGTGCTTTCAATCGCTTTGCCTAAATACGTTCTTAAACGCTGCCGACCGCCTCCCTCCACAGTTTATGTACATTTCAGCTTCTCTCCACACCTCTTTGACTGATGGATTTCAGGAATAACTGTGAAGGATTTTCAACCTGTGGAGCCAACTGAGTGGTCAGTGGAGTGTTTACGATAAAAAGGCGTGAAATTGAGTTAAAAATATAATTATATGAAGTTATTCTTGCTAGAACCCACCAGAAAATGCATTTTTGTAAACTATCTTAAAACAATAATCAGAATTCCTTATATGTGTGGAGAGTTTGGAGCATTTCAGAGTCAGTATTTAGCATGTGTTTTGTGTCCAGTTTGATCATTTGATGTAAATTAAATGAAATAAACACAGATTGTCTGGAGAACCTGAAACTGTTGAGTAGATTTTATTGTCTGAGGTTCATCATTCAGATGGTTGGTGCATATGAATAGTTCGTGGGAAATGGAAAAGGTCCATATTTTGTAGAGATTCGATGGCAAAGTGCTGCTTTTAGGTCATTCCATTTCAATTCAACAAGTTTCAAAAGAGGTTCACACCTGACCATCTCATATTTGTCTAGTTTTTTAAAGAATTTTTAAATAAAAAACACCAATGTTACCTATGACCACAGATTTTCACTCGATCAAGAAAGACGGACAGACAGACAAACGTACTTCGATCGTCACATAACTTCGCTGTGTTCCTTGGCTGAGTAAAAACCCATCAAATTAAAGACCATCATGAGTGTGGCATTCCATAAACTGAGTTGGAATGATGCATTTGCAATGTGAATCTGGCAATAATGCAACAATCAGGCAGGCCAAAAACAATCTATTCCTTGAGGAAAGTGGACATACGCCTAAGTTTAAATGGAAATCTTGTTGTGAAGACACGCAGATATCAGACTACAGAATCACTCAGCCTGACTGAGGAAGGAGTCCGGAGCAGATATGAGCTTTATGACGTCGCTGTTCATCATCAAGGCTTTTAGAGGAGGCTGTGATTGTCCCGGGCATCTCCCACATGTGAAGCCTCTTTCCAAAGCGACAAGGCAGAAAGGTTGAATTTTCCTGGTTAAAAGTTCAGGATGAGGTTTAAACAGTTTAAAGAAAACACCTTCAGTGGCTCAAAATGATGATCACTACACACGAGGATCCCGAATGACGAAATTTCAGCGGTGACCTTGTCAGAAGTAAATCTTTGTTGGGGAAACATGCATTCTGATCAGCTGAACCACCAACCTACTGTAATTTCTCGACACACACACAGCAGAGTGAGGATTATTTGGTTAACTGCCTTCATACCTGCAGGTCACATTGGAGGTAAACTGGCTTGTTTTTCCTCTAAATCCCCTCGAGGTTTTGTTTGCACTATTTTAATTCCAAAACAGCAAAAGCCAACAGCGTCTCAGCTGACTGATGAACGCTGAAGAGGCTTTTTGTTTTTAATCTTTTAGGGAACCTTCACTCGTTCTCTGAACTGTAAAAAGACCATTATTTCTATTTTGCCCTGGTGTAAATAGGTCTAACTTCTCTGGCTTACTTTCTATGATTCAGGACAATTTAGATACAATGAGAGAATCTAATATTCACCTTCAAGATGCATCTTTACTGCCAGAAGTCAAAATATAAAGTTCATTTCACTGTAGACATGTGGTAAATGACTATTCTAGCAGGAATTGGATTGATTTCTAATGGAATATCTCCATAGGGGCACAGAGGAACATTTCCAGCAACCATCACTCCTGTGTTCTAATGCTACATTGTGGTAGCTAATGGTGTTGAAAGGCTCATTGATGATCATTAAACCCTTGTGCAGTTATGTTAGCACATGGATAAAAGTGTTATAAAAGAGTTTTCATGGAAAACATGAAATCGTCTGGGTGACTCCAAACTTTTGAACGGTAGTGTGCACATATTGTATGATGTAGTGTTGTATCTACATCCCTAAGTGTACAAAGTGACTTCACAACTTCAATTTAATGTTTTTCACCACAACAACTTCCCGAGGTTGAAGGTTTATTACATGAACGACGCCTCAGACACAGATCCTGGTGGGGACTCGTCTGGAAATATCTCTCCTTCACCCTGCAGTCACAGCCTTCGACAATCAAAGAGCTGCGATCACATCTGTCAGCGCTGAGCACCACAGAGAGACTCCACTTCCTCATTAGATAAAACAGCAGGACCACATGCCACTGACAAACCACTGCCAGCCGACCTTATCGCTGCTGAAAGGCTGCTCCCAGCGGGTGTGCAGGGCTGGGTGTGATTCTGGCTTTGTGCTCGTGTCAAACTATGGAGAATTCTGATTAAGTACAAACTAAATGACTGTAAGGTAAAAGCAGATCAGACTAAAGTAGAACTATTCTTTGTCCAGCAGCTACAGTGGAGAAGTCTGGGGCATCGCGTCTGACTCATTATCTCCATGTAGCAAGCATCACCTGTGTTATCTTTATCTAGAAATGTGGTTTTGCTCTGTGAATTACAGATATTTATCATGCTGTGTTTGCATGCGATGGCAACACACACACACACACACACAACTGTGCTGCTGCTGTTGTGTCTCCGTGGGAGGTTTTCTCTTTGCTGTCAGGTCAGTTAGCAGCAGCTGACAGGCTCCTCAGCAGTCAAACAATCGCCACGTTTCTGACATGAAGCTGTCATGACACTCAATCACCGTCACAGTGGACTGTTATCCACACAGCTGCAGACTGCACAGCCTGGCTTTCTGGCTTTTTTGCTTGAAATAAATGAGTAAAAGTTGCTAATTAGCAGCTTTATTGTGGTTGCTGCTGCTCTTTTCAAGATTTTTTGAGATAATGTCAAAAAATCTTCAGCGTCAACACAATTTTTTCAGAGTTTTGACCATCGGCAGCATTCTGGGGGAGTTTTTCTAATTTCAGATTTCAGGTGCTGCTGCCCAGTAGGATGTCTTTTTTTCTGCTTCATTATCACTTTAAATACCTTAGAACCACACTAAATGCATGGACCATCATTGCAGTAGCTGCAGTGGATGCATTCAGAGCCTCACTGCAGGACTGTGACTCGTCATGGCTCAGTCAGTTTAAACCTACATACATAGATATAATGCGTCCTGCTGCACCACTGTCTGTGCTTTGAAAGGCGATGCCAACGCTGTTCACCAGTAACTAAACTCCCGACACTGTTCCTTATGTAAGCAGCTCAAATTTGAATTCTTCTTTTAAAACATGAAAAAAAAAAATGCAGATGAGGATGAAGCTTCACCTCAGTGTGACTGTTTGTTTAGTCAGTTCATCTTGGAGATCATCTTAGTGCAACAGTTTCATAAAGATGCATTAAAAGATACTTTAACTGCAGACAAACGACTGATTAAAAAGGATTCCTTATTTCACAAATTATTTGAAGGCATAAGAGTTGTTGCCAGGACCAGAGAGGCTGAGCAGTTTGTTACTTATAATAATATGTGTTACTGAAATGCCACAATGGACAGTGTGTAATGTGTCACTCAGATATCAGTGGACTTCCAGCTCTTAAAATGAGCAAAAAACCTTTAGTAGTTTTTAGTAAATCTTTAGTTCAGTTTTGTCAATACATGTTGGTTTGTAAAGTAGACTTCATATAGGCAGCTTCTCTTATTTCCCTTCTCTTTTCTTTCTTTCTTTCTTTCCATAACTCTCACTGTGCAGTCTTGCATGTATTAAAGAGCTTACTAACAGAGCAGTATTCCAGTGGAAAAAATGTGCAACTGGTCCTTATTACATAAAGTACAGTTGTGCAGAGATGTAATGTGACCAAAAGTTTGAGGCCACGGTTCACAGCTGGAAGGAGGTTCAAGAGGTTTATTAGTAATTAGGAGCTGGGAGTGTGTGTGTGTGTGTGTGTGTGTGTGTGTGTGTGTGTGTGTGTGTGTGTGGTGTGTGTGTGTGTGTGTGTGTGTGTGTGTGTGTGTGTGTGTGTGTGTGTGTGTGTTGTACAATGAAGGCTTGAAGTCGGCTGCAGCACAGCAGCGACTGATCTGCTGCCAGAGGAGATTAGGTCAAGAAAGCCGAGCGAACTGGCAGCGACACACAGTCATGTTTCCATCATTCAGGGGGCATTAAACTGACTTACATTAGGCTAAGTGTGTGTTAATTTAGACAGGATGCAGGAAATACAGTATGTTCCTGCACCGTCTCAAAGTCTGAGTTGACCCTACTTGCACATTTTTGTATTTTTACCCTCAAAAAATGAAATATCTTACCTGGGAGGCCATTTTAAGGGGCCACTATCTCTAGAAATATAACTCCCATGGCCATCAAACTTGGTGAGAACCCAGACAAAGTTGTTTCCAGGTGATCCAAATGATTTAGTGACTCTAGCACAGGCCAAAATTGTGATTACCGGTTCTTTAAAATGGAAAAAAGTGCAACATTTTCAAGCCAGGGGCATATTGAGGCCCCAGAAAACGTTTAAAATACTCCGTTTTGTGTTGTGGGTGTGTCCCCTCTTCTGGCTGACTGGTCCAGCTCACCTGATCCTGCTTCTCTAATCACCTGCTGTAATATAAGACACCGGTTGTCCAGCTGCTCTTTGCCAGATTGTCAGTGATCTCTGGCTGGTCGTAGATCAACCGGTTCTAGAGTGAAGGCGCTTGTCATGTTTGGTTTTTCCTGAGTCCTGTTTGCTGTTTCTTTGTGTCACATCTCTGAAAAGGATTATGTCTTGCAAAACTGCCTCCCTCTGTTCAAGCCCTTTTCACCTTCCCCACCTACACAAACACTCTCCTTCTGCCTGCCAATTCCATGTTTCCTCTAGTAAACCTTTTCACCTAACTCCTGCCTCGGTGTCTGCTTCAGGGTCCAGTGAGAAACAATCTAAGTGGCATTTCAGTGCGATGCTCTACCCGTTGACTTCTTGTGGAAGGAGTCTAATTAAGCTAAGATTTGAAAGCCTCTAGAAAACCTCATCTTTGCTTCATTTTTGTGACACTTCGACCAATTCTGTTTCACCTGCATTCAGTAGTTTGATCCAAAGCTAGAATGTTAGATATCACCCAGACTCCACAGTGTGACATAACAGATTTTCAATAAACTTTTATGTAAAAGCAGGAAGTCCCATAATCAGAGATATTACTACTGAAGCCGCAAAGATTCAACCTTTGATTGATGGTTTAGAACTTTTCTTGAACCAACTAGTCTGCTTTGGAGTTCCTCTGTATGACTAATCCTTATATAACTGCATCAGCAAATCCATCCTTACAGCTCAAACCCTTAAAATGAAAAGGGAAAAGAATACTATCAAGGATTTTGTTGTACATTGTGGTTAAGGCTCTGATTTCCAAGCAGTTCCTGTGTGTTTTTTATCTGCTCCTGGCACATTTTTACTCACTCTGGGCTTATTTTTTTACCGCAAGATAAAAATCTTGCACCTCTAAACAGTAACAACCATGACTAGAAGTAGGAGAGGATGTTTTTGTCTAAAGCAACAAAGCTAAAATGCCATAAATCACAAACAATAAAAGAATAAAAGCTGTATTTCTTTGATTATTTATTTATTTTTTTTAAAGTGAAAAAAAATCTAATCAGCAAATTCAAGTGCCTACATGTGTTACCAATACTGGAAAAAAATGTGACTTTGTATGCAACAGATATTTTTCTGCTTACCTTTTTTCATTTGTATGGCAATTTTTTTTTTAAATGAGACATGTAGAATAAAGTTTTTTTTTGAAATAGCACAAGTTTGGCAAGACCGCATGTCACAGAGCAGTTCAAGGACTGTCAGAAAGTTGAAAATATGATTATTCTTCTGTTTTCACAGTTTGTGGCTCTGCTAAATGGTGAAATATTAACAACTTCACAACTTCAAATCTAGTTTGACAGTGAATTTGCAATGTGCTGGATTGGGCACAACATGTGTCTTTGGGATAATTATAAAATAATGATGTAATGTATTCATGTTTTATGATAAGTAGATAACAGGTTACTTGGTAAAAAGTCATTGTAATTAATAAATTGTTCTGTTTCTGAGCAGGAACACTTGAGACTATGGAGCCAGGCAGGAAGACGACACAAATAAGAAGCTGACCTGCATCCTAGAACACGGAAACATCAGGGTCAGGGAAGGCAGTTACATCGGAGGAGAAAGTCGATTCTGTGTTTGTGTTGTACTTCTGTGTCCGAAGTCTAATTCATTCACTGAGAACAAAGACGTTTGTGGAATGTGAACTCTGTCTGTGATTTGTTAAAAGGGCTGTTTGAAGGTTATCAGGTAATTCTGCTTTATCCCAGACTTTCATTGTTTTGGCTTTCGTTTCCATTTGCTATGATAATATTATAATAATCAGAGGACTCGCAAAGATCTGGAAACATCAATAAAACAAAGCCAGACGGCAAAATAAGCAGTGAACGAGAACAAAGTTTAGAGAACAACTGCGAGAACAACTAAATATAAAAAGATAATCTCACTTTGCAAAAGAAATGTGTGCAAACAATAACAGTGGGTATTGTAGGTCAAAGCTGAGGCAGGATGTCGACCTGTGAACTCTGACGGATGTTTACAACGGATAGTTTGGGTCATAATTTTACCTTTCACCTTTGTTTTCTCTTCACGATATGTTCGTCTACTGTACAGGTTTGTTTTGTTTCTTCATTTACCTCCTCATGTTTGTTCCGCTGTCTGGCTTCTGTTTCCAATGTCACCATTTTTCTATTTTTCTACTATACAAAAACATCATGTTTTCCAATAATTTGTAGTTATTACTCCACCAAGGAGGAAGACCCTTGGCGGAGTTATGTGACGAGTTATGTGACTGTTTGTCTGTCTGTCCGTCTGTTAGCAACATCACTCAAAAACAGACTAACGGATTTGGATGAAATTTTCAGGGAAGGTCAGAAATGACACAAGGACCAACTGATTAGACTTTGGCAGTGATGCGGCTTATAGTCTGGATCCTTGGATATGTTAAAGATTTCTGTATCATTGCGAGATAGCAGCACTGTAACTATGACAACAAGTGAACACTACATCAGCTGCCTGCTGACGATCACATGATTGTGATCCTACGGTAAATTGACCACTTTAGATTTAACGGGACTTATCCATCAGAAATGATACAAGGAACAATTGAATAAATTGTGGGGGTGTTTCTGAGTCCCATCGATTCCTGCCGTCCGCTACATATTTAGGTCACACGATTCGACATCCGTCATTTTGTTTGTGGGTACATCTATACTAAATGGCCACATTCTATATTGCCGTGATTTCTGATCATCATTAACTAATAACAACAATAATCACAAATGCTGCATTTCTAAAAACACAAAACAAACAAACAAAAAATGCTGCATTTCTGACAATGCCTTATGGGGGAATGAACAGCCTTGGCGGAGTACTGCGCTCTCTGAGTGTTTTTCTTGTTTTTTATTTGCTTTAAGGTATTAGAGGTCAAATTGACTTCTGGCAAAGCTCAGGTTAGAGGCAAAAATAATGCACTATGAAGAATAAAATGATTCAAAAGTGTAAAAACCTGTGTGTGTATTTGTGTTTTGTCAGTAACTCTGTGGCTGTTTGCCAAACATTCCTGTTGACAGTCAAACAGTGGAAGCAGGAAGACGGTAATGCTGCACTATCAAGCATGTCCACACACCCCTCACACTTCACTCAACAATTCGGTCACTTCCAGGACACACAAACACACCAGTAACGCCACTGATCTCCTTCAAACCTCAGAAATGTGGAGAAAATGATCATATCTTCAGCAGGTATGAGCCTTACAGCAGCTGGTCTCCTGCTGTGATTCCTGTCTAGATGTTTGGACACTGAGGAGTTTAAAGGGATGTTAAAGCCATTATTGGCACCACATCTGTTTTCTCATTACAAGTCCTGCCACCCTTAATGAACCTGAAACTCTCAGTTCAGAGGATGTTTGATATTTGAAAGCCGCTGCTTGGGTGATTGATGTAACTTTTCTAGCATTATTACAAGTGTCAGCGACATTTGAGGGTCAAGCCCAGCATGTCATCTCATCTTCATTTCCTTTGGGTGAAACTGCAGGATGGAAACATTTCCTTTACTCTATTTCTGGGTTGTTTAAGTCTACACTCATTATGAATAAATCAGACACAAGTCGCAACTAACTTGTTTGGTGGAGTTTTAGAGGCCTGTGAAGCTTTAGCAAAAAATAGTAAAAGACAAATCTGATGCCATTCCGTACAACTTCACCTTCTAGTTAATTTATAGTTTTGTATATTGCAGATAGTCATAGACCACAGCTTGCAAAAGTTCCTGAAACCTGTATTCTTTCTAACAGTCAGTAGGGGGCGACTCTTCTGGTTGTCAAAAGAAGTTGGAATGTATAGAAGTCTCTAGAAAATTACCTTATTTCCTTGATTTATCGCCTCAATAAAGATTTTCCCAAATAAAGTCACCACCACCTTGGAGTGTCCTCAAGTTCTCGGTCAGATCAAAACTTTTGCTCATTACTTCTGCTTTCAAAGACCAAAATGATGACAACTAAAATTCCAAATGCAAGACTTCAAAACAGTCGTCTACAAACCAATGGGTGACATTATTAAGTTTTAAATTGACCTGGAGCCCATCAAAGCTGAGTTCCACCTTCTGCTATCCAAGTTGCTCCTCAGCATCATAAATCTCTTGGCATTTGTTTTCAGATACTGCTAACCAAACAAATGCAAAATGTCGTCTCCTTCTCTTTGACTTTATCAAACATCAGTTATTGATCTAAACAGTTTTCCTGTGCAGCAAACAACTGAGCTGCTGCACAGATTCATTTTTTCTACACTGGGTACTCAGGATGAGTGCAGCAGTATAAAAGTTGTGGATATACTTTTCAGCAACATTTGTTTACTGTATAAGGCCATCATCTCACAGAGTTTCCAGGTTTGCTGCCAAAACACAATAATAATTGCTGACATGGCATTAATGCATGCACAGAACTGATTTAATCACTTGAAGTACATTGAAATCTAATTTAATTTTATAATTTATACTCATCACATAAGTTACTGTAGATAGTTTAGTTCGGTCAGTGCAAAGATGTGTCTGTTTTTATGAATGATAGGAGAGTCAGTGTTTCTTGAACCATCAATCATCTTCTACTACCACTACTACTACCACTACTACTACTACTACAACTACCACCACTACTACTACAACTATTTATACCACTACTACTACTACTACTACTAATAATAATAATAATAATATTACTACTACTATTACTACTACAACTATTTATACCACTACTACTACCACTACTACTACTACAGCTATTTATACTACTACTACTACAACTACCACCACTACTACTACAAATATTTATACCACTACTACTACAACTATTGCTACTACCACTACCACTACTACTACCACCACCTCAACAAAATGATCTGCCACTTAAATGTATTTGGGTACAACTGAAGTGTATTATTGCACTTTCCACAACTTACATAAAGTAAACATTCTAATAAAATGAAATAAAAATGAAAATACTGTGGCTTCTGTGTTGTAGAGTCTTGCTATTTAGACTTGAAATCTAACTCTAAAATACCATCAATACAATGGAGGTAAATGGAATCTAGTATACGGGACAAAATTATAAACTAACATTCAGAAAATTCAGCTGCAACAGAAACACTTAATCTGGAAATTCCACATCTACAGAACACAATGAGAACAGTTTTACCAGGAACTACTTTCTAATGAAGAAACTGCCCATTTCTACTGTATGCAGTCTGATCTGTGAGCCTTGACCTCACTGGACAACGGCTTCCCCTCCTCATAATAACCTCACTGTGGCAACATCCATCGTTTATATACAGCCTATTGTCCATTTCAAAGTCACTTTAAGACTCTGAGAAACAATCAGGACCTGAGCTGCTGTCCAGTGGTCGCTGACTCAGCAGGGTCATCATGGAGGTCAGTCCATCCACTCTCCTTTGGTCCTGACCTTAATTTCAAACACTTATTATGTTCTTGATACCTTTAATATTTCCATCAGCAGTCTCCAGCTCGTGCAGACGCTCAGTTACTTCATTATCGTCTTTAGTGCGCTCAGGGCTCAACCTTGACTGTCTAAAGGAGCCCTCTGTACCCGGCTTTCTATCAGCAGCTCTGCAGTACAGGCTGCTGCTGATGATGATGATGATGACGTGTCTGTGGGACGGCTCTGGGGATTTCTGGAAAACTGCATGACGTCAAACTGTCTTTATGATCCAGTGCATTCCCTGCATCACCTTGAGAGCATTTATTTATAGTCTGAGTGGCTCCATTGGAAAAGTCAAGCATCACGTTTGCAGCATTCTCTTAGTTATGCAACCGGTAACATGTTCTCACCCACAAACAATAAACTAAAGCATTTCAGTATCTTATAATTGCTTTTACTAGAGATTATTACAAATTAATCTGCTTTATTTGAGTCAGCACCAGATAAAATGATGCTTTAAGGTCTTCTAGGGACTTACTGAACATTAATTCGTGGAGGTTTTGTGGCTTCCCGGTTTATCAGATTTGAAGAAAATCCACTTCCTGGTTTAAATTAATTAGGAGGCCACTGGCTATAACCCTGACATCAGCTGTTTAAATATATACTGCACACCAGAGACCCAAGCGCTGCTACATTCCCACCACCGCTGGGATGCAGTTTAATGTCCGTCATCACGACAACTTCCTCTACCAGCAATATACAGAAATGTACTAAAAGCTGAACAGCAGAGTTCCAGTTTCAGTCCGTTCAACTGTCCGAGCCAAAGAGGCCCATTAGAGACACCAGGGAGATCCTACTTTTCCCTAGTAAATGTTTTTCCTCTTTAGGTTAAATGTTGAGCTTTTCCATTTAGTATGTTAAACAGATTCTTTGAGTTTTCTTTTCCTTTTCAGATTGCATTTTTGATACGAATGAGTTCTAAATCCAACAACTTTAAATACACTGTGAGGGTAACCTCTAGCAAAATTTCAAGTTGTGGCTACTGTTTCGGCTTCTATTCGGTTTTGGATCCTGTGTTCTCATAAAAAAAATTACAATATTTCTATGAAAGCAGAAAATTATATTCTATATACATTATATTATTGAAAAGCGCTATTTCAGTGGTTTCAGTAACTTTGGAGACTCAAACTAAAATCCTCTAGTCATAATCAAACCCTGCATTTGAGCTGACATTTGGGCAAAAAGATTAAAGAACAAAATCTACCAGGGGACATGTGGACATGTGAGGAGGAGTTTGAAGGTTTCGGAAGGCACTGAAAGAAGTTTTGTACTAAAACAAAAAGCAAGAGTTACTCTTAAAGCATCACTTTTCCAACCTACACAGAAACATTTGGTCTGACAATAAAGCAGAACAGTGATGACAGCGATGACTAAAATCTCAGAATTTAAAGACATTTGCACTGTTTAAGTCTGTGTGTTCTAAAATAATGCAGACATTAGACATTTAAAATGAACTTTTTTGTACAGTCCAACCTATTTTTGTAACTTTAGGCTGGTAGCTGAGGTTTATGATGTGTAAACTGGGTGCAAGTCTTTTAATACAACGCAGACTGCAGCTTTATCACCTGGGTGACAACTGGTGTAATGACATGTTTTCCCACAAATGGACTCTGTGAGGGTTTATATTTTGCCCCAAAATGACAAATAATGTTACAAAACCAATACTAAATTCAGGCCCAATTAAGAATTCAAAAGAATAGAACTTAATTATGGCCACAAGCAAGAAATTAACAGCACAAACCAACTGAATTGTTCAAATAAACTCTGAAGAGACCTGCCAAAGACTGAACAACAGGGAACATACACTGGCTGATCAGACCAGTTACACCCAGTAGTAAAATACTTACAGCTAACCTAAGAACAAGAAGCACAAAACAGTGCAATTGGTCTGTTTAATCAAAATAATAATAACAAACAACCCCGAAACATATGTAAATATCCAACACAAGTCAAATGAATAAAGTCATTTTCAAATCAAATCAACCTGTTCCACCCCTTGAAGTAGCAGACATTTGGAATGGTGTGATTGGCAGCTCTGGTATTAAAGCCTGATGCTCCCCTCTAGTCATCTTTTGCCTGAAACCAGACCAAACACCATACCCAAACACAGCTAAAAAGAAAACATTCATACAGCCTAAATACACAATGCTGAACATACAGAAGTTAACTGAATGTGCACACATAAAAATTAAGTATTTCAGTGTGTTGTTTGAAATGAGAAATTATGGTAATTATTTGTTTTTGAATGTGGCACATGAGTGTAAAGTGTTTCAGCTTAAAATGATTTCAAACTTTCGTTGTTGGATACTCATTAAAATGACATCTATTGACAGTAATGAGATAGTCAGTCTACTACATTTTCTATCAATTATCCCACCAGCTCTGCTCTAAACAAACCAACCGCTATCCAGTATTACACTTTAGCACCAAGCAACAACAATCTGATGTCACTAGCTTCTCATTGGTGTATACTTTAAATTGTGTTTGGCTAAAGTTATGTTGGTGTCCATTTGCACCCCAAACTAAATGAAGCTTCATACTTTAGATAAAATGATCAATGCTTTAACTGAAA
Organism: Amphiprion clarkii; assembly: GCA_027123335.1. Classification (NCBI taxonomy): domain Eukaryota; kingdom Metazoa; phylum Chordata; class Actinopteri; family Pomacentridae; genus Amphiprion; species Amphiprion clarkii. Next base: position 32,108,867 of record CM049575.1, on the reverse strand, counting down.
AATTAAAAGAAACATGCAAAAATGTACTTCCTGCATTTGTATTCTTCAGTGAGCTCTGACCTACATTTTAAACATATTTCGCTTTCCATAAATCAGAGGCCCATGTTTACGCCTCGTGTCACATGTTTAGTGCTTCTAAAAGATAAGCGTTCAGTTCTGAGGGGAACTCGCAGTTATGTAATGAAACTGAACAGATACCATTGTGCAAAAGCTACATGCCTCTGAAGATGGCACAAAGATTGCATTAAATTAGGTTCTGAGTGGACAGCGTGGTGTTCTGCTGCTTGTGCTTCACAGATAAGTTGACAGAGAACAGCAGGAGATCAGGGTTTGCTTCAGCAGCCAGACACTGACAGAAGGATGCAACTGCCTACACAGTTCTCACTGAAAACCTGGACGGTTTGGAGGGTCGGTTTTTTTCAGTGTTCTGTTTATCAAGCCTCAGGCTGGAGGATAATCATTTTCACAACAGTCACATGCACCGTAAACACAGTTAGAATGGGAAATATTGGATTAGTAGCTTTTTTTTCTTACTGGTAAAATGTGACATCTCACCAATAAAGTTCACAGTTAAATGCTGTCTATTTATGCCACAACAGAACTGATCAGATTGTGCTTAATCATGTGCACTTTTTTTGTGGATAAAGCAGATTTGAGGTATGTTCTTTGTTTGTTTTCCATCTTTAACTCCAAATCAAAGCATTTTGTAGGTTTTTGCATTGGACTGCATGAGTGTAAACACATGGCAGAGCAGCCCCAATGTAAACACTGATGCTGCTGCTGCTGTAGCATCATCTATGCAGTCAGTTTTCATTGACAAGTAGTTCGTCCGGACTTTGCCTAATATGTTTTGCAACCTGATGCCTTCCCGATTGTCAGTCTGGCCGCCAATGAAATTTGATCAGCTGCTGTCACCAGTAACTAGTGTTGCTCAGAGTTTTATCTGCTGCTGTATTTACTCGGGTAAATAATCTCAATTAAATAAGGAATGATTGATGTCAAGTTTCAGCTTACAACAGAGCGCATCTTAATGCACTGGCCAGTGTCCTGAAGAGCCCTGAACACTGGAGGTAAACAATGACAATACTGATGCTACAAGTTTGTTGGACCTCTTATATCTTAGTCATGGCATCCATCAGGAGCACTCAGGTTAAACTGCAACAAAACACAAATCATTTTTGTGTTTCCAACAAAACTGAGCTGATTAATGTATTCCATGTGTCACTGCATGCAGTAATCTACCTTCCTGTGGTTGGTAAATAGACATTGTTTGTGGTCTCAGTCACATTAAAGAAATTGGTGCTAAATGTATTAGTTTATATAATTGCATGTATGTGTTCATGGACGTCCCCCACATACTGTGTAGTGCCATTAATTAGATTGATGATCTAAGATTTCCCCATGTTTTTCTACTTTTGCATGGACTGCCCAAACTCCAGTGGCTCCTCTATCAAGTTTGTAGTTACGTCTTGGGAAGCGGATATTTCCGGTTTTGAAATGTCCTAAATTGAGCCTTTTACTTGCAGTTTAACTCACAGCAACTATCACAGAGGTTAAGGAGACAAAATAAAAGGCTGTATGACCAGTGAAAGAGCAGCTTTACCAGAAGAAAGACCCTGTAATTCTCTGCAACATCCAAACAATCTGTTCTTGTGAGCCAGTTGAGGCATATATAACCACTATTTCACCTCCTGTATTTGCAACCAGATCTGCAACACTACTTTAGAGCAGAAAACCAACAGAACACAGCTACACTAGCTGTGGTTCATGGGAAACATCCAGATTGACTACATGTAACCCACCACATCTTTAATGGTGTGTTTAAAATGTGACTCTGGTCCGTCTTTTTAACGGCGAAACAAGGTTTTCACTGTACCTGACACCCTTAAAGGAAATTTAAAAAAAGTTTAATAGCTTTACAACAGACCCTGATATGGCAGTAAATATTGGAGATGAGAATAGTTCAGATGAGATACTAATGATCCCTGTGGAAATCTTGAGTTGTTACAGAAACAGATGCATTTATAAAGAGCAATGAAATAAAGTAATGAGTGATATACACTCAGATGCAGCAAAACAAAGGCAGGTTGGTACAGCCGTCCTGAAATGCTGCCTTCTTGATGGTTACGATGTTCAATTTTTGCTGTTGTTCGTCATTTTGGAGGTGGAAGTTCAAGATATGGTTCAATTATGTTGTTTTAAGAGGACTTCTAATACTTTATCCACCAAGTTTTAATAGATAAATGATGACACTTTTCTATTCAATGTCAAGCTACAGGTTTGCACTTTTACCAAAAAAATGAGTTGACCGCACTGGCCTAGTCTCAGGTTATTAAAGACCACATAACAAACAACACTCATTATTGCTGACAGCTTCAGAGACAACACTTGGGTTCTTCTGTGTTTGAAATCGGTGTCCCAGAGGGTCCTTACTGTCAAAACGAGTTGTAAACAGGAGGGAGGACAGTTCAGTGTCAGCTCCCAGAAGTGTGGTGGGAAAAGCTCCGGCATCATCCAGACGAACCACGCAACAATAAACACAAGAAAGTAGGAAGAGAGAGGTTTGTTGAGAGGATCTTGCCTTATCAGCGCCACAACATCTGATGCAGACACAGTGACTGGGTTGAGCTGAGCTGAGTATCGACCCTTTGTGTTTGAATGCATTTGTTGTCTTCTGTCTCTGTGAGGGCAAATTTGAGTTTCAGACCTTCAGAGAGAGGGCGTAGTCACTTCTTGGAAGGGGTGGGGAGATAAGTCTCTGTTGGACGTCATCAGTCAGTTTAATGCAGAGCAAACATACAAGAGTACTTCAAAAAGTTCTTGGTCTCTCCAGAAAACTTCACAGGAGAGAGACTGTTTTTGCATAGTCTCCTTTAACTTCAGTGCACTTGGTCCACCCATGCTGGACATCAATGTCACATTTTGAGCCTCAAGATACACCTCAACAGCACGCATAACTTCATCATCACTCCAAAAACAATGACCATAAAAGTGTGATTTCAGTTTGGGAAACAGAATTCAGATGGAGCCAGAAGGGTGAGTTCATGGGGCAACAACTGAAAGCCACATTTGGCTGCTTCTGCCACCTCTGCTCCTTGGATGGACGCATTGTCCTTTCGGTTGTTCTTTGATTGTTTCAAACGTTTGTGTTTTTGTGGACAGGGATATAAGGCTGTATAGTATACAGTTATGCCCCAGAATGTTAATTAGGACCCGGGTTTCCAGGTGAGAATGAGAACCTTTTGAAGCTCCCTTGTACTTCTGGACCAGTAGGGACCTCATTCATCTTTGAGTAGACTCGGTAGACTGTTATTACCTTATTTAATGGTGGTGAAGCCGCAATTTAGCGCCTACATAGAAGACCAGAAGTCCACATTTAGAGGTTGGAAGGATTGATGGAGGCGTAAGTCAACAAACTTCCACCAGAAGACTTGAGAGTCGAGTCTTAATCATGATTATAGTTACACTTTTGTAGTTTTACACTGTTTGCTCACTTATGTTTTTAGTTTGTGATTAGTTAAGTTTAGACACCAACACCACTACTTTAGTTTGATCATGGTGGTAAAGATCAGAATAGATGACAACATGCCTGCTAGAAGGTAAAGCTGATCCCCTCTGGGCCAAACGCAACTGTGATAATGACCAATCGTCCGATAACAGTTGAATTGGATGGCTTTAGGACTGAAGTTTGAGATTTTAGGAAACACCTTTACTTGCTTACTCCTTGAGAAGATTAATACCTCTCATACGTCTAGGGAGGGATCTCTGGTCCTAGTGTGGAGCTCTTTGTGTCGTTAAAGACATTATTTCAATGAAGGTCCTCGTTTGTTGTAGACGTACAAATGTGATTATACATACGCTGTAAACAGGCTATATAAAGGGCATGAGAGAACCACAGCAGGTCTTCTAATCACCATTCGCTTCCTTCCACATTCCCTGACTGATGTCTATTTATCCAGCTGCAGGAAACTGCCAGGACATTCTTCACAGTATAATCTTTATAATCTATGGCTTCCAAAGCCAACAGTATAGGGTTTAAAGTGAAAGATTTAACGTGAACTGTACCAAATTCAAAATGAAACAACCCAAAAGTGAACAAACCACATAATAAAACAGTGCTAAGAGGAACTAAAAGGATACCCGTCCTAAAATAAAAAGAGGAAGGAAAACAGTCAAAGGGCAAAAAGAGAATTTATTCCATTTTCATTATTCTGAGCAGAAGGACCCGACAGCTGAGGAGGGATGAGTGAAGATAGAAGAAATTCGTATTAAGAGAGACACTAAGACAGATGAGAAAGAGGTAGAAGAAGGGAAGGATATAAAGATGATAAAATAGTGAAAGGAAAAATGAGAAAAGGGAGACAGACGAAGATGAAATTAGCCTCCTGCACAGTCAGCAAACATAAAGGTAATCCGGGTTTTGTTTGCATTTGAGAAGACTCACAAAGGGCAAGCAAAAGGGAAAGTATTTTCACAGACACAATAAAACTGAATGTCTGTTTAACACATAAATTACATGCAAATGAGTGTTCAGTGAAGAACAAGAAACCTGCCCCACCCTGATGATTTGAATCTCATCATTCAAAACCACTTACATGCATCTCGGTATTAAGTTTCGGCAGAAGGAACCACAAAGAAATGCAAACACTCAGACAGGTTGAAAACAAACTGCCTTCACTTAGAAAGGAAAACAAAAGTAAGCGGTAAAATTGCTACCCAAGCTGTGGCAGCTGACAGATGTTCAGGTTGTACCACAGGTGTGCAGCAAAGCGTTGTCACTGATATTTCAAGTGTATTCACGTTTCATTTTTCTTCCTGCCTTTTGCTAATCTGACTTAGTTGTTCATTTTCAAGCGCTCTCATCACCTGACACCTCATTTTTCTTGCTTCTTTTGCTATTCTACTGAAGTCACAAATCACAAATGATGATCAAAACTACAAAAAAGAGACACGACATGAAGAAAGATCACTAATAGGAAATAATGTGACTGGCTGAGTCCTACCTCAGTAGTGAAACCAAAGTGTTTGTTCATGCTCAGCAGCCTCCAGATGGCTGATACAGTATTTTATTTTCTTCCTGCAGGGCTTCAGGGACACTGCACTGCCTAGACAGACAGTTCTTACTGTAATTCCCCTAAGCACTCTAAATGCAGAAAGAAAAAAACAAACGCTTTACGCACCAAAAAGCACATGAACCCTTATGTGGAACTGTAACAGCCTTGACTTGTCACATTAAATTTGCAAATGTGAGAGAAATTGTGCTGTGAAAGAGATATCAGCTGGCAGCGTTCCAGTGATGGTGCAGATTCACTGCAGGTGAGAGTTCACATAATGTTCCAGCTCATGTACGACGTGGAATCCTGCTAAACCCATTACATGACAGTTTTAGGACTCTATCTGTAGGAAAAGTCAGCTTACAAAAGGAGATTCAATTTAAATGAAGCTGCAAGAACGAACATCTGCATCTGCCAATTCATGAACCTCCAAAAGTCACGTAGGCTGAAAACATTAACCTTGAACTTCTTTATTAATCACATTTGCAACATCATCGTCACCAACCTGCACAGTGTATCCTTCTGTTCAAACAGGGTTTCATGCATCATAGTTCCCCAAACCCATCCAACGTGGGTTTGTGTGGGTTCTGTTTGCTGCCCGTCACAGCCTGGGGCCCAATAAAGAGATGCTCCTGCCATAGTCACAGCGTTCGCCCGTTTGGCTCGCAAGCGTAAACACAACATCTGCGGCACGTTCGCACATATCTGCTGTGTCACATGGAAGCAGTCCAGCGGCTGTAACATCAGCACTCATGTTACACAAAGACAGACGGGTGGTGCAGAGCTGCAGAAGGCTGCTGCTGATGATGATGATGCACCCAGCTGCAGTCTTACACTCGCTGTTGAGCATTGCAGAAATCTTAGACATTTACAGACACGTAAGGATGCTAATGAAGTAATTAAATTAAGTCAGTTACAAAAACTGTCCACCCATAGAAAAATACCCCCTAGGTCATTTGTGCAAGCAGCTTTTTACAATTCATAGTTATGTTTTATTGTAATTATCACGGTGATGAAGTTATAGAGCTATTAAGTCTGCATAGGGAGGAGGGCGGGGTGGATGGAAGGGTTGATAAAACATTGAACTTCAATGTGATAAACCGCTGTTCAGTTTCAATCTGAAATCCAAAGCCACTTTTGTGTAAGAGTGTTTCATAATCTCAACCATGTGTCGATTCTTATCACCAAGACGAAAAATGCCAGCTGTTCTTTTCAAGTTTCAACCTGAAAGTCAGCATTTCTTGTAAGCACTGTTACATAATCTTGACCGTATTTATTAGTGTAACCATGAATACAAAGATCTTCTACTGTAACCCAAGGACCGATCTTTCCCCAAACTAAGCCAAGTTGTATTTGAGTCTAAACCTGACACTACTACGTTCATGTGGATCATATTCAGAGCCATGACTTTATTTCTGTGATGCAGTTGGTGAGGGTTGAATGGGTGACAGTGGTGATTGTTTTGGTGGAAAACGGTGAAACTGGAGTCCATGACGGCGGATTAAGTGGCCGTGTAGAGGATGAAGAGGGGGTCCAGAACTGAACCTTGGGAAACACCGTAGAAGAGGGGAGCAGTGGAGGATTTGCACTATAGCAAAGGCTGCAGCTGTACAGTAAACTGTTCTCTCACAAGATGCAGGAAAACACAGCATCATGCTACTACTGAAACCACTAACATTGGTCCAAACAAAGCTGAAGCACCACTTCCACAAACGCAGTAAACACTATAATAACAAGAATAATGCAGCTTCCTGTTTTTCCTCGTGTCCCCACTGAACATAAAAGCAGAACAACACAGTAAGTCATTTGAAATGCAAATTGCTGAACTGTATTTAGCTTAAGGTAAAGACAGCATGACATTAAGCTGTGCATTTTGTGGGGAATGTTCCTATTTATACCTGCATTTGTTAGAGTTACTGCAGTACCACGAGCTCGTCTGCTTCTACAACTGAGGCTGCATATACTAGTATTTAAAATCAGTCTTTTTAACATACCTAAATGCATAAATAAATCATTAAGCATGGTTTAAAGTGTATTTGCATGATATACAATGCTTACATTCATTAAATTTTACATGGTACAGTGTTGCTAACCCTAAGTTACAGCTGAAGAATCTGTTCTCTAGATTTAGATTTCATGAACTGGGATTAATTTTCATTCTTTGCTGGGGCTAAAAATCAGAGCTCCTTGTAAATGAAGCCTCCATTCCTGTTCTATTCCCTCCAATCTTGTTTGACTTTGACAGTAAAAAGCATTCATTGATCATAACATTGTACTGCTCGACTGCTTTGCTTTAATGAGCAAGTTTCAGAGGTTCAGTCTGCCACTAAGTTTGGACAAGAGAGTGAAGATGTTGTAATAAAAGTTGATAATGGCATCTAAAAGTTAGTGGAAGTTCTTCATCGTGCTGCAATATCATGAGCAGAAGAATGAGAGGTCAAGGAGCCAATTAATGTTCATTCTACTTGAGTTTTCTTGAAGAAGTTTGTTGAAGATTCTTTTTGTGATGACATTTTGATCACCTGCTGTTATCCATAAAAAAAATCCTGCTGATAAGCTTCTTTGCTACAGTTTCTGCAATCTTTCCATCACCATGCTTAAATCCTCTGTTACAGGACGTGCTGACAGACAGTTGTCACCAGGGTCACAGTTATTACAGCGATCCATCAAAGGCCTAATCCTTTTACAGGTGAGTCACAACAGACGTTGACTTCAGATGAGATTACGGCAAAGATGATTGGGTATATCTGGACCAAACACACCAGACTGTATTATTAGAAAGGCTCAGTCTCCAGCAAGGTAATCAGTTTTTGTTATATCTTTGGAGTAAAATGCACTACTATGGCATCTGACCTCAATGTCCCTGCAGGCTGTGAGTCAGCGCAGCGTAGCGCAGCGCAGCAGTCCGAGTATGTCATCAGCCCAGACCTGGACATGTCTGTTATTCAGTCTCACATGTGGCGAATTTGTAAAGCTCAGCAGGAAAGTGCTGCTGGCTGTGCGTCATATCGACCTGCACTGGTCCCAGCAAGGTGACTGGAACATGTGAGTAATGGAGCCGGTTCAGAGCCTCATATCTGTGTTTTCCATTGTTTGCAGTTTGTCCGCTGCATTTTGGTGTATCAAATGAGCGTTTAAAATCGAAATGCAGAACAGAATCATTTCATTACTTATTAGAATACAAGAAATTGCAGTTTCTAGAGACTCTCAACATACTTCCAGTTTTAAAGACAGCAGGGCTCTTTGAAGAACATATTTGTTTTCTTTTTTTTTTATTCTTCAGAATCAGACTCAGTAGATGCTCATAACTGCACAAACTTGTAAATGTGGCATTTCAACCTGAAGGATATCACTTGTTGAGGAGGAGGTGTCATATAAACTGTTGTAAAAAGAGGAATTTCACACCATGGAGCTCTGAGTCCAGCTGTTTGAAATCAGCAGATAAAAATAAAAGTACTTTATCACCGTCACTAATCATATTAGGACAGCCAAAACTATTAAAAAACATTAAAACGACTGCCAGCGAAGTGCGACCAGAGAAAGCTAATACTTTTAATGTAGTTTATTAGACTCTTTAAATGGTTGGTGCCTTAGATGGAGGCAGCTACAGGACACACAGATACTGGCAGAGAGAAGATTAGCCTAAACTGTGGTGATGCTACTGTCAGGCGTTATAATGGAGGATGATACTGGACAGCAGACTTAACAAAGACTCTAAGAAGCTGCTGAAGAGAACAGTTGAGAATTTTTTCTAATGTCTATTATTGAACTGTACCTCAAAAACTTGCCATTAAATCAAAAAAGTAGAAATGTATTATGTCATTAGGCGTCTTTGGTAAGCAATAATGATGATGGACGTGGTAAACAGTATTAAGATTGTATAAATTTTGGTTATTACTAGTAGCGCTAGTACTTTTTGTTTGTCATTCATTTTTACTTTAGTTGTTCTTTAACCTTCTTAACACTCTGAACCCCAAAACCTGCCAGTGGGTTTGAAAAGTGTGTTATCTTTTTTAAAAACCAGTAAAATTCCATCATTTATCAGAGCCAGAAACTGTAAAAACCACAGGGATCGTTGGATTTTCAGGCATTCCATCAACAAATTTAACCAAACCAAAGCTTAAAATTGTGACAATTCATCAAAATCACTTTATTCTACATGTCTTAGTTGAAAATTCTCCCAAAATAAACTATGCACACTCACTAGATTGTGTAAAAGCCTAAAACTCTCCATATCTCATCGCAACAATGAAGCCATTAATGACTACAACAGTCACATGACAATAATTCTAGGACATTTTGGCTCAACAGAGTTGAACTGCAGGCTGTGGTTACACATAATGAATAGTCAAAAAGCATGAAAACATATTAAAAATAGCTATAGAATGTGCTACAGCAGTTTCACCAACACCTATGGGCACTTCCATTGTATATATAGAGACTACTGTACATAACGAACAAAGTACGTGTGGATGCAGGAGCCATTAGTGGTTCTTGAATGTTAAGCATATTATCCATAAAGCGTCATACAGCCAAAACAAAGATGAGAAAACATCCCAACAGCCCTGCAGGTGCCAGTAACTGCTACAATCAAACACTGCATGAAGCAGTCCGAACTGTATCCCCTTCTTAAAAGCTTCTACATTTGCTGACCTGACAAAGTGTCACAGCTGTTTTTAGGGAGAAAAACATCTGGTTCACAGGAAGAGATGCATCAAATTTGAATAAACAGAAGCAAAACTGCACTGTTAGCATGGGAAGCGAGAACCGCAGGAAAAATCTCTTCTTACAAAGACGTTCATCAACAGAAAAGCAAAGTAAGAAGTAATACATGTAAAGTGGAAACACGAGAGTCGAGAAGAAGCGATGACAATCCCGCAAATTAGCTCAACAACAAATTAAACTCTCTTAGTGTGTCAGTTTTTCCACAGCTAATGAGAGTCTTATCGACTGCATGTACGCGAACACAAGCGCAGCATCGGTGAAAATAATAATCAGGACAGGATGTGTTGCTGTTATGGCCGAACATGGCGTCGATCACCGCAGCGCATGTTAGACAAGATGACAGAGCTGCTGAGAGCAGCAGGGAACAACAACCGAGAGCGACCGCATGATAACAGCTTCCAGCCCGTCATCAGCTGCTCAGCTGAGTCATGAGAGCGAAGCTGAGCGAGGCAGCAACGCTGTCATCATGAGGCCCACTCACCTGGCCATGTCTGTGTGGCAGAGAGACAAAGTACAGCAAGCTTTATCCATCGATTTGATAAAAACGGTGCATGTCGTTAAAAAATGCACTCCGCCTGCACTGCAGTTCAGCGAAGTGGCCTCACGGTGCGACTATGATCACAACTGATGCAGCATTGTTTGTGTTTCTTTTCATTAAAAATCATTAAATTTGCAGCTGAGAATTTGTAGAGCAGGTTCGGTCTCAGCTGTTCACCGTCTCTGTGTTCTAATGGTGGGAAGCTTCCTCAGATTTACAGTTTTCATTCCAAAGTATCATCAGTTTTAGCTGCAGCTTTTCAGATCTCACTTTGGCCTAGTGATGGGGACGAGGAGGTTTACTGCACTTTAAATCGCTCCCAAGTGTCTCCGATGCACAGAGCTGGAGGATGTTTGTTTTGGCTTTTCCATAGTTTTTAGGCTGAAATTTTAAAATAAGCGCTTAAGAGTGAAAACATCGTCTCAATGGATGAAATTAACACTAAAACAAACATCCCTATATATGCTGCAACATAAAAACAACAAAAATAGCAGATGTACTGAAATTAAGGAGGCAGAGAATGTAAAAAAAAAAAAGCTCAACAAAAAAAACATGTAGGAAAAAATAATCTAAAATGGTGTACTGTCAAAGCTGAGGAGGAATCCTTAGAATAAGATAAGACGGCCCTTTATTAGTCCCACAGTGGGGACATTCGCAGTGTTACAACAGCAAAGATACTGCAAACATTTAAGGAATGAAGTAGAAAATAAAAATACACCTAAATATAACAAAGTATTCGCTCAAAAAATAACATTATTGCACATATCAGAGGTATTGCACAGATATTTTTGACGAATATGCATCATATCTGTCAAAAGCTAAGATATACTGCAAAAAAATCCAAAAACTGACAACTGTCGCTGTTGCATCAACTGACTCCACTGAACTGTACTGTGTCCAGCTGATAATTACACTTAGAAGTGCTCTAAAAACATCCAGTATTAATATAAAACACTTTTATGAAGCTGCATGTAGGTAATGTAGGTAAACCACGGAGCCTAAAAAAATGTTTTTCAGGTTGAATATCTGAGACAAAGGCAGCGCTGTAGCGATGTGATGCAGGATGATCAAGGAAAAAACACAAAAAATCCAAAACAGTTTGACCTGTTAAATGCACAGATGAGGAGAAAACTGAGAGATGCTAGAGAGAGCTGAGTATCTGCTAAGTTCTCACATCAGTCAGAGGCTGATTTCCAACACCAGCACATAGTTGAACAGGTTCAAGCTGACTGAATCCATGAAACTGTTTCAGAGCCTAAAAGTTCTTTCTTCCTGCTTTGTCACACGATTTACTGAGAAACATTTAAGGAATCTAATGCACAGTGCCAGACTGGGTAAGTCATTTCTGATACAATGCGCTCAGCGCTCAGCCCCACTTTCATGTGTCTCGCTTCCTGTTTCTATATAAAGATCCAGGAAGCCTAAACTCAACCAAAAAGCTCCATTTACATGGACATGCCTGTTTACTGCAGCACAAAGTCAGAAAATGAAACAAAGAGAAACCGGCGAGGATATTAATCGAAGGTGACCGGGACACAATAACAGGAGCTTTGATCCTTTGTGTAGTTTAAGTGTTTTGTTAATGAATTAGCCAGCAGTTCTCTAGGAATCTTTTCCTTTTCCTTATTTCCTCTTTTGGCTTCCACAGTCTCCGAGTATTTGACTTTTTTTCTAGGATTACTGTGGTGTTTAGAACCAGCGCTTCATTCATCACGGCCTTTTCTCTCGCTGTTGATTCTGTCTTTGTAACAAAAGCAGTAAACTAAAATGCACAAATCTAATCCACACACTGGAACTCACTCTTTTAAAATACAGATAGAGAAATTTAATGCTCAAAGTCTGCGAGCAGGAAAGTAACACAATCATTAGAGGGCGAATGTGATGCAAACTCTGATAGATCAGAAATGCAAAGCTGTGTCAGGAGGATTTGTTGTCCCACAGAGGGAATCAAATGTCTCCATTCTACTACTCACACATACTCGCTGTCAATCTGGCCTACAGCAGCTGCAGCACTTGCATTTGTTATTTAACATTTACACTGTGTCGACACAGAAAGAGCAGCAAATTTAGCAGCAGCATATATGAGGCGTTGTGAGACGAACAGTGTTAAGGTGCGTTTTGGAGATGCTCAGAGCCCAATAATGAATGTAAAATTTTAGAAAAAATAGATATAAAGCCTAAAAATTTCCTGCAGAAACTCACTTTGTCCAATAAAACACCGTCATGCTCGAGGTTTGATCCATGTTTCCATATTAACATGTTGGGTTTACCCATGAGATTGATGCCATATGCATGATCGCAGCATGTCCTGCTCTAATGGTGGAAGTTATAGATGCTGTCTGGTTTGCTCCAAATCCCCGCAGTGCAGAACATCAACACGGATAACACGTACAGCTGCGTTTCAATAAGCTATTTGTATCAAAATGAAAGTTGAATACCGTAAACAAAACGGTGGTATGTTACGAAAGTTAGCTTATTAGAAAAATAGTAGAAAAAAACAAAGGATGAAAGCAACACGGCGCCTGAAGCAGAGAGACGGAGCGAAAGTTGAAGGCTGCAGGTAGTTAGAAATCCTGGCGGTTCATTTTATGCTTGGGTGGCCGTGCAGACGTCCACGTTTCAGAGGCCTCTCAGGCTCGACCCGACACCCTGCAGGGAAAATTAATGACTTCAATAAAAGTGCCACATTCTCCCGTGATGCTTCCCGCATCCAGCTTTATTGGACGGATTTGGCTCTGATCAAATCACCGGAGCTTGTTACTGTACGTCTGGAGAGAAATGAATCAGCTGTTCTGTGTGTGTGTGTGTGTGTGTGTGTGTGTGTGTGTGTGTGTGTGTGTGTGTGTGTGTGTGTGTGTGTGTGTGTGTGTGTGTGTGTGTGTGTGTGTGTGTGTGTGTGTGCAGGGGTGATTAACATGTTAGTTACTGCTGCAGGCAGTGGGATATGAGGTATGATAGTGGTATCTGTTCCCCTGAGCACCTGTGCTGTTGGATTCTATCTGAAAAGATGCATCTTGGGGGTCATTTTTGTTCACTTGATCGAATTTTTACTGCCATTTTTCACTATTATTCATCCTATTTGTTCACTAAACTCTGAAATAAAGCATTTGCAACACACACACTAAACAATGCAAACTCAATTTAAGTTGCTAAAGTTTGTTTTAACTTTTTTCCTTACAAACTAGGATTGTGTCATGTCACCTTTACTGTCCCCAACAAGTCCATCTCCAACCACTAAAGTCAACTAGTCTGTCTGAAAAGACGTGTCTTTCGGGTTATTTTTGTCCATTTGATCCCATTTTTACTGCCATTTTTGGGGATTATTCATCCATTTTATTTTTTTTTTTTTACTAAACTCTGAAGAAAAAACATTCGCAGCACACATCCTCAAATACAAACTTAATTTTAAGGGCTAAATTTTGTTAGAAATTTCTTTCTGTGGCTGGAACTAAGTTGAATTGTGTCATTTTACCCAAACTGTCCCCAACAAGTTCATCTTCAACCACTAAATTTAAGTAATCTGTCTGAAAAGATGTGTCTTGAGGGGCATTTTTGTCCATTTGATCCAATTGTTACTGCCATTTTTTTGGGATTATTCATCTATTTTTTTCCATTAAACTCTAAAATAAAGCATTTACAGCACAACCTGAGTAATGCAAACTGAATTTAGAGTGCTAAGTTTTGTTTGAACCTTCTGCCTTACAAAGCAGGATTGTCATTTTGCCCAAATTGTCCCCAACAAATCCATCTACAACCACTAAATCCAGCTAATCTGTCTCAAAATATTTGTCTTGAAGGTCAATTTTGTCCACTCCGTCCAATTTTTTGTGGGATTATTTGCCCATGTTTGCTCTGAAGTAAAGCATTTGCAGCACACTGAATAATGTAAACTTATTTAAACTGCTAGTGTTGTTTGATCCTTTTTCCTCACAAAGAAAGATTGCTTCATTTGATCCATAGTGTCCCCAACCAGTCCATCCTCAGCAACTAAATTCAGACCACATGTTGTTTTGGCTTGTTTGGTTTTTGATTTACTGGTTTGTGCAGATCAACATTTCAGCCTATTGCTTTTTATTGCCTCATCTTGCATGCACTGTTAAACTTTTTTTTAAATTCAGAAACAGCTGCCAGGGTCACTTGTGTGAGTTATTCAGATCAGTGAAATGATTTATGTTTGACTTTAGACCAAAAATATTTCCAGATTCTCTGAGATTAAAATATTTCTTGCACAGCTCTGTGGTCTTTTCCCAAAGATGATATTGCTATTCATATCCTTTTCAACTCACTACGGCTTTCCTATAGAGTAACACCCTCCTTGTACACGGCGTCTTACTTGTGCAGCGAGTGCCGGCAGTGATTTGTCCTCGACTGCTCACTGCACCTCAGACAAATGATATTCCAGTGGAGGTCTGGATGTGGAGGTGTCAGCAGTTTTAATGACGGCCTGCAGAAAACCTCCACTCATTTCTGAGGGCAGCCTGCCAGACTAATCCCACCAGGCCTCTGTGTGTGTGTCACAGGCACACAAACACACACCCGTGATTGTCTGGATTTCTGTTGAGTCCAGGGTATGTGTGGGCGTGTAAATGGGCGAGTGTGTGAGACTCGGTGTTGACAGATAGGAGTCAACTCATCCAATGGACGCCCAACACAAAAACTCACACCGCAGAGGGACCTCGGTGGAGACACACCCAGAAAATGTGGTGTGAAACGGAAAGCTGCAAATATCTAATGGCAAAAGACAAAAACTGCAAAAAAAATTAACAGCTAAAGATATATTAATCAAGTTAATCATCACATTCCTAACCTGGGGTTTGATGCATAGAAGTGTAAACACAAGTGGAGGCACAGGAAGGTGTGTTTAAATGTTAACGAGCCACTTTAATTGTAAAATTTAGAAGGAAGAGGCATTAAAACACATGATGTGACTCAGAAGAAGGTGTTTAATTGACTAGTTTAGGTTTTAATGCAACTAATGTATCACCACAAGGATGTATTTGCATATTAGTGAACTGGCACTGGGACTTAAATGGTCAATCTGAGGAGTGAGTCAGGACGTTTTTGGAAAGTGAAGGGCTTTTGTCTGTTGTTGTAAGACAATTACTAATAGCTGAGTTTAAGGTTTGTTATAAAGGAGCGTATTTTATTGGTGGCTCTCCACATTAGTTTAAATACAAAAGCGTGTGTGTCTGTTTGATTTCGCCAGAACTGGTCCATGGCCAGGATGTGGCTGCTTCCTGTGCCACTTCCTGTTTTGTCTCTTCTCCTCTGATTGGTCGGTTCTGTTCTGGTTAATGGTGTCGAGTGACGTGTGGTCACAGCCGGTTGAAGTCTTGGAAAGTTTTTCTCTTTTTGATCTCCAACTCAAGTGGGTTTATTAAATTGAATTAGTTTAGTTAGATTAACTAGATTAGATTCTCTAATTAGCCGATATCTTGGTCACAAAATGCGATTTCATCTTCCTCTGAGCCACAAGGACAGATGGACGCATTGTGTTTAGATGCCTCCTCTGGTGAAAATCAAGTGTTTAACCACATAGTTTCATACAGAACAAACATAATAAACTGCTATTGCCAACTTGCAGGGTGAGGAGTTCTGTGTTTCTCTTCTTCACAACTGGTTTCCAGCTCAAACATGTATAGCTGAGTTACTCCTATATTGCCATTGTGATGTTTAACAGTGTTTGAGATTGAGATTTAGGTGAGCTGGTGTGCTCCAGTTGCAGTAAGCTGGGAGGGATGGGTAGAGAAAGAGATAAATACTTCCTGGATCTACACATTCTAGAAGAAGCAACCGTATCGAGTTACAACTAAGCTGTTTTCAGACAGGAAGGGATTATTTTCATGGAAAAAAGCTTCTAAATATGTAACTGTCACACCAAGATGAGTTTCTAGAGGTTAAATCAACAACTAGATATTGGATGGAAGGTTATATAAGTTGAATTTGGGACCACTCCTCCTTCAGAGCTGCTTCAGTTCAGCCATATTGTCAGAATGTCTGTTGTGAGCATCTCTCATGAGGTCATTCCATGGTAGGTTAAGGTCTGGCCTCTGGAAGTTTCCTTGTTTCAGGCCATTCTGGATGTTTAGGGTCATTATTTAGGGGGGATTACGACTCGTTATTACTGAGGGGAAAATGAATTCCAAAGTTTTTCAAGGTATTTTACAGTATAATGTCAGGGAGACTACTTCAGTTTCATCCACACTTTTATCCAAAGCGACATACATCTGAGAGTAGATACAACACAAGCAAGGATCTAGTCAGGAGACCAAGTCCACCAAGTGTTCCTCAGTAGAAGTTGGATAATGCAAATGCCTCCACAGCCGTACTACACCTCTAGGATGGTGCTCTCATGTTGATATGCAGCGTCATTGTAATGCCATACATGAATGTTCTTCCCAAACAGTTTAACCGTACAGTTTCTTCAGTTCACATTTGGTGTTTTTGGCAAAATTCTGGTTGACAGCAGAGTGTATTTATAGAGAGTAGAAGCTCTAGCCTCGGTATCCTGCCATGGACACCATGTTCTACAAAACCCTGCATCTCGATTTGTGTGGTGAACTCCTGTTGTGTGAGATGTTAACCAGCGCCAGTGAGTCCTTTAAGCCTTTGGCGTTAGTATCTGCGTTGTGCTTTTGGAGTCGTCCTGGCTGGGCGCCCACTTCAAGGCACAGTAAGCCACGAAACTAAATCATTTCCATTTATAGATAGTTTCTCCAACTGTGGACTGACAAATATCTAAACTCTTTGAGATGACTTTGTAAATATTTCCAGCGTTACGCAAATAAACAGTTCTGAGATCTTTTTCTTGCAAGGCTTGGATCAGCAGAGGCTTCTTGTAAATAGGAAACTCCTGTGTTAGAGTGTTTTTTTTAGAGGTCTAAATAGCTCAAACCCACATCTGGGGTGTTACTGCATTGTTTGGACTTCAGCTTTACAGTCTAGGGCTTCACATAGTTTTTCAGATCTACACTATGAATGATCCAATGCAGTTTCAGGTGTTGTTAGTTAAATTGACTGTTTGTAATTGTAATTCAGATCAAGATTTTACCCTGTTTTATGACAAATTCACACATTAATAAAACTAATTCCAAGAGGTTCACTTTTTCGTTGCCACTGTACATTTATACACAGTGAATACACTATGATGCAAGTTGTCTGCAACTTATTTATGCAGTTGGTCACTGAGGCAAAAATTGAGGCAAGAAAAATAAATCTTGCACCAGTAAGAGGAAAACCGACTCTTGTCTCTGTGGATTAGAAATCTGAATAGCTTCAGTAAACTAAAATGCATCTCAGTATGATTTAGTACATTTTCAATTTCATCGGAAACACAGAGGATTCAATTACTGGAAGACAGTCAGAGTAATAACAGTTAAGTCATGAATTTTCATAAATCTGCCTGCTGCCATTGAGGAAAGAATAAGTTGCTGCAAGTTAAATGGGAGATGGTTCATTCAGAAGATGGATTATCTTTTAGGGAGCAGGTTAAGAAGGGACACAGTTATACAGGAGGAAACAGAGCCCATGTACGTTTTCAGTGTTATCATCTTTTCCTTGATTGCAGTTTAAGTTTTCACCTTTTGCTGTTCTGTCTGCAGGACGCTGCCATAAAGTAGAACTACTGGTGCTCAGGGGGAAAAAAAAACACAAAGTAGGAAATTCATCCTGAGCTGAAGAATTTGTCATCTGCTGTGTCGTAATTTTAATTTAAATTTTCCTTAGGAATATGAGTCATTAAAGTACAACTCATCAACTGGCACAGTAGGAGCCTTAAAATGTAATCCTTGGGTTTTCAGTCCTGGTTGATCTGTTGACAGTCATGGCTGCTATGGTAACAGCAACTGCAGTTTGACACTACGCTACTTTTGCAACTACTTTGTTAAAAACACGACAGAACAGCAACCGGTTTGTCGAGTGGAAACAGTTTTTCACACAACAACAGCGCCCAGTGTAGCCGGTGGCCAAGCAAGCCGTGCAGTGTTCTGACTAGAGTAAAAGACGATCCCGGTTTTGCAGACTAAAAACATTTACTGTGAAGCACTGGCAGCAGCAAATGTCCTGCTGGCATTAGCAGTAACTTAAAACTGGAAGGTTGTGAGGAGATCAAGCTGTGAACAGTGAGGCTGTCATCAGTGGGATAAAATTACACTGAATCACCTGTATGCATCATTTTCCTGTGAAATTCGTGTGCACAGGAAGGCAGTCAGACTCTCTCTGTTGCTATACAGACTAATATAGAGCAAGTTAATCACATGTAAGCACATTCTACAGCTATTACAGATAAAATACAAACAGATATCAAATGAGGATCTGATTTAATGGGCTTTTTAAGGATTATTTCAGGTGGTCCTGCTTTATATTATGAACGTCAGAGTGCTGAAAAAGGTTACCGTCTGAAAATGTAGCTTATTTCAGTTTTACACATACATGATGCAAGTCCCTAAATCACATTTAACGAATTATCACACAGCAAATGTAGGGCCAGAGAAGGTTTCACTGAGGTGGGTCACTCTGTCAGTGCTGCTATAAACAGCATTTCATACAAGAACACCTTCAAATAAAAATAACTGACATACAGTGCAGGGTTTCATGTCCCTCATAGAAGCCCTGCAATATAATAAATCCTGGACAATTTAGCGTGAACATTTTTTGAGAGGTTCTAAGTATCAAAATAGTTCCAACACAACAAAGTTCCAAGTTTCAAGCCTCCTATTCAACACAATAACAGGATGCAGAGTTTGCACTTTGAGTTTTAAGAATTTTATGCTGTATATCATAAGTGGTCTAAGTGTTGATTATCTGTTATATTTTTATCTCAGGCTCCTGTTCTGTATCTGCAAATTGCGATGATAGATAGTGGTTACAATCTCATTTTTCACCCGGTATCATTAAAGTTTCATCTGATTATCCTCAGTATTCTATTATTAAATCAGTCAATAGCAGATGAGAGACTGTGGGAGGAGAGAGGAAAGCAGGAGAGAGATGCGAAGCGACTGAGAGAGAAAGATATCTTCTCCTTTCTTCTCCGTTCCCTGAGCTCACACTTTGAATTTATGACTTTATCAAATCAGCGGTTTCAGATTTCACACAGATTCACTTTCAGCATCTTTAACCTCTTTCTAAATGAATCCTCCTGGTTTTTTCACCTAAAGTTGCAACGATAAATAGCGGATATGCAAAATTTGTCAGTGCAGCAACGCAAGCCTGAGAAGAACGAAGACAAGGAGAATAAAAAAAGAAACACACTGAAAATGGAAAGACTTCAACTTTGATAAGAGAGGCAACAAGAAGCAAACTATCGATCAGCGGAGAGCAAATAAGAGGCGGGTGCCAGAGCTGGGAAGCGAGAGACGAGAGAAGTGGGAAGAGATGGAAAAGGGGTTGAGTTAAATGGATAGAGGGAAAGAGAGAGTAACTTTATCCTGGAAAAAAAGAGATAGAGAGAGCAGAGGGGTAAAAGAGATGAAGATGGAAGAGAAGACGAGGTGGAAGGAGGAAAAGGAGAGTTAAAAGAGAAAGTCATCGATGGTGAAAAAGATAAAGGGGTGATAGAAAAATGGAGGAGAGAAGAGGATGGAGAGACAGAGGTTTAATGGGAAAGAAAAAGGAGGACAAACAGAGGGAGAGTTAGATGGTTATCGACCATCTGAAACTGCTCTAATGCTGGCCACAGGTGCTGCTGTCTCCACACTGGAGACATCCGAGTGTGTGTGTCTGTGTGTGTGTGTCAGTGTGTGTGTAACAGGGCTAACAGTGTTTACAGACAGACAGCAGTGACCTCATGATGCTCTGGCTGCATTTAGCCGCGGCGTCAGACACGTGCACGGACTCGAACGCGCCTCTTATCTCTGTTCCCCCCCTTTTTTTCTGTCTCTTTCTTTAGTTTAAATCTCCGTCTCGGTCTGCAGGCCGTCGGCCAAATCATTTCATCGACACACAGATGTGCTCCGCTGCATTATGTTAGTGGACTCGCGCTGCAATGTTCTTAAAAGGCCTCAAAGTCTGCCGAAATGCACCAACAAACCTGATCTTTCACCGTGTGACAGCAGATCTGGAATGTCCTCACTAAGTGGGGACGGAAAACAACTCTGTTTAAACAGCATGGGGGGCTGCACCAGTGGTGGCCTCTTGTTGAAGGGACTGGTAAACAATGAAGTACAAACCAGGAAGTCCAGTTTGAGGAGCAAGTTTGAGCATTTAAACGTTTATCATATGGAAAAGTAGAACTCACTGAGGAGACCTTTCATTTCTGGAATGTTATCAAGGCTTGCAGCAGTCCTGAGGTAAACAATGGAAATAGTCGGTTCACTCGACATCCATCAGTAACGTGTGCTTTTATGTATCTGATCATCATCATCTTGCATGTGATCTAATGAATGTGGTTCATCTTTTTTGCTCGATGGCTGCGTTGCTTCACCAGACCTTTCATAGCAGCAGCCTTGAGTAAACAGTAGAAATAGTCTATTCACATTACATCCATCAGGATTGTTCCTGCATGTATCTGATCGGCCAAAACATCCCCCTGCTGCTGCAAAAGTTGAATTTGGCTCATCTTTTTTGCTCGATGACATTATATTACATTGCCAGACCTTCCATTAGGTAAACATTAGAAATAGTCTGTTCACATCATATCCTTCAGAAATGCGTTCTTGCACATATCTGATCGGCCAAAACATCCCCCTGCTGGTGCAAAAGTTGAGTTTAGCTCATCTTCTTTGCTCAGTATTACTGCATTGTTCCACCAGAACCTTCTACACTGGCACCTCTACAGTACAGAAACAAGGATGTGAAAAAGTTAGTGTAGAAATTCATGCTTTCTGCACCAATGTGGATCTTCTGTGAACTTCTGCATGCAGCCCAAAATTTGCAACTGCACTGCAAACATGCTGTCTGCAAACTAGAGAACAAATGGTGCTTAAAATAAATGCTAACCTGAAGAGATTCTCTATCATCCACACATGCAGTAGCCGCTGCAGGAGGTTTTATTTGTGCGTGCCTTCAGCTGACGCTGCCCAAACACAGTGGAAAGTCCTGAATTTCCTAGAAATCCTGTGCATTGCCTATCAGCTGCGTCCAGCAGCACACGTCAGGAATAATCACAGTCCAGTGTGTAACTAACTGCTACATTAACTACATACAACTGCTGCAAAGTGCACAGTCACAGCTCTGTGTGTTTTTCTGCATGTGTTTGACAGGAGGGACAATGTGACCATCTGCGTAGAAGGCCAATGTATACCTACTGTACAATGAATAGAGCCTCCGCTGGCTGCTTTCAAAGTCCATTCTGGTCACACAGAAGACATTAATTGGCCTTAAGCTCACTAGATTGTCAAATACATATCCTAGTTCCCTGTTGAACTATATATCTGTATCTTTAAGTACTTTGGTCACTGGAAACCTGAGCTTTACCTAAAAGTTTCTCAGATATGTCAAATCTTAGTATGTTTTTAAAAAAAATATACACAAAGAAAACATTATTCATTTGGAATTTGAAAAAGCCCCAACAACTAACTTCTCAATAGGGTTTGAACTGCAGTGTTCAAAGATCATATTCAAAGAAGAACACAAAAACAATTTCTCTGGCAAACAATTTCTTCCAGCTACTGAAAAAATTGTGCAAAAAATAGCTCCTTAAAGTCACTGAAAGCACACAAATTTATCAGAACATCAAAGATCTGAATCACTAATGCTGTATGTCTTAAATAAGATTTAACACAGAATAAGTTTCTGCAAATGTGAAATCCTCTGACACTTCCTCACATCTTGATACTCGCATGAATTTATGATGTAATGATGCTAATTCAAGAGATGATAATCCCTCCCCGTTTGATTCATAATAAGAAAATAATTGGCTGCTTCTAATTCATTGCAGTCAATTAATGAAGTGAGGGAACAGTAAAACGTCACTAATGTCAGGCCGCTTAACTGTGAAAATGGCTTCTAAGAATAGAACAACAGAATACAGCATGAGGGCAGTGTGTTAAAAAAAAAACAGGGCAGAGTTTAGAGTTTCAAAGCCGAGCAGAATAACTGATAGTGAACCGGTTTTCCTGATCTGCTGAGAAAGTAACAGGTTTCCGGAGAACACAAATAATTGCCTCATCACCATGACAACCAACAAAGTATAGGTTGGCAGGAGGCGTTGCTGCAGATGCAAATGAGTTCTGGGCTCTGGGAAAACAAAAAGCAGTGACCCGCAATAAAACACGGCGGTTCAAAAACAGCAGACCTCCAGCTAAACTCGGCGCTGGACTGTTCTCAGTGGACGGATGTGAAGGTGTGACTCCAACCGCTGCCACCTTCGCTCACCTCTGACTCATTCCTCTCATTAAGAAAGCATATTTGTGACGCCTCACATCTCCAGAACAATTATCCAATTAGGCGAGCTGTGAATCTGCAGGCTGACGTTTCTCACCCCAGATCTGTTTGTCCGTCCGTCATGCAGTTAGTTAGAGATTCACTAACATTACTGTCTGATTTCTAGTGCTTTATGTTGATACAACCAGAATAATAAGCTGCTAAATGTAAAGTGTCGACGAAACTGCATAAGTTTTCTATGAAATGCGAATCATGCCCCTCTAATATGTCTATTTATGGGTCGTTATTTGTAGCTTTTTGTCCTTTTGCAGCTCAACTTTATGGATTTGTGAATTTTAGATATGAGATTGACAAAAACGCAGTTCCAAATAAATGTTATTGATGCTCTGTCTAGTAACTGCATAGTCTGTTTTCGTGACTGCGAACATACACAAATCATTCATTAAGCTTTGTTTTTGTCCCGTTCCATTATAGTCAACCACTGATTAATGCAGCTTCAGATTGAATTGTTTTGTGTCGCTAGGAATTCAGAAAATAGGACCAAAGTGCAGAAACAAATGGCGGGCAGGTTGTGGCGAAAAACTGAATTTGAATCAAGCCTAAGATACTTAATAAAAGATGTAGAACAAACACAAGATATCTGGAGAATTTAGAGAAAACAAGAAGCTTCAACACAGAAAAAAAACTAGTCCAGTGAAACTCAAATCAGACAAAAGGTGAGTTAACAGGAGGGAAGGAAAAACAGTACAGAAACAAAATGTACAAACCAGAAACGGACAAGTAGAATGAGGAAGGTGAACTAAGGAGACTAAACAGGAGGGCAGCGAACAGAACGAACACAAGGGAAGACTATTTATTTAAAAAAAACTAATTAGAGAGACAAGACACAGGTTAGACACAAGTAAAACTAATGAAGGCAGTTAAAGAGGAGGGAAATGGAGACAAAGGGAGGAAGTAAAGCAACTAGACACGCAAGGATGGGGATCTTTACAAAATAAAGCAGGAAGTAGCTACACAAAACTCAAGATTATAGCAGTTTTGTGTCAATTTACTGTGACTGAAATCTAATGCTGCAGTTAAACACATGAATTCAACAGTGACAGGGTTTCTCTCACCTCTCATGAATCTAATTATGAGTCCATGTTTAGTATCTGGTGTGTAATTTACACATGCAGCAGGTGTTTTATGATGTTTCCAGATGACAAAGTGGGTCATTTTATGAATTCCTCCCCATCATGTTCCAGTAGTTTAGCATTATTTGGTATTAACTAGGAAGCCATTAACTGCTGTGACTCCTAATTTCTAAGATATTATTGGAGATTTGCTACAACAAAGCAACACCCAAGCTGCACCTGCATCCCAAGATGTGATTTCAAGCAGATTAAGGAAAAACTTGCAAACCCTGTTTACAGAATTGGGGAGGGGTTCACATGACAGCGGTGTTATGTTACAGTATAATGCGGTAATGTAGTGCAGTGGGTGTCGATCCTTGGGTCAGGCTAGCAGTTACTGTCGTTCTCTGCGCTGTAGCCGTTAATCACAGTGATTACTTAACCACACAGGCTCTTAAGTGCTGCTTATCACAAGTCCTCTGGAGAGCAATTACACCATCACTGCTATCTCTTTCACATTCACCCTCCTCTGAAGCTCTTGTTTTGTCCCGCTGCCCTCATCCCTACATCCATCACCCCTTTCTTCTCCTGCTCCCTCCGTTGCCCATCTTCACTCTCACCTCTTTTATTACCGTCCTTTAAAATCTCAGTCTCCTGTCTAATTGTCCTTTTTTTATCTTCTTGTATTATCTCCTATCCTTGAATCACCTTTTCTAATCCAGTCACTCAGATCCAACATTAGATTGTGACATAACTCATAAACTTCACCGTGCTAGTGGTACTACTTGAAAAGTCACCATATACACTCACCGGCCACTTTATTAGGTACACCTGTTCAATTGCTTGGTAACACAAATAGCTGATCAGCCGATATGTTGCTAAGGAATGTAGAACACCATCATACCATCTCTGATCGCTCAACACATGCAGCCTTGAAAAGGATGGGCTACAGCAGCAGAAGACGACACTGGGTGCCACTTCTGACCGCTAAGAACAGGAAACTGAGGCTACAATTCCAACAGACTCACCAAAATTGGACAATGGAAGATTGGAAAAACGTTGCCTGGTCTGATGAGTCTCCATTTCAGCTGTGATATTCAGATGTTAGGGTCAGAATTTGGCATAAACAACATGAAAACATGGATCCATCCTGCCTTGCATCAACGGTTCAGGCTGCTGCTGGTGTGATGGTGTTCAAATCATCTCAAACTGGTGTCTTGAACATGATAATGCATTCACTGTATTCCAACGGCCTCCACAGTCACCAGATCTCCATCCAATAGAACCTTTGAGATGTTGGGGAATGGGAGAGTCCCATCATGGATGTTCAGCCGACAAATCTGCAGCAACTGCGTGATGCTATCATGTCAATATGGACCAAAATCTCTGAGAAATGTTTCCAACACCTAAGAATTAAGTTCTGAAGGCAAAAGGGGATCCAACCTTTTTCTAACAAGGTGTACCTAATAAAGTGACCAGTGAGTGTATATGCATTTAACAGACCAAAATCTGCTGCCAGCTATTAAAAAACTGCAACATGAACAAACTTTTTAGTGCTTTTTCCCCCCAAACTGACAGATTTGTGCACTGCCTATTGTGTGTTTGCCTCACAAACTTCACCCAAGGGCAAACACACTCTTTCAAAGGTTGCACCACTTTCCGACTTCTGAGGAAGACAGTGATGAAGGAGGCAGATCTAAGGTGGTGTGGATGTATGTGTGTGATTGGTTGAAGAGTGGAAAAAGGAACTGGCAGGTGAAGTAAAGCCAGGCTTCTTAGCTAACCACAGTCATCCTCCTGCCTCCAAGGTCGGAGCTAAAACTGCACAGATTATCTTTCCAACAAGGTCAGAAATAGTTCAATAAGCGACGGAGGAGGAGGAGGAGGAGGAGGAGGAGGAAGGGGAGAAGGTGGTTATAAATGACGCCATAGATTCTGCCATTCCCAGATTGTGCTTTCCATTCATTGCTTTTTAATATATTTTAAGTGATTCAGTAGAAGTTCAAAGCTGAAAACAAGAAACAGAAAACAAGGGAAAGATGAAATAAAAGAGAGAGTGGGACCAACTGTCTGCATCCATCTTCACAGTGGGTGTAAATAGAGTGGGGGGGCGTTCACAAAGACGCCGAGAAGAAAAGGAGATTCTATTGATTTTAATATTATAACTGTCGGAGTAGAAAAGAGGAATTCTGTAGGAGGAACAGAGGATTCATTGTGTCGGCTTTTTACTCAGAAGAACCATTAAGGTCTGTTGAAACGTTTCCCCGACGCTCGGTGAAGCACCAAGCCTTCCTGGAGATCACCGTCTCTTCCTGCCTGCAGCCGCTGCTTTGCTCGATGCGTCGGTCATTGCTTACGCCAACTGTGACGTCCACGCGAATCCGTAACAGTTCGTGCTCGAGCCGTGTTTCACGCGCTGCAGCCTTTTTCTAAATGATAGGTGTCGCTGCGCAACCTACGCCTCTGAAACTGCAGCAGGAGAGGACATTCGAACACGACGCCGGTTCTTCCACAGTTTTCTGCAGAACCTTGCATCTTTTCCAACTGTTTCAGCAATTTCATGGCTTGAGTTCTGCACCATATGGGAATCCCACAGCGACGGATCATAGAGACGCCTGCAGAGACAGACCTGCTATCAAAGTCACGCCGCCAGCTTGCACGTTTTGCATTTGCTAGCTGCGTTTAATTAACATTTAGAGTTGTACTACCGGATAACATCATCCAAACACACTGAGCAGCAGCAGTGATGACACTTTAATGAAACTGTAGTACATGTATGTCAATTTGTGTACATATATGTGTACATAAAGCTTTTTTTTTTTTCCTAGAAATGTTCACATCTGTCAGAGATGTTCCTAACCGTTCCCAACATTTTTTTCAGAAGAAACTACTGCCTTACATTTATTCTGAAGAGCATGAAAAGCATCTTCCATAAGAGGAGATGCATACCAGGAACACATGAGGCCATAATTTGATTTGGTTAAACCCCATGTGTCCTCCTTAAAGCTCTCTGGTTTCACATCTGTGCTGCATTTTGTTCTAACATTCTTAGTATATTGATAGTAAACAATCATTTAAATGTGCAAATCCCTGTCCAATCCACACCTTTAAATTCAAAGAACACGCAACAATCGAGGGCGAATCTATTGTACATAGTCCTGAACTCGTGATCATCTTCAAAACATGCAGTGTCTTTACTGTTAGACTACAGAAAAACACATTCATTCAGTATTTATCCTCAATCTGACCACAACCAAGTAGCAAAAACACATTCACACACACACACAAAATGGTAGACCACCTAATGACAACCTACTGTTTGCTCCGGTTGTTGTCATTTTGCATCTTTTTCTGGCAATTTTGTGTCTTATTGTGGTGACAGACTGTTTTTGTTAGGATTTTACACCTTTTTGTGATGATTTTACATCTTTTGAGGTAATTTTGTGTATTTTTGCTGATTTTCCAGATTTTTTTGTGGTCATTTAGCCTCTTTTTGTTGTCATTTTGCATCTTTTTGTGGTAATTTTGTGTCTTTTTGTGTTGATTTTGCCTGTTTTGTTGTGATTTTACACCTTGTGGTAGTTTTGTGTCT
The DNA here is from genome assembly GCA_027123335.1 of Amphiprion clarkii. NCBI lineage: Eukaryota > Metazoa > Chordata > Actinopteri > Pomacentridae > Amphiprion > Amphiprion clarkii. The sequence goes on along the minus strand of CM049575.1, from coordinate 32,081,525 downwards.
TTTTGTTGTGATTTTGCATATTGCAAGTAGAAAAAACACATTCACATACACAGAAAATAGCAGACCACCAAATTACAACCTATTATTTGCTCAGGTTGTTGTCATTTTGCATCTTTTTGTGGTAATTTTGCATCTTTTTGTGGTGATTTTGCATGTTGAAAGTAACAAAAACACATTCACACACACGCACAACACGGTAGACCCACCAAATTACAACCTACTGTTTGCTCAGGTAGATAAAACATCCTCTGTTCTGTTTGGTTTTGAGAAATCAGATTGACGGACTGAGGTTGGAAATTGGCAGAAGCAGAGATTTGAGATCCACAGACTGCATGTCAGGAAGACAAAATGGCAAAATTTCAACTAGACGTAGGCGGCAAATGAGCTGCAAGTCTAACTGGCTCAGTAAAGTTCATAGACTCAAAGCAGAATCTTTCCAACAACACTTTGAAGACACTCTTCGTAGCTTTGAAGCTGCTTCTGTTGCGTCTAAATAAAAACACAGCGCAGACTAACATGCAGCTTGAACGATTCAGTGACACAAGCGGCTGATTTAATTGTTCAATCTCATGATTTATTAATTGTCTGCAGCCCAGGAGCTGAGACACGACTACCTGCTGTACTGTAATGTCCATGCTTGCAGCTCGGCCCATTTGCTAATGCAGTTTGACTCGGTTTTACAACAAGTTAATGGGAGTAAAATAAAACAACTAAATAAAAAATAAAGTAGCGTGCCGAGAAACGAGTGGAAGTGATGTCAGAGGGAGTTCAAAGTGAGGGGAAAGAGCAGAGATGTTTGTGTACAGCGTGTTCTGGCTTAATTTTTTTCATTCTTTGATCTCTAAAACCCACTCTGACAGTTTATTATGTACAGTAAGAGCATTAGACTCACTAACTGTGGCGCGTTTAATCCACAGTCCAAACACTGAGCCTGAGTGTCACTGCGTATTATGGGATGTGAATACGCTGACATACTGACCTAATGATCTAACCGTCAGGAAAAAGCCCAACTACTGCACCACAGATAGATTTCTATACTGCATTTACATGTTTAAATACTGTTTTTCATTGTACATACCAGCAATTTTGCACCTTTACTATATTTATTAGCATATTTTGCAACTTATTTCTTCAAAAAGCAAGTTAGCCGCATGTTTTTAGCACACTGGCTTCGTCATTTTCCTTAAATATACAACTTGATGCCTTGAATTTTCCCAAAGTGATGAACAACGTAACTAGATAGATAGTTACTTATTTTTTCACATTTCTTCGCAATTTCCATGTTAATAGCACATTTTTTCTTAATCATGCTACTAGACACCTTGAATTTTCCCGAGGTGAATATAGATAGATAGATATTTTATAGTGTATTTACTCCTTTTAATGCTGTTTTTGATATACCAGCAATTTTGCACCTTTTATTGTATCAACAATTTCTACAACATATTTTTTCAAAAAGCAAGTTAATTGCATGTTTTTAGAACATTTGTTTCCTTTCTTTTCTCAATTATACTATCAGATACCTTGCATTCTGCTGCCGTAATGAATAAAGTAGATAGATAGATAGATAGATAGATAGATAGATAGATAGATAGATAGATTTTTATAGTGTACTTAGACTGTTTAACTCTGTTTTTATATATTTGCATATTCCAGCAATGTTGCACCTTTATTGTAAATATCAGCAATTTTTGAAACTTATTTCTTCAAAACGCACAATTTGCCCATTCTTTTGCACATTGGCTTCCTTATTTTTCTTAATTATACAACTGGATTTCTTGAATTTTTCAGAGGCGATGAATAAAGTATCTAGATAGTCAGGTGGATAGATAGATTTTTACAGTGCATTTAGACTTTTTAATGCTATTTTTATTGTATATCCCAGCAATGTTGCACCTTTATTGTCAATATCAGCATTTTTTTTTTTTTACAACTTACGTCTTCACAAAGCAAGTTAATAGCACGTTTGTAGCGCACTGGTTTTGGATAGATAGATAGATAGATAGATAGATAGATAGATAGATAGATAGATAGATAGATAGATAGATAGATAGATAGATAGATAGATAGATAGATAGATGCAGCCTGCAGATCTACATTGTGGTTTTCTGCAGCAGGTGACAGTTTCTCTCTCAGTTAAAGGAAACAGTAGTAAAAGACACAATTTACTCACATTCGGGTTCCCGGATTCTTGCGTTCACTTCCCAGATTTATGCGTATCCAGAGCAAAAAAGAAAAAAAAAAGAAGTCAGTAAACCTCCGCGAAAAATCGAGTGAAAGAGAGAGAAAGTGTCTGAGCGCAGAGCAGCGAGCAGAGCGACAACAGCCGGCAGACTGAGAGAGAGAGAGAGGCGGCTTTCTGCATGGCTGGATCGCTCTTACTCTCTCTCTCTCTCTGTGTGTGTGTGTGTGTGTGTGTGTGTGTGTGCAGCATGTGTGTTGGTTCCTCAGACTTTAACAGCTAAAATCCACGAGTGTGTGCTGTGATGGTGTTAAAGCTCAGTGTGTAGATGTGTGTGTTTGTGTGTGATAATTCTGCATCTTTTTGTGGTGACTTTGTTGTTATTTGGATTTTGCATCTTTTTGTGGTCATTTAGCGTTTCTCTTGTTGTAATTTTGTATTTATTGTGGTTATTTGACCTGTTTTTTGTTACTTTGCATCTATTTGCGGTGATTTTAGTTTTTTTTTCATTTTTTCTTCTATTTATATTTAACCTTTATTTCTCCAGGTATGTCAATTGAGAACCAGTTTTCATTTACAATTTCCATCTCTTTGTGGTTATTTAGCCTGTTTTTGTAATTTTGGGTGTTTTTGAGGATTTTTTCAGATTTTGTTGTGATTTTTTGTGGTCATTTTTCCTCTTTGTTGTGATTTTGCGTCTTTTTATGGCAGTTTTATGTCGTTTTGTGGCAATTTTGCATGTTTTTATGGAACTTTTCTACCTTTTTGTGGTCATTATCCATCTTTTTGTGGTAGTTTAGCATCTCCTTGTGGTGATTTTACATCTTTTATGGTAATGTGTGTATTTTTGATGTTTTTCCCAGATTTTGTTGTGATTTTTTTTGTGGTCATTTGGCCTCTTTTTGTGATTTTATGTCTATTTGTTTTAGTTTTGTGTCTTTTTGTGGTGATTCTGCATCATCTTGTGGTGATTTTCCATCTTTTTGTGGTAGTTAGTATCTTCTTGGAGTAATTTTGCATCTTTTGTGGTAATTTTGTATCTTTGTGGTAGTTTAGCATCTCCTTGTGGTGATTTTGCATCTTTTTGTAGCAATTTAGCATTTTGTTTGTCATAGTTTTGCATCTTCTTGTGATAATTTTTTGTCTTTTTGTGGTAATTTTACATTTTTTTGTTGTCATTCTACATCTTTTTGTGGTAGTTTAGCATGTCCTTGTGGTGATTTTGCATCTTTTAGCAGTAATTTAGTATCTTTTTGTGCTGATTTAGCCTGTTCTTGTTGGGACTTTACATCTTTTTGTAGTGATTTTAAATCTTTTATGGTAATTTTGTGTGTATTGTTGATGCTTTTTCCAGATTTTGTTGGGGGGGTTTTTTGTGGTCATTTGGCCTATTTGTTGTGATTTTATATCTTTTGTGGTTGTTTTGTGTCTTTTTGTGGTGATTTTACTTGTTTTGTGGTAGTTTAGCATCTTCTTGTGGTAAATTTGCATCTTTTTGTGGTAATTTTGCCAATTTTTGTTTTGGTTTTACATCTTTTTGTTGTGATTTTGAAGCCTTTTATGATGATTTTAGCAATGTTATGGTTTCCAACTGCAGATTTAGGAGGTTCCTCTAATACTGATAGCAATTTTTTTTTAAAAATACAATAACATTTTAAGCACAAAAAACTAACAAGCTCGCTCATAAGCGTGGATTTCCTCAGAATTTAGAAGATGTGGATTTGTCCTCATCCCTTAATTCAAAACGTGAAAGAAAACCTCTATGTTAAAAACTTGTATTTCACTTGAGGCCAAAAATTGGAGCCTTCTTTACCTAAATAAAGACATTAAGTGAGAGGAAGACACAAATGAGTGAATAAAAATTCACTGGAGGTGTTTGATGCTCATACTTTCCTCTACCCCTAGACCTCAGTTTAATGTGTGAACCCCAATGATAAAAACTACATTCATGAACTCACTTACGGCAGTGTTAGGAATACCTGATTACAGTTCATTCCAATTCTGGCTATATTTAACTCACATTTCAGTTTAATTGTCATTCCACAGAGAACAATAAAAACCCATCTTTTTTACAGGGTCAGCCACTATATAGCACCCTTGAGGCAGATTAAGTTAAGAGTGCAACCGTGGTAATTTTCTATTGCTAGGGCTTGAACCCTCGACCTTCTGACCTTTAGCACAAACCCTTGACCACTGAGCCACAACAGTAAAATGACAGTCCAATGGAAAACAGCACGAGCTGCATCTACCAAACAGTTAAATCAACAAAACCTTAAGATCATAGTGGTGGGATTTATTGAACGGCTGCGTTAGTTTTAGCTAGGAGCACCTAATAAACTGGAAACTCTATATGTAGCTGATTATTACCAACAGTGCATTCAGAGAGTATTCAGACCCATTTACATGTTGCCTGCTTTGTGCGTTAGATTTTAAATGGATAAAACTGCCATTTTTGTGCATCAGTCCACACTTAGTAGCCAATACTTACACAATAAAGAGTTTGTGTGTTCCTCTCTAGGACAGGCACTGACTTGAATATATGCTTCAGATCATTATCAAGTTGAAAGGTGAACCATCTGCGTTCCTTCAGGTCAAATGCATGCTGAGGCAGGGCTTTAATGACCTCTCAGTATTGGGCTGCATTCATCTTTCCCTCAGTTCTGACCTGTCTCCTTGTTCCTACTGTTAAAAAGGGCCTCCATAGCATGATGCTGCCACCACCATGCTTAACCACTGGGTCGTATTAGACAGCGCTCGTGTTCTCCAGACATGGACATGTTTTGTCTCATCAGTTTAGAGAATCTTTTCCTCCTCATGCTATTACCTCTTTAAATGCTTTTTGGCAAACTCCAAGTGGACAGTCATGCTGTTTACTCAAGATCAGCCAAACCAGCATAACTCTCAGCAACTCTCTCTCTTTGTGTGCGGTTGTGTGTTAGTTCCTCTGATTTTAGCAGCTAAGATCCATCATTTTGTACTGTGATGGTGTTTAAGCAGAATTTGTACACGTGTGTTCATTCATGCTTGTGTTTGGGTGTAGTCATTTGTCTTTTTTGTGGTAGTTTTGCATCTTCTTATGGTGATTTTGCATCTTTTTGTTGTCATTTTGCATCTTTTTATGGTAATTTTGTGTCTTTTTGTGGTGATTTTGCTTGTCTTGTTGGGATTTTACATCTTTTTGTGGTGATTTTATATCTTTTATAGTAATTTGGTGTGTATTTTTGATGATTTTTCCAGATATGTTTGTGTTCATTTGACCTCTTTGTTGTGATTTTACGTCTTTTTGTGGTGATTTTGCATGTTTTTGGTGTAATTTTGCATCTATTTGCATGAAGTGGACTGTCATGCTATTTACTCAAGGCTAGCCAAACTAGTATAAAGGATGAAGTGCTGCTGCGATGCTCTCTTTGTGTCTCGATATGTGTCTTTTTGTAGCAAATTCACATTTTTTGATCATCTTTTTGTTGTCATTTCACATCTTTTTGTGGTGATTTTGTGTCTTTTTGTGGTGATTTAGCCTGTTTTGTTGAGATGTTACATCTTTTTGTGGTAATTTTCCCTCTTATTTGTTGTCATTTTGCATCTTTTTGTGGTGATTTTGTGTCTCTTTGTGGTAATTTTCTCTCTTTTTGTTGTCATTTTGCATTTTTTTGTGATAATTTTGTGTCTTTTTGTCGTGATTTAGCCTGTTTTGTTGCAATTTTGCATTTGTTTGTGGTGATTTTACATCTTTTATGGTAATTTAGTGTGCATTTTTGATGATTTTTCCAGATTTTTTTGTGGTCAGTTGGCCTTTTTGTTGTGATTTTACCTGTCTTTGCAGTAGTTTTGTGTCTTTTTGTGGTGATTTTGCATGTTTTTGTGGTAATTTCGCATTTTTGTTATGATTGGGCATCTTTTTGTTGCGATTTTACATCTTTTTTGGAGTAATTACGCCTCTTTTTGTTGTCATTTTGCATCTTTCTGTGGTAATTTTGTGTCTTTTTGTGGTGATTTAACTGCACCTGCAACAGTTCTCCCATCTGTGCAGAGTTGCCCTGAACTGCACTGAAGCTTTGCTAGCTTTGTTAGAGTGACAGCTAAGCTTTTGGTCACCTCCCTGACCAAACTCCTTTTTGCTTAGTTTTACAGTTTAACCAGTCGGTCAACTTTATGAAGAATCCTGCTGAGCCAAAATCCTCTCATGTCTCAATTACAAAGGCCACACATTAAGGTCTTGAACACCCAGTGCTTTAACACAAATGTATTGTGGAGGTCTGTGGAGAATTATTTGTGCATCATGTTTGGTTTTATTTCCTGACATGCAGTGGGATTTATGGGATCTTCCAAGCAGTTTAATTTGCCACAGGGGAACAACAATCAAATTCTTGCCACATTACAAGGATTACTGAAACAAATAAAGTTGCCACTACAAAGGGTCTGAATATTTTCATAAATTAGATTTTCGCCTTGTCATTTTGGGTTATTGAGGTTTGGCTGATGGACATGACTGTAAATTTTAGATTCTTATGTTTTTATAATAGGCTCCTTCCCTCTGTATAGGATAAGACATCTTGTCCTTATAGAATATAGTTAAATATTCTAACTATCCGATCCAAGAAAGTGTTATCTGGAGAGGAGATGGAGCTTCCTTTCTCATTCAGACTCTGGAGGTGGGAGACGATGGTGTTTTTTCTGTGGAAAACCTGAAACTGATGTCTGTCTGCATGTCTCTGAATGGCCTCCATGTGTTTGGTGTTTGATGGCGGTCTGTGTGAAAGCTGGAGGAGGATGACTGTGGGCACCTTCGCCCTTTCTGCTTGGTTGTCTGTCAAATGCAAGAATACTAAGTTTACCATTATGGTTTGGTTTAAATTGTAAATGAGTGTGCTGGAGCCTCAGTGCAAAATGTTTTCCTCTCAAGATCTGCTTTGTTTATTATGTATGTTTATGAGCAGCACAATGTAATAAGTACGTGGGAAAAAAATTACGGCACTTAATTGTTGATGTTTTCCAATCGTTCACTGACTGAGCCACTCATTTTCTTGAAGTTCAACCTGTTGTCTTTGTAAAACTCTGAATTCATGTTGACGTGTGTGTGTGTGTGTTTAAACAGCAGTTAAGTAAAAGCCAAACTTGCTGGTGTAAAGCGTTTTCCCAGTAGTCAGCTCATTATATCTCATTACAACACCACGCAGCTCATTGACTCTGTGTTTTTATGGAAACGGAGCAGCACAGCACCGAGTGATTCACAATCTGGCTCCTTTATTTTACTTTTGTTTGTTTATGTGGCCGAGCCTACTGCTTTTCCTGCACTTTGTCTGGTCCCAACAATGTTCTAAGATGCTTTTTAGAATCTTGTCATATAAACAACTGAGTGGGAATTTGTTAATTTGCCTAGGTATAATGACACACTAAACACGCTCACTGTAAAGCCACGAAGTACAAAAAACAAAGTATGCCTTATGTTGAGCAAAAGAGTGTGTTTGAAAACATCAAATGAAGTTGAAGCACAAAAGTAAAGCTTCAGTCTAAATAATTACATAGAAAGCTATGACTTGAATTGTAGATGTGGCTGTCTATGTGCTTTTTGGTTAAGTTTAGGTGAAATGATGTTCATTAGGATAAATAATTTTAGTTTTTTAAATGATGAAATGAACGTTATTGGGAAGCAGACATTTGCTGTGCAATCAGGCAGGAAGAAACATATCGGATTTATTGATTTACAGGAAAAATCATCCCTGTCTTTGTTTATTACTCTGCCAAGGAGGCGGAGCTTTGGTAGAGTTATGCAACGATCGGCGTTGGTCTGTCTGTCTGTCTGTAGGCAACATTACTCAAAAATGGACTAATGGATTTGGATGAAATTTTCAAGGAAGGTCAGAAATGACACAAAGACCAAGTGATTAGATTTTGGCAGTGATGTGGATTATAGTCTGGATCAACGGATTTGTTAAAGATTTCTGTATCATTGTGAGATACACTGTAACTATGACAACAAATTAATGCTGTGTCAGCTGCCTGCTGATGATCACGATTGTGATCCTACTACGAATCCACCACTGAGGACTTATCGGAACTTATCCGTCAGAAATTATACAAGTAACAACTGATTAAATTGTGGGGGTGTTTCTGAGTCCCATCATTTCCTGCCGCCCGCTACATATTTAAGTCACGTGATTCAGTATCCGTACATAACGTACACCTGCATAACACACACCTGTGGTCAGCACAAGGTCATTTTTGCTTCTCAGTGCATCTAGATTAAATGCTCACATTCTATAGTGCTGTGATTTCTGGCACAAATTATTTCAAGATTTCAGCCGTCGGATATGATACAACGACTGAGCAGCCTTGGCAGAGTTCTGCGCTCTCTGAGTGCTTTTCTTGTTATTATATAATATCCAAGATTAAGTTTCATGAGCACTACTGAGCTACACACATGCATGGAGAGTATTTATGATGAGTAACACACATATACCTATTAAAGGAACATGAAGTCATGCACAGGTCCTCTAGTCATCTGACCATTAATCACCCTCCTGCACAGCTGTTCTAATTTCAGTCATTAGCTTCATACTATAAATAGAAGACTGCTTAAACTGCTTGTTTGCTGTATCTTTAAAGATGCTTCACAGGCATTTCTACCTGCTGCTAGCGTGCAAAAAGTAGCATCCATTCTTGGCAATCAGCTTCCTCTATCTTCGTTTTTACATTAGCTACAGCTTGCTAGTATCAGTGTGAAACTGAGGGGCCAGAAAAACACTTTTGGAGAATGTTTTTGACAATTGTGTAGCAGTTTTGATTTCATATGAAGTTAATGACACAGTGCAAGTTGATAAGAGGATTAAGTCATTTCTGTAAAATCATCTTCCAAAATAAGGTTCTCACTATCTCCACTAAACATCGTCACTACACTGATTCATGTGTAGTATCATTAGGATCCTAACACAGAAACTGTTACTCTTCCTTGACAAAGACTGCTTAAGAAACTATCCAATGTTCTAGTGCTTCAGTATAAATATTTAACATACAGCAACAGCCACAAATTCCCTCGCTAAAGCTTGTTGAGCATAGACTTTCCAGCTTATCTAATGTGTTCCTTTGTTGTCTAAGTGGTACTGTGTTATCTAACGTGCTCTCTTCAGCCTGCAGTTTCTCCACATGCATCACACCCATCGCCCTGTAGCAGCTCTGTTGAGACAGGTGGAGTCTCCCAAACACTGGAGTGGATCCAGGCCAGCGTGAAGCGCAGACAAAACCAACACCATGCAGAGATGAAAGACCGAGCCGCGTCTTTGTCGCTGGACTGCATATTTTTGAATTTTCAGGGCAACCTGGTGGACGCTATGGGAGGTGGGCGAGCCTGGAACAATATCCTACCGTAAAGCAGCATACACATCTGCAGCATCGGGCCAGTCAGGTGTTTGGGGATTTAAGTCGTCCAGTTTCAAGCTATATTAAGTGCAAAAACTACAGGCAGTCAGCTGATCACTGAGCTGATCACAACGTTAATGTCCATAGAATTTGGCACAGACAGCTATGCTCTCTAGAAGATGAATTCTACTAAATTTGACAATCCTCAGAATCAGTTTGAGCTCATGTTAGCATGCAGACATTAGTGTTAAAAACTTAATTTAAATAAGTAGTCCAGCTGTAACTGCCAGAGTGTGTGCAGTTTCCTGGAAAACTTTGCGATGTTGTATTTCTGTGTTTTGTTTGATTAGTTTAATCAAATTTTGCACAGACATCCATGACCCCCAAATATCCTCTGACTTTATGTCAGCCACAGGATAGGCTAAGATTAGCATCGTTATCAGACCAAAACTTCAGCTCATGCAATTATTTAAGTTTGTAACCTGAAACATGCAAAACTACTTCCACAGCATTCAGTCTGAGCTGTTTTCAGTTCAGGTGGTTATCAAAGAACATGTTAGTGTCAGTTTTAGCTCGTATAAGCCAGTCGACATTAGTGTTGAATCATTTATTTAAATAAGTAACTTAACCCTAACAGTTTACTGGAAGAGTTTACAATGTTGCATCTCTGTTTTTAGTTTGTTTACGTTCACACAGCTCAAGTTCAAGGAGGTCTGACCTCCGGGAAGACATTAGAGACGAACCGCTGCCTTCATATTGCATCATGTTGAACTACATGTGTGCTGCAGCAGATTTCAGTTCAATTCAATTCAATCTTATTTATATAGCGCCAATTACAGTCAAATTGTCTCAAGATGCTTTACAGAACCCATACGCCTGACCCCCAGAGCAGCCCTAAGGAGACAGTGGCAGGAAAACACCCTTTTAACAGGGAAAAAACCTCGAGCAGAAACCGGCTCTAATGTGGGGAACCATCTGCTGCTGGCCGGGCAGGTTGAGAGGGACAGAAGAGGTAGAGAGGTAGAGATAGAGGGGAAGAGGTAGAAAGGAAGCGGTAGAGGGGTAGATGTAGAGGGATAGAGGTAAAGGGGGAGGGATGGGAGAAGGGGAGGGTGGGGAACAAGAAACATGTAACATGGATACATGTATGATAAGCTAGATGATACATACAAAGTATATATCAAAGTATGAACAGTGAAATGTGCTCATGTGCCTTTCCACCTTTTACATGCAAAACTGGACAATTCACATTTTTTGAAGGTTTGTGAGTGATGTCTGTCAGCAACCAAAATCTCATGATACAGATTCCGTATTAGAAATGTGCTCAGCACCTGCAGTCATGCAGCTGTACAGATGCTTACATAGCAGGTACAATGGAAGACGAGTGCGCCGTTACCACTGTAACCGCAGTCAGTGGATTTCTGCTGCACATAGAATGACTCTCATGCAGGGTTTTTTTTTTTTCTTCGCTCTGCAGGATGACCACCAGACAAACTGCTGTTATTCAGCAACGCCCCATACATCAACACGTGGCTCAATGGGCCGTCAGCAGCAGCTCGGACACCCTGGTGCTACAGAGAATAGACTCTTAAACACAATCTGCATTCCTGACCTTCTCCCTGAGCTCTTCCTCTCCAGCACTCCCTCTTTCCTACATTTATGCCTGTGCTCTGTCCTCGGCTTTCTAGATCCTTCTCTTTGTGTTTTCATTCTCGGAATCCTTTGAACTGATAATGCTACTTCAAGCAATGCAGTAACACAGAAGATGAAGATCTGGTTCATGAGCTGTAGACGAATGTTGCTTAATGCTCGGAAAAAGTCTTTTATGACTTGTTGACTGAAACTACAGCTTCCGCACTACAACAGTAAAACTTCATCCTCCAAAATCTTCAAATCCCCACATAAAATTCCTAAATTTAGAGTAAAATTAAGAGTGGCTCAATACCCTCTTGATTTTATGTTTTCCAGTCAAATTAGATTTATAAAAACTAAATATTTTACCATAATTATGCAAATGGAAAAGAATTATATAATATTATCTCTGGGTTGTTATGGTATCATACAAGTACTGAGAAATCTGTTACAAAGTTTCCCTCAGTTAGGCAAAAATAAAATCAATTTTAGAACCAAAGAAGAATGATAAAAACTCACTCAGTCAGTCATCTTGATGTAATCATGGAGTCACGGCCGCTGCAGGTGACCAGCATGAAGTAGATGAGCTGCAGCAGCTCACCTGCAGCTGCAGCAGCACACCTGCAGCTCATCCCATTCTGATGCTCTATAAAGACCGACGCTGCATGGATCATTTCAGTCTCTGTCGCCTAGACTAGAAGTACGGAGCGACGCTGAGCCACGGAGCAGCCTGTTTACCCCGCAGCCTTCCTCAGGAACGAGGACGTGGACTTTACTGTGGGTTGTAGGTTTCTGGCCAGTGTTGGCATTGTAGCTTTGTATTTTGTATTTGTGAATAAATCCTGGTTAAGTTCGACCTGCCTGCCGCCTGCTCTGTGTTGCTTCTCACTTTGGGTTCCGAATTTCCCCTGTTCCGTGACCAAACCACAAATATAAAATCAAGCAACAATTCACAGTAAGAATAAAACACGCATGTCTTTATTTATTATTAATTATTCTCAGCTACTGTAATGCAGTCAATCACATCGTTCCAGTTATGAGACCTTTGCACTGGCTTCCTGTTGGTCAGAGGACTAATTTTAAAATTGCATTGTTGGTTTATAAAGTATTAAACGCTCCAGGGCCAAAATACATTTCAGGCTTTTTTATTCCGAACCAGTCAGACTTGTCAGATTGTCTGGGTTAAGTTTACTTACTGTCCCCAGAGCGGAAACTAAACCTGGAGAAGCAGCATTTATATCTGGAACAAACTTCCAGAAAGCCTAAAGTCTGCCAAAAACTCTTTTAAATCATGATTCAGACTTCCCCGGTTGCCACTGCATTTATTAAATTAAATATGAGACATTTTTTTCATACCTCACAATACACTGCACCCACACTGTAATCTGTTTTAGGTATTATTTTATTCTAGCCTGTTTTAATCTTTTAAATACTGTTTTGGTCTTGTATTACCATTTTGTATTGGCTTGTGTTTTTTTTTTTCTAATTTCAGCCTTATAGTACTGTTGGAAATTAATCTTGCAAAGGCAGGTTTGTGGCATTAGTTAAGGTTCGGTTTGGTTATTTTAGATTTAAGTGTATAAATGACTTGGTTAGAGAAACAGCTTGGCTTTATTCAAAGTGACTACCCCAGTAAAGTTGCAATAATAGACACTTTCTAAGTTCAAAATTGAAAGAAACCAGCATTTATATTATGACAGCAGCAATACAACAAACAGCAGTCTTCCATTTTCAGGTTTGGTGTTTTGTTGGCCTGTCCATCCACCCTGACCTCCTCCATCTGTGGACAAAATCATCCGACATCCTATTAGACGGGTTTGTCTCTTGAACAGAAATTAAGTTTTGAGGTATTTTCTTAAACAACTGAACATTCACAAGGGCTGTTATGTGTTTTTAAGACTAAAATGAATGAAATGTAACTGAAAAGTCGATTCCCAGTATGTTAAAACACATACACAATGTGAGTATTTTCTATTTCACAGACCGGCATCATGCTAATTTCCCTTGAAGTAAACAATGAATGTATTACAGAATGCTCTTTGTTATTTTTATTTCCATTATTTATTCTCGGACTGTATCCCTCTCAGTCTGTGTCTGATATTGTTATGAAACTGTGTCTGGAATATAAATGGATGTTTTCATTTTTCCAAACACAACATCTTGGCAGACATTGTAGTGTATTAACTAAACTGCGACACATGTACAGATGACAAACGGTTGTATTCTGCAGAAGTTCAGTGTATGAGCTGCTAATAAACCTCCCACTGAGCAGGATGAGCAACTCGACGTCACTCCGTTACATAAATTATCATTGATTATCTGTTTTGCTGGCTGTATTAAACATGAAGGTTGGTTGCTTAATCAAATTAATTGAACTCTTTAAATCATTTATCACAAATCAGTCTGTAGAAAATCTGGAAATCTCAGACTTTAACATGCAGTCAGATGACTTAGTTGCAAAAGATTCTAATAAAATCACTCACATAACAACAAATCTTCCAATTATTATGTTTATCACTTCTCTTGTAACTGTTGCTTGTGTCTGTGGTGTCAACAAACTCCAACATTTGTCATATCCAGTACTCTTCACCAAACATAGCTGACACTGTCCGAAGAGTAAAAGGCATTTTTTAACCTCTTGAAACAACAAAACCAGACATGTTGTCTCACAAAAGGAAACTGTATATCAAAAGCATTAAATGGCATTACGCTTGTTGATGCAAAAGCCGCCTTGTCCTTATGACCGTTAAAGGAAAATACGTAGCTTTGCAAAGATTAGATTTTTGGTAATTCAACACTAGTCAGGCAGCTTGTGTTATAGAAAAATGGATAAAATAAGAACATGTTGAAGTTTTGTATAGGAGGCTATAAAATCTTCACTGTGAACTGCTGATCCTCGAGGCGAACATGATGTGCAGTGGAAGACTACATGCTGGAAATGATGCAAACACAACAGCTAATGTGGAAACATCTATTAATCTCACACAGTCATATCAGATACCATTAAAACAGCAGCAGTAGTGATAAAAACTCCACCTTTGGTGATGCTATTCAGGCTCAAGCTAACAGGATATTTGCACAACAATCAGGCCAGTGCTGATATCACAGGTGTTGCGTCACCTAAATGCACAAAACGTATTCTGCAGTTATGTGCGAATGTGTTTGTAGCAGAAAAACGAGTCATATGGTGCAGAAACGTCACAGTCATCAACATTTATGCCCTTTCATTGTTTAATTACCACAACAAAAAAGTGTATTTATGTACATTTACACTGCATTTCAAAAGTTTGGGGTCACTTGCAAATGTACTTATATTTTAAAGAAAAACAGTTTTTTTTTTTACTGGAAATAACATTAAATGAATGATAAATCCAGTCTAGACATCGTTAATGTGGTAAATGACTATTGTAGCTGGAAACAGCTGGTTTTTAATGGAATATCTCCATAGAGGTACAGAGGAACATTTCCAGCAACCATCACTCCTGTGTTCTAATGCTACATTGTGTTAGCTAATGGTGTTGAAAGGCTCATTGATGATTAGAAAACCCTTGTGCAGTTATGTTAGCACATCAATAAAAGCACAAATTTTCATGGAAAACATAAAATTGTCTGGCTGACCCCAAACTCTTGAACAATGGTGTACATATGTATGTATACTCGTGTTTTTGGTGACTAATCTGTTTACATGGTCACACTGTGGAAACCAGCCACCCTTTGGTGACACAAAAACAGGTTCCCATCACCCAGTCATTATATGCTGTTAAAGGCTAAGAATATAAGCCGATGTAAAATCCGATGTGTGTGTGTGAGTGAATGTTTGTCAGCCTCAGGGTTGGACATTTTGCGGATGAGACCCCAGACTGTCAGAATCTTCCATCCTGTATTTTATTAAGTGTCTCTGAGAACAACTCCGTCCCTTTTCTGTTCTCACGACTTGCCTCCCATCAGAAAAAAACGCAGACTTTCAGTACTTTTCTTCCATTTGCAAGTTCTATGTGACTCCTACATGTTTGGCCATCCAGACCGAACATGGCTGGTAAGAGCATCACGAGTGTTAAAGGAGCGAGACGTTTTCTAATCTTACATTTGTTTCAATCAATACTTTGAAATGATTAAGTGTCGGGTGTCTGCAGCTTTGTCGCCCCATCAGTCTGCTCCCTTCCACTGAGCTGATTTATGACTAATATATCGTTCAATATGTAACCTTTCCATTATTCTGCAGTGAAGAAAACGCCAACCACGCCAAACCCACTCTTTCACTGGCAATCGATAAATAACAGCTCATGCAGTGACTGATTTGCATTAAATCCTCTCTATGCTTTTGCAAAGTTCACATCACTCTCTTCAGTGTTTGGCACAACAGTCAGATTGTTCTTTCCGCTAACAGTAAACTGCAGGAACACTATAACATTATCCCAATCAACAGAATGGTATTGTCAGAGGAGAACGTGAGGCGTCACCCAGCTTCAGCCCTTAAAGACTGGAGAAAGAAAACTACTCCTAGAACAAATACTCACTTAACTGGACAGAAAAGTCAATTATTATTAATTGTTTTACACATTAGGCCAAGGTGTTCAACACTATTTCTTTTATCTTGATGATCTTGATGGTGTAGTACTGCAAAAGCAACAATTTATGGTATTACCATTTCTGAGTCATCTTCGGGGAAAATAAAATGTCCAGACCATGAACTCTGATATACTCAAACTTGCTCAGTGTTCTGCTCTATATGTGACTGTCTGGAAGAGAATCATGGCTGGAAGCAAGAAGCAGTTCATGATAATGTGCAGCAGTTTGGTATCTGAAGGTAATGTGACTAACCGCCTGTAGATGATCATTTGTGTTAAAGGTAAAGAGACAATCTGCTGTTGAGGTAACTGTTTGCTTTCTGCAAAACCAAATGTTGTTGGTTTGAATGACTGAGATGGGTAAAAAACAGTAAATGACTCATTGGGATGCAAACCAAACCAGTCCAACCTTAAGCTAGACATTGAGACTCCACTTACTTCAAGGAACGAAAGGACCTTGAGTTAGTTTGTTGGTTTGGCCGTTTCAGTTCCAACTGATTAGAGAGTTTACACTGTGCTGCTGTTTGATGTTAGTTGTTTACCTTTGTGCTGCATGTTTTCCACTGTAGGGGCCTGTACACCATCAAATAACCTGATTCCATGCTGGTTTGCAAACCGGAATTTGAACTGTTGTGCATGTTTCCAACAAAAAGACAAATTGGGACCTGAAGGATGAGCTGTAAAATTATGGGTGTGTCTTATTTAATAGGGAATAACATTAGAAAAGGTCTGTACATACGAACATTTTAGAAACCGTTCACTCATTTTGCTCATGTAACTGTCTCAGACGGAAGTAAAGAATTTACAATGAGATGCTAAAGCTGTAAAAGGAAGCTCCAAAGTTGTGGTGATGCAATGGTTTTACTACAACTTGGTGGAAAGTTTGGTCAGTTCAGCACTCCGGTTCCGTGTTTGCAGAAGGTAACCCTTTCTACAAACACATTTCTGTTGGAAAAGCAGCATCTGTTAGCTTTGGACTTAGTACTTAAACACATTTTTGCAAAGACCAACAAGCCTACTTCTGAGAGTCCACCAAACAAGGAACTGACAGGACGACATATTAGACTTTTAATGGAAATTTAAGAATTGAACAAACGAGTGAACCTGAATAATCTCCTGATATGACAGCAATTACAATCAGTCAGATTATTCCCAACAACTTCTCTGGTGTGCCAGCCAGTTACATGTTGACAGATGAACCTTCACTGAAACCTACACATCCAGAAACCACTTCTTCTGTTGCTGAACTTTCTGCTAATGTTTGACTCAAACGTGGCGTGAAGTTGATTTATATGCTCAGTCATCAGTTCAAATCATTGCTGGACCTGATGGCTATGATTGCTGTACTGATTGCAAACCGTTTTAACCTTAAGACTAATGATGAAACACCATCTTTGAATCCCAGCCAGTTCTCCTGTTTAGCACATTTGTATGCAGCTCAGCTCTTTCTTACTATCTCCATCTGATCACTACTCTGGAAGAAAATCGTTTCCATTGATGTAATAATGCTGCAGTAGACAAGGAAAAATTACAGTATGTAGGACAAAATGATACAACTGATATTAAGACTAGTTTTAAAGACTTTAGTATAAATATCTGCTTCATGTGCAACACAAGTTATTTGCTGCAGATACTGATGATCTCATGATGAAGCCACAGGTTTGATTCATCAGCTGGGTGTTGCATGAACAAAGGTCGGCTTATTTGCACGTATCAATGTATGTCAAAGTGCCCTGAAATATAACACTAAATTAACTTTTGTTGAGTTAGTAAACTATGTAAACATTTCTCTCTTTGACAGACAGATTTTGAAGATGTGAGGCATCATATTGGCCTGACTACTCAACACAGAACAGGGATAATTGCAGTGTGGAGGAGAGTTTAAAGTGGAGGAGTATCCAGAGTCAGCTCCTGGCCCCATAATTTAAAGTTCCTGCCTGCATTGTGCCTGACCGTGCCCTTCAGGGGAGCTTCAAGACAAACTACAATTACCTTCTAAATGCCAAAACACCAGCAGCACGGTTATTTTCTGTGTTTCAGAAGCATCCTTCTGGGAAGCTGCTTCCTCCACCGTGTCCTCTGTGTCACCTTCGTCCTAAAGGTCCATGTTTATTATGTTAAATTTTGGGGTATTGCATGTCTCTTCCTTTCACTGTATGGGAAGTCCTTTGTCCCTGTGTTGTTCATACTGTCAGAACATCCTGTAGAGCTCATAAGAGCCACCGAAACTAATCGTTATTTAGATTTTACCATATAGAGAGTTATATAGAGAGTTGTTCTTTACTCAGTTTATGGAAGGAAGTGGGAAAGCTCTCTCTACACAAGTCTATCATGGAGATTATTAACTAAGACAATAAATGATGAGAAATAAATAGATTTCAAGGACAAGTATAGCGAATGTACAGCTCAACACAATCATTTGTCAGTACCCAGTGCTTTAAGATGTATTAAAGTTAATTTTATTCCAAAATGCCCATTATCTTAGTTATATTTTATGTCCAGTGGCACATTTATTTTACTATCAGACTTAATTAGCAACATTTATGCACTTCTTTCCAGATATTTTCGACAAATTTCTGCTCACTCTAGCTGCTAAGAACAAATCCGTTTATCTGCTTGTATCTTTCCATTTACTTTGCGTGTAGCTGCTATAATTTACTATAAACACTGTAAAGTTAGGATGTGATTTTTTTCCACTAGAACGGTTTATATTGCAATTTAACTCATAAAACTTCCTCGGCATCAATGATGTGTCAGAACTGAGCATTTAAGGCAAAATTTTTAGGTGTAAGAGCCAAATGTTATTAAAATAGAGCGTGTATCGACTATAAGCTAATTCTGAGTGAAGAATTGCTGATTAATACTGATAAATGTTTGCTTTCTACATGATAAATGATAAATCAGCCGTGTTTATATGTTGTTTCAGTACATTTGCATTATTGGTAAAGTGCGCCCACATGTGTTGTAATCTGGAAGTCAGCAGTTATTATATATGCACTGTAAATTCTAAACTTTTGCAGGTCATCCTTTCATTACAAATGCTGCTCTGGCTTTAGGAGGTTTTGCTGCCTCCTCCTCCTCCAGCTCTTCATCCTAAGAAGTGTTTACAGACAACAAGTCATCAGGACCTCAGCACCAATATGACCTGAACTTGCTCACTGCTTGCTTTTTATTGGCTAAACACTGCAATCATCCTCATCGTTGGACTCCCCCGTCTCCTCCTACGTTTAAAGATAAAATAAACCTTTAGAGTACATTACATCACCCTCCGCTACATTCACTGGTTGTGATTCAGTGATGGTTTCACACCTCCCATAACCTCAACTACTTGAATCAGTGATCAGCTAATGCCTTTTAACCAAGCCCAGTTTGTATTTTTTCATGTATGATGTCATTTAATTAAAGAAAATGTATGCAGAGCAAATAATTGGACTATATGAGTTTGATGAGTAGTTTCTGTTTAGTGTTCTGTCATTGACTGTTCATATGCAAGTTCTGCACTGAGGCACATAAATGCACAAAAGGTTCTCAAAAGCATGTGTAAGAGACTTTCTATTATTATTATTATTATTATTATTATGACTTCAGTCACTTTTGCCAGCTTTGTTAAACTCAAAGCAAATGTCTCGATCCTGATTGGTTCACACATCCTACTTAAAATATCTCTTTGCAGGAAGCACATGTACACGTTAACCAGAAAGTCATATGGTTTGACAGTTACCAGATTAAAATACACAATCTTTGTTGCTGTTTTCTATGTCGGTGCAATATTAACCAACTGCTGCCTCTCTGGCTCACTGTGAAACCTGAGCAGCTACATGCGCTGATGTGCAGAAGATCTAATCTAATCTAATTAATTAATTAGTCAACCTCTCTTTAAACTCAGAGCTCCATTAAGACAGAGGCCTCATATCCAATAACTGAACAAAGAAACAGAAGACATATATGCATATTAAGCTAGAATTAGCAATAAAACTATGTAAAAAGCAAAGCTGCTGAATATTTGATTTGCTTTTATGCAATTTTGTCTATTATATTTGTTCATTTTATTGTCTTTTATGCTTGATTTATTTATTCATTCATTTTATTTATTTACTATAACCATATACACTTGTATATATTTGTATCCTTGTTTTTACGGTTTTACCCCTAATTTTCTTTTATTCTATTTTTTCTTTTTCCTTAATTTGATATGCAATTTTTGGTGCTTTTATTTATTTAGTGTTGTTTTAGTGATTTATGTTATACATTTTCTACCTTGTTTAACTCTATTTCTTAACTTCTGTTTCTCTGGTCTTTTGTTTTTCAGTTTGAAATGATCAGAATCAAGTTGCCTTAAAACCTGTGAGTTGGTTTCTTTAGTTTACAGTTCATTTTACAACTGTTTAGTCATGTTGCTGTAATATAAACCTTTCATTTATGTCTTCTCAGTTCCATTGGACAGTTCAGCACTTCATGATTAAGACCAAAGCTGCTCCCTCTGTTCCTACTGACCCTTATCATGCTTAGTGTTGCTTTTCTTATCATGAGAAGAATCAAGTATAGCTCAATTTAATATATATCAAAAACAAACAGTGTATTTTCTTCATGCATGTTTGCTTCAAACAACAAAACCTAGCTGTCTCTGGAGACTTCACCCTTATATGAGAACTCTCAGGCAGTGCATGCTGGGAAGTCTCCTAACATGCCAGCTATGTTTCTTTGCACACTTACGTTCAAGATTTGCATGGACTTTTAAAAGACACCAAAAGTTCACTAAAGGTCACCAAAGTTACTTCACCCTCTGGGAAACATAAAGGTAAAAAGCGTGTGATGACACCTTGAACAAGTTTTTAAAGGATAAACAAAAATCTTGACTTGTTTGTTGCCAAAGTCACTTCAGTTCAGCCTTTAAGAACTGTATATATATTATATAGCTTTCATATTTCATGAGGAAAAATCATGAGATTACTAAAATGAATGCTTCTTTTCAAAATTTTACGAGATTTCATAAAATTATCATTTAATTATGTGATGAAAATGTATATTCACTGCAATGTATCTGTGTATTATTTTATTATTGTCCAAGCCTTGATATCTTCAAGTGATTTTAGAGATTCCAATGCTGTTTAACCTGAAGTCAGGTCCTTTCTGCTTTCTTTAGAGTTTTATTTAAACACACTTTTGGCCAAATATATAAAGACTCCTCCCTGTTAGGATTTAAATGTGTAGATGAAACTATTTTTTACGATCACACATCATCAATAGGAAATAAGAGGCAGGAAATATCAGTTTAATGCCATTTTTTCACTTTAACTCCTATATAAGTAGTGATATTGACCTTGTGAGCTGCTTTTTCAAGGAACAAGAGAGGAAGTTCTTCAAAGAACACCAGCCTTGAATCAGCAGCTCGCCTCTAACCATCAAACACATGTTGACTGTCACTACAACATCTGCATCATGAGCTGCCTGCCACAATAATTCACTTTAAACTGTTTTAATAACTGAGCACAGTAAGATATAAGATCTAAAAACAAATCTGGATTACAGTTCTGATTGAACTCATCTATCGGTTCATTTGATTAAGATTTGAGTATCTTTTTCACTTTTCCTGCCAATATAGAGAGAAAAGGAGCCTCCATAGTATTTGGGTAAAAACTTTATTAACAAAACAGAAGAAGGCAAAGCACAGCATCAAGCTCACTTCCAAAGCACAGCAGCCTACATTACCCCTCTGTCAATCGCTAAAAGTGCCACAAGAATAATAATAATAACATCCATCGTTGTTACAGTTAAATATTAAAATAACACAGCCACCCGGATATACTGCATAATATATATATTTACTCTAGAGACCTTTGCGACATTAACAGCATCTACAGAAGGAGGGCAGCTTCAGTCATGCTCATTCTCTTGCACTGTAGCGCCACCTAGTGCCTTCTCAGCACAGTTACAGTAGTAGTAGTAATACAATCAGTAACACAGCAGTCTGGGGTAGGGAAGGGGAGGAGGTGAAATAAAGGTCCGGGACAAAACAGCCACTTCGTACCGTTCACAATCTCCTACAGCAATCTGCAACACTTACAAATACGCACCTTAAGAGTTCGGAAGTCAGGCTTAGGGGTGGAAATGTGGAATAGAACAAGGCAATGGGGTTATAGTAAGTATTTGATGAGGGGAATACCACCTATTTTAGGGATTCCTACCCAACCCTCAAAGACAAATATCCCTCCCAACATGCACCACTCTTTCTGGCTTTAGAATATCACACCTCAACTAAAGTAGTCTGCTTTATTCTCATATCTCTGCACAAGTTTGTCACAAGTTTGAAGGCTTGTTTCTGTGACTCCTGGCTTTAGTTAATTATACGTTCACAAGAATTTAATACACTCAACTGAGGTGAAAATATCTTGAATTCCATTTTTTAACCCTGTTTTTCCAAATCATAGTTCTTATTTTGAAAACCAATTCAGAATTCACTGGTTTGAATGCATGTAGTTTGCATCTATGTCAAGAGTCTGCGCACTATTTTTTCACACTTTCAGGAAATTAAAGGAAACCAATACATGAAGATCAACCCTTTAAATTTGAATAGAACTCTAACATTAACCATGTTGCATGCATTAAAAAATAACAACAAAAATTTAGCGCGCATGCTTTGCGATTAGGGGGCTAAAACTTGTAACAAACTTGTCTCTTCAAATAGATGGAATTCCCTTTAAAGGAGGTTAAAATAAACAGAGTTTAGGCACAGTGAGTACTAACGCTAAAACCACAGGTTTATTGTGTGGTCACCACCTGCAGCATCAGGCTGCGACTGGAGCTGCAGAAAATGATTTTGCAACCAAGTCATTTTCTCAACATTTCATTATTACACACAGCGGTACATTTCCATTTATTACAGTGAGACTCATCATCTCATCCGGTGTGACATCTGTGGGTTGGTCAAGTTCTGCTGCTGTTTTGTTTTTGTTTCCGGTAGGCACAGAGGAGGTGATGCCCCCTGGTGGCAGGAGGATAAAACAGTGAGGACGAGGAGACGGGGGTCAGAGAAGATGCTGGTCCCTGCTTATGGGGATCAGAGGTGGGGATGAATGGATGGCGTTGCCTAGGCAACCACCCACTGCAGGATGCTGGTGTCTTTCCCGCCGGTAGAGATCAGGTGACTGTTGTCGTGCAGGAAGGCAACGTTGGTCACGTGACTGCTGTGGCCACCGTACTCGTGACTCGGAGCCTGGAAGTTTGAAACAGGAAGTGACTTCATGAAATCGATCATTTCACTATTTCAAGATAAGATGAAATAAAACTTTGTTAATCTCAATGTGGGGAAATTTTGCAGTATTACAGCAGTAAAGACAGCGGAAACATTTAAGCAATGTAGTCCAAAAATATACAGAAATATATATAAAAATAAATAATATAAATAAGTACTAGCTTAAAAAATAACAGTACTGAGAGAAGTATAATCTTACATAGATTATTATCTATTGCACTGATTGTACCAATATAGCATATATTCTAATATATGTAGAAAAATAGATATTGCACAGGGTTTGTAAAATTAATTCACAGAAAATATTGATATTGTACTACTGGGAGTAGTGCTGGTGGTAAAGTACTCTTAATATCTATTAATTAATTCAAAAATACAAGTTATGCAATTATGTTTTACATCAGCTTGTGTCCTCTTAAAACCTAACTTTATCTGCATGCTTCTTACATCAGATTGTTTCTGAATTTGTGTAGTAATCTCAAATTTGAGTTTGAGTATTTTTTTATGGAAAAAGGTACAATGAATGTTTCCCTTCGCATTAATATCATCACAAATCTTCAGATTTTTCTCAAGAGAAACGTGCTGTATGTGCAAATATTTGTCATTTAATGTTTCAGGTGCAATATAATGTTTTATTTCCTTTTTCCATTACTATGTGTAAAATTACTTATTAGTCTTGTATAATTAATAGCATTACTTTTTTACTGTTGTATTCCAGATTTATTTTAGCTCATTTATTATTATTTCAGTATATCTTATTGCTTTTTACCTTTATGCGCTGCACTTCTTATGTCATGCATTTCTTTCAGTATTAATAAAGTCTGATCTTATCTTATATTTACCAGCAGCGATTATAAAGACTTGACAGTGACACAATTTTGAGAAAAATCAAAGCGTAATGTAAATTCTAGGTCTAATTTTTCCATTAAGTGCAACTGCTGCAGTTTGTGCAGCCAAATATATGTACAACTATAACCGAGTTTCACTCCAAGACAGTTTAAAACATGTTGTAACCATTTGCAGTTTCTGTGCGAATGGAAGGCAGTTTGTCTGAATGGACAATTACGTTTAAATGGCTTTGGCTTGAAACCTTGTAAAACAACAAAGACGCGCAAACAGCCCAAACTAGTTTGTGAGCACGAAATAAACACCTGGCAGAAATTGAATACGTTATAGGTCTGGTGATGATCCAGCACTGAAGGCTGTGTGGCCGAGTATTTAGACGTTTCTGCTGAGCTTTCATTGGGCTTCACAGTGTTCATTAACACTTAATCACAGCGTTGGCAAGAGAAACAGTGCGGTTGTTTGGCTGCGGAGGTGGTAAAGGGGGCGGCTGTGGCTCAGGTGGTAAAGTGGGTTGTCCACTAATTGTAGGGTTGATAGCTAGATCCTCGACGCCGCTATGTGCCAAAGCTGGGCAAGAAGCTGAACCCCAAGCTGCTCCGCCATCATCAAGCCTTCTGTAGAGCTGCTAGGTTTAAAGGCACCATATTAATGCAGATCAAAGTCTGCATGAAGCAGAACAAATTTAAAAATTTCAGGTCATAAATACATTGCTAAAAAAGCGACGTGTGCATACGGAGATGCAGACACGGACCCTGATGTGCTGGTTGTGTGGAACTGTGCATGAACACGACTGACCCTTGGTTGAGAGCAGGGGAAGGAGAACAAGTGCACTTTGCCAAAGTCATCAGCAGAGGCCAGCAGGGATCCATCATGGGACCTGCACACAGCGTTGATGTCTGTGCCGTCTGCTCCGTCTGGCCAAATTCCTGAGCAACGAAAAGCAAGCGAGAGAGAGAGAGAGACAGTCAGATATTGATATTCACTTCATGTTCTGTTCCAGGCTGCAGAGAAATACAGAATACTGTGCAGTGGCTTGAACAGAGGTCAGTCTTCTCCACCAGAACTGACAAGAAGAGACAAAACTGTCTGCTGGAACAGTTCTGGCTGGACGATCCACACAGAGAAAGCTGGACTTGTTTCAGGCTGGTAAACATCACATATTAGCAGGGAGTTAAAAGCCTAAAGGTTCTAAACGCCTCTTGTTGCTATTTAGGGCTGCCAGAATGTATATTATGGTTTCTGCACTCGCTTGCCAACTGTGCTGAACATCAGCCAACTAACCTGCAAATGGACAGTCTATAAATGTGTAGGAATTCACCTGCTGACACTACGAGTCAGACTGCTGGTCTCTGGGGGCTCACTGTTTTCAGATAAATAGATTAAATATCTAGTAGTCTGACCCACTGGATGTAGGATGTGAGTAGAAGTCACCGCTCATTTCAGTCCGCTCCCTGCTAGAATTGTGTTACCATTCTCTTCACGATGGGAAACGACAACAACAACCTCTAAGGAGCAACCTACCACACTGAAAATCTCAAGTTACACAGATTTACATCATGAAGTGAGGCAGTCAGGCCATTCCAGTGTTCCACCATGACAATTCCAGCCTTTTTAAAAGAACACTGCAGCCACAACTTCTACTTGGTCCTGCCTACGACACCTGATTGGTTTAAAGAAATCCAAACAAGCCAAAGCGTTTCTTCCCCTGCAGCAGAAAGACAGTCTGGTCCAGCCACACCATTATGCATCACAAACTGGGCTGGAAAAGCAGTAAACTCAGCATGGAGTAGGTTTTATGGACCTACCGAAGGTGTTGAAGGCCAGAGTGCAGGTGGAAGTGCTCCACTCCAGGTTGCGCACCGTGTCCATGTTGGTCACGTGTTTACCGTTGGATGCCTCCCCTGAAAAAACAAACCGTGAGGCTTCAGTCCTGCAACAAGTCAAGATGTCGCACAAGAAAGTACACGAACAAACAGGAGGGACGACTTACAGAAGAGGATCTCGTAGTCTCCTGAGTTGGTAACAAGGTATTTGCTGTCTTTCGACCAGTCCAGATGAGTGACGAAGCTGGAGTGGCCCTGGAGGAAAGACAGAGACCATATGCTGCATGAGGAGCTGAGCTTGAAGACTGAATTTGGAAGAAAATGTGACTGAAATCTCTCCTTTATTTTTGTCAAAACTCTTGAATTTCTGATTTGGCGTAAACGTGCAAAGGCAAACACTGCTCCTTTAAAGCTAGTTTTATTTTTAATGCTCTAACGCCACTGAGATAAGACTTGTGAAAAGGAGGCATTACTTTAGGAATGAGTTTTATACTTACAGTGCATTTCCCCACACGGCTGTACTTTCGGCCGTTCTCCGTCACGGCATAGATGTAAACAAAGTTGTCGTGGGAGGCGACAGCCAGGAAGTTACCGTCTACAAGCACCAATGAGCTCACATTAGTTAATACGGAACTCAAACATGGTTCTATGTTGGGAGTTTTGTGTTGCATGGATCCGGGTTGGTAAATAAACAGGTGATGGTTTACCTGGAGAATACTTGACGTTGGAGATGATCTCATTGCCGTCTGTGTGCATAGAAACAAGATCTCGAGTGTCGGTGTCCAGCACCAACCACCTGCAACACATGGGCCGGAAATTTGGGAAAATGCACATCACACAAGTTCAGAAACCCAAGATGATGACTTTAAGCAGCTTGTTCTGTTTAACCAGCAGTTTAAACAGCAACATCGCCATCTTCAAGATTTCTTTAATGTCATTTGTCTAAGTATCTCAACTAAGATGATGTAATGGATGTCTAAAAATAGCAGCAGGTTAAAATTTAACAGGTAAGAAGGATAAAAAAGTGCATGTACTGTATATGATGGAGATCCTTTTGGATAGCAGCAGCAGGTTATTGTAGTCATTGTAAAAATTGCAGCAGCTTAAAATTAACAAGTAAGAAGAATAAAAATTGTTTAATTATAATATAAAGAAAACACCAAGTAAAATGCTGTAAAGATGTTTAAAGGCTTCATATTGTTAGCTGTGATTTTGTAAAACAGTTTTTCCTTGCTGGAAGTGTTTTAGTGTTCAGTTTCTGATTTTTAACTGTGGGGCCAAAATGTGGGACATAAGAGTGGAGAGGCCAACCTTCCAGTCATGGTGCCCACAGCCAGAACAGCCCCACTGGGATGGAAACCAGCAGACCTCCCTGGATCCTGGAGCACAGCGGAGAAGAAAACACATTTATCACTCATTTAGTAGAGCTGTATATCAATTCCCTATCATTTAATTCTCTATTTGTGTTCCCTAATTAAATATTTTGTGACATTCTCTTGCTGTCAGGTCTGCTTTAATATTTTCCTGCTCCTTCTCACCTCGATGCTCTTGCTCCAGAGGGGCTGATGGGAGTTGGTGTCCCAGAGGTGAACCTGTTTGTCCTGTGAGCAGGTGACGAACTGCTCCATGGAGGGATGAATGTCCAAACCCCACAGTTCATCTGTGTGCCCCTGGAACACAGTACAGGTCTTATTTAGATCCCTATATCATGTATTCATATATTGCAGGTGTGTTTCCTCCGTAGGAAAGAGAATTCTGCGTGTGTCTTTGTTTACCTGTACAATAGGAGTTAGAGTATCGGGGAAGGCGGCTCTGATGATGGCGTTCTTGGTGGTTCCGATGAACAGTTCTCCTGGTTTACCTTCAGCCAGAGCGCGAACAGGTCCGAACGAGTCGCCCACCTGGACACACAAACGCAACACACACCCTAAGGCTTTAACACACTTTATAAAAACAATATAGAGTCTGGACCCGCAAACCCAAACAAAAATTAAACATCGATAATGCCAATGAAATGATTTGATGCATTTCTTTAACATGGTGTTTTTTAGCCATATTAGCATTCTGTTTACAGGTTAACATTTCATAATTCAAATGGTAAATCTGTAGGCATTAATGTATGTTAAAGCAGCTTCAAATGATGACTGCTATGTAATAATTGTGTACAGCATTCTCTGTTTTTTCTTCTGCAGCTGTCAGATGTAGCTGACGGTGCTCTTTTATCCCTCAGTTCAAGCATACACTTAATGCAGCACTGGATTTGTTACTAACAGTCTTTTCTCTAAGGGACTGCTCCCAAAAAAACAAAACATTAAACCAATGGTGACAGATTCTTTCTGTAAATCTCCTGATCCTTCGCTGATTCTGTCTTTTACATACACAGGACTGTTAATTCAGCCCTCTTACCTCCATCTCTGATTGTTTCCTGTAGTCGTGGTCCCACAGCACCACCTTGCGGTCTTTGCCTCCTCCAGACACCATGGTGCCGTCCTTCAGGACACAAACAGAGAAAATACCGCCTTCGTGGGCTCCTGACACCACCTGGCTGATGCGGTTACCACCTGTCAGAGCAGACGACAGACACAGCTTCTGATGGATCCTTTTTGGAGGATTAACTCTGTAAATCTACAGGAATTTAACGATGAGAACATTTCAACATTATGATGGAACTCCTTTAAAAATGAAACTGCTTGTGGTCTTGTTTAGCTGTGAAAGACAACATCTTTAATGGAAATGTAGTTTTATTTTCTCATGTTTATAGGCTTTTCTTTAACAGAAAATGAGAATAGAATTCCCTTGTTGCTATTGCACAGTGTAAGCTGCAATCCTGTCAGTGCATTTACACAATCAGATAACATTTTAAAAGTACAATAAGACAATAAAATCTAAACATCTAGTAGAAAAAAAATCGCATGTGTTTCTATGAAAACAGTGGGGCAGCTTATGCTTTTAAAGATAGCTTATTTGGTTTATGAAGAATGATAAAAACAGGAGTCTAACTTATGTTGCACTTCTGGATCTTGCAGTTTGCAGAACATTTATGAAAAAATAATGGCATAAATTAGTGCAAAAACTACATAGAAGGTGCAGCTGTATGTAAACATGTATGTTCTCAGTAAATAATACAAGATCTATAAGGTAGCAGGTGCAAAGGTGTAGATATTTCTAGATTTTGTAAATTTAACATTGAGTAAATTAACTAAAATTCAGTTAAGCTGCCAGTAGGCGCTGAGGTAAAGACAGTTTTCATGCAGTAAACAGCCAGTCTGTCAGTGTTTTAACCTTTAAATTTCTTGCACAAAAAAGTTGTGATCAGAATGCTTCATTTAGATTCTACCTTTGGCCCAGATGTAGATGTTTCCACTGGAGTCTCCGGTGATGGCATCCCCATTCTCAGCAAACGCCACACACAACACATACTTGGGTTTCTCATGTTTCTACACAGAAAAAGACAAAGAACATAAGATTTAGTCCAAGGCTTGGGCATTACACTGCATTCCCTTTAGCCGTGTGCGCTTCGATCAGAAG
Organism: Amphiprion clarkii; assembly: GCA_027123335.1. Taxonomy (NCBI): domain Eukaryota; kingdom Metazoa; phylum Chordata; class Actinopteri; family Pomacentridae; genus Amphiprion; species Amphiprion clarkii. The sequence goes on along the minus strand of CM049575.1, from coordinate 32,052,338 downwards.
GTAACGCATCCGTTAGGTCTATGTTTGTACCTCAAACAGGCCCTGTCTCTTGGTCAGAGTGTTGCCCTCCATGGTCCAGAAGTTGATGTGGGATTTCCCACAGGTGACAATGAGGTTGGTGTCCATGGGATGGAACACAGCAGCCAGTACAGAGTCATTGGAGCACTGCAGAGACAGGAGGCAGGAAGTTTGTTTCTCCAACAGTTTGTCCATTAAAGTTGAGAAACATTTATATCCGCTACAAATGTAGGAAATAGATCAGTTACCTTGACATCAGCCAGTTGCTTCTCCTTCTGCCAGTTCCAGACTGACAAGATGTGATCGTTGGCGTCGTCCACAGCGCAGAGGAAGGTGCCACCGTTCTGCAAAGAATAAAACAAAACAAACCGTTAACATTGTATGCATTTACTTCAATTTTATAAATCACACGATATTACCATATTCTCCCAATAACGTTTTGACTGCAATAACAAAAATGTTTCTATTCTGTGTGAAAGTATAGTTCTGTCCTTTAATTGAGTATATTATCCATTGTTGTGTACATTGTCTTTATTGCATCTCTATTCTTAGCCTTATTGTACGTTTGTAGCACTTGTCCTGCTATTTTCACGTCTCATCTGCATCCAGCTGCTGTAATGTGTTCATTTTTCTACTGAGGCATCAGTGATGGGCAGTACGCTCCAACTACAGGTTGAAACGCTGCTTACCGACTTGGAGAAAGCCACGCAGGTGACCGCTCTGTCAAACACTCCCATCCCGAGCACATGAAGCGTGTTGAGGCTCACGGAGTCCCAGACACGAACATGAGGAGCCAGCAGCTGAACAGATACGAAACCATAAATCATCTTAGACAAACTAATCCAACATGGATGGATGAAACAAAAAAAATATGGGACTACAATTAAACACGTTACTTTTCAATTTCTGTTATAATTTCAGTTCCGTTCATGATTATTAAACTCAACATTTTACAGTGAATAAAACATTGCAAGAAAAAAAAAGAAGTGCTATTAAATTAAAATGCCCTCTGAGGCACGCTTTTAACTGTGTCAATATTTAACAGTGTGGAGGACACACTGTGGGAGGATGCAAGCGTGATGTTCACAGTACCTTTCCATCTTTAGAGTTTCCAGCCACTTGCCCAGTTGCTATGGTAACCATATCGGGATGCACGCTCAGGCTAAGAAGATAAAATGTACAGTGGAGTTATTGTGTCATTTTAAATCGTGTTCCGTTGCTTTCTGGCTCGAAATCACAGAGGACTGTTTGACGGTGGATTAAAGCAGCTGATTCAGATTCATGCGCAACAAAAGAATATCTGAAATACAGAAAATGTAAACGCATGAATGTCAGTTGGAGAAATCATCTGCTGCTGTTCCAATGAGAGACATTGTTTTTGTTTTTGGTCTGTGGCTTTGAAAAGCTTGGAAATTTGAGGTATTTCTATTTAGAAAACATATTACTGACATCATGTACAACATCAGTTACACTACTGTATTTATAGCTCTTAATACACCAAAAAAAAAAAAGGATATCAGCTGGTAATCATCATTTTTGTCATATAATGTAAATATTATCTTTATTTTTTAATGTTTTATATCTCCACGTTTCTTCTGTGTGAATGCACTGACAGGGTTGCTGCTTAATTTCACTGTACACTGTGCAATGACAATAAAGGACTTCTATTTAAATTCATGCTATTCTATGAGAGCCCTCACATTAACTGATGTATTTTGCCATTATTTACTAAGAAAACCCAATAAATATAATATGCATTTAAACAAAACTTTGTGTTTCTGAAGTTAGAATGACAAAAAGTACAGTAGACACCTTTCATATAAAGCAGAGGAGGACTCTGTGACGGCGTGGGAGAGCAGAGCAGGACTGTTTCCCTGCAGAGACCAGCAGCTTTCCCAGCATGCCCCTGGGGGGTTCAGTGTTTACATCCCAGAGCTCATTCAGGATGTTAACTGGTGCTCATTAAAAAAAGCCACAAATTTCACTGACCATAAACACAGGAGCTGTCGATGACGCAAAAACAAAAACAATGAAACAGAATGTGAGCAGTTTGAATTTTTTAGTTTTTGTCTGAAAATAATTTCCACAGTAGACAGTGTCTGAGAAGCCGTATGACAAGAGATCAGGAGTCAGTTCTCAGCTTAAACTGATCTCTTTATACCCCTATATATGTACTACACATACAGTATGTTGCTCATATCAGAGGGGGCATGTTTATAAAGAGTATACAGAGAAAGTCCGTCCTGTGATCAGCCTGCTGTTTTCTCACCATTTGACATCGTCGTTGTGGCCCAGATAGTGTCTCTGCTGCTGCTCCTCCGTGTTGTACAGAACCACCACCGAGGCATTGAAGTACACAATCTCACCTGTGGGCAGCAGGTAAAGGTTGGAGCGGCAGTCGCGACCGCGGTAGCCGTATCTGGGTCACGGTTCAGTCAGGGAAGATGAACGAAGCTGGGCAGGACCAGGGAGTACGAGTCTGACTTTAATATTTTATACTGAGACTTTTAGTCCACTCAGAAGTGCTGAAGCTTCAAGAATATCAATCAGCTCAGCGCTTCCCAAAAATACCAAACAACACATTTCAGATCATTTTTTTGCTGAAACTACACACGTTTACATAGAACCGCAACTTTTATGTAGTTTTTGCATCTGAATGAAGCATTTTGATCTCAACTTCTCACGTGAGAAATTTAGAAAATGAAATCTCCCAACACTAAGAGAACGGCTGTTCAGTGCAGGATGAAATGTTAAACTGTCTGGACCTACCAGCAACTTAACTCAATTTACTGGAAGCTTCTAACTGTTAATTTACTCACTGGTAAATCCTACCATATGCACTTTCTATTTACGTATTTATTGAAACTACACCTGTTTATATATGTTTACATGTAACTGCGCCTTGTATGTAATAATACACCAAAGTAATCTTTAAAAGAATAAGCTACTCCCCTGTTTTCATAGATACACTTACACGTTCTATTTTTTTCTACTAGATGTTTAGATTTTATTTTCGAACATTTCTTATTGTACTTTTAAAACATCTGATTGTGTAAATGCACTGATTGATTACTGCTTAATTTCATTGTACGCTGTAGAATGGCAATAAGGGAATTATTTTCTATTCTATTCTTCTTTCCTATTAAAGAAAAGTCTATAAATATGAGAACAAAATAGGCTATTTTTAAAGGAATCAGCTACTCCACTGTCTTCATAGATGCAGTTCCACATGTTATTTTTTTCTATTAGATATTTGAACATTTGTTATTGTACTTTTAAAGATGTCTGATTATATGAATCACAGAAAGAAATGCACATTTTATTTTTGTTCCATCTTTATTTTATGAGAGGACTGCTGCTGAATTTCACTGTGCTGTGCAATGACAATAAAAGAATTCTAATCTATTTTATTGGATTATGTTGTATTGCATTGCATTGCATTGTATTCTATTATGGAGAAAGTAAAGCTTAAAGTTAAACTTTGTACCGTCACATGGGTTAGATGCATCCTTCTGTCCATCTGGTAATCAATTAGTTGGATTTTCTAAACCGACACCGATTATAATTCATTCATTTACTAGTGTTTATCAAAGAATCCGTCAGCTCTGGGATGGAAGGATACACCCACTGCAGCTTGAGCTTGTGGTCCGGCAGAGCCACCTTCTGGTCGATACTGTAGCTCTCCCTCTGCTGGTCGGGGATGTGCATGGTGACGGGACGACCTCGGAGGAACATCCTCACGTAGCCGTCCTCTGGAGGAACAAGGACAGAGAAAGCAACAGTCAGATCGATGGTTCAATGAAGGGAAAGGAACAGAGAAGCACAAGTCATGCTTCAGAGAGAAGTAGAAGAGGCAGAACGAGAAGAAGAGGAGGTCACAGTGTTTCTTATTAGATAATAGCAGCACTGCATTGACTAAAGATAATGAGCATTCATTAGTCTGCATACAAACATCCAGATGTTTAAGCTAATCCTGCAGCTTTGTGTTAAGTTCTGAGACAAAAACTGCATTTTTCTGATCAAACAACAAAGAAATCTGTGTTTCTTTGAAAAAACAAAAAAATCCTGCCAGTTGTCCAAACTGGCTTCACTGCCCACAGTCAAAGGGCTGCTGTGCCACTGTGAGCTTCATTAGTTTCCCAAAACCAAGCAGAGGAAAGAGTGATTTCTTTGGTCTTTGTTGGATATAATGATAAGAATTTCCACCACCTATCCAAGATAGCCTCAGTTTTTTTCCATTTCTAGTTCTGAATATTTTCCAGCAACAACAGATTCCGTCTCCATCATGTTTACAGCTAGTCTGTAATCCTCAGAAGTCATTGTCTGCTTTAATGAGAGACCTTCAGCATTTCTAACAGGTTCTTCAGTCGTTCAAATGGACGTTTGGCATTTTTAACGAGAAATAATATTGGTTCAAAATGAGCAACAAAATCCCAGGAGAGGACTTCAAGGCCTCTGGAAGGCTAATTGAGTTTCACACATCAGAGGCTGCTCATCCTCTCTACAATAAATTAAAGTGTGACAGTAATTGGAGGGTGAGGCGTCAGCAGCGTTCCAGACTAATGCAAAGAAATGGTGAAGTAAAGACTGTTCTTACCTGCATTGAGAGTGCATTCTTTGGATTTGCTGAAAAAGAGAAAAGAAATGTGATTAAACACCTTCTGTGATGTTTATTCTTCAACAGCAGGTGACTCAGGGTGTAATTTTCATCCTTAATGGAAAAAAAAAGAGAAAGAAGCACATCAAACAATATACACAGTATCCGTATATATGTATGAGTATCTTTCAAAGCTCCTGAGATGTTCTTCCACTACATTGTTCCAGTGTAAATGATTTATTCTTTGCTCGACAGTCTGAAACCTTCACCACGCAGTTTAACTGGACATTAGGGAAGAGCTGCAGAGCTCATACTCAGCAGAAACACATCCTCTGCATCATATAATGACAGACTGGAAGACAGCTTCTATCCCCCTGACGGTGAGATGATGCACATGGAGGAGGCATCCCTGCTGGCAGTCTGTGTTCACGCTACGTATTAGCTGCACCAAACCTGTGAAATGTGAGACGATGTTTCCAATCATCTGATTTCTATGATGGCAACAAGAAGTCTTAGAGGTTGACTGAAGGAGTTCCTGGGCATCAGCCAACTACAGCTCAAACCCACATCTCAACAGACGGAACAACACTGTAATAGCAGGAGATTTGAATGACACCTAACATTTGGACACAGTATGTTTTATCAGAGTAAGAAACAGCTGCAGTGCTGCAGTCATTTAAAACGCCTGCTCCCTGCTAGTAGCTGTCTAATAGGATGGACAGATTCTTGGCTCTGCTTTCCTTACATAAATTCATTTCCTAATTTGATCCCTGTGTGTTTGCTGCACAACTCCAGCAGCTTCTCTGGGTAATGGGTTGTATTTACTGTACATAATATAATTACCAGACTTCATTGGCTTGGGCTGCACTACAAAATTTAGAACATGATTTAGTTTACATTTTCCTAAAGGTCTGTGTGGTCTTATTTTGGTATACTGTACGTATCTGAAAGTCTGGATAACAACTGGGCAAAGAGGTGAATACACAAGACCAGAGCAGGACCAGAACGGCCCAAGATTGACAGCCTGGTTTATTATCATTTGAATGATCTCAAATAAGTTACATTACTTGACTTGAGTCATCCATAGCAGAACGAAAAAGTGCAAAGGTTATCGCATTTTAGACAATTTTGAGGCCCTTTCTTGTGTACAGTTTAAAGGTATTCATTGTTTCTGTTGAAATCATGCTTATATACCACATAAATATATTCCCCATAAGTGTTTTTGTACCATTTTGTACTTTTCTAATACCCTCTTTTATTGTAAATACCAGCAATTTTACACCTTTTTATAAATACCAAAAATTTTTGCAACATTTTGTAAATACCAGCATATTTGGCATCTTATTGCTAACTGGATTTGCATGGTAAGGTGATGAATAAAGTGTCTATCTATCCATCTATCTATCTATCCATCTATCCATCTATCTATCTATCTATCTATGCAAATTAATACAGCCCTGTGCAACACTCTTTGTTATTGTACAATACGCACAACTGAACATAATGTTCAGTTTTCCTTTAATGAATGGGTAAAATGAATGAGTTCCAGCTGTTTAATGTGGCTCTATGCATGGATGTTTAAAAAGAACAAGCGCCTTTGATCAAGTCAGCAGATGGAAAGTCAACAGGGATGTCCTTTTGTATCCACATAGAAGTGGTGACACTAAACACACAGTGAATGTGGTTTCAGCAAAACAGTGAAACAGCAGAGCATCACGGTGCTCAAACATGTTGCAGAATCACACAGAAAAGCATAAAAACAACACTGGATGTCTAAGAGTAAAATGACAACTGGTGAGTCAGCCACAGTGCCAAACTCCATGATTAGACCCGTCAGTCTGGACCTGTAGATGCCGCATCATTCTGCTGAGTCGCTGCTCATCCAGAATCAGAACTGCACGCTGAGCGTTTCACTTCCTGCTGACCACCAAACCTTAACGTGTCAGGCTGCTGTCAACCAATCAGATCGGCAGGATGCTGAACCGCTGCCTCAGCTGACAGGTGGATGTCACCGTGGCAACAGCATTTAAAAGTAAGCCTTGATAAGACAAAGGGAAACTGAAGGTTGGGCTTCTCTTTGCTCAGCAACGAGAGAACAATGTGTCTGAGTGTTTCTGTGGAGAAAACAACACAACAGCAGCAGCAGCAGAGGACACATTTCTCCTCGACATGCTGGTTTATACTAAAAACACAAAGTCAGAGCAAGACACCGATGTTTACTGGGAGGAAAACTGCAGCGACTGAGGAGATTTGAAACAAATGGAACAAACAATAGAAAGAACGAAGAATTCTGCAACCAAACAAATAAATCACAAATGTTTTATGCGGAAAAGAAATGAGCTCGATGGTTAAACCTCAAATTACAGACTTTGATGCGAAACACCGGATGTAAACATAACTTTTGTTTGAGAACAGCAGGATAGACGATGTGTATCTACTTGTCCTGACATTTGCTCAACGGGGAGTTTACTGAAAAAAAAAAAGCCCCACAGCGCCGACCCATCTAAGCGTCTCTGTGAACGAGTGAAGTCACGTTGAGTGAAGTGAAAGTTTGCCACAAACAGGTTTGTCACAGTGTGTTTTAAAGATCAACCAGGGACACCAGGAAAGAGAACAATCGCAAAAATGTGATCAGAGCTTTGCATGTGTGCGTTTGAAGCATCTGAAGAAGATTAAAAGCTTAAAGAGACGACTGATCCGAGGACCTGGCTGCTGTCTGTCGTGTCCCCGGGCAGCTGGAGGCGACCAGGCAGGGTGTCGGCGCTAAAACAACCACATAAAGGCCCACTTGTTTCTTGGACTGTGTGAGTTTGTGTATGCATAGTCTGCCAGGAAGACGAGGCGTGGCCCGGTTCTAGCCAATGGCAGAACAAGATTGATCCAGACCCAGTAATTAGAGCGGAGCATGCTGGGTAGCTGGCAGGCGGACAGGCCGAATAACTGCATCTAAAGGCCGTGTGGCGGCTGTCCGAGTCGCCGGGTTTCCAGGGAGAGGGAACGCACAAACAGAGCACTCATTAGCATGCAGCACTCACTGTTGTGTTGGCATTTTCTGCCTGCCTGAACACAATTCAACACAATGGGCTGTTGTAACAATCACAGGGAACTAATGAGCATCAATGTTCCTCTGAGAAATCCATCATCATGTCAGAATTTTGCAGGAAAACCATCAGGATCCTGCAACTCCTTGTAGAGAGCTTGATGAAAAGGTCCTTGAATTTCAAGCTTCTCCAGAAGTTTCTGAGCTCCTGCAGGCTCAACAGACATTTGATTTGACATCTGCAAACTGTTACAACAACTGATGTGCTCCATTTCTCCAAAGATCTCAACATAAACCCTTCCTGCACCTGAGATTCATGATTCATTTAGGGTGAAAAATCATAACTGCTGTTTTGCAGCAGCATTATTATGCTCCCAATGTTCAGAGTTGAAGCATCAGGGTTCAAATTAAACTCAAAATCTGCAACTTCTCACTGTCCTCCTCCTCCTCTTAACCACTCACTGTCCAACTCATTTTCATTGCAGCTGATACTGCAAGGTTTAAGATGACCAATCCAAAGCTGACTTTTTGAACTTTTTAACAGTCCTGGCTGCAAAAAGACTTCAACTCTTGTTTTTGCATGCAACAAATCAAAGTATAGTTTTACACAAATACTACTTGGTAATATTGCAATCTTAAACTTGACTTTTTACAGTTTTGTCCGAAGACTATTTGATTACAAGATAACAGTGACTGCAACAGATTTCCTGTCAAATTTAAGAGAGGAGAGACTGCAGTGTTACAGCCGCAGAGCAAATGGATGTTGAGGTCTGACTAATGGATCGAACCCCTAAACTGTGGGCGCGGTCCAGTTTACATCCATTTCCAGATCCATTACGATGGAAGCAGTGCATTAGCGAAGTTGACGGACACCAACGCATTTGATCGTCTTCACACTTTCCCTCAGTTCATGCTGAAAGACTGAACCGCTACACTGGACTAATTTACTGTGGAAATTCAGTGGCAGCCACTCAAACGGAGGAAGGAGTTGATCGATTAAAGGAAATTGCAGTGTTTTCAAGATGATGTAGAATTAGTTTTTTTTATCATTTCCTTGATCTGGATTTACATGGTTTCACTTTGGTGGAGAGAAAGTCAGTTATTCTTTTTGTTAAAGTCTGTATTTCTTATGAGTGGAATGTCGGGTCCACAATTTTAGGCGTACATATGATTTTGTTGCAAGTTTTCGGTTTAAAACCCCCCCACCACATTTCATAAATACGAAAGGAAAATGACAAATATAATTTAAGCAATACTCTTAGATTACCCAAACTAAATGTGAAATTTAATTCATATTAAGTGAATGGAAAAGCTGTTACAGTGACGTTAAACTGTTTAATGGTGGTGCAAAATGCTTGTCTGCAATCAGAGATGTGGTCGATACATCTGTTGCATGTTAAGTAGGAGATCCAATCAATGCTATCGGTCTTTTTGCAAGCTGAGCAAGTTCAAACAGCGTATGTCCCACAGCTCCTTTAGACTCCTTGTCTTTACAGCATTTTGCATGTACTCTTAAGCTGCTTAAGAAGCAAATTAATTCATCAGAAGTCCTTTAAAAGACCTTAAAATTAATGTCAGTCGAGTCACAAAAGTGCACCAGCCCAGGCAGCTCATGTGAATAAAACTTTCGCAGTTTAAAAACCTGGATGTGTGTAATATTCTCATCATGTGTGTGTCCAGTAAAGCAGCAGCTCTTTCCTGTCAGCATCAGTGTGCTTTAACAGAATTCAGTGTGACTGCTCATCTGTCTCCTCACATTAACTCATCCTGTCTGTGTGTTTTCATCTTTCATAACAGGACACAAATGTGACGTGTCTGTTTGTTTTCTCCATCACCAGAAGCCCGATGACTAAAGAAACACTGGCAATACTTAAAAAAGGTGCAAAAATTGAGCCTACAAAGCGCACACAGAAACGCACTTTCAGGCAAAAAGGTGCCACATTTAGAAAAACTGTTTCCAGAAAAGTTCCACTTCTTTAAGCAGCTGCACAATGTGATCCAGTTGAACGTAACTAAACCCATGTGTGTTGAATTAAAAACTGGTTTTACATAACAAAGCTCAACCCACTATTTTTCCTTCCGTGATCGAACTCCACGGTAAAACAATGGAACTATTAAACCGTCTTCTCAGAAGTACATAATTTAGTATTTTTCTGCTTTGTCCTGGGACCCTGCCATTGGATCCACTGACACAGCTGGCTCTTGTTTGTGTTTTATTCATGTTACTGCTCCTCCCCACAGCCACCCACAGCCCTGCAGAAACCCACTGCATCACACGGGTTTGCGTGACAACAGTTTCAGAAGACAAATACCCAACTTCCTCAGGCTGTCGAGAATCTAGACCCAAACAACTGGAGACTGTGGAAGCCAGATAAGCCAATAATCTATTTAAATACAAGTCAAACAGTAACTGAGGGACTAACTGGGTGCGACGCTGAAAGCACTAAAATTAACCTAATTGACTTTAAGAGCTAAATATGCATTTTGTGAGTTGCACTTTCCATCTGGTCATTCATAGACTGAAGCTACACACTTTCCTACACAGATAGAGACATTGCATTTTGTCCTATGAATCATTAAGACTTCTAAAAGCCCCAGTAATAAATCCCCTCTGAGTACAGTCTGCTGCTTCTCTGTGGATCATTAACTATGTATTGTAAAACAGCCATTTACCTGGAAGATCTCTTCATGTCTGCAAGGTTTCCGTTAGAATGAGAGTCAACAGAGAGAGCAGTCAGTCCTGTCCAACAACCACAGCAACACACCGACTTCCTCCTTCCCTCAGCAAACTTTTAGCTCAGCCTGAAAGCTTCGTTCGTCCAACCAGAACACACTTCCTAACCGCGCGGACACGCCCCCTCGGCACCGTGACCACGCCTCCATTATAAAACAAAGTGGTGGAAATTTGACCCATCAGCAGAAAAGATAGGAGAGAGGAGAGGAAAGGAAGGAAGAAGTTTAAAAAGCCAAAGTTCCGATGAGAAAAGTAGCAAAAAGTAATTTTAAAAGAAGAAAGAAAAGGGGGTGCAGCTGTACATATTATAGTGACTGAAAGAAGAGAACTGGATGAAAAATTAGGAAAGAAAAAGATGGATTTAGAGGAGAGATAACATGCAGCAAAAACACAGATTGAAAATAAGAAAAACCGTCGAATTCCAAACACATGTGATGGTATTTGACGGTCTAAAGATGCTGTTGCAGTTCATTTAGGTTAGCGTCTGAACTTTACTGACTGGTTCCATGTCAAAAAATATGCCTGTTTTCCACTGTATATAGTTTTTGTTAATGCCAATATATTTAAGACCATTTTAATATGATTTATGAGGGATGGATCTCTTCCCAACGTGCACTGCAAGAGAAACAGGCAACACTCTGGACAGGTTGCCAGTGTGTTAAATATCCAAACTATTTATTCATTTTTCTGACTTGTGGCTGGTACAGCATGGCTTCCTACTGACTGACTATGGTTGGTCCTGTCCAGTTACAGTCAAACAGACAGACAGATGCATCAGATGGATATATGACAGCTCATTACAGCAGTCTGACTGACCCACTGACAGCCCTGCTGAGCTACAAACGCAGGCTTGGAGCTTGTTAAGCGAAATGAGGACTTTTCCGTTTCTTTTCGTGGCGTTGAATACTACATGAATACTATAACGCTTTTTGTCTCATTTTCCTTGCATCTTTTTTGCTTAAAATGACTGGCAATGGTTTTATTTTAGTATCACAGAGCAGTATGGAACATTCCATAGATATATAAATACGACGCCATCCACCTTTTGCCGCCGGAGGAGCTGCTGGAGGAGGTGGTTCGACTCCGACTCTCCGCTGCCATCTCTCTCCTCACCAGGGTGAGCCGCTCTGTGGACATGCTCTTTCTGAAGGGGGGGAAAGGACAGAGTTGGTGCTCAAAGTGACCCCTTTTCACCCGTAGACACCAAGAATTATGAGTAAAGTAACATCCCTAGATTCTAATCCCAAGATTGCAAATCTGCTGCCAGTCACTTAAATCATCCATCATCTTTTCAGTTCTGTGTTCAGAGAAATGTGAAGAAGATGCAACAAACAGGCAACAAAAAGACACATTACTGCAAAAATAAATGAAGAAATGTCTTGTTTTCTTTTGTTGCTGTCTGGAAATTGATATTCTTCGTCTTTCCGCTGAGATTAAATACAAAAACAAGCGTAGCAACATACACCAAACCTGTTTTCCTTTTCTAATCGTACCTCTTAATGGACTGCAGCACCTCTTTCTTTGGAGATGAAGGGGAGGAAAGGAGGCGTTTCTGTTGGACGTAACCGTTGCTCAGAGGTCTGGAGGGAAGAGCCTGCAGCAGCTGACGCACTGAAACACGACAAACTATCATCAGCTTCATCCAAGGAAGAATTAGCAGATGATGTTACAGCAACATGTGGATAGCACAGCGTCAGTAATGAGCCCACAGACTGCAGGGAAACTTTAAAATCGGACACTTCGATATTTAGAATTAGAGGATTATGTGATTTTGACATTCATATCTGTTTCACGTTCAGCTTCAAGGCCTTTCAACAAGTTTTACTCTTTTCATTCAGTTATTTTTTATATTTCTGACAAGTGGTGGGCCATTTTGACTGTTGAAATTTTGTGTAATATTTAGTATATTCTCCTTTGAAAGCAACAAATGAGGTGTTGTGTGAACTGTTTAGCACCATTAGCATGAATACGATTCATTCCTACATTTGTAAATAGATAACATCAAACTTCTTCATATAGCACGTTTAAAAACAACCTGAGCTGAATAAATTGCTGCACATGTTATCAGACAGGCACCAAAAGAATATGTGCAAACCTTAAGGCAACATAAACCTGTAAAATGAATTAGTAAAATTAAATTGAAAAAAATATGAAAAGGAAACTAGAACTTTAAAGATCCATTTTTAACAGAACAATTGCTTTGTTAGCATTCAGGAACTACAGCACAGATGATGTTTTGACTAAGATTGATGGAACATGTTAAAGAATCATTGCTAAAATGTTGGTGGACATGCTTTTATCTTTGGAACATGAACACAGAAACAGCAGCAACATGTTTCAGCTTTACAGAAATACAGTAATATGTGATTATATGCATTGATGATTGATTAGGAAATAAATGAGCTGGAGAGAAATGTCCAAAATGATTTTATAAAATGTCTCTTGCCCACTCTTCCCCTGGAAGAAAGAATGTTTTTGCTCAATTTCAAATGAGAAGAAAAGAAAACACAAAATTGACGAGTGACAGTGTATAGTGTAAATATCTTTTTTTTGGTTATATACAGAATAATATAAGCAGGAAAAGTACTGATTGCAATGTGCCATTTTACTATACGTGTTCATTTCAGCCTGAGAATGCTTTTTGACAGCGTAGGAACAGGCTGAGGTGTTTGCTGTGAGTTTACCAGCCAGCTTTACAGACCTTTGGTTGGTGCTGCTGAACCTGTAGTGGCCAGAGGCCTCCTCCCTGCATGGGAACCTCCCGGTTGCGTCCCCTGGTTGTGCTCCTCGCAGTAACCCAGCCGGCGCAGAGCGTCGGCCAGAGCCGCCTTCAGCAGCTGGATCTCGTCCTCCTGCAGCTGCAGCCGCTGCTCCAGGTGGGAAACCCGGTCCTCCATGTCCATGTTACTGCTGGCCGACACCGTGTCATCTGGACGGAGGAGGAAGGGGTTTACTTTAGTTTAATGGAATCCTAAAGCTCATAATACAAATCATAAGGGTCACAGTGGGAAAGTGATGTGTTGACCAGTACAGCAATGAGATCAGTAAGTTAAAACTGAACACAAAAACGTCACATAGAGCGTTTAACATCATCACAGAAAAGACAACCATCACAATGTTTGATTGAATGCTGGTGTTATGAGTATTTAGCAACACTGATGGCTACAAAATGCAGATTAACAAGTTCACTTTACATGTTAGAGAACGGAGAGCAGACATACTGTGAGAAAGTGAGAAAAAAGTGCAAAAAATGCAATCATTAAAGGCCAACAACCACCAGATAACTGCTGCCTGGATGTCTGAACATCATGGGTGTGTCACAAACAGCAGGTACAGGTGAGTGTTATGGATATCTGCTGCTGCTGCTGCTTTGTGAATCAGTGGTTTTGAGTTTCCTGGAGGGGATAAAGCTCCTAGTCTTGATTGGTTTTAATAATTCAGAAACAGTGTATGAGTGTGAGTCAGAGAGAAAGATGCAGAGAAGAAGGAAGGAAACAGACGAACCACATCAGCCTGAGCAGACAGACTGGGAGAGAAGAAAAAAAGGAAGAAGGATCGAGGTTCAGATAGAGAAACAAAGCTTTGTTTTATTCATTACAGCTTTGAACATTAAGATTTAAAGACACCCTGAGGAGGTTTCAAACATCAGATGCACTTAAAACTAAATCCTTTCACCAACAGTTCAGTTCCACGTGTTGCTAGTACCATTTGTAACGTCTTGTTTGTGTCACCATCACTGACAACTGTAGAGGGCAGTAATGCTAATGAAAGAAAAACACTGGTGGCTGAAGTAAACATTTGAAGATACTTAATAAAAGTTACAGTAAATGTTTCATGAAGAAGAAATTAAACATGAAATGAGCACTTTTCTGGGCTACTTTCAAAGTTTTACTGATTAATTATCAACACACACAGCTTTGTTTAAATGGTGCCACTCCATAAGCAGATTGATTTATAGGTTAAAACTCAAAGTAAAACATATTCCTTTCAAATTCTGATTTGCTGCACATTTATTTGATACTGGCTACATGTTTTTTCCACTGACTTGTGATGCTGCAGATGAGCTGCTGCCTCCTCACATCCACTCGGCCTTCCCTCCTCTCATCTTGAACTCTTTCCAGCCTAATCGTCCACCATCCTCCCACCCAGCCACCATTACATCACCAGATTATCAAAAGGCAAACGGCCCAGTGCAGATTATTTATCTGAGCCACACATTAACAGATTACAACCCGATAAAGTGGAAAACAAGTTTCTGGTTTAACAGAACATCTCAACTCTTCACACACTGTCCATTCCATCATAACACCTACTGCAATCACACCCCCATGATCATGAATATAGATTTCCCATTCAGACGTGAGTTAGAGCTTTCAAAATCTTACAGCCACAGAGACAGAGGATGATGATTATGTCTCATTTAAAAACAAATAAATAAAAAATATATATCTATATATATATATAGATATAGATATATAATTCCTCTACATTTCCTGATATCTATAGGTCTTCTGTTCCTCATAAAGCTACAGCAGATATCAGGTAAATATCAAGAATCAAAGTCATGTGTTGAGATGGAGATTCCTCAGTCAAAGCTACATATATAGCAGTTAAATATTATTTTCTGTATATTTTTTTCAACCTTTATTTTGTCAGTTTAATTGTCCAAAAGCAGGCTGTTATCCCAAAAGTATCCATTGCAAATTTGAGGTGAGAATCCTGCTGTTCAAAGATTGTGTTATCCAGAAAGAAGAAAGAAAACTAATTTTAAACTGCATTTATAACTTCGGCATCAGCAAGTATGTCTTTATCAGTAGACCTCTGGTCTGAAATGGAAATATTTGCTGTATTCTCTCTCATATCAAATGAATTATAAACCACTCTGAGACTGAATAAAAGCACTGTATATGTAAGTTTTAAAAAATACTGAAAAAGACAATTGTTGCTAACATGCAATTAAATTTTGTTTATCCGCAGTAATAAGTCACATTAATGCCACTGGTTTAGGTCAGATGGACTTAAATGATTTGACTCCTCTCAAATGAACTGTTGCTGTAATTTAACTTTCAGAAAAGTTCACTTGGATATTCAAATTGTTGCAACTTAAGCATTTGCTTAATCTAAACGTAAAATTTAAAGCACAATTTCATCATTACACCTGCTGTTCTTTCTTTTTCCTCAGGCAGTAAACTTCCTGAAACAAACCGGCACGTTAAAGAAGCAGTAAACTGATTTTCCACAATTTTGCTAAAAGTGGCTCACAGGTTTAAAGGAACAATGTTCAAGTTAATAGAATCCACAAAGTAAACTGCTGTCACAGCTGCATCTGCAGCTTAAATACGATTTTTACACTGTAATGCAATATGGCAACAACTCTGCAGACTATTTAAGATCCAGCATGAGTTTCCATCATTGTTCCTGTTATTTAATCAACCATTAGTGGACGCCATTTCTTATTATCAAGTATCACTATAATTGCAGTTAAAAAAGGACAACAAACAGCGTGCAACAGTGAGGTTTTAAGGGTCGAACTGCTGCGACACAAAGCTCCCAGCATGCATTAGATCAGCAGTGTAAGCTGATCCGAGGGACTGTTACTGTTACTGTATCACATCTCACAGTCAAATGAGACAGGAAGCCACCAGAAGGAAATCAAGCTGCACATTTACATACAAATATCAAACTCATGGGAGATTTGCATGAAAGAACTGATCTGTGAACCAGCAGCAGAAAGTCAGACCAGCTCAGGCCTTTCTCCATTTTCATAAAAAAGATGGCTTGCTTCTCCCCTTTTTCATTCAATATGGCCCAAATGCTGATTCAGAGTCAGTGTAACATTTGAAAATTAAATCTAAAACACCATGTAATAACATAGAAAATGGACAGAAACCATAGCATTTCATAAGTAACCAGGGAGGAAATCAAGTCCTTGTTTTTACTTTACTCCTTATGGACAAAATGCCTCATTTTTAAAAACAGAAATCAGGTGAGATGGTTAAAGCACAAACCGAATAAATGAGCAAGAGAGAAACAAATGCAAGAAACAGAAGTGAAATAGGAGAGGACAGAATGTAGGTGGGAGGAGATCCTGAGTGAAAGGATGATGAGGTGGGAGTAGACGGACAAGAATGATTAATTTTTAACTTATCACGTTTATCTAAACCGCTGTGACTATTAAATACACACAACTGAGCGGGCAAACAGAAGAAATGAGGAAACAAAAGGACGATAACAGTTGGATAATCATAAAGCTGTCATTTGATTGTAAATTACTTTTAGCTTCATTGCTGGGTCATTTGAGTGCATGTAAATAAATTCCCACCAGATATTCAGAGGGCGCTCAAATAAAGTCATCAGAAACACAACAAACAAAGAATATCTTTATCGTTTGACATGCACAACATAGTCAAATCTGTTCCGCGTGCAGCAGCAGAAAAAGGTCATGCTGCTTGCCTCAATCTGTGGGTTTTATCTACAGTCCAGAGGCTCCATCTCAGACCTGGCATCAATCTGAGCTGAGCTTCAGCTGTGCTTAAAGCTCCCATCTTCTGCCAATGTGATGATGTTATGATGTTAACATGCCACATTCAGCAGCTTACCATACCTGATGACAAGTCTAGGAAGTAGGTTTGAGCAAATAATCAAAATATTATTGAAACACTGCATCATGGACAACATCTAACAATAAAATATGTCATAACATGCCAGTGAAAATGAAGCATTGTGGTTCTACAAAGGTGCTCGTCACACGCAGCAGCAAAGATTACACCATCATTTTTAGATTTACATAGTGGAAAAAAGTACAAAAGTAATTCCCGTTAAAAGTGAGACTCGTTTTCCAATAATAGTCAAAATAATGGCAATTACTTTTTTCTTCCTGTATATCGTTCAGCCCACTGTGGAAGCTTAGCTTGTATACTGAATTGTAGCATGTTAGCATGAAAATGCATCTAGCTGAACTGAGAAAAGCTAACACAAATAAAATCCACTAATTGTGATCATGTGGTCTTTAAAATGATACTAAAGGTCCTGAATTTTGCATGTAATGTTTGCAGCTTCAATTTTATTGTCACTATAAGAAATTTTGTCCCACTGCCTTCATTGAAATTTGTGAAACATACACTGCCATTCAAAAGTTTGGGGTCACTTAGAAATGTCCTTATTTTTGAAAAAAAGCAGTTTTATTCAATGAGGATAACATTAAATGAATTATAAATCCAGTGTAGACATTATTAATGTGGTAAATGACTATTGTAGCTGGAAACAGCTGGTTTTTAATGGAATATCTCCATAGGGGTACAGAGGAACATTTCCAGCAACCATCACTCCTGTGTTCTAATGCTACATTGTGTTAGCTAATGGTGCTGAAAGGCTCATTGATGATTAGAAAACCCTGCAGTTATGTTAGCACATGAATAAAAGGGGGAGTTTACATGGAAAACATGAAATTGCCTGGGTGACCCCAATTTTTGGAGTATATAGTGTATATTTTAACATTCATTATGTTTCATTTTAACATGCAAACACCAACTATTATAGGTTTTAACATTAAGCTAAGCATGCTAAATGTTGCATATCGTGGAAAGAATCTGCACATATGGTGAGAGGAGAGAGAAAGAGCATGGAGAGATCAGCAGGGTTCACCTTCATCTCCTCTGCTGCCAGGACACCTGTTTAAAGCCCTGCAGCGGCGGCTACTTTTCAATTTGCCCTTGAATTATCACACACACACACACAATAACAGTGGTTACACCTCAGTGGTGTTTCATTACTCTCCTTATAAACCTGAGGCCACATCTATTTGATATGCAGCAGGCGACACACTCTCAGTCACACACACACTTTGTCTTCCAGGCTAACTTCCATTCTCCATCCCAGCACAGACAGACATTACAGTAAAGCTGTTACTCTAAACCAGCTGATGTGAGGCTCAGACAGACATCAGGGAGCAGAATAATAACCACGAAGGAGGGATGGACGGAGCAAAAGAGGGAGGAGAGATGGAGGGATGATGGACGGACAGATATGGATGATGAAATGATGGGTGGCGCGTTGCTGCCAGAGGTGGAGTGGAATGGACAATGTGAGGTCGGCGTGGGGCAAGGAGGAAACTGAAGGCTGCTGAAATATTCATGCTGCAGGGAAGTGATGGTGAAGGTGGAGCTGCTCTCGCCTACCTGCCATGGTGCCACGCTGAGAACCCGGTCACTCCTCCTGTCAGTCAGACACTCCTCAGAGAAACACCCAGCCAGTCAGTCAGTCAGTCAGTCAGTCAGTCAGTCAGTCAGTCAGTCAGTCGCTCCACTTGCTTCCACTATTTCCTCCCCCACAGGCTTCCTGGACTCTCCCCTCCCCGTCTGAGATCACTCTCTCCCTCACAAATCATCTCCCATCCTCTCCCATTGAACCACTCCCTCCTCCTCCTCCTCCTCCTCCTCTCTATCCCCTCCCCCTTCATCCCTCCTTTGCCTTCCACTTTTTCCTTCACTGGCATCCCTCCTCCTTCCATCTCATTAGCTATAAAGCAGAGGGAGCTGAGGCAGAAGGGGGCGGAGCTTGGCTTAGGGCCCCACACACACACCCACAATAACACACACTAACGCACACACACACACACACACACACACACTGCACCAGCATCAGCATCTGTACAGCCAGGCACCACCAGGAAGAGATGCTGCAGAGTCAGACTCTGGGATCAATGACACTCACACAAATAAAAGGTTACACACCAACATGCCATTACAGTAAACTAAATATACAAATAACATGAAAAGAAATGCAGAAAATGACCAAATACAATGAGACATTATATGATCATATGAACTCTACACCAGTCAGGCTGATTCTGGATAAGTGTGGGGATTTTTTGGTCACGATAATAAATGGATCTTCTGGTTAAGCTGAGCTCTCACAGCAAGAGTCTTTACAGACTTTGAAGTCACAATGCATCACACCCACAAGGAGAAGCTTCATGTCTAATACAACTAAATGGCAGTTTAGTAAATCTACTACCAGATTTAAAAATAATGTTGCCTCACTAACTCCAGGGTGTTGTTACTGTGCCAGAGGGAGCAAACATGGGGAAGCAGATGTAAACACAATGGAGACTTTGGTGGTGCAACAATTTGCAGTAATGCTAATAATAAGTGGAAAAAGAAAAGCA
Source organism: Amphiprion clarkii (assembly GCA_027123335.1). Taxonomy (NCBI): domain Eukaryota; kingdom Metazoa; phylum Chordata; class Actinopteri; family Pomacentridae; genus Amphiprion; species Amphiprion clarkii. Next base: position 32,032,783 of record CM049575.1, on the reverse strand, counting down.
GAAATTAGTGTGGATGAGAAAACATTTGGGGAAATACAGTCAACACAGTTTTTAATTTGTAAATATCAAACATGTTGGATGTTATAAAGGCGACCCCAATGCAGTTTTGCAAAGCAGCTTTTGAGGTTTAAGACTGGATCTGTAAAGCTCTAACATTATAAAAATGACCCATTTTTATAGACCCGTGTGTCCACTAGTAATCATTATTGTGCTGCTGAAAGCCAGAAACAGTATAAGGAGGCAAACTGTTGGTCTGTTTATGGAATTTCCTGACAATAACAGAAAATCACAGAGGTCACTGCAGCAGCACTACATTACATTTTAATTCTTAAATACACCACTCTTACCAAATATAATTGTTAAATCGGCTTAAACAAAGAGTGGCCGACCTTATTGCTCTCTCACCTTAACTTTCCACTAATACAGTCGGATAAATCTCACTGGTAATTTCTGACGGATTATTATAAAATCCCACAATCCCTCATCTTACAAAATCCTCTTTCGACATTTTACTTCAGAGCTGAAAACGGACTCTTCATCCCTTGGAGACACTGAGTTTTCACCAGGCCGCTAAGTAACGCTTTTTTTCATTTCATCAACACTACATTAGTGGATCGCAGCTGTTCAGCGGCACAATGCTGCCGTGATTGACGGCTGTCGTTGCTGCAACACTCCCCAGACTGCCTCAGACGTCATTCATTTCAGGCGTGAGCTGAAGGAACAGACTGTACTCTGCAGGTTGCTCACCGTCTCGTTACACTGTAAATGTGGGCCAGATGTCATTACTGTGCTAATGTGTGCATTTTCACCGAGATTACAGCTGCACAATCTAAGATTCTGTGACTGAAATAAACCACTCCTTCAAATAAGAATGATAGAAATGGATTTGCAAAGGGAAAGCTTCAATAATTCCACTCTTCTTTCTTGCATTACTAGCAGATATTGTCCGCACCCAGCTGGTGAGTAAATTAAATTAGCCCATGAAATAGAAACTGAGCATAAAAAGCTGGACGCACCAGCAGTAACTGTACCTCTGAAACCTCCTGCAAACAAGAAAGCAGAGCACTGAGGTTTATTATGAGGCTGCTAATGAATTAAATCTGTGTGCAGATTGAAAAGAAATAAGTGTGAATTTATTGCTTGGTTTCATGCCACAGAGTCCATTTTTTACATATTTCTCACACGTTTTTGGACAAAAAAAGTATATATGATCCAAAAGACGCTGATACAGTTTTCATTTAGGCTTTTTATTGAGCTCTCAAGTGTATTAAAGAAAGCAGCCTCAAGTTCCAAGTGGGAGGAATTTCCATCCGCAGGATCGTTTAGATAATAAACAACCAGGCGGCACTGGAAAAGATAAACTGAGTCCTTTTATTGCCCTGCATGACCCGAACATCTGGCTGCACCGTGGTACAATAAAACTGTAAATAAATAAAGAATGCAGAGTGTATTTGGTTGAAGATGTGAGCAGGTGTGAGAGGATCGGCATCTCTGGTTACAGCAAGAGGACAGATGGCAGATGAAGACAGACGGACAGAGTTAAAGAAAAGGAAAGACAGGAGGCGGCCGGACTGACGCAACAAAGACGTAAACAAAGAAGATGACTGACTGAAGCTCAGTCGATCGTCTGAATGGAAACACGGTTTACTCTGTGGCTACTCTGCTGTCTTGTTAGCTTCTCTTTACCTGCATCTCATGAATGGGATTCTCAGGTCTGAGTCACACTTTGCACGGGCCCATTTTCAATTTTCTGATCACTATCAGCACAGTTTCCAATGTTTTTTTTTTAATTCTAGCATCACAATCCAAGAGTAAATCCTGTGCTTTATCCTGCAGATCATCCTGCTCGTGCTTTTAGGAGTCTGCCAGTGATTTATGTCGTCTCTCAGCACTTGGAGCACCTTTTCAAATACATTCCCTGAAAATCGCAACCCCAAAACGGCTTAAATCACCTTCATTTCTGTGTCCCTGCATGAGCACGGCTGTTCTAAAGCAGCGCTTCATTACAGCTTCAACCCAGGCTCAGAATAGCACCTGTGAAGTAGTAGATTTCACAGGTTTGCACCCTGTTGTGTGGCTGTGAGTGTGTTTAAATCAGCTCTATCTGGTCGGATGGAAACTCTGCAGCTTCTAACAGCCTCGATGGTGAAGTAACAGAACAGGAAGAGGTCAGACACAGAACAGAGATTGAGTTCAGCCTAATAAGAAGCTGCAGGCACTGTGACCTCTGACCTCTGAGAAGTCCAAGGCAAGCAAAAGGAACAAATTAGTCCTTTAGAGCATCACTGCAAAGTCTGTAAATGTCAATGCACAGGCTTGTTTTCTTACTGACCACTTATCTTAACCTCATATAATTCTAAATTAAACCTTTGCTTAAATAATCATGATTTCCTGCTGATTTTTACACCAAAACACGTCTCATTTATGTACCTGTTTAAACAAAGGATTGAAGTTACTGAATAGACTAAACAATTAATCGATTTAAAATTCAAGGAGAGTTGAAACTGTTCTGTCAATGGTTTTACAAATTTATGCAGACCTTCTGGTGTGAAAGTCACACTTTTGATTGCATTTCAGAGTGAATGTTGGACTGAAGCTTGACTTCAAATTGATCTGTCAGAAAAAAATAGATATATTTTCCCTGATATCTTTATTTTCAAGCATATTTTAAGCTTAATTCAAAGCTTTTAATGTCCAAAAAGAAATAATAACCATGTCATCTTCACCAGGAGCTAAATGTAATTTAAAAAAAATCTCTATTTTTGCAGACTGCTGACAGCAGAACAGATTGAAATGCTCTTATTTTGAAAAAACAAAAAGGCACGTATTGACATTTTTTTTCAAAGAGAAGGCCAGATAGGAAGCTTCAAGCATTATGCACTTGATAAAACACAAAAAACCTCCCAAGTAAAGCAGCTGCCCTCCCTGCAGGACCAGCTGTCGCTCAACAAGCTGCTCCTCTGACGCTCATATGACACTTTTTACTTTATTTTTTTTAATGCAGCTCATTGAATCATCTGACTTTAGCTCCTGTGAGCCTCACTGGACAGATCCTGTGCATTTGTCCTGCAGTTTAAATCATTACGGGCTGCAGGAGGCTTTTGGACCAGAACGTTCATCCAACAGTTAGATGGTGGAAACATCCCAGCTCTGATCCTACGACCCCTCGCTGTCTCTCCACCTGCTGCTCAATATGGCGTCTGAAGTTTAACAGACTGCAGAGACACTGTCAGTCACTTCCCTCACACAGCATCAGTGCACCTGTGTTAGAATGATCATATTTACATCTCAAATGGCTTCTACAGTCGCAGACACTCATCATATACAATCCTCTACTGTCACCAGGGATCATCTGGTCTGGCAGCAGCAGCAGAAGGATATTTGCATTATATTTGTAAAGATACAGACACACAAAGCTGCAGAAATCATCATTCAAATATGGAAAATGGATCGTATTCGAAAGCTCAACCTGCAAATAGTGCAGGTTTCATGATGGCACCCATCATCCTTATGTGTTCTTAGTGCGACAGGAAGTGCAAAAACGTTTTGTAGCTGTTGATTGGAATGAATTCAGTCACTAAAAAGACTAAAAAAGGTTAGAAAAAGACATGACCTTGACATGTTTCCCTGTCTAAATTTAAATTATAACAAAAAAAAAAGCATCACTATCAGAAAATAGTGCTGAAACATGTTAAACCAGACTGGATAAAAACTAATTCCTGCACAATATACTGTCAAACTAATGGTGGGAAAATAATTATTTGAAATATTAACAAATACCGAGAATTGGGTTTTTTTTCCGTATACTGCTGAAAATGTATATCTAGATTTAAATAAATTCACCAGATTATGTGATGTCACTTACAATTGTCTAACAGAAATATTTTCATCCATTCTGCTAATAAACCAGCTAAAAAAAAGAAAAAAATGCTGCAGTGTGTGAATCATTTAGCTATTTTTCAATTGAAATGCAAAAAAGTGTTAAAATAAACTAAAAAGTACCCATTAAATGAATAAATCTAATGTGATAGTAATGCATGCATTTATAATATGATGAATTTAATGACATCCACATGTAATGCATTCAATCAGGCTAATTTGCACCATATTCACCTTTTTTTTCTCTCTCTCTCTGTTTTTCTAATTTGGGTGATATTTAGTGAAACTCGTAATCCTTCACAATAAATGCAGCAGCTGTGTGTTTCGTGGCTGATTGAGCAGATGTGTGCAGCTGTGTGGAGACTCGTGTTGCTCACCGTTGTTGCAGTACTGTAGCAGCAGGTTGCTGCTGTCACACAGGCTGCCACACGAAGCGATCCTCTCGGACATCCTTCCCTCCTCCCGCGGTCCTCCTCCTCTCCGCCCGACTCTCGCTGCTCTCTGCCGGCTCCTTGGTCCTCCTCTCTCCCCTCTCCGTCTCTTCTTCACGCCGTCGCCCCGTCCAGCCTCCCCCACATTCAGAAACATGCAAACACACGCACACACTCACACACACCTTTACCTGCCTCAATCCTCAGCTGCTCCCGCTGCTGCTTCACGATGTCGCGCGAACACCATGCAATAGGGAGCACTTCCTGTTCTGGATTTCACAGTAAAATTCACACAGACTAGATAGATAGATAGATAGATAGATAGATAGATAGATAGATAGATAGATAGATAGATAGATAGATAGATAGATAGATAGATAGATAGATAGATAGATAGATAGATAGATAGATAGATAGATAGATAGATAGATAGATAGATAGATAGATACTTTGTTAATGCCTGGGAAAAGTCAAGATTTAGAGATCTTGTGGTAATTTAAGGCCTAAAATGATGATAAAAATAATCATGACATTTTAATTTTCATAATTGTCCTCACTCTTCTCTCCTCTTAAATTAACATTCAGCTGTACGCTTTTTAAAAAAAATGCCACTGAGGCTATTCCTCCTGTTGAGCCGTTGCCTAGAGATGCCACATTTTATCAATAAAAAAATCCAGACATATTTGCATTTCTGGCCCACATTTACAACCAGCACTGCTCCCAGTAGACTACACATATAAAAGCTGTTATATTTCTCTTCAGTGCAACATCAACACACTTGAACTTGTGCATTATGAATATTTTCGTGTATTTAGAACACTTTGTATATTATCTTTTTCTACATATAGAAGAATATCCTTTTTTTTTACTCAGAGGAGATTGTGCAATATCAATAGAATCTCTGCAATATCAGTCTTTTATTCTCATAGATTTCTGCAATATCAATGTTTTGAATAAGTCTGTTTAATATTATTATTTTGCACATTCAGAGGAATCTGAGCAATACTGCGATAGAAAATGCCAACTGCACGTGTGTGTTCCTAGATATGTCAGTGTTCATTTATGCATATCCATCCATATCCCAGGCACATATATGTGAGATGTAGTTCAGAAGTTATTTATAGCGTAGTTATTCATTTAACAATTCACAGCTATCCCTATGCCCATGTGTATTAATGTATATGTGTGTGTGTGTTCCATGAATGATTTATGTTTATGAAGGGTTTGGAAGCAGACTGCTTTGTGTAGTTTTTGAGGAAAAAATGGGTTTGAAGTTTTGTTATTTTAAGAATGGCCTAACATTCCAGTGTAACACTGTATTTGGGTTGTGGGTGAGATCACTTTGCCACTAAAATCTAGACCATAAAATATCATAGAAACTATTTAAAACTCAGTTTGGATTTTTTTTGTGGGTTAGACCACCCTGCTTCTAACCCCCTCATATATCTATATATTTTCATATATCTATTCCTATGAGAGCAACAAAGCAGTGTATCGTCAAATGTAAGTGTGAGTAAGAACAGTATAGGTCTGTGTGTACATATAGATTTTATGTTTTATTTTTGTTATCAATGTTTTTTTTTTTTTTGCACTATCCTTTTTGCTACTGTGATGCTTTAATTTTCTCCACTGTGGAATCAATCTTATCCTTATTTATCCCTTGATATCTCCTAAAAACATTACATTTTTATGTAATTATGTCCGCCTTCTCTTGCATTCTAAATCAAGTTATTTACTTCCAAGTTGCAGCCTTTTGCAGATGGAGTATTTCCCAACAACTGTGTTTATTACTTCTATCAGCATTTTGCACCGGATGTGACCAGTAGGGCTTTTATTTTGAAGAGAGCATCATGTGCTTTTACGGTAATAATCTAATTGTCTGTAACTTGATCCGCTTCAATCTGCCTGCGTGCCGCTGTTACTATAGCAACAGCCTCTCCAGCGGCAGCAGCAGCGGCTCGTGATCATTGGAGGCAGCAAAGATTCCGAGAAACAAACTGAAGCTTCATGTGATTAAAACCGGACCGACGGAGGTTTCAGGTTCTCACCGGAGAAACGTGACGCCGGAGTCCGAGCCAAGCCGCTGAATTATTCACCGACGAACTGTTTTCTGGCTCCACCCGCCACACGTGTTGGCAATTCATGCCAAAGACTGTTCGGGAAAAGCGGCATGTTTAACCTTTGGCTTTTTAATCATTAATGAAGGACACTGACAACAATGAAATCACCTATTTTATACACAAAACGTTGCATTGCTTATAATGACAATGAAGATCGATGGATTTAAAATGCTTATACATATTATATATATTATACACAGATATGCATTATTTTTTGTTGCGAGAACACACTCATACAAGATATCCTCCCTCATTTAAGAAACGAATCTGTGCAAAATTACAGAGCATAATGGTATGTAATTTCACATACATAAATACTGTAAAACAAATAAACAATAAATAAATAACAATAACAAATAAAATAAATAATAACAAATGATGAAAATAATAAATAATAAAAGAATCAATAAATAAACAATAAATAAAAACAATAAATAAAAAATATCTGAATTGAACAGCTTTATCTATTAAGTAAAAATGATTTTTGTCAAATTGGGTTATACTTTGCAAATTTTCTTGTTTTAAACTTCAAATAATTGAATTTTCTTTTCTTTTACATTACACATTTAAAAATCACAGTTTATATTTCTAGTCTTTTTAATATTTTTGTGTATTTCAAAAATATTGGGGAAAAATTTTAACTAAAAAGGACAGTTTCGTAAAATTTGATTATTTAGAAAATATTAGCTGGAAATACAATCTCTTCTCTTATCATGTGCAATTTAACATATTTTAATTTTACCTAGTTCCTCACTGTGACCACCAGACCAGTAAATATTTATATTTCCACCTAGACTCTTTAAGACGTCAGGTGAATATATGCTTTCCTGACATTAATAATAAACAACTGCTGATGCCAAAGCAAAACAATCAACAACAACATGTAAAATAATACAGAAATGTGATTATTACATCACATCCTAATACATCTAATGCATTATTCAAATAAAATAATAAATACAATGAAGTGAGTCAGTTGCCAAATTTAAAGTTTGCTGACAATAAAATACAACTTGAACAGATTTAATTAATTTTGTTCTGTAATATAGTGGCAACTCGAAGGTGTAATTAAAGAAATTAAATTAGAAAATAAAATTCCAGATAATATGAAACCACATTTACTCTGCAATTCAATCAAATCTTTAATAACAATAACAAGAACAAGAAGAACAAAAAAAAGTAATGTCTCTCTATTGGGTGGTAACTTTCTACTGCTTTAAACTATTACCTGCTTTAAATTTGTTGCTTTATGTGTGTTTAACCTTTTGCATTTTTGCAACTGCTCTGTTATTGTTTTACCTTAGTTGTTGCTGGGTTGCCTTCTGGGTACTATATAATATATTATTGTTACTAGCAGTAGTAATAGTGGTAGAAGTAGTAGTAGTTTTGGATCAGTGTATTTGAAGCCAAAAGTCACTGCTGTCCAAGTTTCTTATCTGTGCACCTACATATTTTGCTTTCTTTCTTGGTTACATTCTAATTATTGCCTCCACACCTCAATGTAGTTTAAATAAAAGCTGAATGAATTAAAGTGTTAATGTTGCGTGAAAGCTAAATGGTACAATGTTACTGTTTCTTTCATAAAACTTAACTTGTGTCACAGAAAATCAGAAGACATGGTGGAAAACTGCAGGGAAAAGCAGGACAGAGAGGAGAAACCCAGAGGAGACAAACCGGAAGCTGCCGGTGAGCGCCAACACTAAGCTCCTTACTGCGCCTGCGCTAGTACACGTCGGTTTGTTATTATCACGTGACGCAAGACACTTCCGGGACGCCAACTTTTTCAGAGACGTTACTGGAAGCTACTAGAAATGATGAAACACCAAGAAATACACACTGCTGACGTCTCACTAAGAGGAGTATAAGTACAACTTGAGTTTGTCCGTGAACCTTAAACTCTGCTGAAGTTTCTTTTCCGGGTTAAACACTCAAATTAACTTTGAGGTTAGCATTAGCATTAGCCGGAACCAGGAAGAGCTTCCCAGTAACCGACTGGACTCACAGTAAGTTAAGTCATGCGGATATGTTTGTACTTCTGAGGATTTTATTGGCTAAATGTAGCATTTTATGTTTTACAAAGAACATTAGCTTTGTTGTCTTAGTATCGCAATGATGTTAAATCTACTTGCAGCCTTTTATTGAGTTGCTAATTTACAGAAACTAACTGCTCGTCTGCAATAACATTTAGTAAAGACACATCTCTGATGGTAATGAGTATTTCTTCTTTTCTGGTCACTTTAGGATGCCTAAATGACTTTAGGTTTGGGTTATATCTGATTTTAAACTTAGTAAAGCCTGTGTGTAAACTGTAGTGTCTGTGTTTATTGGCTGTGATTATACACCTTAATGGAAATCTGCCACATTACCTGAACAACAGACAGATTAATCAGTGTATTCCTGAAGCTGCTGCAACATTCAGGACACCATTAACAGCAGCTGTGGTGATTCTTACTGGCATTTGTTGGCACATGTGGTTGTAATGTTACTACTAAGTATGGACAAACCAGGACAAGCACTCTCTTGTTTCTTCAGTCTCTTTTATTATTTTTTCTTATTTAAATTGTAAGCAGAGTCTGAAAAATCTTTTTGAAGTTTTAGAATTTGTGTGTGCGCATCAGACTTTTCAGATAAATCAGATTTGTTTATATAGCATGTTGAAAACATTCTGAGTTTACCAAAAAGCTGCACGTTTTATGAGTCAAGCAGCAGCAAAATAATGTGCAAAAGTAAGAAAGGATTTAAAAATTATTTTGTAATACGGAATATACTAGAACAAAATGCTAAAATAAAGAAAAGCAAAAAATGGCAACTTGTAAGATCAATTTGTAAGCTAAAATAAATTAGTTAAAAAACTAAAATGTTAAGACGATTAAGAGCAATCCAAAGTGATGAAAACATTAATTAAAAATGCAAACAGAGGAGGAACATTTGATTTCAGCTGCTACTGTAAAGGGTTGATCTCCTAAATTAAAAATAATTTAGAAATACTGTCTCAGACATAACATCTGTGATTCCAGAGAGTCGGTTAGTAATTCATTTTAAACAAGCCGTCACATCTGACAGAAGCTCATATACTGAAGTTTGGACACTCTGATTTTAGATGTCAATTTTAACACATTTTTTATGCATATAGCTTTTTCAACAGTTATTTATCTAGCAATGCTATATTTTTTAATTTGAAATGGGGCTCTTACCGATTGAAATGATCTCTGTTCACTGCAGCAAAGGAAACACAACAGACCAAAATTTATAAGGAAATGTATTTACACTGTATACAACTACTAAAAAAATCACAAAGAAATTACTCAGGGTCAGAAACATATAGAATTAATCAGAAATAAAATTAAACAAAAAAAACATGAACTTCTGAATGGTAAACAGTTTAAATTCACTAATGGTGAGAAGGGAGGTGTGGTTTATCTGTTAAAGGTGGATAATGAACAAATAGAAAGCTAATACAAATTCTCTAAGATGAAATGAATGAGGAAGTTAATGACAGTGCTGTAAAATGAGAGTGTCTTTGCTTTTATTTTGTTATTTTCTTTTTCTGATGGTCATAGAAATGCTTGGTTTATTTCAAAGAAAAGTGAAAGTTGATTTAATGTTCATGCTTAGCGATGGAAAAATGTTCCAGCGCTGCCATGCTGCTGTCTGATTGTTCTGAGAAAACTCTCTGCTGCTCTGTGAAATGGCTGAGTCACAGTTCAAAGTTCCCTCTGCAAGCTGTGCCATTCATGCTCTCTGTATCCTCATCATATACATTCCTTACTGAAGGCCAAAAGCAGTCGTGGGGAACAGAGGAGCCAAGGTATGCAGAGTATAAAACAATGAGAGTAAACCACTAAATACATTATTATGTCAAAACAACAAATGGACATCAAGAAGATTTATAAGTTAGAAAACTCAGATTCAAAAGTATTCAAAAGTGGGGCTCCTCTAGTGATCAGAATATTATGGTAAAACAGAAATGGTTGAAAATTAATCTCATCACAGGTCATTCATTCCATCTGTTGTAAGACTGTAAAACATCAGCATCACTGGCTGATGTTAACATAAACTGGACTATGTCATATCATCTTAAACCATGGAAAAATCTGCACAATTCCTTGCACTGCTGGCATTTTCTGCATTTTTACAGTTATTCCACAAGCCACTTTTTGCTGATGTAATTTATTTATAGTTTAGTAATACTCTATTTATTCATTTTTCATCCTTCATTCTTGCATATATTGTATATATTATTGTTATTACAATTATTATCTTATTGTACATATGAAAGATTTTTGCTGCTGTAACATGGAAAGTTTCCCATGAAGTGGGAAATAATAAAGGATTATCTTATCTTATCTTATCATGGTTGTTTCTGTGCAGGTTTTTGTCATTATGAGAAACCGACAGAGGGGATCCCACCTGGGCCTGATGCTCCTGGCCTCTCAGGTGTTTCAGGTGGGACTGAACAACATCCCTCCGGTCACTCTGGCTGTTCTGGGGCTCAACGTTTACCTTTTCCTGTTCCCCGCTGCTCCACTGATGAGGGTAATTCTCTAATACAGCACTAATATCACACACAGTTGTGACAGTTTCAAAAATGTATACAAACAAAGTGATATTTAAAATATAGCTGCAGGTCTGAGATAATTTTTGCCAAATATTTGCAGCTCCCAATTTATCAAATGTGAAAAAGTTTGGCTCTTTTTTAATTGTAGTAAATGTTGATGATGAAACCTGAAAACTGCTACCTATCCAATGCCCAGGCCTGTGTGAGTGTCCAGCAGGCGTACTGGTTTAAAGACTGGCGTCGACTTCTTCTTTCCCCGCTCCATCATGCGGACGACTGGCATCTGTACTTCAACATGGTGTCCTTCCTCTGGAAAGGAACCAAGCTGGAGCGCCGGCTAGGAGGAGCCTGGTTCATCTACCTGCTGTCAGTCTTCTCTCTGCTCACCGGATTGGTCTATCTGGTGCTGGAGGCGGTACTTACAGAGCTGACACAGGACCAGTCCTACAGCATGGCCTGTGCTGTTGGCTTCTCAGGTATAAATTATACTTCAAATTACTAATATAGCATGTAGTATAATTGGTCCTGAAGGCTGGACTACTGAAATTCTCCTGATGCAATGTGGAATAAAAATTTTAAAAAAAAAGTAGTATCTCCTCATACTACATGCCCAACCAATCTTTGTTTGACTCTTTTTCCAAAAGTTGTCCAAAATTGATCTTTGTATTGTGGCTGTTTCTAGGTGTCCTATTTGCTCTGAAGGTGCTCAATAACCATTATCATCCTGGAGGTGTGACCTATGTGTATGGTTTCCCCGTACCTAATCACTATGCTAGCTGGGTGGAGCTAATCCTAATCCATGTAACAGCACCTGGGTGAGTTACTAATCAAAGATCCATGTTAGAAATTCACCAGGATTCTGGATTGAATACTCACTTATACCGTAGAGGGTATCTTCTTCGCCATGGGTGTTGCTTGAGTTTTTGAGTGGGATAACTCATATTTAAAGGACCAGTTCCTTCATTTTGTTGTACACTACACTAGAAAGCATATTGTTAGATCACCTCTCGAAACACAGCTACAGAGAATGCAGGTGAGGGCAAAGGAAGCTAATTTCAGCAGTTGAAGAAAGAGAAATTACAATTAGTCATTAAAGGAGTTTTGTTTTGTAGACAGCCCCTCCAGCATTAGTGGATTTATAGACCAGAAAGTCAGGTCAAATTTGAATGTTAATGTGAAAAACACCAAGAAAAAGTCTTTCATTTTCTTTAGGAAACAGCTCATGATAGGGACTACAGTAATTCATCAGCATAAAAAAGAAGCATTGACATACCTCTGGAGCAAAGTGATCTTATTTGGAGTCTGTTAGAACATCAGGTTACAGAAATATTGCCTTTTCAAGGATATATTGATACCTGATACTGCTGTAGGTGCAGAACCAGCACTGGAAATGTAACTTTCCCACCAGTGGCCATCCTTTTATTTAGTTCTGACACATCCTTAAACTTCAGTAAACTTTTCACCCCTACTTTCCTCCACAGATTTGCACTCGGTACACAGTTAGACAGATGTGGTTTGATGCTCTGAGTGAAAGCGTCCACCAGATGGCAGTGTTTGATTGATTTAATCTGTGGCTCTTCCTCTTCAGGACATCTTTCGTTGGTCACCTGGCAGGTATCCTGGTCGGTCTGCTCTACACCACTGGACCACTGAAGCCCATCATGAAGAAATGTGCAGGTCTGGCTTCATGTGTGTTGCCTTACTGACTGCATGTCCTTGTAATCCAGTAAAAGCACCCTGTCTGATTTAAAAGCTCTAAAGATTCAAGTTTTACTAAAAGAAATAGTGTTTTCCTGACGCTATAAAAAGTGACAAACGCAATGTTTTGGGAATTAGATGTGACTTAGGTCATTTACTGGCTTCACAGCATCTCCCAGTCTCAGTAACTATTAATTCATGCTGGTTAAATGGTAATTTGTGCATATATTTGACAGCATGAGGCAGCTTTGTGTACCATAGTATTAATCCATGTACAACTTAAAAGAAACAACTTAAGCACTGTTTGTACTGACAGTGCCTGTCTGTATATATTTTCACCAGAGTTTGTGACATCGAATGGATCTTACTCACGACCCGCTTCATACTACAACTCCTCAGGATCGTCAGGTATCAACCTTTCAATGAAAGTTACTTTATATAAAAGCTTTTCCTGACTCTAATTAATTGCTTAATTGCAGTACAGGACTTTGTGCAGCACCTGAGTTCTGTCTCTCAGTTAATGAAATGATGATGAATCTATTGTCGGTGGCCTGAAGTGAGCACACAACACATCAGTGAGCCACTCTGTAGTACTGAGTGAAATGTTCTTTCATTATCATGAACACAAACACAGTGCTGCAGCTGTAAACACTCACTGGGGCATTAAATTTGTATTAATTCATGGCTGAAAATAGTCAACAACAAATGCACTATTTCTGATTGTGTGCCACAGATGGGAAATCAGAACAGAAAAATGTTTTTAGAGAAGATATTGTTGTTTTTGGTATTTTCTTGGCTTTAGTAGACAATAAGAAGAATATAGAGTATCCCAGCCTTAATGTTGTGTGTGTGTGTGTTTGTGTGTGTGTGCAGGCTACCGTGGTACTGGTGGAGGACATGCAGGAAACTATCAGTATGCACCACATTACACAACAGATCATACAGCACCGTATACAGGTGGACTGACGGAAGAAGAGCAGTTAGAAGCAGCCATCAGAAACAGTCTGAATGACGGAGGTAAGACAGCAAACAGAGCGTTTTGATAAATGGAAGCTGACTGGGGTCACTGTGAGTTTAAGAAACCTTTCCAATTTAAAGTCACCCTAGATAAAACTCAAACAAAAGGTCCATGCAGCTAATAATATTTTGTTTTGCAGGACAAACCAGCCAGAGAGGAGCTCCTCCTCCGTATGGTTTCAACTTCTCTGATGAGGACACAGCAGAGGAAATCAGATGGAGAAGACTGAGGAGGTTCGACAGCTGAGCTGCCCGACAGTAGAAGAGAAGACAAATGCTTTGTCGACGAGAAGCAAAAAGTCCGGTCCAAACTCTGCTTCCACAGACTGATGAGGAGCGTTCTAAATGAGAAGGTTTAACCACACAGCCTCACACATTTTAGAGATCTGTCACTGTGTGGTTCTGTTTGTTAACGTGCCCCTGAGCTTTAGCTGGTATGCTGTGAAAAGTCTAATGTGAAGGCTACAATGTATGCATCGATGCTGAAGTTGTCTTTGCAGTTGCTCATATGGGATTTATGGGCAAAGTTCCAACGGAATATAAATTGTGAAGTAGTTAGTAGCCATCATAGTACTTTAAATGCCATTTAATGTTTAAAATCTATACATGAATCTGAGAAATACCAAGTATTGGTTGAACACTGCTATATTTAGACCTGCCAAACCTGGTGGATTGATGAAGATTTCAAAAGTTCTGTTGAAACAGCACTGAACACTTAATACGAAATGTAGTAAAAGAGATGTTACATTGAAGAGTCATTTGAGAATTATTATCCACTAAATTTACCCTTAAATTCAAAAAGCTATAAAGGGAAGTGATTGGAAAAAACTCTGACATTTGAAACAGCTTGGTACTGAAGCTAACATGGAAGCAAGGAGGGCTTCTAATCTCAACAGGCCTGTACTTCATTTACTCAACTTTAAAATTCAATACTGAGGGAAAAACTGGGGAAATAAAGCTGGAATTAAAATTTTAAAGGATGAAAATTAAATCCCCACAACCCCTGAGATGTTAAATCTGAACCGGCCGGTATTTTCAAAGCAGGTTCAGCAAAAATACACCAGCAACACCCACATGACATCCTGACTCATTCTTTTTTTTTGTAAGATTAGCCTTTTTAGATTACCAAAACATGACACTATATTTTTTATACTCTCCTGTTACTATGAGTGATATCATCAAAAGGTAAACATCTGTTTTCATATAGCCCCAATATGCCTGGGAATCTGTAATAAATGTTCTTTTTAAGCACATGAGTATTGCTCATGTTCCTGTTTTCGAGTTGCAATAATCCCTGCAGACCAGTGATCCATTGTGTGTTACATATTGTGTTTTTTTGTTGAAAACCATTAAAAAATACTTTTAAACAAATGTAATTCCATAATATAACCTCATAGAAGGTCACCAAACTAGAGTGTCGCTGGATGTAAGCAAAGTTGCACGTCGCAGAGGTCCATTGCTGCCTCTGATTCCCCTAAAGCCCCGAGGCCTGATGGGAAGTGGGACAGCTTAAATTAGAGCCGAGAAACCCGACGAGCCTCACATCGCCCCACGTGGGTCTAAAACCATGTCGCTTTAGATGTGTTCTGAATCCAAGTCCTGTTCTCTGGCGTGTCATCTGGGGTAAGAGACGGGGTGAAAAGGTCGGGTGTTAAATATCCAGACTCACAGTCACAGTAGGTGGATGTGTAGCTAATTTGAAATCAGACGTGTTTGCGTAGTTGGGTTTTTGCGTACTGCCGAGGGGAGCGTGGGAGCCGAGTGGAGCACTGGGGCCTGGCAGAACATGAATGAGGGAGGCTGCAGAGTGACGGAGGGGCTGACAGGATGAGGACAAGGATGACACATGCACAGCGCTAGCAGATGCTGCCATCGCGGTCTCGCCTGTCTGTAGCACGAGTTCACATTAAAGGCAGTTGTTGGCATGTTGGCGGTTTCTACGTCTTTTTCCGTGTCTGCGTGTCGGAAACTTCTGCGTCAGTTCATCATCTCGCATCACACTTTGTCCGTGAACAGATTCAGCTGATTGGTGCTGTGAAGAGCTCCACCACCACTGCATTGGTGTTATCTCTGAGAAAGGCTTCTATTCTGGTTTACACATGAAGGCAGAGATCAGTTGACTATTTAGATTGGTAAGGAAGTTAGGGATAGATCAATTATCGGGCTTGCCGATTATTGTGGCCAATATTTGGCATTTTTCGACCGATTATCTGTGTTTTTATTGACAAATTCGTGATAAATTAAATGCCCTACTCCAAGTCTGATGCAACCTCCTCACTCCGTCCTCAAACCAGGAAATTATCTTCTCTCACAGTGGCTAATGCTATGCTAACGGCTAGCAGCTAAGTTAGAATGCAGCCACAGATTATCCTGAAGCAAAGTCTGGAAAACAATAATTAATAATGTTTTAAGATCTGGACCTTAGCGGGAAATAAATGTGATAGAACGGTGAAAGATTGGGAAAATAGAGAAGAACAACAAACTGATCAATCCCAGTCGATCCCATATAAACAGAGGAGAACGTCCTAATTTAATCACTCCTGTTTCTTTTTTACATATTCAGTTATAGTCAACCTTATTAATGAAGAAGCCTAGTTATGAATGACAGGTTCTCTGCTGTAACATGCTGTTAAAAAATCACAGTTAATGTATATCGGTTCCAAATAACGGTCTTTCTTGAGCACCAATAATCTGCATCAGTATCGACCCTAAAATCCCCATATCGGTCGACCCCTAAAAAGAGTTACTGATGAACCAAAGGATTCACATTCAAGCTCTTTTGATAGGAACTAGGTCTAGTAATTGATCCTTTTTGATGTAGGGTTTTGGTGGCTTATGCCTGAAAGAAAAAAAATACAAAATGATCCACGGTTAAGGAGAATAAAATATAATTTTATGAAGAATTGTACAGCAAGAAGAGTCCACGAAATATTAAGATGTTTGACTGGAACGTCGTCCACTATTACAGACAGACATGTAGGTGGTCTAAACACTTGGCAGTGACTGAGCTAAAACACCCTTCAGCTCTCTGGCTGAGCTTAGCTGAGAAGTGCCATCCTACTACCACATGCAGCATACACACTCTGATCCCACAGAAAGAAAAAACACTCCAGTCAATCCAACGTGAAGGTCAATTTGTCTTTGCGTTCGCCGAAGCCAGCAGAGATCACAATAGACTCCCACAGGACCAGCAAATGTGCCGTTGCATAAATGAAACAAGCTTATGGAAAAAGACACAGGCTGACTTTCGGATCGTTTCCCCCCCCCCAGTGCAGTGATTAACTTCATCATGCTCAAATCCTGCTCAGCAACTCATAAAGTCTCGTGGAGAATGGTATTAACTTGTGCAGAGGTATAAGCCCAGGGCTAATTTTTAGAACAGTTATATCACTCGTGTGCCAGAGTTCCATACTGGGGCTGATGACTAAAGAAACTCGCCACACTATTTATAGGATAGTCTTGTGAAATCCCCCCCCTTCACCACCACCACCATCTCTCCCAGCCCACCATCACCCTCCCACAATTATTGCACTGACTTTGTTCTCGGACTCTCCCACGTCTTTCCTGCCCCACAGCGGAGGAGAGTAATGGACCTTCCTTATTCACAATCAGAGAACCTGCTGCACATCCAGGCAGCCATTTTTAGTCATTAATCTGCTCTAATCAGCCAGAATGACCAAACAAACCTTATCAAACATGCACAGTTGTGAGAGGGGGGTCAAATCAAACAAAATAAGAGCAAAGTCAAAGAATCATGAATGGGTTTTCTCTCCTAAATCGGGTATTTTAAAATATAGTGTAGCCAGAATTAACAGTCTCTTTACTGAAGCCTTTTTTTAGACAGAGAATACGCAAAATTGCTGGATTCATCAGTCTATTGAAGTGACACCATTCACACACAGGCCACTTTATGTTTATATTCTTGTTATTTGGACTTATCAGTTAATGTTGCTAGCTCTAACCTAGTATGATTGCCGTCACAACTTTTATGTAACAGTGAACAAGGTGCTCATTCAGACACAAAGCCAACATGTTGAAATGCTGTTGAAATATAACCTTCACCATGTTATGATCAATGGTTTTCAAGGAAGACGGTGCACAGTAATCTACAATATTCAGACCAGATGGGTTCTGAAAACTGCATTCCAACCATTAAGACACAACTACTCATTCAGGGTTCATGTTGTATGTTATTTTCTACATTGCAGATTAATGGAAAGAAGTACATGACTGAAAGAGCCCACAGTAAAATAGTTGACACATTGACAAAGAAAGTAAAAAAAACTTCTAAGATGGAAAAATGATCAATATATTTTTGTTTCAAAAGGTAACACACCATGAAAAATGTGACAAAAAGGCAATGATATAGTTGAAGGACGACTGTCAGCACCATTTAGCAAACGATATGAAATCCTCGTGAGGATGTATCATAATTATGTACACTGTTGTTTATATTTTGGGGTGTCTTTGAGAATAAAACGCTCCACATAGAGTTAACTATTCTTCTACTACGTTCACTGTGATTCTGTGTTTGCATTTTGTGTCCTCCACAAAGATCCAGATCTGAAATGCTAATCAAATAAAATGTTAATTTTATTTATCACAAGTTGACCTAAATATCTAGTTGGCTCAAGGTTGTAAACACTGTATGTATCTTATTTTGCGCTATAAACCAAAGGCAAAAACAACAAAGAATCCATCTTGTTGCTTTAGATAACGATGCAATATTATTTACAGCTATTCATAAAATGTATTTATGTGCTGTTTTATTTAGAAACGACATGCTGCTCTTTCAGCGGTCACTCAGACAATCTTATCCACCCCATTCGAGGATTCGTGCAACATCAAGACTTTTAATGAGAAACCAAAGGTTTTTGAACTTCGTGGACACGATGAGCACTAAGAAAGCAAAAAAAGCATTACAGTCAGAACTCACAACATGCTGATTCCAGTCATTCATCTGTCTGCCTCACTGCTTAGGTCACAGACTAGATTCACATCTCTCTGTCGTCCTGATTTTGAGCACTTTGTGAAATGCAGTAGTAGTCAAATCTCAAAGCTTTGCACTTGTTTCTGTTGAAATTGATATACTGAAGTCAGTTATATTTGTTAGGGAGTTCTGCGATGTCGAGAGACGAATGAGGAGGCAGATTCAGAGACACTGGAGACTCAGACGGCTTAGGTTGAGAATAAAGTTTACTGATATCAGGAGAGCAGCACCGTGATGTGAGCACTGGCAGCATCAATTCTGAGGAGTCTCTTCGGCCTTTGGTATATAAGGAGTTGGGAGGAAAGCCATATTCAGATCATGGCCCAATATGGAGACAACTTGTCTGCTCAAGAATGTCAACTAGACAATGTCTAGTCATAACCAAGTCATGTTTTTAGTACAGCATGTGTATTCGCTGTATCTGCCTTAGGGCCATATCAAGTGCAGAGGGAACCTAACATGCTTACAGCCTCAGTCTGGGATGAGCAGAGTAGGAACAAGGATCAACCTATAGCACGATATGAGGTGACTCATAGGATCTGCAGCTAACAACTACAAGGAAGTGCCTCAATGAGGGGAAAGAGAGTAATTTTTACTTCACAATACTTAAAAACACCAATTTAAATCATAATTCAATTCAAATTTTTGATATAGCACCAATTAAAATTCAGATTGTCTCAAGACGCTTTGCAGAACCCATATGCCTGAACCCCCAGAGCAAGCCCCGGGGCAACAGTGGCAAGAATAACCTCCCATTTAACGGGAAGAATCAAGGCTCATTGTTTTAATTCAGAAACTGTTCAGATTAGCAAGTAGAAATGCTACCAGTCGTATTTCAGTTTAAATGGTTACACAGTAGGAGAATCTATACAGCTTTATGAAGACTCACATTTGTGTTTAGACCCTTAATTCAATATGAAAAAAAATCAGTAAGTGATAATAAAAAGACCAGGTGCATATATTTACTGCATGTCCTGATGTAATATTTAAGTGCTGTTTATGTAATGCATGTTATTGTCTAAGAATCATATAATGACATACTTCTTCCTCAATAAGATCCATTTAAACATGAACACATAAAACCTTTATTATTGTAATGTATCCATTGATACCAATATACTGCGAACAGCTAAACATAGCTCTAATATGTGTTAGGAATTTTAAGTGTTGAAGTGTTTCTGCAACCTCTCCAAATATAAAACCGAACCTTGCAGATTCCATGTTTTTGTTAAAACCTGCACCTGTTCAGTGTTAGATTTCTCTTTCAGCCCGTCTGTGTTATATAACCTCAGTTAAACTGCGCTGTAGGAGCAGCTATGTACATGAAGATAGTTAAAGCAAGCACAAGGACTGACAGACACACAGAAGCATTGAACTGATTCCATCCCCAGAGCACAGCCAGCCTTGCAGTTTTTCCCTTGTTTTCCAGAGGTGGTTTTTAGTTCAACTCGCCTGCTTTGGGCTCGAATTGTCCACCACTTGACTAGCTTCTCTTCAGCAACTTCAGGGGTTGACAACAGCACTTGAGTTGAGACTATCACGTTCACCCCTTCAACAAATATCAAGTCAAATCTACTCTTACACTTGGTTTTCACCCAGTTGTCTTCTGTCACACAATCTCTCCCTCTTACATTTCTCCCTTTTGTTCTCTCCTGCATCTCAGCGTGTCTCTCTCTACTGCTTTAGGAATTTTCCTCCCTTTGAATTCTGATTCCTCCCCAGTGTCTGCGCTCTCCTCCCACCTCCTCTAAAACTCTCTTTTCCCTTTTTCCCCTCGTATCTCTGCCTCCTTGTGTGCGTCTCACTGATGCTCTCTGTCTTCTCCCTCCCTTGATGTTTCTTTCTGTTTGTCTCTTGATTCGTCTCACACAATCTAGCGCCGGTTTTGATCTCGCTATACCTCCTTTTCCCTCCGTCTTCCTCTCTTTCCAGCGCATACACTCCGACTGTCTCTTTCCTCGTGGGTTGCCTGCAGATCAGAGTTGGCATGTCTCTCAGTAAGCTGCAAAGTTACCAAGCTCCTTGATTCATACCAGCTATCTGGGTGACCCATTTCTGCACAAACTCACACACTTTAATGCTGTGAAATGAACTACTATAAAGTGTTTCACCGCATTAGTTCCACAGTATACCCATACTACCACAATGTGCCTCTCTCTCCGCTGTACATGTATAAGTCAGGCATCTGCAACTAAAAGTGGTGCAGGATGAGGTGCAGGAGTTAAATGAAGATGTTAAACTAACTAAAAGTCAGGTGGATAAACATATTTTCCATTAACTGACACTCGGGAATAAAACTCTATTTGCCTATATAAGACTCAAACTTTTTGCAAAAACACATTTATCAATTTACCAGCTATAAAACTGAGCTAAAGCTACATTAAATCTGCACCCTCATATTACAGAGGAGACCAGGATGGCTCTTAAAATATACTGTAAACTAAAATGCAACTGCGTCCTATAGAACTCACTATAAAACAAAAACATTGCTTTATTATGCATGTAAGAGCGTTACTGATAAACCCATCCTGTGGGTGTTTTTGCTTTATTTATAGTGACGGCATGCTGTGAATTGCTGATTAACGAAGAGATTAAAACTTTTATGGCACAAAAGTATAATATTGAGTTATATTGACCATTTCTTGCAACTTTAGGCAGCCATTATAGATTTTTTTTGTCAACTAACATGCTAGTTGCTTTGCAGAGGAGCGTATTATTAATGCATAAAGAACATATAATTTAACATTTTGCAGAAATTAAACAGCATGACATTGTATTTGAGTTGCACCTTAATGCATCAACACTTAAACACTTGAATTCTTTTGCAAAAAATGTGCAAAATCAATGCATATTGTGCGATTTTGCATGCTTAAATGTTGTTTTTATGTAAAATCAGTAATCAGCTACTCGGGTTTTGTTGTTAATTTTGAACAAGTAAGATTCTCCCCTGAGGGGAAAAAAGAGAAACCACTGGTCAGGTGTTCTCAAACTTTCCCCCCTGTGAGGAGGAACACCGCCTGAGAGAATTTAATATTATCCAGTGCAGAAATGAGACACTATGTCTGATTTATGAGATTTCTGTGTAGAAATGTAGAATTATGGTGAAATTATCTTTTTGAAAAATAGTTGTCACCCCTGCTGGTACCAAGAAACACGCCTCTGTAATCCATTAAGTGTTGTGTAATTGTGGATAATTGGGTGGCAGTGAGCAGACACCCCACCCACCTTCCCATCCACATCCACTGGCCCTGACCTGCTGCTGCTGCTGCTGCTGCGAAGTGAAACGTCGCCGGATCGACTCCCTGTAAGGGACTGAGCGCGCATATAGGCAGAATCAGAGGAAATAACAGGCAGCAACAAACAAGAAGGGCGTAGAGAATAACAGGAAAAACGCTGGTATGCAGCTGACTGAATGGAGGAACGCGTGAAGACAAGCGGGGAATAAGGACGCGGTTCTTCTGCTGATTCTGCCGCTGCGTTTCCGGAGCGTCGGTACCTTCAGAGGATGCTGCAGCTCTCATCATCAGCTCATCATCCGAGCCTCCTCAGCTGCATCTCACTCTGATTACCGCCGGAAGACGATGTGCGAGCGGACAAGAAGCTGGGAGGCTTGACCAGGTTTTCTCTGAGCATCTGCGAGGATTTTTTCTCTCTCTCTCTCTCTCTCTTTTTTTATTTTTATTTTTTGTATTTTACGCGCAGCAGCTCCTTTCAGTCGCATCACTGCCGACTTGTGTTAAGGCGCAAAGGAGGGAAAAAAGACACACTTGATATTCTCCTCGCTGTTCAATTATTTATCTGTTCCTCAAGCTCAACATATGCTGGAGTCTTTGTCTTACATCTCCCGTGCATGATTCTTAAAGGCAGCCGAGGAGAAGCGGAGGGGACGCGGATGAAAGCCGATGGCCAGGCGCCCCAAATCTGCTCAGAACGGGGATGCAACCTAAAATAACCCCTGTGTCAAATGGTAAGAGGGCAGATTCGGGGGCAGAAATCAGTGCACTGCCCCGGGATTGCAGGAGCATGTCTGTGTGTTTCACTGCTTCTGTGTAAAGGTCTGCCCATGTTGTGAATTATCCTCCGCAGCTTTCCGCGCATCGCCAGCCGAGGCAGCCCTGAATCTGCGACACGTCCCCGGCTTCTCCCGTGCCGCCCCGCCGCCGCCCCCCTCAGCGCCCGGAGCCCGGACACCGGCGACTTTTTAATGGCTTTTGTGTTCCGGAGATGGAGGGTCCTCCTGGTGCTCAACGTGCTCGCCGTGGCCGGCTTCATGACCTTCTGGGCCAAGTGCAACACGCGCAGCGTCCAAGCCGTCGGTCCGGAGGCTCCGGCTGACGGGAAGAGGCCCCGGGGCAACGGGACGGCGCAGGGGCCCAGCATCAGCCACGAGGTGCTGCTCAAGAGGCTCAGCTCGCTGGAGGACGTGGTGTACCGGCAGTTAAACGGTAAAGAGACGGGTGTCATCCAAACCGGAGTGGCATGTCAATCTGATTTACATTCAGCCTGCAGAACACTGGATTTACATGGACTTACCCAGACAGAGAAATGTTAGAGTAAGAATAAAAGGCTTGACAGCGAGATTAAAGCATGTGAGTGGTTCAAAAGTACAATTTTAAGGCATATTGAACATTTCTTGCAACTTCAGGCAGCAGTTAAGGATTGTTGTAGTCATTCAGTCTGACTTTTCATTGATTTTCCCTGATATAGAAATGTTAGAGTAAATAAAACGGCTTAACAGTGAAATTAAAGCTCTAGCACGGTTCAAAAGAACCATTTTAAAGCAGCAATTATAGCTTTTTTTGTGCAATCCTGCCTAATTTTTCATTGACTTCCCCTGATATAGAAATTTTAAAGAATAATGAGTTTCTAAAAAGGACTTAACAGTGAGATTAAAACTTGTGTGCTGTTCAAAAGTACAATTTTAACTCATATTGAGGCAATAATTACATATATTTTAGGTGATCTAGTCTGATATTTCATTGACTGTTCCTGATATAGAAATATTAGAGAGTAATGAGGAAATAAAGGACTTAACCATGAGATTACAGTTTGTCTGTTCAAAAGTACAATTTTAAGGCACATTGAGGCAGCAATTATAGATTTTTAATGATCTAGTTTGGCTTTTCATTGACTTTCCCTGATATAGAAACGTTGAAGAGTAATGAGTAAAAAAAAAACAACGTAAAAACTATCAGAGATGAATCTCCATTAAATATGTCCCTTCACATCTGTTAAAATGTACTGTACAACTTAAACACAACTGTTTTTATAGAACAGACTATAAATCAGAAACACAGTTTTATTATGCAGCTTTATTGATAATCCCATCCTCTAGGTGTTTTGCTTTATTTATAGTGATTTCATGCTGATTTGTTCTTTTATAGCTTCAACAGTGCATGCTAAAGCTTATGTACAGTTCAGAAGTACAGTTTTAAGCCATACTGACCATTTCTTGCAACTTCAGGCAACAGATATCGATTTTTAGTGAACTTCTCTGACTTTTCATTGACTTTCCCTGATATAGAAATGTTAAAGTCATGAGTCCAAAAAAAGGCAACCTAAAAAAACATCAGAGGTAAAACTACATGAAAAATACACCTTTAAATCACCAGGATGGCCCTTAAAATATAATGTAGGCTACAACAGTTTCTTGTAGAGCTGACTATAAACCAAAAGCATTGCTCTATTATGCATACAGGAGCTTTAATAAGTCCATCCTGTGGGTGTTTTTGCTTTATTTATGGAGATAGCATGCTGTGAATATTCTAATTTGTTCTTGTGTACAAGAACAAGTACATTTTTAAGCAATATTTACCATTTTTTGCAACTTCAGGCAGGAAAAATAGATATTTTCAGTGATCTTGTGTAATTTTTCATTGACTTTCCCTGGTATAGAAATGTTAAAGAGTGATGAGTAAATGCTCTTAACATTGCCCTTGATATTGTCTGTTGTATTATGGAGCCAGTTCCTGCATGTTAGATGAGATTGTGCACTCTGCTAGAAAATCTAAATCTACCTAACTGACCTTAATGTCTCAAACTATTAACAATATTTAAGGAAGGTCGCAGAGCTCAACAGTTAATTCTTAATTATTTTCCAGTGATACATTTCATTATAAATGCCAACCTAAGTGTCAAACTTGGGTTTAAATGGATGACGTGGTGGTTTCTCAGTGCAGCAGTGCAAAGGAATCCTAAAATTGTACTTCCTTCATCCCTGGAGGGACGATGTCTTTGTTCCACCGCTGAGGTTAGAGGTCAGGGTTGACTACAGAGAAGGAGCTTTCAGGGATTCGGTGCCTTCAGGACGCAGGATGTTTGCCAACGCAGCTCATCGCTTTGAAGGACAGCCGATTTAATCACTGTGGCACCCACAAACACAGCCGGCCACACTGACAGCAGTCTTATTTTATCCCTCGTTTGCAACAGTGGAAACCTTGAATCTTCACTGGCATCTTGCAGCTGAATACACCCTCACTCCAGTAGCCCTGGCTTCACCATATTTTCCACATCCCCGCGCTGAGGCTATTCTGTTTGAATCTGTGCCACCACTTACGTCACTTGTTATGATCCGAATCCAGCGGAGAGCTTCACCTGCTCTGACAGCCACTGTCTACATATTCCTGGGAGTTTGTGACGGTGAAGCAAACTATCAGCTGCTGGCCTCAGAGCGCATTAACGGTGGGGAGGGCGACTCGGCTCAGACTAAAGGATCCTGACGTGTAATCTTCTCCCGTTTGCTTTGCCCAGGTCTGTCCAAATCTCTGGGGCTGATCGAGGGCTTCGGGGGTCGCGGTAAAGGCGGCCTCCCTGCCACGCTGTCGCCGGCCGAGGAGAGCGACGCTAAATACCTGAGGGAGAAGTACGGCTACAATGCCTACCTCAGCGACAGGATCTCTCTGGATCGGACCATCCCGGACCACCGGCCCAGCAAGTGAGTGCACGTCAAATGGAGAAACTCCACTTGAATTGCATGAAACGCATTTCCTACACATCGCTTGTGGTTTGGGGAAATCCATTGCTGAGATTTCTGCTTCCAGCCCAGTAAAATGGCAATGGATGAACTTTAATCTTCTAACAGCATTAAAAATACATGTAAATAATTCAGCAGCAGCTTCTTTTTTCATAAACAGTGCCCCTGTTTTTGTGGATAATGTAGACCTCAGTGTGGACAGTTTTATTTGGAGCACTTTCTGCTGAAAAATATCACAACCAAAACTGTGTTTTTTAAACGAAGCATTCAGTTGAATCTAAAAGTCTGGGCAAACTATGCATTTTGTTGACTTTTTTAAGTGGAAATATGTACACTACCGGTCAAAATTTGGGGTCACTTAGGAAAGTCCTTATTTTTGAAAGAAAAGCATTTTTTCCCGATGAAGATAACATTAAATGAATGATAAATCCAGTGTAGACATTGTTAATGTGGTAAATGATTATTCTAGCTGGAATCAGCTGATTTTTAATGGAATATCTCCATAGAGGTACAGAGGAACATTTCCAGCAACCATCACTCCTGTGTTCTAATGTGTTAGCTAATGGTGTTGAAAGGATCATTGATGATTAGAAAACTTTTGTGCAGTTATGTTAGCACATGAATAAAAGTGTGAGTTTTCATGGAAACCATGAAATTTCCTGGATGACCCCAAACTTTTGAACACTAGTGTAAATGCCACCTCAAAAATCAACCATTCTGTACATACTAGTGCTCTGGCATGTTCAAAAGTCAGTGAAAGTCAAGTTCTTAGGCAGATATCACAGCTAGCAAGTGTTTTTATTGTGTTTTTTAGCAGATTTTAGAAATTTAGCAGATTTTCATCCATTCTCATTTGAAGTTCTATAGGTTCTCTTTCTCTGGGTATGTTTAAAATCTCTTTCAGCTCTTCTGTGACATTTACAATCAGGACACAGTGAGAGTTGCTTTAACTTGTGTTTCTTTTCCTAAATAGTGTATTTTGAAGTTTGGAGTGTGACCTGTTGTAGAAAGCATCTTTTCAGTGTCACTCAATTGACATATGGATCTAAATCTGCTTTTGTCTAACTTTAGGATATAGCAAATAAATCGGCTGACAACAATTTACCGCAGTTGACAGGACAGTTGGCTTTTAGGGGGCATTTTCGTCATTTTATTTTGAAAATCAAGCTTGTTTTAAGAAGTTTAAAAGGGAACAGGCAGTTGAAGTTGGACCATATCATGCATTCATGTTGCCCTTATTTCCACCTTTCACAAAACATGGCAGTGACTAAATGACAGCTTTGCCATGTGTGATGATTTGCTGCCTGATCAATAGGTGCTGAAGAGCAACAGCAATTCATAAATCATTTCTGAAAAGTAGGCCAGACCAGAAAGTGTATGTGCAGCTGTGCATCCTCATCATTTAACAGCTTTTATTATCCCCACCTGTTTGTTCATGTAGAGCAGTGTTTCTCATGGCGCTAGTTGCCAAACTCTAATCGATGGCTCACATGGCAGCTCATAATTAAATAATAATGCAGCTAATATACATACAATGTATTAATACAGTAATATTCAGACAACAGGATGCCAAAAAACATTCTGTAAAATAATGGAAAATAGGAGAGTGCTTTAATTTCATATGAGATCATGGGTATAACTTTGGCTTTTTGGTGTTTAATGAAGAATAATGAAGAATACAAATAAAGAATAATATATAGTGTTATTTTGTCTATCAGTGTCTATAAATTATACAGATGAAAGCACATTCAATATTTTTGTTGTGAAAACATGCAGTTAATTATAAGATGTCCGTCATTTAACAAACAAATCTAAGTAAAATTACAGAACTCTTACTTCTTTTTCTGTTAATTGTCGTTAGTTGTGCCTAATTTTAGAAAAAGGACTGTTAAACCTGAATTTTAAATGAAATTTTTAATGAATTTAAATGAAAAAGTAAAATTACTATAGATTTGTGACTGCATTTGAAAAAATGGGTATTAACTTACAGGTTTTTAATGTTATTTCATATTACATGTGTAAATTCACAATCTATTTACATGGTTTATTCATATTTTGGTGTATTTAAAAAAAATATGGACATAAAATCAGTAAAATGTGTAAGTTAAAAATATGTAAAACTACAGGGTTTTTCCATGATGTAGCCCTATTGCTATAACACTCAAACCAGTTTCTGTATAGTTACAGATTTTTAATGGTATTTCACATTAGACATATAAATTCACAGTGTATTTTTGCAATTTCATTGCTACTTTTGTGTATTTCCAAAAATAGGAACAGAAAATCTGACTAAACAAAACAAATCGAAAAAGAAAGAAAAATTCCATAAAATTAAAATTTTTTGAATATGTATGTATGTATTTATTTATTTTTTCATGTATTTTACAGTGTAGGCCACCTGGCTAAAATGATCAAAATATGCTTGCTGTTCATACACAAGGGGGCAGTGTGGAGGACAACCATGAAACTGTTAGAACCTGTTCAAAACTTCAGTACCTTCCTGGTTGCCAGTTCTGTTGTCTTTCCGCAGCGCCACAGTGTTGATGGTGCTGTTGGACTGGTCAATAAATGTATAATGTGCTGGATAATTTGGAGTAATTAAAAATTATATGCTATGTATATGCAATGTTCTCTTCACATAAAACTCAGGCTTTAACTGAAATAAACTGACTTTGGTAAAGAGGCTTAACTGCTGCCAATCTGGCAACCCTGCTGCACACCTGCGTGCTGGAGCAAAAGTTTGACTAATGCTGCAGCTCAAACTAGCTAGCAAGATGTGAACTGATCATGAAAATAGATCGATCTTTGTCTAACTAAAGATAAAAACTAGATGGATTAAAACAAAGAAACAGATGAAGAAAATTAAGACTCGAAGCTGCAGAAGCTGAAAATCAACCTGAAGACGCTGCAGAGGAGCTGAGCAGCAGAAAGCACATGTTCCGAGGAAAAAAACGAAAGGACTACGAACTAAACAAGAAAAAATAAGAAAAACCCTCCACTGATCCAGATATTAATGCAAATGAATCCACTCCTGTGGCGTAAATTCTAAATCTCAGCATTAAATTCAACCAGTGAATGAACCAATAATATATAACATGAGGAAACTCGTGCCAAAAGTGATTATAAGTGTTTCTAAACGTCTTGAGCTGCTTTTATCTGGATCAAATAGTTATAATGTACAAATATAAATAACTTAAGGTCTCTGGTATCAACAAAAATGTGTCTGTGAAGTTTAAATGATTTTTATAACACAATAATGGGAGCAAACAACATCAGGACTGACAGTTATAATGTTTATAGGCAACACTGCAGCATTGTTTCCTAGATTTAGCCTATTAATAACATTTAAGTCACAGTGTAGAAGCTTGCAGTCACTTTTTGGCCAGTAGAAAACTGCATTACGAGTAAAACAGGTCCTTTTTAAGATGATTTGAACCTGAAAAAGAAGCTGGACTGGTTAGAATTTAGAGCACAGAGCAGGTAAAGATAATCTGCTCCTACAGATGGTGAGCAGTGTTTTGCAGATGATCACTTTCTGGCCAAACACCGCCTCCCAGTAGCCCATTATTAAGGTAAACCTGTTTTCAATTAGGACTGTATTTGTGGCATAAAGGTGAATGTTGCTGGATGAGAAACAAGTAGGCAGATAAGCAGAATGGGGGCTTTTGTTTTTGTGTGGTAAAAAGTGGTGTCAATTTTGGCTTTGTCCTCCCAGTGTGGCTTTTATTAAAAAATATAGTGAAGATGACTGATTTAGAGACTGCAAGTGGAGAGGCTGTTGATGGATTTTCATTCTTTATTCCATCTGCACCAAACCACCATAAAGCAGAATATTTTCACCCTCAATCTTAAGGGTAGGCAAGGTTTTCTTTTCATCAAATGCTGCCCCTTTTATCTCAAAAAATACAGTTTGGAGAGTCCAATTTGAGCATCATCTGCTTGCTGCAATATCCAAATGTTGCCTTGTGCCCTTCAAAAGCTGATTGTAGTGATGAGCTGGGTTCTATCTGAGGACTCCTCAGGAGGAACGCCATCATTCCTGTAAATCTTCCTGCAGCTCCTTTGCAGTCACGTGGAAGTTTTGCATTTCCTTTCACTTTTTACTGAGGTTTCTTCCAGATCTCGCCGTGACTTCCACAGTTCTGCTGAACTCCCATTTCATTATGACATTTGAACAGTGGAAATTGTGAGCCGGGAAGCTCTTTGGTATCTTTTTATAGCCTCCCCCTGCTTTGTAATCATTAATTAGCTTCGTTTGAGATCCTCAGTCCGTTTGTTTAGAGAAGCCCGTGTTGGTTGAGTGTCACAAGGTTTAAAAAGTCAGAGAATTAATCAGCTCTGGAAATGTCATAAGTTTGAAATCCCTAATTTTTGAAATGCCGAGCAATTATAAACTATTAAGGCCCAATGAGTTCTCATTTGTTTACAAGTTTAAGTGCACTACCTTTCAAAAGTTTGGGGTCACTTAGAAATGTCCTTATTTTTGAAAGAAAAGCATTTGTGTTTCAATGAAGATAACATTAAATTAGTGATAAATCCAGTGTAGACATTGTTAACGTGGTAAATGACTATTGTAGCTAGAAACAGCTGATTTTTAATGGAATATCTCCATAGGGGTACAGAGGAACATTTCCAGCAACCATCACTCCTGTGTTCTAATGCTACATTGTGTTAGCTAATGGTGTTGAAAGGCTCATTGATGATTAGAAAACCCGTGCAGTTATGTTAGCACATGGATAAAAGTGTGAGTTTTCATGGAAAACATGAAATTGTCTGGGTGACCCCAAACTTTTGAACCGTAATTTAACTTTATTGATATTTTCATGCATTTAAGTAAAAAAAAATTCAGATATTACGAATGTTTTTACAGCTTAGGCTGATTGCTAAAATACTACAAACGGGTTTGGTATTCACAGTTGCAGGTTTTTAATGTCATTTTAGATTAGACATTAGTGTATTTTTTGTAATTTCATTGATATTTTTATGTACATCAAAAAAAGGGACAAGAAGTCTGTCAAATAGGAGTAAAAAATGCTCAAAATTACTGATTTTAATGAGTTTTAACAGCGTAGGCTAATTGCAATAACCCTCAAAACAGGTTTGTTAGTCATGATTACACGTTTTTTGTGTTATCTTAGATTGGACAGCCGAAACCTTCATACATGTCTCAGTGTTTTTAAATTTATCTCAGATATTCACGTCTTTTCATGTGAAAATTAACCAAAACGTGCGTTTTTTCCCACGTATTTTGCCAGGGCTTTTGCATTTTGCACACACTCGGAGCAATCGTCTCGGGCAGAGTGCTGAAGTGGCACTTGCATTATCTGATTGGCATCAGCTGTTTCGTTCATGCTTCACAGTAACTGGATAATTCGCAGCTGTGTGGCAATCAGAGCACTAGTCGTGTCTAATCAGATTCATGCAGGTGTACAGCGCCGACATTATAACCCCACACTTTGCAGCATTCCGTTCCAGAGAAGCAGCTCATCTCTCCGCCAGGCCGGTCTTCTCTTTATCTGCCATGTTCATGCTGTTGTAGATTTACCTCAGATTTATTGTAACATGTTTGTGTTGTTACTGAGAGATTTGTTCTCTCAGCAGAATCCTTTATGCAGTTTTGATTATTTGAGAGCATCGTCAAACGGCAGAGGCTTTCCCACCAAACCTTACCGTGAAACTATTTGCTATATTTCAATCACCAGTTCCTTGACATGAGTGAAAAGCAATTTTTCCGTGTTTCAAGGCACCACTAACGAAAATCAGTTCACCTCCAATGACGTGGTAGAAACAGAGATGGATATATTCTGGCTTGTATAGGTAAAACCAAAAAAACTTGCACGTACAGTAATGACTTCAAGTCCACATTTGCACAGTGAGAAGCTTGAATCAAGTATTTGCTTCATCTACTCTCTTCTCTTCCTCTCATGTTTGAAGTTGCTCTGTCAGGCTGCTGTTGATCTACAGATGTTCATTCATAGACACACAGCTCCAACAAAGTGTCCTGTACTGTATATACAGCAGTGTCTGGTGAGCAGGTGCAACATTTTCTCATTGATAAATGTGCACAGCCATGAACTTCAGCTCGTGCACATATGACTAGCTTTCTGCAGTTTGTAGCATCTGACCCCACCTTGCAGATTTTCTCCATCATATTCCTGTTTGAGTCCGTCGCTGACCTTCACTGCTGGTGTGCGAGTTGCAGACCCTGCATTTGAAAGTCACTGATGATGACAAAGCCCTCGGCCCGTCCCCGCCACCAGCTGCATGAGTGTGTATTTTAGGGTGGCGGGATCAGAATCCAGCGCTCTCATCTGTCACTCTGTGGAGGAGGGTGGGAAGGGGGGTGTCTTTTCATGTTGCCGGGATCAAAGTGGCATGTGAGGCGTGTTGGGGTGTGATATCTTCAGGCTCGGCAGCAGCATGTGAGCCGGAGTCTGAGGAGTTTGACTGAAGGTCCCTTCGCACTGCAGGTGGTGGTGGAACGTGAGCGAAGAAAATCAAACAGTACAAAGAAGAAGTGGTGGGGATGGTCGAAAGGTCTCTCAGCTGTATTACATTTATGTGCTTGAGCCAGTTTTTCTTGATTTATTACTTATGTGGCGCTTTTGCTTATAATGTGTCAGTTTTAGTGTGTGCGGCACATCATGTGATAAGTAATAACAAAGGACAGTACTGACAGTCACATTTAGATCAAGCAGTGAAGCTGTAACTGTAAAATGACACGTTTAGACCCACACATTTGTAGTCATTCTTGCTGCTATCTTCTATTTTTCTATTTGCTACGCACTGTTGTTAGTAGTTATGCTGATGCAAAAACCCCCTGCTTGTCCTGTTTTTAACTCTTATTGCCATAATTGCTGTAGTAGCTCTTAAATACTACATTATGTACATTTGGGATATACCAATTATTAGCCTGTCAAATGATTGTTGACAATTTAATGCATTTGTCCGATTTGTGGCATTTTCGTCGACTGATTATTGATAAATTAAATGCACTAATTCAGGTCTGATCAGCCTATTGTCACTCTGTGGTCTCAGAAATGTCTCTGAAGCAGCAAAAAGTGAACAAGAAACACAAACCAGGAAGTTAGCATCTCTCGCAGTGGCTATTACTACACTAATGGCTAGCAGCTAAGTTAGAAGGAAGCCACAGATTAACGTAAAACAGAGTCTGGAAAAAAAATGTTTAAAGTTATGGACCTTGGTGGCCGACAAAAGTGATAGAACAGTGAAGGATTAAGAAAATGTAACAGCGGCCGTAACTGCAGGACATGAACTGATCAATCTCATTTGATCCCACATAAACAGAGAAGATAATTTAATCATTCCTGTTTAAAATTTATATATTCAGATAGAGTCAACCTCATACATGAAGAAGCAAAGTTATAAATGACAGATTCCTGCTATCACATGCTGTTCAATCATTACATTTTGGTTCCAAATATCAGTTATGCACCTTTGTTGATTACCAATATTCAACATCAACAGTACTGAAAAACCAATACCAGTCACTTCCTAATGTACATACAGACAGATGACTGTAGCGATGGAATTCATCCAAGAGCAATTCCTGCATTTGGTGTTTTGATGATGGTTTGAGTGGCGCTGTTGACACATCGGTCCAAAGCATCCCATTTGGTGTTCAGCTGGGTGGAGATCTGGTGATTTGGGATGATACAGCACATGATTTACATCATTCTCACACTCATGAAACTACTCAGTGACTCCTCATGCTCTCTGGATGTTTGAATTGTCATCCTGGAAGAGACCCCACCAATCAGGATAGAAATGTTTAATCATAGGTTCCCTCTGGGCGGTGAAGTGGATCTGAAGCATGCCAGCTAAATGAACCCAATAACGTAACGGAACCGCTGGATCCCCTCGTGTTTTTCGTTTAATTTGTCGCCTAGCTGAAATTTCCTTACATGCATATAATATTAGGTTATTAATACGCTTCCTCCCTGCAGACTGCAGACTTTTCTTCAAACCCAGGGTCTTTTCTTCAACTTAATGTCCTCTTGTTGCAGAAATAGTCCCAAATTCTTTCAATCTAATGTCTATGTATGATAGATATTTCTAAAATTGGTGTACTCCATGATAATGTTTGCAATATTTGTAATTATAGCCTTGTTCTTGTCAACCTAAAACCTTCTTGATTACATTTCAAAGGGGAAAATAAAAAACTTCTGGTGGCAAACATCACTGTTCTTCAACAACTAATAGCCATGTTGGCTGTTTTGGGGGGTTTTCTATCAAGTATCCTTAAAAAAAGAGGGTAAAAGTGTCACAAGAGCTCATGAATTTCATTGAAAACACTGGATTAATTATAGAATTACCATTTCATTTCACATGGGAAATAGGATTATCGAGAAAAGAAAGTAAGATAAGAAAAGTAGACCAATGTACGAAGGCATTTCCTTTCTCCTATGCACTAAACCTGGTGCCAGAACCTCACCCTGCTGCTTTCCTCTTCATTAGAGCTGTTTAAACAAAACAGCAGTAAAAATAGACCTTCTATCTGCAGTAGACACACTGTGAAAAGGCCAATTTGAAAAAGAAAAAAGAAAAAAACCCATCCATGTGATTATAGTCGAACAGGAAGCAGCACGTGCTTTGCTTTTCAGCCCCATTGAACAAGATGTCAGCAACTCCATGGAGGCAGTTTGGTCTTTCACGGCAGTAAAGGGGAATGAGTGGCGCGTGCAGAAGACCAGAATGCATAAATTCACAAGCTGGCATGGAAAGGTTTAATTTTTCACACGGTTGTGGTGTGTTTGCTCGTCTCTCTCTGCAGATGCAGAAAGGTCAGCTACCCCAGAGACCTCCCCCAGATCTCCCTCATCTTCATCTTCGTCAACGAGGCTCTGTCGGTGATCCTACGCTCCGTCCACTCGGCTGTCAATCACACGCCGGCTCATCTGCTCAAAGAGATCATCCTGGTGGACGACAACAGCGATGACGGTCAGTGGAGACGAAGGATTTCCCTTCTCCAGATCTTGAAAGCTTATACGCTAATTGGAATCTGTGGTATATAAAGTGAAATACAGTATCTTACGTGTAGAGGTTGGTTGAACATCTGAACTCCAGTTTCTGGACATTTGTTTTGCTCCTGTTAGATTTGTAGTTGCTGAGGGCTCATTTTTCACTGTAATATAAAATCATGCACCTCTATGGAAACAGAACAGTCTTGGCTGGAAACAGAGAGAACTAAAAAATGTCTTTTTATGAGATAGATAGATGGATAGATGGATAGATGGATAGATGGATAGATAGATAGATGGATAGATGGATAGATGGATAGATGGATAGATAGATAGATAGATAGATAGATAGATAGATAGATAGATAGATAGATAGATAGATAGATAGATAGACTATAGATAGATAGATAGATAGATAGATAGATAGATAGATAGATAGATAGATAGATAGATAGATAGATAGATAGATAGATAGATAGATAGATAGATGGATAGATCGATAGATGGATCGATAGATACATAGATGGATGGATGGATGGATGGATGGATGGATGGATGGATGGATGGATGGATGGATGGATGGATGGATGGATAGATAGATAGATAGATAGATAGATAGATAGATAGATAGATAGATAGATAGATAGATAGATAGATAGATAGATAGATAGATAGATAGATAGATAGATAGATAGATAGATAGACAGACAGACAGACAGACAGACAGACAGACAGACAGACAGACAGACAGACAGACAGACAGACAGACAGACAGACAGACAGACAGACAGACAGACAGACAGACAGACAGACAGACAGACAGACAGGTAGATAGACAGATAGACAGATAGACAGATAGACAGATAGACAGATAGACAGATAGACAGATAGACAGATAGACAGATAGATAGATAGATAGATAGATAGATAGACAGATAGACAGATAGACAGATAGACAGATAGACAGATAGATAGATAGATAGATACTTTATTAATCCCGAGGGAAATTCAAGTATTTAGCAGTACAGCAATAAAAACAAAAAGGCAGGTTAGTAACCAGATTAACATTAGAGGTTAGTATATACTCTTAAAAACTTGATCTATAATACTAAAAACAAAAAACTTCTAATTTTAAAATCTATATAACTATTAAATGCATTAAAAGTCAGCATACAGTATTTACACATTTCAAAGCACAGTGATTTGAAGTGATTAAATAATAATTAAATAATGGCATAAATCTAAAAAAGAAGAATCATGTGAATGTGAAGTAATCATTCAATATCTCAGTAGTAATTTGCTTTCATTTTTTTTCCATCTAATATTCTAAGAGTGACCTTAGTATTCCAGAAATAAAGTGTATTAATTAGCTAATGTATCATGCAGGTATTGGATTATCAAAGTAAATTTTATTCTAAGTGTTACCAAATGCCCAGTTATGAAAACGCCAGCATCAAAGGTTACAGTTTTCAGTTATTTGCACAAGATTTTCACAACATCTGATCCCTGTATCCCACATCTCACTGTGATGAATGAGTTCTTTTTGGTAGTTTTGAAAGGAGATATGTAGACAGACAGACAGGTTTGTTTTCCACTCTCAGTAGAAATTTATATTTTGTAATAATAGCCTGAAACAAATGGTTTAATTGCAGCGTTATCGTGTTGTTTGTAGCAACAAGAGTTATGTTATGGTTTCAGAACTGCATTGCAGTATACATTATCGAGCTTCACACAAACTCCCCATGCATACCATCTTTGATTGATTATTAGACATTTAATCTGCCTGATCTCAGCTTTTGCATACAGAGAGTAGACATAGAACAGAACACAAAGCCAGACTTCATACATTTTGCATCCATTTTAAACATGAACATGCTAATAAGTGGGTCTACGTTGTGTTGCTAACGGGACAAAGGTGTTTAGCTTATGATGGAGCTTTGCTGGCACGGCAACGGGATGAGTGTCTCCTCCACAAAAGCTTTAGTCATTGGTTTTGAGGAGTAGTATTTGCTGAGGTGACTGATGGTGTCAAATTTTTGCAGGGCAGACAGGCAGATAGAGGCAGAGCGCACAATTGGATGTCACGGGAGTGATGTCTCTGTCTTATTTATTGGGCCGGCCTGCCAAGCCGGGCTTTGTGAAACGAGGGGAGGGGAAGGAGATTAAACCAGAGGAGGCACGAGAAAGATAAAGAGGTGTTGGTGTGAGAGAGAGACAAGTTGGGGAAGAAGGGATGAAACAAAGAAAAAGAGGAGGCTGAAGGGCTTGGAAATAGCTAAAACGAAAGGAAGGGAGGAGGAACAAAGACGTGGAAGCATCAGAGAATGAAAGGAGAGGCGGACAGAGCAAACCAGGCTATTAGAGAAAGTGGCAGCGAGAGAGAGGAAAGGATGAGAGACAGAAAGGCACTAAGATAAATGAGGTCGGACAGAGAGGAGGAGAGAGAGTTCAGGCAATGAATATCCGGCAGAGAGAGAGAAGGAGCGATCGAACAGAGCTGGGAGCAAAGACGAATAACGAGGAAAACGGGAAGAAAGAGATGAGATAGCCGAGGCTTTGAAGGATCAGGCTGGCATTATCTAATTCAAGCATTGTCATCTAATCCCATGAAGAGATCAAAACCAACAATGTGTTATTCTGTCACGCAACGCTCTCTGACATCCCTCTTCCCCGTTCCGCTCCCAGAGCTCCACGCCAGTTGGTTTTTTACTCAAGTGTCACAAATGCACAGTTTTGTTTCCAGAAATATGTAGCAAATGTTTCTGCAGGATGTAGAGAAAAGGAAACTACAGGCCACTTTCAGCTTGAGCTGCAATGATTAAGCACTGAATCCATCAGTTGTCAACTATTATTTTGGCTATTTTTGAGAAGATCTGTCGAAATTCTCTGATTCTAGCTTCTTACATTTGGATATTTTCTGGTTTCTTTTATCCTCTATGACTTGTTTTAATATCTTTAGCTTTGGGACAAAACAAGACGTTTTGGACGTTTGGAAATGCTGATTGACATTTTTCAACATTTTCCAATTTTCTTCACCATCTACAAACCAACTGTTGGCCTGTCATCATTTTGTATTTTTCTTGCAAACGAGAATTACTGTCACTTTTGATTTAGTCTGCAAATAGGATGGTTTGCTGGTATTTGATGCTTTAGTTTGGATTTCCAGCAGCATGACGATGTGTGTGTGGTTTTACATACTGTTTATATAGAAATATATCTCTATCTCTCTATCTATCTCTTTATCTATCTCTCTATCACTCTGTCCATCCATCCATCCATCCATCCATCCATCCATCCATCCATCCATCCATCCATCCATCCATCCATCCATCCTACTGATATAGTTTAAAGACTATATAATGTGTCTTTAAAGTTTTAGGACAAAGTTGCACTTTAATATAAATGTCACTGCTTGTTTTTCAACCTACATTGCTTACTTGCATTTTTATAGTTGTTTACTTATATTTATTATGTTTTTTTGCACTCTACTGGGAGAATAACATGCCATTTTTTAATGTATGCAAATGCACAAGAAATGACAGCAAAACAAATCTTGAATCTTAATTGGCCTTTACTGCGACTGAGAGACGTGTTAGAGTGTCTTTAAGACAACAGTGAGGGTCAGTACAAGAAACCAGAGAGGGAGCGTGAACAGATTAAGACAGCTGAAGCCCACCTCCACCTCCACCTCCACCCTTCTTTCTCACTTGACACCGCCGGTTGGCCAACAGCCAGCTGTCCATCACGGAGGAGAAGACATTGCAGCAGCCCAGAGGGCGAGGCATGCAAACAAATAGCACTCACCACTTCCACTGCCGGCACGAGTCACCAGCTCCGTGGCCTCGCCTCGTGCAGACGTCTATTCCAGATGATGTTTGAGAAAACACAGCATGAGAAATGAGTTTGTGATCAAGAGAGTGCGTGAGTAAGAAAGAAATAAAAGCGGCAAAGACAAAGAAAGCACAGAGAGCATGAGAAATGTGGGGGTTTTTTTGTCTGAGGGAGTGTGTGTGTGTGTGTGTGTGCGTGCGTGCGTGCGTGCGTGCGTGCGTGCGTGCGTGTGTGTGTGTGTGTGTAGGTGTGTGTGTGTGTGTGTGTGTGTGTGTGTGTGTGTGTGTGTGTGTGTGTGTGTGTGTGTGTGTGTGTGTGTGTGTGTGTGTGTGTGTGTGTGCGATGCAGAGGGAGAGGCGCTGTGAGTGTTTGGGTCCGGAGGGAAAAGGCTGATGAATTGATTGAGAGATCAAAGGTGGAGCAGTCGGCGACGCTCAGGAAGCCTCACTCTTCCCTTTGGTGCTGTTTGGAGTCTGTTGAGCTCAAAACAGCACCGCAGGGAACCGAGCAAGTACATTTTTTCTGTCACATTTCTGTCTCTGTCATTTGTGTGTCTGTCTTTTTTATAAAAATCGGATCATTGTGTACTTGTGGTGAGAGTTTTTCATGTCTGTGTCAGTCCCGGAAAGTGTAACAGTGAGTTGATGTGAGCTTGGACAGGAGTTAATGTAATATTAGGCTCTTAGCTGATGCAGTTGTCTTCTCTTCAGCAGTGGTTCAACACTGTGTGCAAGTGTTTTCCAAATGAGAGCTTCAGGATCATCTTGTCTGGATTTACTGCTTAATTTCTGAGATTAAAACACTGCATTAAGATGAAAGTAGAGGCTGGTTTCAGCTTTTATTTCACACCATTTATATGCAAATAGCACATATCCAGGTTAGTGGGAAGATTTGCATAGATGTAAATGCCATTTATGAAATTTTAATACGGCGACGTTCTCATAGGTTTTATTGGCTATTTCTGGTTCCTGGTCTCCAGCAGGGCCGGGTGATGTGGGGAAAATATCTAACTGGGGTCTAACTGTGGTTTTATTTGCCATATGATCTTTTAAAATCAAGTTTCACTGCAGTATTTGCTGTGAATGTAACGTGAATGGGCATGAATTTATAAAACCAATGACACAGCAGTTTAAACTGCTGCTGAATGTAAACATGTGTGGCTGTTAAGTCAGTCGAAACACATCATTCATGCCTGAACCACATTGTAAACATTGATCAGTATGCAGCCACAAACAACTCTGAATGTTTTAATCTTCTCTAATGAATTAAAAGTGAATTACAGCGTTAGTCTCATTATTTAACAGCCACACCCCTTTGCAGGCTTTGCGATGTGCTAATTGCATTGTTTCAAATTGCAATATCGACTTGAAATCAAGTAGCTGTTCAGCCCTTGTCTGTAGCATGTGGACTGGCTAGAACATAAAATGTGATACTTTACTGAGTGCTTTAGAGAAGAGTCTATTCTTTTACCCTCTAGCTTCAGCAGGTCAGCGGTGAGGATCATGTTCGCTGCTGCAAACCTAGAATTGGCAGGCTGTGATGTTTTGTTCAAGGACTCATCTGCAGGAAGGAGGATGCTGAGCTGCAGACAGTACAGTACAGTCCGTCTAACCTGCTGTTTTTCTGCGCTGTGTGATCTTCGTCTTGTGGACTGCAGAGCAGCTGAAGGGACCGCTGGAAGAGTATGTGAACAAGCGCTACCCGGGTTTGGTGAAGATCGTAAGAAACCAGAAGAGAGAAGGACTGATCCGGGCCAGAATCGAGGGCTGGAAGGTGGCCACCGCTGAGGTGACAGGATTTTTTGACGCCCACGTGGAGTTTACACCATCATGGTGAGTGTCTGAATAGAATAACAGTGCAGGACAGAAATGTCAACATCTGGATAAGGTTTGTTTCAGTTGTGAGATAGAACATTTTATTTTGAAAGCATCTGCATTTTCAGCATTTTTTTTTTTACTTTTTTCACCATCTCCATCACTGTTTGCCTTCCACGGTTTTACTTTGCAAAGGAGAAACATTGTCACTTTTGGTTTTGCCTCCAAATAAGATACTTTACTTAGATTTTATGCTTTATTTTGCTTCTTCTTCTTCTTCTCTGTTTAGACTTTTTTAAATACTCATTTTGAAAACATCTGCTCTCACACAATTGAAATGAAAACTTCAAGTTAACTTCACTTTTATGAACATTTGAACTAAATTATTCTAATCTAGTGGCGTAAAAGATTTCTAAATCATAATAACAGCAATTACAATAATAGACTTTCTGCATAGATTTTCAAAATAAAGTTATAAAGTGCTTTACAGAATAATAAAATGAGAGGACAGAGAGTAGCTGCAGCAGTAGGAAAAACATACATTCAGCCTATTTCACACCTGAGGAGTTCTAAAGTTGTGAAGGATTCGGATTAAAGGACACTATAGAACAAATAACAAGCAATTAAATAGAACACTTTCAGGAGGCCTGTTTGCAGAAGTCCATTTTAAAGAGCCATTTAGAAAGTGAAACTGATTTGACAGATCTGAACACTTGGCCGCTCACAACATTGTGGTCATGTCCTGCTGGTCGTTTTCCAGCTCGGTGCATACTGTAGAGTATGTACACAACACGGTTCTCTCAGAGTAAGTAGACAGATGCCCTCCAGAGCCGCACTGAGCTGAATCAAATAGAATTAGTAATAAAGTTGGTGCAACTTGAGGGACTTTGTATCTGACTGAAGCGGGTGAATAGAGCAGTGAGCTCAAGAGAAGCTCCTTGCTGTCGGCCTTTTAGTTTGCCTCTGTTAAAGTGTGTGTGTTTTTTTCTTTTCTACCCGTCAGGGCCGAGCCAGTTCTAGCCAGGATAAAAGAGGACCACAAGAGGATCATCTTGCCCTCGATCGACAACATCAAGCACGACACTTTCGAGGTGGAGCGCTACGAGAACTCGGGACACGGCTACAACTGGGAGCTGTGGTGTATGTACATCAATCCGCCCAAACAGTGGTGGGACGAGGGGGACATGTCTGCTCCCATCAGGCAAGAGAACTTCACTGACATGAACACACTTTTAAAAAGTCATCACAGAAGATTCACACCGATCAGCCACAACTTTAAGACCGCTTCATGTGTTTGTCCCCTTTATGCTGCGAAAACATTTCAGACCAGTCGGGGTATGGACATGGGACCTCTGAGGGTCTCCTTTGGTTTCTGGTATAAGGATGTCTGCAGCAGTTTTTAAAGTCCTGTAGGTTGCAGGGTAGGGCATCTGTAGATCAGGGCATTCCAGGTCTTTTGGGTCTACACTCCCTCCCGCTCGCTGTGCTCAGCTAACAAAAGACGCCTGATAGAACCACCACAACAGGGATGGTTGATAGCTAGAGACTTCACCTCTGTAGTTCCACGGTGATGGAACGAGTTTCCAAACTTAGTCCCTCT
The DNA here is from genome assembly GCA_027123335.1 of Amphiprion clarkii. Lineage (NCBI taxonomy): Eukaryota > Metazoa > Chordata > Actinopteri > Pomacentridae > Amphiprion > Amphiprion clarkii. The sequence continues at coordinate 31,990,891 of CM049575.1, read as the reverse complement.
CAGTCTTAAAGAAAAGACTAAATATGTTTAAAGAGCTCTTCACCGAACACCTTTGCACTTGACAGACTGCAAAAAGCAAAGAAAAGAAGAGATTCCTTTTACCTCCCGGACTTCCTGTAGGCGCTGTGGTCCTTTTATCACAGTGGGTTTTTAGTCTTTTCTTAAAAGACTGAGAGGGATTCTGCAGATCAAACAGACTTGAACCGGTTCCAGCACTGGGGAACCACAGAGGAGAAGAACTCTCACTTTCAGGTCTACACTCAGCCAACAAAAGCTGCCTGATCCAACCACCACAACAGGACCGGTCGATAGCTAGACTCTTCTCCTCTGTGGTTCCCCAGTGCTGGAACGAGTTAACAAACTCTGTTCAAATTGCAGAGTCCTTCTCCATCTCTAAGAAAAGACTAAAGACCTTTAAAGAGCTCTTCCCTGAACACGTTTGCACTTGACAGATTGTAAAAAAAAGAAAAATTCCTATTACCTCCCACACTTCCTGTAGGCACCAAGGTGCTATTATCACACTTGAACTTGTTTGACGGCGCTTATCCAGGTTGTTTTCTCCTGACTAGATCCTTGTTTGTGTTGTGTCTACTCTCAGACGTACGTCGCTTTGTAGTTGTAGGAATTTTCCAGGACATCTCACAGATGCCTAATTGGATTGGGATCTGCACTTTGGGCTCTTTGTCATGTTCTTCAGCTGTTTCTGCGTAAACTAAAAGTACACTTTAAGCTTATCTGCCTTCATCTTAGATGTCTATTGTAGAAAAAAATCTACTAAGCTGCAGTAATATTTGAATTTACACTGTTTTTCTGCTTTATGTACACACAAATCTTCCCATATGTCTGTTCATTTTTTTTTTAACACAATCTTGAAAAAAGATCAGGCTGCACAGGTGTGCTTTGTTTACAGCAGTGTTCAGATGGTTGTTACGTGTTAATGTCCACAAGAGTGCCAGCTTTCAAGGTTTCCCTGCAGAATATTGCATCGTAATGAGATGATCGACAAAGCTAACTGCTTCGGCCGTCATTAGTTTTAATGTTGTGGCTGATCGGTGTACACAGACACGCGTCTCACACTTCAAGAAAACAGATGCATATCTCAGAAAGAGTAGTTTACTCAGTTTTTAATCACCTACATTTCAGGAAGATAAGAGGAAAATTAGAAATGAGCTTCTGCTTGAGTACCAGACTGCCTCAAAGCAATTTCAAAAATGACAGCCTAAAGTAAAGAGTGGTTGTGCTCCAAATGGGATTTTAATTATCTCATTTCCACCCATGTGTTTGTTTTGAATCTGATTTTAGATCTTTTAAAAATAAACAGAAAATGGAAACATCTTATAAATATGCATAAAATCACGAACGCTCACATTCTGAGCATCTGCATAAATACATCAAACAATCCCATCCACAATAACGCAGACAAATCCAACTGACAGAATGCTCAGTGCAACTTGTTTTCATGCCGTGGTTTCTTCATCTCAGGACTCCCGCCATGATCGGCTGCTCCTTCGTGGCCAACCGGGACTACTTCGGAGAGCTCGGCCTGCTGGACTCGGGGATGGACGTCTACGGAGGGGAGAACATCGAACTGGGCATCAGGGTTTGTGTGTCACCCAGTTTCCTCCTGTTCCTGCTCCCTCTTCACCCCTGTAGGTTTAAGTGGAGCAGTGGCCACCGTTGCGTGGCACCGCTGATAAATGAGGCCCCATTAAGAGTCCTGGAGGACCAGGCCTGTGTGTGCAGCTCGCAGCAGGGCAATGGAGATAAATAGGTCACACAGAGCAGCAAGGTTGGCAAGTTTTTCTGTGCATTTTGAGAGATTGGAGCATCTGTTGTTGGTCTGCAGCATTAGTTTGTTTTTCCCCCAATCTGGCTATAAATAACAGATTTTCTAACTTTGAATTAGTGGAGACTTTAAACCTGATTTGATCAGATGGTGCTGTAATGTCAGTGGGTTGCTTGTAGCGCTCAGCAATCCAAATTGACATCTTTCAGTTTGTTTTAGCTCTTTGTTTTGGTTTTAATTGACATTACTGAATGATTTGGTCTCATTACTCATCAGCTACAGACACAAATTAGGAACTAGCTGGCTAAAAAGTGGAACATCTAGATTGATATTTTCCTCAGTTGTTGGTGTCGACCAAACCAGAGCTAAAAAGAGAGGAAAATACTGGACCACAAACACCTGTCCATCTGCTTTTCCCCTGTGCTCCTGCTTTTATTAACCCAGGGGACATCATCGTTGTTATATTTTCTGCCATCTAGTGGCCAAAAATTGTGAGTTTTAACTTAATTTCCCCCAATAACGCCTTCTTTCTGCAGGTGTGGTTGTGTGGAGGTAGCATGGAGGTGCTGCCCTGCTCCAGAGTGGCTCACATTGCAAGAATGAAGAAGCCCTACCACAGTAATATCGCCTTCCACACTCGGCGTAACGCTCTACGTGTGGCTGAGGTTTGGATGGATGAGTACAAGTCCAACGTCTACCTGGCCTGGAACATCCCCATGGAGGTGAGAGAGACGTACTGCTGTGGCAACAACTCCTGCAGAGAGGCTGTTGTTAATTGTGTCTTATCGAGCAAAGTTTACTGCAGTGGCTGTGCAGTTTGTTGGTTTATTGGGCATGAACCATTAGTGCTGTTGATGGAAATCTAAATAGCAGCTGCACCTGTTTGTCAAATATTTCTCTGAACAGTAAATTTATTATTAGTGTGTTTTATCAGTAATCCATAAGCACTAGCAAAATGGGCGTTGGGTTTAAATGTTCTTAATGATCATTTCAAGTCCACAAGTCATGTGGAAATGGTGCCTCTGTTAAGCAGATACTTCCCATTAAGACTCGTTGCTCTCCTGCAGAACCACGGTATTGATTACGGAGACGTATCTCAGAGGGTTTCGCTGAGGAAGAGTCTGCAGTGTAAGAGCTTTCAGTGGTACCTCGACAACGTTTACCCCGAGATGAGGCGGTACAACAACACGCTGTTCTACGGGGAGGTGAGTCATCGGTCCGACCGTGAAGGACACAGAGACTGAAAAGCTTGTACACCTAAAGTCTGGCGCGTTTGCACGAAACTGACGAAAGCGCTGAAAACAGATGAGTGAGAAACTGGTGAGACAAATCCTAAGAGGTTTATGAGGAAAAATTGCACCGACAAAAGTGAGAAAGCACACAGAGAGTATATCTGTACAGGCTTTATCTGCATTTGCTTCCAAGTCTTTATCTCACTCTGTGTAATGCATATAATCATGCTGATTGCATAAAAATCTGGTCTAAATTTTGATTTGCTGACATTTGGTGCTTTAGTGTGTATTTCAATTAGCAGGATACTGTGGATGTATAGGTGACTGAGAATGAACTATACTGTAGACCTTCTATATGCTTCTTCTTCTTATATTTATATTGTTATACTGTATTGAGAAAGGGCTGCACAGTGGCTCAGTGGTTAACACTAGAAGATCCCAGGTTCATGTCCCGGCCTGGACCTGGGATCTTTCTGCATGGAGTTTGCATGTTCTCTCTGTGCATGTGTGGGTTTGCTCTGGGTTCTCCAGCTTCCTCCCACAGTCCAAATATAGTTGTATTTTTATAGCTATTTATTTCTACTTGTTATCAGAGGGCATATCCATACACACAGTTTCAGCTGAAATAGTAGAAATTGTTAATCTGCATTTACATCCAAGTCTTTATCTCCCTCTGTCTGCTGCTGTGGTGCTTTAGTGTGTTTCCAGTAGCAGGACATTGTGGATATGTGGACGCTATTTACACTCTGATTGACAGTGAGCACTTTAATACCAATGACACTGTGCATCCGAGTCTTTAGCTCACTCTGTCTGACACATACCCTAATGCCGATAGTAACCATGTTTTTTTTGAGAATACCTGAGTACAGTTTGGGAATATTTAGCGTTTGAGTCAATTTTTAATTTATTTTTGTTTTTAAATTTCAGATCCGCAACTCTAAAGTGAGCCACCTGTGTATGGATCAGGGTATGAAGGAGAACCACACGGCCACCCTGCACCCCTGCCATGGATGGGGTCCTCAGGTACCACACGGACACTCCACGCTCAGCAACACGGCCACAGAGAGACACTTTTTCCACTTTCTGAGCGCTCTCTCGAAAACACACACAACTCATTAGTGTGTTTCTCACACAGGCTCAGCTGAAATCCTCTTAGGAGAGACTTCTGTCAGAATAAAAATGTTTCTGTGTTGCACTTTTGGTGCCGAAGCCCTGAGTCAGCCGGTGTCGGCTCCTCGGCCCACAGGGCGTCTCTTTTTAGCTCACTGTGGTAAACAGGTGCTTCAGGGGGCAAGCCTTGGCTCCAGGAGTGAAAGGCTACAAAATTCTCACTCTTCAGTGGCATTTTTTAAATTATCCATTTGATAAAATATACATGCTTCAGCAGCAGTTTCTCACACTTTAATGTCTATTCCACAGTGTGTTAAGAAACAGTAGTGACCTCTAGGGACCATAAGTAGGATCTTAAGTACCAAATATCCCTACAACACCTGTCTTATATACTGCAAACACATCACACAGTTTCTCTGCGTGTGTTTTAACTTTTCTAAAGAGAATAACAGACTCACTGCATAATATTAAGAATGTCTAGACACTTGACGGAATTGGAGCACAACTTAAAGCTTTCATCTCGTTGCTAACTTTTTACTGTGAATCTCTGCACTGCAATGTGAGCAACTCATTCTTTTAGTTCAGAATTTCAGATGCTGCACTTATGACTACATTTGCAGTCAGTCTTTAGTTTTAGCACAGAGCTGTAGCAGGGATCCATAAACCAGTTGATTGAAAAATCGTTCAACTGAATGCATTGTTTTATTTGTGTTTAAAATATTTAGTGTTACTGCGCCTCAGTTGGTTATGCCATTACTCCTTTATCTTAGAATACTGACAGAAACCTGCAGGGGCACGTTTAAGGTTTCAGGAACTGACCAAAAACAAAAAGCAGCCAGAGCAGAATCTGAGCTTTTATTAGCTTTAATATTTGCAGGCAAAACTGTTTTATCATGTTTCTCTTGAGTTCTACTCTGTCACATCTTGTGCAAGGAGATTTCTTTTAGTTTCCACACCAGACGACACTGAATTTGATCCATGCAGCCTAATCTTAGGCTCTCAGTGGGTGGGAACGTTGCAGAAGCGACGCTGTGTTTACAGTGATAACGCTGATTTACAGGAAAATCTTTTGAGGCTACAGTATAAGACTCGGTAGAGAACAAAGACATGTTTTGGAACAACACCATCTTCTGTTCAGACGGAGCCAGAAAGCAGCTTCCACGATGAAGGGAAAATTCCAGCCAGAATTGCAATCGTCGCCTACAGCTTGCACATCTTTGCACCATAATTGGCATTGCAAGGACTGAACTAGTGCAGCGTATGATTTTACATGCACAACATTCACCCAGGCAGTTTGCAGAAACAATACAGCATGTCTGAAATCCCCTTCAGACAGCTCAACGTGCCTTTTCTCTGTTTCCCTTCAGTTAGGACGTTTCACCAAAGAGGGTCAGCTGTTCCTGGGTCCGCTGGGCAGCACCGGTGAGGACACTCGCTGCGTGGTGGACGACCAGATCAGCAGCTTTCCTCAGCTCCTCAACTGTGACAAGGTGGCCAACGTGAAGCAGAAGACATGGCACTTCACTCAGGTGAGAAGCACAAAGAAATATGTTTCAGTAATGAAGTAACATTTTCTATTTATGAGAAAAACTGACTTTGAATGTGCTGTGAGAGTTGAATCATGTAAAATTACAATTAAACAGTGCAGAGGTAAAAAAATGTACAGAAGAGGATCACTGCTGCTAAACTGTCATTTTGAATTCTCACTTCTTTTGTAACCAAAGAGAAAAATTTAAAAAGTTCTCACCAAGGGATTCTGACTAAACTAAGAAATAATCAGAATTATGATTCAGTCTCAGAAATATTAAAATGTGCAAAGTAAGCCAAAATTCTGAGAAAAATAGTGAAAACTAATCCTCTTCTGTAAGAATGAGGGAGCTGAAGTAAGACTTTTGACTTTTTCCCCCTCAGAAATATATGAACAAAGTCAAAATTGTAATATAAATCTTTATATTTAAAAAAAAACAAAAAAACAATGGAGATAATCCTCTTCTGTAAGAATCGGAGGCCTGAAATATGATTAAAATCTTAAGCTTAAAATCAAAATTCTATAGAGCCTGTTCACATTCCTTAGAAATAAACCTAACAGTTCTTCTGATCCATGAGAATAGTTGGTGTGTTGGTCCATTCTGCCTAAAACTCACTGCTACTTTGGGGAAACACTCTGCAGATACTACAGAAAAGAAAGATGATGTACTTGTCGCTCATTATTCATTTAGAAAGGCCAGTGTCCAGCAGAATCCAGCTGTGGTTTGTGATGCTGTAGCTGGGTGTTTGGTTATTGTGTGGACTTCAGCCACAGTGACAGAAGCTGCAGTCATACAGCAGTCAGTGAGGGCTGCTGAACCAGCCACTCTAGTTTCCTTTCCTAATGCAGTGGTGCAGACTGTTGCCTGAGCAGCCACAGCTGGATGTGCACCGACTCTGTAGTTCCATCCAGTGATAGTCTACAGGCTGCATGACACAGCTCATACAGTTCTGACCACAACATGCAGCGTTAGCATGTGTACAGTTCTAACTTTCATATTAAAGCTGCTGAATTCTTGAACATCTAAATAAACACATTTTTCATAGACGCACCGGGGGTTTAGATATAAGCAGCTGGACTTTTCCATAGCAGTAACCATCTATCCAGCCACGGCTTCACCAGCGCAGCACGCCCAGCTGCAGCTGTGCCCACAACCAGCAGCTGGATGCTGTCAGAGATGGGCCAGTAAAAAAGAATAATGAGCAATAAATGCTTCACATAAAGTGTCACATTATTCCTCCTTCATCTCCCCAGTCTGCAGAGTGTTTCTCTAAGCTGGCAGCGTGTTATAACTGCAGTGGACAATACACTACCTGTCCACACGGAGAAGAGGAATTACAAAGCATGGTGCAAGAAAATGCAAAAGTAGTCCTCAAAAATGTCTCACTTTCCTCAGAATTCTGACTTTAAACTAAGATTTTTGGCCTTTTTTTTTGCATATTGCTGAGGTTAAAGTCAGAACACAATTTTGACTCTAATGCCAAGAATGGGGCTGGAATAAGATTAAACCTTTAGCTTGTCAGGAGACTTGAAGTAAACCTGAAAAATATTTGTGTTTATGTGGCACCTTTAAATGACAGTTCTCAAAGTCTTTATAGTGCAATTGCAAACTAATAAGGTAATTTTTGAGGCGACAGATTTTCTCTTTTTCTTGACTAAAAACAAAAACCTGCTGTGAGTCTTTTCATTTCAGCCTTTTAGTTCCATGTGACAGCCTTTCAAAACTAAAGAGTCTCAGCTTTTTCTTGTGTTTGCTCTGGAAGAAGAGAGCTGACACAGAACACGATGGACCTTTTGCTTTATCGATCCTGTCACAGCTTGAAAATGGGCGATGAGTCCAGCAGAAGCAGGTTGTTGTTTTCTGCAGTGGACATTTTGTGGTGAGGTCTTAAAATTAATGTGGCAGTTACTTGATTCTGCTGTTGAGGCCAAAACTGTTCATGCCCGTATTGAATTTTTATTTGGTCGGTAGGTTTCTTCTGGCCGGAAATGACATAAACAAGTGATGTTAATGATGGGTTATTCCTTTCCTGTAAGTGCTACGTCCACCATCGTTCAAAACTCATGAAATTGTCAGAAATTCTTGAGAAAATGCAGCTTCTATACAGTTTCAAATGGAGTCTTGGTCATTTCTACCATGTACTAGCACGTTCTTACACACTATAAATAGGGAATAATTGATGTTGGTGTTTTCTAGTCAATTGCAAGTCATGGTTAATACATAGTCCAATGTAATGTCTTGCTGTCATTTTATGTTCTGTCCAGCCAAAAGAAACCTCTTGGTCACATAAAAAGTCACTATAAATCAACATTTGGTACTAGTATAAGTATTAGGTCAAAAATTACTTGATGCCACTTCATATTTAAGGATTAGAACACTGTATTAATAAATGACCTGCACCATTAAGAGAGAAGTCCTCCTGAGGTCTGGTCACATGTGCTGCATCTGTAAAACCAGTTCAAACCAGAATGCTGTCACTCCTCCTGCCTTGCAGAACGAATCGATCATAAACCGAGCTACAGGACGCTGTCTGGAGGTGGTGCCGGCTAACGTTTACTTCGGCCACCTGCTGGTCCTGCAGCCGTGTTCGGGCCAGAGGTGGACCATCAAGAACACCATGAAGCAATAGTCGACTGGCCACTTTCACTGGGACCAATTACACCAGAGGCCATTCCCGAGAACCGTCAGCTGACCTCAGCGAGGCCGACGGACAAACGATGAGGAGAAGATCCTCATCTTCCCGAGAAATGACTTGAGAATGGATGGTTTTAAAGACACAGGTGCTGTTAAGATTTCACCGAGAGGAGGTTCGGGAACATTTTTTACAATGTGGACATTCAAAATGATGCAAGTTTAGCATGAGGACTGTTTCTCTCTGTGAATTTTACAAACTTTCAATGTGATGTTGCCATAATTCCTGTACGTGCCACTTCTCTACGATGTTTTTAGGTTTAAGGATAGAAGTTTAATTAACCAAAACTGTGTTCTGTCTTACGTGGGAATAAAATGTTTCTATCTTGATCCTCCAAAATCCTTCTGCAATATTTCCTCCTGTATCATGTTATGTCTTTTAAGATGTGAACAAGAATAAAATGTCTGGAATTAAATTATCAGAAATATGCACCGACGAGAAAACATCAGTAGTTTTCAGATGCTATGGGTTGTTCTAAAATTTTTAAAGACACCTTAAAATGAAGGACTGCCTACTTACGATAGGCCTAATTTAAGAGAATTAATTGGCCAAATAGTGATTTTCATGTTCTTTAAAAGGCTAGACCCTGTAAATATTTATAATTTGAAGAAAAAGGCACTAACAATAAATATTACTTGGTGTATTAGAGCCTATTTTTTGCAGTTGTTGTAAGTCATTTCAAAACACCTCAAAAATCATATTGTCAAGAGGGCTACTGGGCTATATTGCCATTTTTACTCAAAGCATTCTGTAGCATCAGATGCACCACATCTTGTAGCATGATTGTAAGTACTGTATGCACATGGGAACAAAGTGAAGCTGTGCTGAGTGGATTTGTTCTGTTACCTGCCGAGTGCCATAACTACTGCAGAAGGCCAAAACTAATGAAGCACTTTTTTTGGACACGAGAGACAGAAGTGCAGACTACGAGACGAAGATCGAACCAGAAATGGAAAAGTGCACAAGTGACTCGAATGTGGAAATGCTGGCGGCTGGAATTGTTAATGTACTGAGATGTGTATGATGTCATCTATTCAATTAATTCAGTGTTATCAGTTGGACTTTTGCTCCCAAGATTGTCTTCCAATAAACAACTGGTTTCCTGCTTTGTGCATGGTTGCTGTTTCTGAGGACAGATTTGCATTTTTAAAAAAATCTTGATGAATTTTGCACAGTCAATTGTAATTTAGGGTCTTATTTTAGTAATATTTTGTGTTTTATTCGCTTTAATTTGTAGTCGCACTCAGATACTAACAGTTATTTATTCTCCAGGAAGTACTGCATTTCTGTTTTCCTGGAATTTAAATAAGCTTGAGACTCTACAAAGTGAGAACCACCCATGCTGGGCTGCTCTCTTTTTAACTGCTCCATCCATTTGCATGGTTTTGGTCAAAAGATTTTCCTCATACTGTGAGATTAGTCCAAGAAATTATCTCCAAAAATAGACCACTTCAAAGGGGATTTCACCCTCAGTTCCCAGCTGCATGGCATCTAGTGCGACTTGTACCGACTTGGCTTATGAAAACTTTAATCACACATCCTTTTAAAAAAAAAAGTGGTAGACCAAAATATCAGACAGCAACATCTGAGGCAGGCAGGTGGCCCGACATTAAAGAGACTATCCTATAAACGGGAAGTTATGGGTCCAATCCTGTTGCAGCCGCGTGTCCTGTGAAAAGTGTCCTTGAGTCAGACGCTTGACGCCGACTCTCTGAGGCTGGAGCATCAGTTAAATGCTTAAGATGTAAATGAAACAGGAGGAGCCTGCTGGGAGCACAAGGGCCTGTTTCTAGCGGAGCGGTGTGGCTCTGAAGGACAGAGTCTGCATGCTAACACCACACTGAATGCTGATCAGACTCCTAATGACGGGCCTGCTCATCGCCCTCCGGCATGAAACAGGATTAATGCATGTTGGTTAAAATCCTGCTAAATGTCAGCCAACAAGTGCTGTAAATAACATCAAGGACAGTCTAGGGATTCTTATGTCGCTCGGGCATACGGATGAATTTGTAGTGACAGAGGAGGTCCTAGTTTGTGGATTTCAACAAGGAAATAATTGAAGATAGTGACAAAAGTCTAAATTCTGTATCTTATTTTAGGGGTGAAATCTGTTACTGTGACATCATTGGTCACTAAAATGACTTTTTAAAACCGACAATCAGTTATAGTTTCCATATTGGCAGTATTACTCTAAGCAGCAGTGTCCTGTATCTCTATGTCAGCACATAATGAAAGCTGTTACAGTTTAATCACAGGTCAGCGAAGTCACTGACATCCATTTTGATCATGTCATCATTTGCACCATATGGTTGTGTGTTTTTACCTGAGTGTAGGTCAGAGTCCCTGCAGCTGCCCTCCTCTTATACATGTCTGTGGATGAAGAGTTGGAATCTGCAAAAAAAAAAAAAATGAATAAGGCAACACAGATATCAGTGTTGACAGTGGTGAAAAAGTATATTTACTCAAGTATAAATTTCATGTACTTCTGTATTTCCATGTTACGCTATATTCTACTTCTACTCTACTCTGTGTTGGAGGCCAATACTATACTTTATAATCCATTCTATTTATTTTAAAGCTTTAGTTAGTGGTTATGTTGTACATTTAGGTGACTATAAATCAGTTAATGAATGCTACATTCCATTAAGCTACCCAGCAGTATGCGAAGAAATTGCAATTATCTCCAGCTTCGACATTCAAAATAATGTACACATTGATGAATCAAGAATTAAACTATCGTTCAAAAGTTTGGGGACCCGGTCCCTGTACGGATCTGGTAATTGGATATTGCGGTCTGAAACGGGTACTGAAAAACAAAAAACGAGTGGTTATTTGATTTTCGTTTTAAAATACAAAAATTAAAATTGAAATACAAGGCGTTTTGCCTTTTCACGATCAAAAGGGATATACGAAATTTTAAAAATGCTTTGATTTTCATTTTATATTTAGAATAACAAAAAAATAAAATCAGTAAGAGAAAGAAACGAAAAAGGTCCGTTTTTTAATTTTCTGAGACCGGAAGTGGTCTTCAGCAAGTGTGGAGCCGAACGACAACCAGATTCTCAGAGGGCGGAGCCAGAGAGCAGCGATTGGTCAGACTGAGAGCCAGAGAGCAGTGATTGGTCAGACCATAGATACTATAGAAGACAGCGCGCTAGCGGATCTAGTATTCTATGTATCTATGGTCGGCACATCTGGTAGCATCTCTGGCTGCTGTTGACCTTGTTTTTGGAGTAAAACACGGTAAGAAGATAAATACGTCTAACCTGTAGCGTTGTTTTGTTGTACGTTAAGTCAGCGACTTGTGAAGAGTTGTGTTTTGTCGTGTTTGAGCAGTTGGTCCGGACGCGTTAGCTAGCTAAGCGGCTAAGTTAGCTAGCGGGCTAATTAACACAGGTGGCTAACTTACCACTGAACACCTGTGTTAGTTGCTGCAGCAGCTGTCCTCATTATTAGAATGAACTTCTAAACCTGTATTTCTCTGCTGTGTATTTTAGCTTTTAAAAAAGTTATTTTACTTTAAGGTTAACTGAAACCCCTTCAGCTGCACTGAAGGCAAAATTCATGATGATTTTTTTTTCAAAGAAAACCTTTCTGGAGTGTTTTTCACGCCCTCCTTCACATTATTTCATCATATGGCACGTTTTTACAACATGTTTGAAAAGTCGCATTTTTTTTCGACATAGTATAGTAAGGCGTTTTTTTTGCGGCAAAATTCATGATGATTTTTTTTCAAAGAAAACCTTTCTGGAGTGTTTTTCACGCCCTCCTTTACATTATTTCATCATATGGCACGTTTTTACAACATGTTTGAAAAGTTGCATTTTTTTTCGACATAGTATAGTAAGGCGTTTTTTTTGCGGCAAAATTCATGATGATTTTTTTTTCAAAGAAAACCTTTCTGGAGTGTTTTTCACGCCCTCCTTTACATTATTTCATCATATGGCACGTTTTTACAACATGTTTGAAAAGTTGCATTTTTTTTCGACATAGTATAGTAAGGCGTTTTTTTTGCGCCAAAATTCATGATGATTTTTTTTTCAAAGAAAACCTTTCTGGAGTGTTTTTCACGCCCTCCTTTACATTATTTCATCATATGGCACGTTTTTACAACATGTTTGAAAAGTTGCATTTTTTTTCGACATAGTATAGTAAGGCGTTTTTTTTGCGCCAAAATTCATGATGATTTTTTTTTCAAAGAAAACCTTTCTGGAGTGTTTTTCACGCCCTCCTTTACATTATTTCATCATATGGCACGTTTTTACAACATGTTTGAAAAATGGCATTTTTTTTCGACATAGTATAGTAAGGCGTTTTTTTTGCGGCAAAATTCATGATGATTTTTTTTTCAAAGAAAACCTTTCTGGAGTGTTTTTCACGCCCTCCTTTACATTATTTCATCATATGGCACGTTTTTACAACATGTTTGAAAAGTTGCATTTTTTTTCGACATAGTATAGTAAGGCGTTTTTTTTGCGCCAAAATTCATGATGATTTTTTTTTCAAAGAAAACCTTTCTGGAGTGTTTTTCACGCCCTCCTTTACATTATTTCATCATATGGCACGTTTTTACAACATGTTTGAAAAGTCGCATTTTTTTTCGACATAGTATAGTAAGGCGTTTTTTTTGCGGCAAAATTCATGATGATTTTTTTTTCAAAGAAAACCTTTCTGGAGTGTTTTTCACGCCCTCCTTTACATTATTTCATCATATGGCACGTTTTTACAACATGTTTGAAAAGTCGCATTTTTTTTCGACATAGTATAGTAAGGCGTTTTTTTTGCGGCAAAATTCATGATGATTTTTTTTTCAAAGAAAACCTTTCTGGAGTGTTTTTCACGCCCTCCTTTACATTATTTCATCATATGGCACGTTTTTACAACATGTTTGAAAAGTTGCATTTTTTTTCGACATAGTATAGTAAGGCGTTTTTTTTGCGCCAAAATTCATGATGATTTTTTTTCAAAGAAAACCTTTCTGGAGTGTTTTTCACGCCCTCCTTTACATTATTTCATCATATGGCACGTTTTTACAACATGTTTGAAAAGTCGCATTTTTTTTCGACATAGTATAGTAAGGCGTTTTTTTTGCGGCAAAATTCATGATGATTTTTTTTTCAAAGAAAACCTTTCTGGAGTGTTTTTCACGCCCTCCTTTACATTATTTCATCATATGGCACGTTTTTACAACATGTTTGAAAAGTCGCATTTTTTTTCGACATAGTATAGTAAGGCGTTTTTTTTGCGCCAAAATTCATGATGATTTTTTTTCAAAGAAAACCTTTCTGGAGTGTTTTTCACGCCCTCCTTTACATTATTTCATCATATGGCACGTTTTTACAACATGTTTGAAAAGTTGCATTTTTTTTCGACATAGTATAGTAAGGCGTTTTTTTTGCGGCAAAATTCATGATGATTTTTTTTTCAAAGAAAACCTTTCTGGAGTGTTTTTCACGCCCTCCTTTACATTATTTCATCATATGGCACGTTTTTACAACATGTTTGAAAAGTCGCATTTTTTTTCGACATAGTATAGTAAGGCGTTTTTTTTGCGGCAAAATTCATGATGATTTTTTTTTCAAAGAAAACCTTTCTGGAGTGTTTTTCACGCCCTCCTTTACATTATTTCATCATATGGCACGTTTTTACAACATGTTTGAAAAGTTGCATTTTTTTTCGACATAGTATAGTAAGGCGTTTTTTTTGCGGCAAAATTCATGATGATTTTTTTTTCAAAGAAAACCTTTCTGGAGTGTTTTTCACGCCCTCCTTTACATTATTTCATCATATGGCACGTTTTTACAACATGTTTGAAAAGTGGCATTTTTTTTCGACATAGTATAGTAAGGCGTTTTTTTTGCGCCAAAATTCATGATGATTTTTTTTTCAAAGAAAACCTTTCTGGAGTGTTTTTCACGCCCTCCTTTACATTATTTCATCATATGGCACGTTTTTACAACATGTTTGAAAAGTCGCATTTTTTTTCGACATAGTATAGTAAGGCGTTTTTTTTGCGGCAAAATTCATGATGATTTTTTTTTCAAAGAAAACCTTTCTGGAGTGTTTTTCACGCCCTCCTTTACATTATTTCATCATATGGCACGTTTTTACAACATGTTTGAAAAGTTGCATTTTTTTTCGACATAGTATAGTAAGGCGTTTTTTTTGCGCCAAAATTCATGATGATTTTTTTTCAAAGAAAACCTTTCTGGAGTGTTTTTCACGCCCTCCTTTACATTATTTCATCATATGGCACGTTTTTACAACATGTTTGAAAAGTTGCATTTTTTTTCGACATAGTATAGTAAGGCGTTTTTTTTGCGCCAAAATTCATGATGATTTTTTTTTCAAAGAAAACCTTTCTGGAGTGTTTTTCACGCCCTCCTTTACATTATTTCATCATATGGCACGTTTTTACAACATGTTTGAAAAGTGGCATTTTTTTTCGACATAGTATAGTAAGGCGTTTTTTTGCGGCAAAATTCATGATGATTTTTTTTCAAAGAAAACCTTTCTGGAGTGTTTTTCACGCCCTCCTTTACATTATTTCATCATATGGCACGTTTTTACAACATGTTTGAAAAGTCGCATTTTTTTTCGACATAGTATAGTAAGGCGTTTTTTTTGCGGCAAAATTCATGATGATTTTTTTTCAAAGAAAACCTTTCTGGAGTGTTTTTCACGCCCTCCTTTACATTATTTCATCATATGGCACGTTTTTACAACATGTTTGAAAAGTCGCATTTTTTTTCGACATAGTATAGTAAGGCGTTTTTTTGCGGCAAAATTCATGATGATTTTTTTTTCAAAGAAAACCTTTCTGGAGTGTTTTTCACGCCCTCCTTTACATTATTTCATCATATGGCACGTTTTTACAAGATGTTTGAAAAGTCGCATTTTTTTTCGACATAGTATAGTAAGGCGTTTTTTTTGCGCCAAAATTCATGATGATTTTTTTTCAAAGAAAACCTTTCTGGAGTGTTTTTCACGCCCTCCTTTACATTATTTCATCATATGGCACGTTTTTACAACATGTTTGAAAAGTCGCATTTTTTTTCGACATAGTATAGTAAGGCGTTTTTTTTGCGGCAAAATTCATGATGATTTTTTTTCAAAGAAAACCTTTCTGGAGTGTTTTTCACGCCCTCCTTTACATTATTTCATCATATGGCACGTTTTTACAACATGTTTGAAAAGTGGCATTTTTTTTCGACATAGTATAGTAAGGCGTTTTTTTTGCGGCAAAATTCATGATGATTTTTTTTCAAAGAAAACCTTTCTGGAGTGTTTTTCACGCCCTCCTTTACATTATTTCATCATATGGCACGTTTTTACAACATGTTTGAAAAGTCGCATTTTTTTTCGACATAGTATAGTAAGGCGTTTTTTTTGCGGCAAAATTCATGATGATTTTTTTTTCAAAGAAAACCTTTCTGGAGTGTTTTTCACGCCCTCCTTTACATTATTTCATCATATGGCACGTTTTTACAACATGTTTGAAAAGTTGCATTTTTTTTCGACATAGTATAGTAAGGCGTTTTTTTTGCGGCAAAATTCATGATGATTTTTTTTTCAAAGAAAACCTTTCTGGAGTGTTTTTCACGCCCTCCTTTACATTATTTCATCATATGGCACGTTTTTACAACATGTTTGAAAAGTCGCATTTTTTTTCGACATAGTATAGTAAGGCGTTTTTTTTGCGCCAAAATTCATGATGATTTTTTTTCAAAGAAAACCTTTCTGGAGTGTTTTTCACGCCCTCCTTTACATTATTTCATCATATGGCACGTTTTTACAACATGTTTGAAAAGTTGCATTTTTTTTCGACATAGTATAGTAAGGCGTTTTTTTTGCGGCAAAATTCATGATGATTTTTTTTTCAAAGAAAACCTTTCTGGAGTGTTTTTCACGCCCTCCTTTACATTATTTCATCATATGGCACGTTTTTACAACATGTTTGAAAAGTCGCATTTTTTTTCGACATAGTATAGTAAGGCGTTTTTTTTGCGCCAAAATTCATGATGATTTTTTTTCAAAGAAAACCTTTCTGGAGTGTTTTTCACGCCCTCCTTTACATTATTTCATCATATGGCACGTTTTTACAACATGTTTGAAAAGTTGCATTTTTTTTCGACATAGTATAGTAAGGCGTTTTTTTGCGGCAAAATTCATGATGATTTTTTTTCAAAGAAAACCTTTCTGGAGTGTTTTTCACGCCCTCCTTTACATTATTTCATCATATGGCACGTTTTTACAACATGTTTGAAAAGTCGCATTTTTTTTCGACATAGTATAGTAAGGCGTTTTTTTTGCGGCAAAATTCATGATGATTTTTTTTCAAAGAAAACCTTTCTGGAGTGTTTTTCATGCCCTCCTTTACATTATTTCATCATATGGCACGTTTTTACAACATGTTTGAAAAGTTGCATTTTTTTTCGACATAGTATAGTAAGGCGTTTTTTTTGCGGCAAAATTCATGATGATTTTTTTTCAAAGAAAACCTTTCTGGAGTGTTTTTCACGCCCTCCTTTACATTATTTCATCATATGGCACGTTTTTACAACATGTTTGAAAAGTGGCATTTTTTTTCGACATAGTATAGTAAGGCGTTTTTTTGCGCCAAAATTCATGATGATTTTTTTTTCAAAGAAAACCTTTCTGGAGTGTTTTTCACGCCCTCCTTTACATTATTTCATCATATGGCACGTTTTTACAACATGTTTGAAAAGTCGCATTTTTTTTCGACATAGTATAGTAAGGCGTTTTTTTTGCGGCAAAATTCATGATGATTTTTTTTCAAAGAAAACCTTTCTGGAGTGTTTTTCACGCCCTCCTTTACATTATTTCATCATATGGCACGTTTTTACAACATGTTTGAAAAGTCGCATTTTTTTTCGACATAGTATAGTAAGGCGTTTTTTTTGCGGCAAAATTCATGATGATTTTTTTTCAAAGAAAACCTTTCTGGAGTGTTTTTCACGCCCTCCTTTACATTATTTCATCATATGGCACGTTTTTACAACATGTTTGAAAAGTCGCATTTTTTTTCGACATAGTATAGTAAGGCGTTTTTTTGCGGCAAAATTCATGATGATTTTTTTTCAAAGAAAACCTTTCTGGAGTGTTTTTCACGCCCTCCTTTACATTATTTCATCATATGGCACGTTTTTACAACATGTTTGAAAAGTCGCATTTTTTTTCGACATAGTATAGTAAGGCGTTTTTTTGCGGCAAAATTCATGATGATTTTTTTTCAAAGAAAACCTTTCTGGAGTGTTTTTCACGCCCTCCTTTACATTATTTCATCATATGGCACGTTTTTACAACATGTTTGAAAAGTCGCATTTTTTTTCGACATAGTATAGTAAGGCGTTTTTTTTGCGGCAAAATTCATGATGATTTTTTTTCAAAGAAAACCTTTCTGGAGTGTTTTTCACGCCCTCCTTTACATTATTTCATCATATGGCACGTTTTTACAACATGTTTGAAAAGTGGCATTTTTTTTCGACATAGTATAGTAAGGCGTTTTTTTTGCGCCAAAATTCATGATGATTTTTTTTTCAAAGAAAACCTTTCTGGAGTGTTTTTCACGCCCTCCTTTACATTATTTCATCATATGGCACGTTTTTACAACATGTTTGAAAAGTCGCATTTTTTTTCGACATAGTATAGTAAGGCGTTTTTTTGCGGCAAAATTCATGATGATTTTTTTTCAAAGAAAACCTTTCTGGAGTGTTTTTCACGCCCTCCTTTACATTATTTCATCATATGGCACGTTTTTACAACATGTTTGAAAAGTTGCATTTTTTTTCGACATAGTATAGTAAGGCGTTTTTTTTGCGGCAAAATTCATGATGATTTTTTTTTCAAAGAAAACCTTTCTGGAGTGTTTTTCACGCCCTCCTTTACATTATTTCATCATATGGCACGTTTTTACAACATGTTTGAAAAGTCGCATTTTTTTTCGACATAGTATAGTAAGGCGTTTTTTTGCGGCAAAATTCATGATGATTTTTTTTCAAAGAAAACCTTTCTGGAGTGTTTTTCACGCCCTCCTTTACATTATTTCATCATATGGCACGTTTTTACAACATGTTTGAAAAGTCGCATTTTTTTTCGACATAGTATAGTAAGGCGTTTTTTTGCGGCAAAATTCATGATGATTTTTTTTTCAAAGAAAACCTTTCTGGAGTGTTTTTCACGCCCTCCTTTACATTATTTCATCATATGGCACGTTTTTACAACATGTTTGAAAAGTCGCATTTTTTTTCGACATAGTATAGTAAGGCGTTTTTTTGCGGCAAAATTCATGATGATTTTTTTTCAAAGAAAACCTTTCTGGAGTGTTTTTCACGCCCTCCTTTACATTATTTCATCATATGGCACGTTTTTACAACATGTTTGAAAAGTCGCATTTTTTTTCGACATAGTATAGTAAGGCGTTTTTTTGCGGCAAAATTCATGATGATTTTTTTTTCAAAGAAAACCTTTCTGGAGTGTTTTTCACGCCCTCCTTTACATTATTTCATCATATGGCACGTTTTTACAACATGTTTGAAAAGTCGCATTTTTTTTCGACATAGTATAGTAAGGCGTTTTTTTGCGGCAAAATTCATGATGATTTTTTTTTCAAAGAAAACCTTTCTGGAGTGTTTTTCACGCCCTCCTTTACATTATTTCATCATATGGCACGTTTTTACAACATGTTTGAAAAGTCGCATTTTTTTTCGACATAGTATAGTAAGGCGTTTTTTTGCGGCAAAATTCATGATGATTTTTTTTCAAAGAAAACCTTTCTGGAGTGTTTTTCACGCCCTCCTTTACATTATTTCATCATATGGCACGTTTTTACAACATGTTTGAAAAGTCGCATTTTTTTTCGACATAGTATAGTAAGGCGTTTTTTTTGCGGCAAAATTCATGATGATTTTTTTTCAAAGAAAACCTTTCTGGAGTGTTTTTCACGCCCTCCTTTACATTATTTCATCATATGGCACGTTTTTACAACATGTTTGAAAAGTCGCATTTTTTTTCGACATAGTATAGTAAGGCGTTTTTTTTGCGGCAAAATTCATGATGATTTTTTTTTCAAAGAAAACCTTTCTGGAGTGTTTTTCACGCCCTCCTTTACATTATTTCATCATATGGCACGTTTTTACAACATGTTTGAAAAGTTGCATTTTTTTTCGACATAGTATAGTAAGGCGTTTTTTTTGCGGCAAAATTCATGATGATTTTTTTTCAAAGAAAACCTTTCTGGAGTGTTTTTCACGCCCTCCTTTACATTATTTCATCATATGGCACGTTTTTACAACATGTTTGAAAAGTCGCATTTTTTTTCGACATAGTATAGTAAGGCGTTTTTTTGCGCCAAAATTCATGATGATTTTTTTTCAAAGAAAACCTTTCTGGAGTGTTTTTCACGCCCTCCTTTACATTATTTCATCATATGGCACGTTTTTACAACATGTTTGAAAAGTCGCATTTTTTTTCGACATAGTATAGTAAGGCGTTTTTTTGCGGCAAAATTCATGATGATTTTTTTTTCAAAGAAAACCTTTCTGGAGTGTTTTTCACGCCCTCCTTTACATTATTTCATCATATGGCACGTTTTTACAACATGTTTGAAAAGTCGCATTTTTTTTCGACATAGTATAGTAAGGCGTTTTTTTGCGGCAAAATTCATGATGATTTTTTTTTCAAAGAAAACCTTTCTGGAGTGTTTTTCACGCCCTCCTTTACATTATTTCATCATATGGCACGTTTTTACAACATGTTTGAAAAGTCGCATTTTTTTTCGACATAGTATAGTAAGGCGTTTTTTTGCGGCAAAATTCATGATGATTTTTTTTCAAAGAAAACCTTTCTGGAGTGTTTTTCACGCCCTCCTTTACATTATTTCATCATATGGCACGTTTTTACAAGATGTTTGAAAAGTCGCATTTTTTTTCGACATAGTATAGTAAGGCGTTTTTTTGCGGCAAAATTCATGATGATTTTTTTTCAAAGAAAACCTTTCTGGAGTGTTTTTCACGCCCTCCTTTACATTATTTCATCATATGGCACGTTTTTACAACATGTTTGAAAAGTCGCATTTTTTTTCGACATAGTATAGTAAGGCGTTTTTTTTGCGGCAAAATTCATGATGATTTTTTTTCAAAGAAAACCTTTCTGGAGTGTTTTTCACGCCCTCCTTTACATTATTTCATCATATGGCACGTTTTTACAACATGTTTGAAAAGTTGCATTTTTTTTCGACATAGTATAGTAAGGCGTTTTTTTTGCGCCAAAATTCATGATGATTTTTTTTCAAAGAAAACCTTTCTGGAGTGTTTTTCACGCCCTCCTTTACATTATTTCATCATATGGCACGTTTTTACAACATGTTTGAAAAGTCGCATTTTTTTTCGACATAGTATAGTAAGGCGTTTTTTTTGCGGCAAAATTCATGATGATTTTTTTTCAAAGAAAACCTTTCTGGAGTGTTTTTCACGCCCTCCTTTACATTATTTCATCATATGGCACGTTTTTACAACATGTTTGAAAAGTCGCATTTTTTTTCGACATAGTATAGTAAGGCGTTTTTTTTGCGGCAAAATTCATGATGATTTTTTTTCAAAGAAAACCTTTCTGGAGTGTTTTTCACGCCCTCCTTTACATTATTTCATCATATGGCACGTTTTTACAACATGTTTGAAAAGTCGCATTTTTTTTCGACATAGTATAGTAAGGCGTTTTTTTTGCGGCAAAATTCATGATGATTTTTTTTTCAAAGAAAACCTTTCTGGAGTGTTTTTCACGCCCTCCTTTACATTATTTCATCATATGGCACGTTTTTACAAGATGTTTGAAAAGTCGCATTTTTTTTCGACATAGTATAGTAAGGCGTTTTTTTTGCGGCAAAATTCATGATGATTTTTTTTTCAAAGAAAACCTTTCTGGAGTGTTTTTCACGCCCTCCTTTACATTATTTCATCATATGGCACGTTTTTACAAGATGTTTGAAAAGTTGCATTTTTTTTCGACATAGTATAGTAAGGCGTTTTTTTTGCGGCAAAATTCATGATGATTTTTTTTCAAAGAAAACCTTTCTGGAGTGTTTTTCACGCCCTCCTTTACATTATTTCATCATATGGCACGTTTTTACAACATGTTTGAAAAGTTGCATTTTTTTTCGACATAGTATAGTAAGGCGTTTTTTTTGCGCCAAAATTCATGATGATTTTTTTTCAAAGAAAACCTTTCTGGAGTGTTTTTCACGCCCTCCTTTACATTATTTCATCATATGGCACGTTTTTACAACATGTTTGAAAAGTCGCATTTTTTTTCGACATAGTATAGTAAGGCGTTTTTTTGCGGCAAAATTCATGATGATTTTTTTTCAAAGAAAACCTTTCTGGAGTGTTTTTCACGCCCTCCTTTACATTATTTCATCATATGGCACGTTTTTACAACATGTTTGAAAAGTCGCATTTTTTTTCGACATAGTATAGTAAGGCGTTTTTTTTGCGGCAAAATTCATGATGATTTTTTTTTCAAAGAAAACCTTTCTGGAGTGTTTTTCACGCCCTCCTTTACATTATTTCATCATATGGCACGTTTTTACAACATGTTTGAAAAGTCGCATTTTTTTTCGACATAGTATAGTAAGGCGTTTTTTTGCGGCAAAATTCATGATGATTTTTTTTTCAAAGAAAACCTTTCTGGAGTGTTTTTCACGCCCTCCTTTACATTATTTCATCATATGGCACGTTTTTACAACATGTTTGAAAAGTCGCATTTTTTTTCGACATAGTATAGTAAGGCGTTTTTTTTGCGGCAAAATTCATGATGATTTTTTTTCAAAGAAAACCTTTCTGGAGTGTTTTTCACGCCCTCCTTTACATTATTTCATCATATGGCACGTTTTTACAACATGTTTGAAAAGTTGCATTTTTTTTCGACATAGTATAGTAAGGCGTTTTTTTTGCGGCAAAATTCATGATGATTTTTTTTCAAAGAAAACCTTTCTGGAGTGTTTTTCACGCCCTCCTTTACATTATTTCATCATATGGCACGTTTTTACAACATGTTTGAAAAGTGGCATTTTTTTTCGACATAGTATAGTAAGGCGTTTTTTTTGCGCCAAAATTCATGATGATTTTTTTTCAAAGAAAACCTTTCTGGAGTGTTTTTCACGCCCTCCTTTACATTATTTCATCATATGGCACGTTTTTACAAGATGTTTGAAAAGTCGCATTTTTTTTCGACATAGTATAGTAAGGCGTTTTTTTTGCGGCAAAATTCATGATGATTTTTTTTTCAAAGAAAACCTTTCTGGAGTGTTTTTCACGCCCTCCTTTACATTATTTCATCATATGGCACGTTTTTACAACATGTTTGAAAAGTTGCATTTTTTTTCGACATAGTATAGTAAGGCGTTTTTTTTGCGGCAAAATTCATGATGATTTTTTTTTCAAAGAAAACCTTTCTGGAGTGTTTTTCACGCCCTCCTTTACATTATTTCATCATATGGCACGTTTTTACAACATGTTTGAAAAGTCGCATTTTTTTTCGACATAGTATAGTAAGGCGTTTTTTTGCGGCAAAATTCATGATGATTTTTTTTCAAAGAAAACCTTTCTGGAGTGTTTTTCACGCCCTCCTTTACATTATTTCATCATATGGCACGTTTTTACAACATGTTTGAAAAGTCGCATTTTTTTTCGACATAGTATAGTAAGGCGTTTTTTTTGCGGCAAAATTCATGATGATTTTTTTTTCAAAGAAAACCTTTCTGGAGTGTTTTTCACGCCCTCCTTTACATTATTTCATCATATGGCACGTTTTTACAACATGTTTGAAAAGTCGCATTTTTTTTCGACATAGTATAGTAAGGCGTTTTTTTTGCGGCAAAATTCATGATGATTTTTTTTCAAAGAAAACCTTTCTGGAGTGTTTTTCACGCCCTCCTTTACATTATTTCATCATATGGCACGTTTTTACAACATGTTTGAAAAGTGGCATTTTTTTTCGACATAGTATAGTAAGGCGTTTTTTTTGCGCCAAAATTCATGATGATTTTTTTTCAAAGAAAACCTTTCTGGAGTGTTTTTCACGCCCTCCTTTACATTATTTCATCATATGGCACGTTTTTACAACATGTTTGAAAAGTCGCATTTTTTTTCGACATAGTATAGTAAGGCGTTTTTTTTGCGGCAAAATTCATGATGATTTTTTTTTCAAAGAAAACCTTTCTGGAGTGTTTTTCACGCCCTCCTTTACATTATTTCATCATATGGCACGTTTTTACAACATGTTTGAAAAGTCGCATTTTTTTTCGACATAGTATAGTAAGGCGTTTTTTTGCGGCAAAATTCATGATGATTTTTTTTCAAAGAAAACCTTTCTGGAGTGTTTTTCACGCCCTCCTTTACATTATTTCATCATATGGCACGTTTTTACAACATGTTTGAAAAGTCGCATTTTTTTTCGACATAGTATAGTAAGGCGTTTTTTTTGCGGCAAAATTCATGATGATTTTTTTTCAAAGAAAACCTTTCTGGAGTGTTTTTCACGCCCTCCTTTACATTATTTCATCATATGGCACGTTTTTACAACATGTTTGAAAAGTCGCATTTTTTTTCGACATAGTATAGTAAGGCGTTTTTTTGCGCCAAAATTCATGATGATTTTTTTTTCAAAGAAAACCTTTCTGGAGTGTTTTTCACGCCCTCCTTTACATTATTTCATCATATGGCACGTTTTTACAACATGTTTGAAAAGTTGCATTTTTTTTCGACATAGTATAGTAAGGCGTTTTTTTTGCGGCAAAATTCATGATGATTTTTTTTCAAAGAAAACCTTTCTGGAGTGTTTTTCACGCCCTCCTTTACATTATTTCATCATATGGCACGTTTTTACAACATGTTTGAAAAGTCGCATTTTTTTTCGACATAGTATAGTAAGGCGTTTTTTTTGCGCCAAAATTCATGATGATTTTTTTTTCAAAGAAAACCTTTCTGGAGTGTTTTTCACGCCCTCCTTTACATTATTTCATCATATGGCACGTTTTTACAACATGTTTGAAAAGTCGCATTTTTTTTCGACATAGTATAGTAAGGCGTTTTTTTGCGGCAAAATTCATGATGATTTTTTTTTCAAAGAAAACCTTTCTGGAGTGTTTTTCACGCCCTCCTTTACATTATTTCATCATATGGCACGTTTTTACAACATGTTTGAAAAGTCGCATTTTTTTTCGACATAGTATAGTAAGGCGTTTTTTTTGCGCCAAAATTCATGATGATTTTTTTTCAAAGAAAACCTTTCTGGAGTGTTTTTCACGCCCTCCTTTACATTATTTCATCATATGGCACGTTTTTACAACATGTTTGAAAAGTCGCATTTTTTTTCGACATAGTATAGTAAGGCGTTTTTTTTGCGCCAAAATTCATGATGATTTTTTTTCAAAGAAAACCTTTCTGGAGTGTTTTTCACGCCCTCCTTTACATTATTTCATCATATGGCACGTTTTTACAACATGTTTGAAAAGTGGCATTTTTTTTCGACATAGTATAGTAAGGCGTTTTTTTTGCGCCAAAATTCATGATGATTTTTTTTTCAAAGAAAACCTTTCTGGAGTGTTTTTCACGCCCTCCTTTACATTATTTCATCATATGGCACGTTTTTACAACATGTTTGAAAAGTCGCATTTTTTTTCGACATAGTATAGTAAGGCGTTTTTTTTGCGGCAAAATTCATGATGATTTTTTTTCAAAGAAAACCTTTCTGGAGTGTTTTTCACGCCCTCCTTTACATTATTTCATCATATGGCACGTTTTTACAACATGTTTGAAAAGTCGCATTTTTTTTCGACATAGTATAGTAAGGCGTTTTTTTTGCGCCAAAATTCATGATGATTTTTTTTTCAAAGAAAACCTTTCTGGAGTGTTTTTCACGCCCTCCTTTACATTATTTCATCATATGGCACGTTTTTACAACATGTTTGAAAAGTCGCATTTTTTTTCGACATAGTATAGTAAGGCGTTTTTTTTGCGCCAAAATTCATGATGATTTTTTTTTCAAAGAAAACCTTTCTGGAGTGTTTTTCACGCCCTCCTTTACATTATTTCATCATATGGCACGTTTTTACAACATGTTTGAAAAGTTGCATTTTTTTTCGACATAGTATAGTAAGGCGTTTTTTTTGCGCCAAAATTCATGATGATTTTTTTTTCAAAGAAAACCTTTCTGGAGTGTTTTTCAC
The DNA here is from genome assembly GCA_027123335.1 of Amphiprion clarkii. NCBI lineage: Eukaryota > Metazoa > Chordata > Actinopteri > Pomacentridae > Amphiprion > Amphiprion clarkii. The sequence goes on along the minus strand of CM049575.1, from coordinate 31,965,297 downwards.
GCCCTCCTTTACATTATTTCATCATATGGCACGTTTTTACAACATGTTTGAAAAGTCGCATTTTTTTTCGACATAGTATAGTAAGGCGTTTTTTTTGCGGCAAAATTCATGATGATTTTTTTTTCAAAGAAAACCTTTCTGGAGTGTTTTTCACGCCCTCCTTTACATTATTTCATCATATGGCACGTTTTTACAACATGTTTGAAAAGTCGCATTTTTTTTCGACATAGTATAGTAAGGCGTTTTTTTTGCGGCAAAATTCATGATGATTTTTTTTCAAAGAAAACCTTTCTGGAGTGTTTTTCACGCCCTCCTTTACATTATTTCATCATATGGCACGTTTTTACAACATGTTTGAAAAGTCGCATTTTTTTTCGACATAGTATAGTAAGGCGTTTTTTTTGCGGCAAAATTCATGATGATTTTTTTTTCAAAGAAAACCTTTCTGGAGTGTTTTTCACGCCCTCCTTTACATTATTTCATCATATGGCACGTTTTTACAACATGTTTGAAAAGTCGCATTTTTTTTCGACATAGTATAGTAAGGCGTTTTTTTTGCGCCAAAATTCATGATGATTTTTTTTTCAAAGAAAACCTTTCTGGAGTGTTTTTCACGCCCTCCTTTACATTATTTCATCATATGGCACGTTTTTACAACATGTTTGAAAAGTCGCATTTTTTTTCGACATAGTATAGTAAGGCGTTTTTTTTGCGCCAAAATTCATGATGATTTTTTTTTCAAAGAAAACCTTTCTGGAGTGTTTTTCACGCCCTCCTTTACATTATTTCATCATATGGCACGTTTTTACAACATGTTTGAAAAGTCGCATTTTTTTTCGACATAGTATAGTAAGGCGTTTTTTTGCGCCAAAATTCATGATGATTTTTTTTTCAAAGAAAACCTTTCTGGAGTGTTTTTCACGCCCTCCTTTACATTATTTCATCATATGGCACGTTTTTACAACATGTTTGAAAAGTCGCATTTTTTTTCGACATAGTATAGTAAGGCGTTTTTTTTGCGCCAAAATTCATGATGATTTTTTTTTCAAAGAAAACCTTTCTGGAGTGTTTTTCACGCCCTCCTTTACATTATTTCATCATATGGCACGTTTTTACAACATGTTTGAAAAGTCGCATTTTTTTTCGACATAGTATAGTAAGGCGTTTTTTTTGCGCCAAAATTCATGATGATTTTTTTTTCAAAGAAAACCTTTCTGGAGTGTTTTTCACGCCCTCCTTTACATTATTTCATCATATGGCACGTTTTTACAACATGTTTGAAAAGTCGCATTTTTTTTCGACATAGTATAGTAAGGCGTTTTTTTTGCGGCAAAATTCATGATGATTTTTTTTCAAAGAAAACCTTTCTGGAGTGTTTTTCACGCCCTCCTTTACATTATTTCATCATATGGCACGTTTTTACAACATGTTTGAAAAGTCGCATTTTTTTTCGACATAGTATAGTAAGGCGTTTTTTTTGCGCCAAAATTCATGATGATTTTTTTTTCAAAGAAAACCTTTCTGGAGTGTTTTTCACGCCCTCCTTTACATTATTTCATCATATGGCACGTTTTTACAACATGTTTGAAAAGTCGCATTTTTTTTCGACATAGTATAGTAAGGCGTTTTTTTTGCGCCAAAATTCATGATGATTTTTTTTTCAAAGAAAACCTTTCTGGAGTGTTTTTCACGCCCTCCTTTACATTATTTCATCATATGGCACGTTTTTACAACATGTTTGAAAAGTCGCATTTTTTTTCGACATAGTATAGTAAGGCGTTTTTTTTGCGCCAAAATTCATGATGATTTTTTTTTCAAAGAAAACCTTTCTGGAGTGTTTTTCACGCCCTCCTTTACATTATTTCATCATATGGCACGTTTTTACAACATGTTTGAAAAGTCGCATTTTTTTTCGACATAGTATAGTAAGGCGTTTTTTTTGCGCCAAAATTCATGATGATTTTTTTTTCAAAGAAAACCTTTCTGGAGTGTTTTTCACGCCCTCCTTTACATTATTTCATCATATGGCACGTTTTTACAACATGTTTGAAAAGTCGCATTTTTTTTCGACATAGTATAGTAAGGCGTTTTTTTTGCGCCAAAATTCATGATGATTTTTTTTTCAAAGAAAACCTTTCTGGAGTGTTTTTCACGCCCTCCTTTACATTATTTCATCATATGGCACGTTTTTACAACATGTTTGAAAAGTCGCATTTTTTTTCGACATAGTATAGTAAGGCGTTTTTTTTGCGCCAAAATTCATGATGATTTTTTTTCAAAGAAAACCTTTCTGGAGTGTTTTTCACGCCCTCCTTTACATTATTTCATCATATGGCACGTTTTTACAACATGTTTGAAAAGTCGCATTTTTTTTCGACATAGTATAGTAAGGCGTTTTTTTTGCGGCAAAATTCATGATGATTTTTTTTTCAAAGAAAACCTTTCTGGAGTGTTTTTCACGCCCTCCTTTACATTATTTCATCATATGGCACGTTTTTACAACATGTTTGAAAAGTCGCATTTTTTTTCGACATAGTATAGTAAGGCGTTTTTTTTGCGCCAAAATTCATGATGATTTTTTTTCAAAGAAAACCTTTCTGGAGTGTTTTTCACGCCCTCCTTTACATTATTTCATCATATGGCACGTTTTTACAACATGTTTGAAAAGTCGCATTTTTTTTCGACATAGTATAGTAAGGCGTTTTTTTTGCGCCAAAATTCATGATGATTTTTTTTTCAAAGAAAACCTTTCTGGAGTGTTTTTCACGCCCTCCTTTACATTATTTCATCATATGGCACGTTTTTACAACATGTTTGAAAAGTCGCATTTTTTTTCGACATAGTATAGTAAGGCGTTTTTTTTGCGCCAAAATTCATGATGATTTTTTTTCAAAGAAAACCTTTCTGGAGTGTTTTTCACGCCCTCCTTTACATTATTTCATCATATGGCACGTTTTTACAACATGTTTGAAAAGTCGCATTTTTTTTCGACATAGTATAGTAAGGCGTTTTTTTTGCGCCAAAATTCATGATGATTTTTTTTCAAAGAAAACCTTTCTGGAGTGTTTTTCACGCCCTCCTTTACATTATTTCATCATATGGCACGTTTTTACAACATGTTTGAAAAGTCGCATTTTTTTTCGACATAGTATAGTAAGGCGTTTTTTTGCGGCAAAATTCATGATGATTTTTTTTTCAAAGAAAACCTTTCTGGAGTGTTTTTCACGCCCTCCTTTACATTATTTCATCATATGGCACGTTTTTACAACATGTTTGAAAAGTCGCATTTTTTTTCGACATAGTATAGTAAGGCGTTTTTTTTGCGCCAAAATTCATGATGATTTTTTTTTCAAAGAAAACCTTTCTGGAGTGTTTTTCACGCCCTCCTTTACATTATTTCATCATATGGCACGTTTTTACAACATGTTTGAAAAGTCGCATTTTTTTTCGACATAGTATAGTAAGGCGTTTTTTTTGCGCCAAAATTCATGATGATTTTTTTTTCAAAGAAAACCTTTCTGGAGTGTTTTTCACGCCCTCCTTTACATTATTTCATCATATGGCACGTTTTTACAACATGTTTGAAAAGTCGCATTTTTTTTCGACATAGTATAGTAAGGCGTTTTTTTTGCGCCAAAATTCATGATGATTTTTTTTTCAAAGAAAACCTTTCTGGAGTGTTTTTCACGCCCTCCTTTACATTATTTCATCATATGGCACGTTTTTACAACATGTTTGAAAAGTCGCATTTTTTTTCGACATAGTATAGTAAGGCGTTTTTTTTGCGCCAAAATTCATGATGATTTTTTTTTCAAAGAAAACCTTTCTGGAGTGTTTTTCACGCCCTCCTTTACATTATTTCATCATATGGCACGTTTTTACAACATGTTTGAAAAGTCGCATTTTTTTTCGACATAGTATAGTAAGGCGTTTTTTTGCGCCAAAATTCATGATGATTTTTTTTTCAAAGAAAACCTTTCTGGAGTGTTTTTCACGCCCTCCTTTACATTATTTCATCATATGGCACGTTTTTACAACATGTTTGAAAAGTCGCATTTTTTTTCGACATAGTATAGTAAGGCGTTTTTTTTGCGGCAAAATTCATGATGATTTTTTTTTCAAAGAAAACCTTTCTGGAGTGTTTTTCACGCCCTCCTTTACATTATTTCATCATATGGCACGTTTTTACAACATGTTTGAAAAGTCGCATTTTTTTTCGACATAGTATAGTAAGGCGTTTTTTTTGCGCCAAAATTCATGATGATTTTTTTTTCAAAGAAAACCTTTCTGGAGTGTTTTTCACGCCCTCCTTTACATTATTTCATCATATGGCACGTTTTTACAACATGTTTGAAAAGTCGCATTTTTTTTCGACATAGTATAGTAAGGCGTTTTTTTTGCGGCAAAATTCATGATGATTTTTTTTCAAAGAAAACCTTTCTGGAGTGTTTTTCACGCCCTCCTTTACATTATTTCATCATATGGCACGTTTTTACAACATGTTTGAAAAGTCGCATTTTTTTTCGACATAGTATAGTAAGGCGTTTTTTTTGCGCCAAAATTCATGATGATTTTTTTTCAAAGAAAACCTTTCTGGAGTGTTTTTCACGCCCTCCTTTACATTATTTCATCATATGGCACGTTTTTACAACATGTTTGAAAAGTCGCATTTTTTTTCGACATAGTATAGTAAGGCGTTTTTTTTGCGGCAAAATTCATGATGATTTTTTTTTCAAAGAAAACCTTTCTGGAGTGTTTTTCACGCCCTCCTTTACATTATTTCATCATATGGCACGTTTTTACAACATGTTTGAAAAGTCGCATTTTTTTTCGACATAGTATAGTAAGGCGTTTTTTTTGCGCCAAAATTCATGATGATTTTTTTTCAAAGAAAACCTTTCTGGAGTGTTTTTCACGCCCTCCTTTACATTATTTCATCATATGGCACGTTTTTACAACATGTTTGAAAAGTCGCATTTTTTTTCGACATAGTATAGTAAGGCGTTTTTTTGCGGCAAAATTCATGATGATTTTTTTTTCAAAGAAAACCTTTCTGGAGTGTTTTTCACGCCCTCCTTTACATTATTTCATCATATGGCACGTTTTTACAACATGTTTGAAAAGTCGCATTTTTTTTCGACATAGTATAGTAAGGCGTTTTTTTGCGGCAAAATTCATGATGATTTTTTTTCAAAGAAAACCTTTCTGGAGTGTTTTTCACGCCCTCCTTTACATTATTTCATCATATGGCACGTTTTTACAACATGTTTGAAAAGTCGCATTTTTTTTCGACATAGTATAGTAAGGCGTTTTTTTGCGGCAAAATTCATGATGATTTTTTTTTCAAAGAAAACCTTTCTGGAGTGTTTTTCACGCCCTCCTTTACATTATTTCATCATATGGCACGTTTTTACAACATGTTTGAAAAGTCGCATTTTTTTTCGACATAGTATAGTAAGGCGTTTTTTTTGCGGCAAAATTCATGATGATTTTTTTTTCAAAGAAAACCTTTCTGGAGTGTTTTTCACGCCCTCCTTTACATTATTTCATCATATGGCACGTTTTTACAACATGTTTGAAAAGTCGCATTTTTTTTCGACATAGTATAGTAAGGCGTTTTTTTTGCGCCAAAATTCATGATGATTTTTTTTTCAAAGAAAACCTTTCTGGAGTGTTTTTCACGCCCTCCTTTACATTATTTCATCATATGGCACGTTTTTACAACATGTTTGAAAAGTCGCATTTTTTTTCGACATAGTATAGTAAGGCGTTTTTTTGCGGCAAAATTCATGATGATTTTTTTTTCAAAGAAAACCTTTCTGGAGTGTTTTTCACGCCCTCCTTTACATTATTTCATCATATGGCACGTTTTTACAACATGTTTGAAAAGTCGCATTTTTTTTCGACATAGTATAGTAAGGCGTTTTTTTTGCGCCAAAATTCATGATGATTTTTTTTTCAAAGAAAACCTTTCTGGAGTGTTTTTCACGCCCTCCTTTACATTATTTCATCATATGGCACGTTTTTACAACATGTTTGAAAAGTCGCATTTTTTTTCGACATAGTATAGTAAGGCGTTTTTTTGCGGCAAAATTCATGATGATTTTTTTTTCAAAGAAAACCTTTCTGGAGTGTTTTTCACGCCCTCCTTTACATTATTTCATCATATGGCACGTTTTTACAACATGTTTGAAAAGTCGCATTTTTTTTCGACATAGTATAGTAAGGCGTTTTTTTTGCGGCAAAATTCATGATGATTTTTTTTTCAAAGAAAACCTTTCTGGAGTGTTTTTCACGCCCTCCTTTACATTATTTCATCATATGGCACGTTTTTACAACATGTTTGAAAAGTCGCATTTTTTTTCGACATAGTATAGTAAGGCGTTTTTTTTGCGGCAAAATTCATGATGATTTTTTTTTCAAAGAAAACCTTTCTGGAGTGTTTTTCACGCCCTCCTTTACATTATTTCATCATATGGCACGTTTTTACAACATGTTTGAAAAGTCGCATTTTTTTTCGACATAGTATAGTAAGGCGTTTTTTTTGCGGCAAAATTCATGATGATTTTTTTTTCAAAGAAAACCTTTCTGGAGTGTTTTTCACGCCCTCCTTTACATTATTTCATCATATGGCACGTTTTTACAACATGTTTGAAAAGTCGCATTTTTTTTCGACATAGTATAGTAAGGCGTTTTTTTTGCGCCAAAATTCATGATGATTTTTTTTTCAAAGAAAACCTTTCTGGAGTGTTTTTCACGCCCTCCTTTACATTATTTCATCATATGGCACGTTTTTACAACATGTTTGAAAAGTCGCATTTTTTTTCGACATAGTATAGTAAGGCGTTTTTTTTGCGCCAAAATTCATGATGATTTTTTTTTCAAAGAAAACCTTTCTGGAGTGTTTTTCACGCCCTCCTTTACATTATTTCATCATATGGCACGTTTTTACAACATGTTTGAAAAGTCGCATTTTTTTTCGACATAGTATAGTAAGGCGTTTTTTTTGCGCCAAAATTCATGATGATTTTTTTTTCAAAGAAAACCTTTCTGGAGTGTTTTTCACGCCCTCCTTTACATTATTTCATCATATGGCACGTTTTTACAACATGTTTGAAAAGTCGCATTTTTTTTCGACATAGTATAGTAAGGCGTTTTTTTGCGCCAAAATTCATGATGATTTTTTTTTCAAAGAAAACCTTTCTGGAGTGTTTTTCACGCCCTCCTTTACATTATTTCATCATATGGCACGTTTTTACAACATGTTTGAAAAGTCGCATTTTTTTTCGACATAGTATAGTAAGGCGTTTTTTTTGCGCCAAAATTCATGATGATTTTTTTTTCAAAGAAAACCTTTCTGGAGTGTTTTTCACGCCCTCCTTTACATTATTTCATCATATGGCACGTTTTTACAACATGTTTGAAAAGTCGCATTTTTTTTCGACATAGTATAGTAAGGCGTTTTTTTTGCGCCAAAATTCATGATGATTTTTTTTCAAAGAAAACCTTTCTGGAGTGTTTTTCACGCCCTCCTTTACATTATTTCATCATATGGCACGTTTTTACAACATGTTTGAAAAGTCGCATTTTTTTTCGACATAGTATAGTAAGGCGTTTTTTTTGCGCCAAAATTCATGATGATTTTTTTTCAAAGAAAACCTTTCTGGAGTGTTTTTCACGCCCTCCTTTACATTATTTCATCATATGGCACGTTTTTACAACATGTTTGAAAAGTCGCATTTTTTTTCGACATAGTATAGTAAGGCGTTTTTTTTGCGGCAAAATTCATGATGATTTTTTTTTCAAAGAAAACCTTTCTGGAGTGTTTTTCACGCCCTCCTTTACATTATTTCATCATATGGCACGTTTTTACAACATGTTTGAAAAGTCGCATTTTTTTTCGACATAGTATAGTAAGGCGTTTTTTTTGCGGCAAAATTCATGATGATTTTTTTTCAAAGAAAACCTTTCTGGAGTGTTTTTCACGCCCTCCTTTACATTATTTCATCATATGGCACGTTTTTACAACATGTTTGAAAAGTCGCATTTTTTTTCGACATAGTATAGTAAGGCGTTTTTTTTGCGGCAAAATTCATGATGATTTTTTTTTCAAAGAAAACCTTTCTGGAGTGTTTTTCACGCCCTCCTTTACATTATTTCATCATATGGCACGTTTTTACAACATGTTTGAAAAGTCGCATTTTTTTTCGACATAGTATAGTAAGGCGTTTTTTTTGCGCCAAAATTCATGATGATTTTTTTTTCAAAGAAAACCTTTCTGGAGTGTTTTTCACGCCCTCCTTTACATTATTTCATCATATGGCACGTTTTTACAACATGTTTGAAAAGTCGCATTTTTTTTCGACATAGTATAGTAAGGCGTTTTTTTTGCGCCAAAATTCATGATGATTTTTTTTTCAAAGAAAACCTTTCTGGAGTGTTTTTCACGCCCTCCTTTACATTATTTCATCATATGGCACGTTTTTACAACATGTTTGAAAAGTCGCATTTTTTTTCGACATAGTATAGTAAGGCGTTTTTTTTGCGCCAAAATTCATGATGATTTTTTTTTCAAAGAAAACCTTTCTGGAGTGTTTTTCACGCCCTCCTTTACATTATTTCATCATATGGCACGTTTTTACAACATGTTTGAAAAGTCGCATTTTTTTTCGACATAGTATAGTAAGGCGTTTTTTTTGCGGCAAAATTCATGATGATTTTTTTTTCAAAGAAAACCTTTCTGGAGTGTTTTTCACGCCCTCCTTTACATTATTTCATCATATGGCACGTTTTTACAACATGTTTGAAAAGTCGCATTTTTTTTCGACATAGTATAGTAAGGCGTTTTTTTTGCGCCAAAATTCATGATGATTTTTTTTCAAAGAAAACCTTTCTGGAGTGTTTTTCACGCCCTCCTTTACATTATTTCATCATATGGCACGTTTTTACAACATGTTTGAAAAGTCGCATTTTTTTTCGACATAGTATAGTAAGGCGTTTTTTTTGCGCCAAAATTCATGATGATTTTTTTTCAAAGAAAACCTTTCTGGAGTGTTTTTCACGCCCTCCTTTACATTATTTCATCATATGGCACGTTTTTACAACATGTTTGAAAAGTCGCATTTTTTTTCGACATAGTATAGTAAGGCGTTTTTTTTGCGCCAAAATTCATGATGATTTTTTTTTCAAAGAAAACCTTTCTGGAGTGTTTTTCACGCCCTCCTTTACATTATTTCATCATATGGCACGTTTTTACAACATGTTTGAAAAGTCGCATTTTTTTTCGACATAGTATAGTAAGGCGTTTTTTTTGCGCCAAAATTCATGATGATTTTTTTTCAAAGAAAACCTTTCTGGAGTGTTTTTCACGCCCTCCTTTACATTATTTCATCATATGGCACGTTTTTACAACATGTTTGAAAAGTCGCATTTTTTTTCGACATAGTATAGTAAGGCGTTTTTTTTGCGCCAAAATTCATGATGATTTTTTTTTCAAAGAAAACCTTTCTGGAGTGTTTTTCACGCCCTCCTTTACATTATTTCATCATATGGCACGTTTTTACAACATGTTTGAAAAGTCGCATTTTTTTTCGACATAGTATAGTAAGGCGTTTTTTTTGCGGCAAAATTCATGATGATTTTTTTTTCAAAGAAAACCTTTCTGGAGTGTTTTTCACGCCCTCCTTTACATTATTTCATCATATGGCACGTTTTTACAACATGTTTGAAAAGTCGCATTTTTTTTCGACATAGTATAGTAAGGCGTTTTTTTTGCGGCAAAATTCATGATGATTTTTTTTTCAAAGAAAACCTTTCTGGAGTGTTTTTCACGCCCTCCTTTACATTATTTCATCATATGGCACGTTTTTACAACATGTTTGAAAAGTCGCATTTTTTTTCGACATAGTATAGTAAGGCGTTTTTTTTGCGCCAAAATTCATGATGATTTTTTTTTCAAAGAAAACCTTTCTGGAGTGTTTTTCACGCCCTCCTTTACATTATTTCATCATATGGCACGTTTTTACAACATGTTTGAAAAGTCGCATTTTTTTTCGACATAGTATAGTAAGGCGTTTTTTTTGCGCCAAAATTCATGATGATTTTTTTTCAAAGAAAACCTTTCTGGAGTGTTTTTCACGCCCTCCTTTACATTATTTCATCATATGGCACGTTTTTACAACATGTTTGAAAAGTCGCATTTTTTTTCGACATAGTATAGTAAGGCGTTTTTTTTGCGCCAAAATTCATGATGATTTTTTTTTCAAAGAAAACCTTTCTGGAGTGTTTTTCACGCCCTCCTTTACATTATTTCATCATATGGCACGTTTTTACAACATGTTTGAAAAGTCGCATTTTTTTTCGACATAGTATAGTAAGGCGTTTTTTTTGCGCCAAAATTCATGATGATTTTTTTTTCAAAGAAAACCTTTCTGGAGTGTTTTTCACGCCCTCCTTTACATTATTTCATCATATGGCACGTTTTTACAACATGTTTGAAAAGTCGCATTTTTTTTCGACATAGTATAGTAAGGCGTTTTTTTTGCGCCAAAATTCATGATGATTTTTTTTTCAAAGAAAACCTTTCTGGAGTGTTTTTCACGCCCTCCTTTACATTATTTCATCATATGGCACGTTTTTACAACATGTTTGAAAAGTCGCATTTTTTTTCGACATAGTATAGTAAGGCGTTTTTTTTGCGGCAAAATTCATGATGATTTTTTTTTCAAAGAAAACCTTTCTGGAGTGTTTTTCACGCCCTCCTTTACATTATTTCATCATATGGCACGTTTTTACAACATGTTTGAAAAGTCGCATTTTTTTTCGACATAGTATAGTAAGGCGTTTTTTTTGCGCCAAAATTCATGATGATTTTTTTTTCAAAGAAAACCTTTCTGGAGTGTTTTTCACGCCCTCCTTTACATTATTTCATCATATGGCACGTTTTTACAACATGTTTGAAAAGTCGCATTTTTTTTCGACATAGTATAGTAAGGCGTTTTTTTTGCGCCAAAATTCATGATGATTTTTTTTCAAAGAAAACCTTTCTGGAGTGTTTTTCACGCCCTCCTTTACATTATTTCATCATATGGCACGTTTTTACAACATGTTTGAAAAGTCGCATTTTTTTTCGACATAGTATAGTAAGGCGTTTTTTTTGCGCCAAAATTCATGATGATTTTTTTTTCAAAGAAAACCTTTCTGGAGTGTTTTTCACGCCCTCCTTTACATTATTTCATCATATGGCACGTTTTTACAACATGTTTGAAAAGTCGCATTTTTTTTCGACATAGTATAGTAAGGCGTTTTTTTTGCGCCAAAATTCATGATGATTTTTTTTTCAAAGAAAACCTTTCTGGAGTGTTTTTCACGCCCTCCTTTACATTATTTCATCATATGGCACGTTTTTACAACATGTTTGAAAAGTCGCATTTTTTTTCGACATAGTATAGTAAGGCGTTTTTTTTGCGCCAAAATTCATGATGATTTTTTTTTCAAAGAAAACCTTTCTGGAGTGTTTTTCACGCCCTCCTTTACATTATTTCATCATATGGCACGTTTTTACAACATGTTTGAAAAGTCGCATTTTTTTTCGACATAGTATAGTAAGGCGTTTTTTTTGCGCCAAAATTCATGATGATTTTTTTTCAAAGAAAACCTTTCTGGAGTGTTTTTCACGCCCTCCTTTACATTATTTCATCATATGGCACGTTTTTACAACATGTTTGAAAAGTCGCATTTTTTTTCGACATAGTATAGTAAGGCGTTTTTTTTGCGCCAAAATTCATGATGATTTTTTTTCAAAGAAAACCTTTCTGGAGTGTTTTTCACGCCCTCCTTTACATTATTTCATCATATGGCACGTTTTTACAACATGTTTGAAAAGTCGCATTTTTTTTCGACATAGTATAGTAAGGCGTTTTTTTTGCGCCAAAATTCATGATGATTTTTTTTTCAAAGAAAACCTTTCTGGAGTGTTTTTCACGCCCTCCTTTACATTATTTCATCATATGGCACGTTTTTACAACATGTTTGAAAAGTTGCATTTTTTTTCGACATAGTATAGTAAGGCGTTTTTTTTGCGCCAAAATTCATGATGATTTTTTTTCAAAGAAAACCTTTCTGGAGTGTTTTTCACGGCCTCCTTTACATTATTTCATCATATGGCACGTTTTTACAAGATGTTTGAAAAGTCGCATTTTTTTTCGACATAGTATAGTAAGGCGTTTTTTTTGCGCCAAAATTCATGATGATTTTTTTTTCAAAGAAAACCTTTCTGGAGTGTTTTTCACGCCCTCCTTTACATTATTTCATCATATGGCACGTTTTTACAACATGTTTGAAAAGTCGCATTTTTTTTCGACATAGTATAGTAAGGCGTTTTTTTTGCGCCAAAATTCATGATGATTTTTTTTTCAAAGAAAACCTTTCTGGAGTGTTTTTCACGCCCTCCTTTACATTATTTCATCATATGGCACGTTTTTACAACATGTTTGAAAAGTCGCATTTTTTTTCGACATAGTATAGTAAGGCGTTTTTTTTGCGCCAAAATTCATGATGATTTTTTTTTCAAAGAAAACCTTTCTGGAGTGTTTTTCACGCCCTCCTTTACATTATTTCATCATATGGCACGTTTTTACAACATGTTTGAAAAGTCGCATTTTTTTTCGACATAGTATAGTAAGGCGTTTTTTTTGCGCCAAAATTCATGATGATTTTTTTTTCAAAGAAAACCTTTCTGGAGTGTTTTTCACGCCCTCCTTTACATTATTTCATCATATGGCACGTTTTTACAACATGTTTGAAAAGTCGCATTTTTTTTCGACATAGTATAGTAAGGCGTTTTTTTTGCGGCAAAATTCATGATGATTTTTTTTTCAAAGAAAACCTTTCTGGAGTGTTTTTCACGCCCTCCTTTACATTATTTCATCATATGGCACGTTTTTACAACATGTTTGAAAAGTCGCATTTTTTTTCGACATAGTATAGTAAGGCGTTTTTTTTGCGCCAAAATTCATGATGATTTTTTTTTCAAAGAAAACCTTTCTGGAGTGTTTTTCACGCCCTCCTTTACATTATTTCATCATATGGCACGTTTTTACAACATGTTTGAAAAGTCGCATTTTTTTTCGACATAGTATAGTAAGGCGTTTTTTTTGCGCCAAAATTCATGATGATTTTTTTTTCAAAGAAAACCTTTCTGGAGTGTTTTTCACGCCCTCCTTTACATTATTTCATCATATGGCACGTTTTTACAACATGTTTGAAAAGTCGCATTTTTTTTCGACATAGTATAGTAAGGCGTTTTTTTTGCGCCAAAATTCATGATGATTTTTTTTCAAAGAAAACCTTTCTGGAGTGTTTTTCACGCCCTCCTTTACATTATTTCATCATATGGCACGTTTTTACAACATGTTTGAAAAGTCGCATTTTTTTTCGACATAGTATAGTAAGGCGTTTTTTTTGCGCCAAAATTCATGATGATTTTTTTTTCAAAGAAAACCTTTCTGGAGTGTTTTTCACGCCCTCCTTTACATTATTTCATCATATGGCACGTTTTTACAACATGTTTGAAAAGTCGCATTTTTTTTCGACATAGTATAGTAAGGCGTTTTTTTTGCGCCAAAATTCATGATGATTTTTTTTTCAAAGAAAACCTTTCTGGAGTGTTTTTCACGCCCTCCTTTACATTATTTCATCATATGGCACGTTTTTACAACATGTTTGAAAAGTCGCATTTTTTTTCGACATAGTATAGTAAGGCGTTTTTTTTGCGGCAAAATTCATGATGATTTTTTTTTCAAAGAAAACCTTTCTGGAGTGTTTTTCACGCCCTCCTTTACATTATTTCATCATATGGCACGTTTTTACAACATGTTTGAAAAGTCGCATTTTTTTTCGACATAGTATAGTAAGGCGTTTTTTTTGCGCCAAAATTCATGATGATTTTTTTTTCAAAGAAAACCTTTCTGGAGTGTTTTTCACGCCCTCCTTTACATTATTTCATCATATGGCACGTTTTTACAACATGTTTGAAAAGTCGCATTTTTTTTCGACATAGTATAGTAAGGCGTTTTTTTTGCGCCAAAATTCATGATGATTTTTTTTCAAAGAAAACCTTTCTGGAGTGTTTTTCACGCCCTCCTTTACATTATTTCATCATATGGCACGTTTTTACAACATGTTTGAAAAGTCGCATTTTTTTTCGACATAGTATAGTAAGGCGTTTTTTTTGCGCCAAAATTCATGATGATTTTTTTTCAAAGAAAACCTTTCTGGAGTGTTTTTCACGCCCTCCTTTACATTATTTCATCATATGGCACGTTTTTACAACATGTTTGAAAAGTCGCATTTTTTTTCGACATAGTATAGTAAGGCGTTTTTTTTGCGCCAAAATTCATGATGATTTTTTTTCAAAGAAAACCTTTCTGGAGTGTTTTTCACGCCCTCCTTTACATTATTTCATCATATGGCACGTTTTTACAACATGTTTGAAAAGTCGCATTTTTTTTCGACATAGTATAGTAAGGCGTTTTTTTTGCGCCAAAATTCATGATGATTTTTTTTCAAAGAAAACCTTTCTGGAGTGTTTTTCACGCCCTCCTTTACATTATTTCATCATATGGCACGTTTTTACAACATGTTTGAAAAGTCGCATTTTTTTTCGACATAGTATAGTAAGGCGTTTTTTTTGCGGCAAAATTCATGATGATTTTTTTTTCAAAGAAAACCTTTCTGGAGTGTTTTTCACGCCCTCCTTTACATTATTTCATCATATGGCACGTTTTTACAACATGTTTGAAAAGTCGCATTTTTTTTCGACATAGTATAGTAAGGCGTTTTTTTTGCGCCAAAATTCATGATGATTTTTTTTCAAAGAAAACCTTTCTGGAGTGTTTTTCACGCCCTCCTTTACATTATTTCATCATATGGCACGTTTTTACAACATGTTTGAAAAGTCGCATTTTTTTTCGACATAGTATAGTAAGGCGTTTTTTTTGCGCCAAAATTCATGATGATTTTTTTTTCAAAGAAAACCTTTCTGGAGTGTTTTTCACGCCCTCCTTTACATTATTTCATCATATGGCACGTTTTTACAACATGTTTGAAAAGTCGCATTTTTTTTCGACATAGTATAGTAAGGCGTTTTTTTTGCGCCAAAATTCATGATGATTTTTTTTTCAAAGAAAACCTTTCTGGAGTGTTTTTCACGCCCTCCTTTACATTATTTCATCATATGGCACGTTTTTACAACATGTTTGAAAAGTCGCATTTTTTTTCGACATAGTATAGTAAGGCGTTTTTTTTGCGGCAAAATTCATGATGATTTTTTTTTCAAAGAAAACCTTTCTGGAGTGTTTTTCACGCCCTCCTTTACATTATTTCATCATATGGCACGTTTTTACAACATGTTTGAAAAGTCGCATTTTTTTTCGACATAGTATAGTAAGGCGTTTTTTTTGCGGCAAAATTCATGATGATTTTTTTTTCAAAGAAAACCTTTCTGGAGTGTTTTTCACGCCCTCCTTTACATTATTTCATCATATGGCACGTTTTTACAACATGTTTGAAAAGTCGCATTTTTTTTCGACATAGTATAGTAAGGCGTTTTTTTTGCGCCAAAATTCATGATGATTTTTTTTTCAAAGAAAACCTTTCTGGAGTGTTTTTCACGCCCTCCTTTACATTATTTCATCATATGGCACGTTTTTACAACATGTTTGAAAAGTCGCATTTTTTTTCGACATAGTATAGTAAGGCGTTTTTTTTGCGCCAAAATTCATGATGATTTTTTTTCAAAGAAAACCTTTCTGGAGTGTTTTTCACGCCCTCCTTTACATTATTTCATCATATGGCACGTTTTTACAACATGTTTGAAAAGTCGCATTTTTTTTCGACATAGTATAGTAAGGCGTTTTTTTTGCGCCAAAATTCATGATGATTTTTTTTTCAAAGAAAACCTTTCTGGAGTGTTTTTCACGCCCTCCTTTACATTATTTCATCATATGGCACGTTTTTACAACATGTTTGAAAAGTCGCATTTTTTTTCGACATAGTATAGTAAGGCGTTTTTTTTGCGGCAAAATTCATGATGATTTTTTTTTCAAAGAAAACCTTTCTGGAGTGTTTTTCACGCCCTCCTTTACATTATTTCATCATATGGCACGTTTTTACAACATGTTTGAAAAGTCGCATTTTTTTTCGACATAGTATAGTAAGGCGTTTTTTTTGCGCCAAAATTCATGATGATTTTTTTTTCAAAGAAAACCTTTCTGGAGTGTTTTTCACGCCCTCCTTTACATTATTTCATCATATGGCACGTTTTTACAACATGTTTGAAAAGTCGCATTTTTTTTCGACATAGTATAGTAAGGCGTTTTTTTTGCGCAAAATTCATGATGATTTTTTTTCAAAGAAAACCTTTCTGGAGTGTTTTTCACGCCCTCCTTTACATTATTTCATCATATGGCACGTTTTTACAACATGTTTGAAAAGTCGCATTTTTTTTCGACATAGTATAGTAAGGCGTTTTTTTTGCGGCAAAATTCATGATGATTTTTTTTTCAAAGAAAACCTTTCTGGAGTGTTTTTCACGCCCTCCTTTACATTATTTCATCATATGGCACGTTTTTACAACATGTTTGAAAAGTCGCATTTTTTTTCGACATAGTATAGTAAGGCGTTTTTTTTGCGCCAAAATTCATGATGATTTTTTTTTCAAAGAAAACCTTTCTGGAGTGTTTTTCACGCCCTCCTTTACATTATTTCATCATATGGCACGTTTTTACAACATGTTTGAAAAGTCGCATTTTTTTTCGACATAGTATAGTAAGGCGTTTTTTTTGCGCCAAAATTCATGATGATTTTTTTTTCAAAGAAAACCTTTCTGGAGTGTTTTTCACGCCCTCCTTTACATTATTTCATCATATGGCACGTTTTTACAACATGTTTGAAAAGTCGCATTTTTTTTCGACATAGTATAGTAAGGCGTTTTTTTTGCGCCAAAATTCATGATGATTTTTTTTTCAAAGAAAACCTTTCTGGAGTGTTTTTCACGCCCTCCTTTACATTATTTCATCATATGGCACGTTTTTACAACATGTTTGAAAAGTCGCATTTTTTTTCGACATAGTATAGTAAGGCGTTTTTTTTGCGCCAAAATTCATGATGATTTTTTTTCAAAGAAAACCTTTCTGGAGTGTTTTTCACGCCCTCCTTTACATTATTTCATCATATGGCACGTTTTTACAACATGTTTGAAAAGTCGCATTTTTTTTCGACATAGTATAGTAAGGCGTTTTTTTTGCGCCAAAATTCATGATGATTTTTTTTTCAAAGAAAACCTTTCTGGAGTGTTTTTCACGCCCTCCTTTACATTATTTCATCATATGGCACGTTTTTACAACATGTTTGAAAAGTCGCATTTTTTTTCGACATAGTATAGTAAGGCGTTTTTTTTGCGGCAAAATTCATGATGATTTTTTTTTCAAAGAAAACCTTTCTGGAGTGTTTTTCACGCCCTCCTTTACATTATTTCATCATATGGCACGTTTTTACAACATGTTTGAAAAGTCGCATTTTTTTTCGACATAGTATAGTAAGGCGTTTTTTTTGCGCCAAAATTCATGATGATTTTTTTTTCAACGAAAACCTTTCTGCAGTGTTTTTCACAGCCTCCTTCACACTATTTCATCATATGGCACATTTTTACAACATGTTGAAAAATCACATTTTGTTTTTCGACTCAGCTGCATGCCTTCGTCCACCTGGCCTCCGTTGACTCGTCCCACCTGCCGTCTCTGGAGCTGAAGCTGGATTGGAACAGACCAAAGTACAGTCCAACCACAATGCCAGCTGCCTCTCAAAAGGCTCCTTCATCTGGCAGGTGGCGGCACTTCTCCTGAGGGGAAGCTCAGCTGGCCCGGCAGAACTTTGGAGATGTGTTCCAGTGGTTGGTGGATGTGTGGGGAGATAGAGAGGAACCTTTGAGTTGTTCACAAAGAAAAACAGGGAACCCATTGGTAGTTTTAGTTTAGGATGCTACTGCGGTGTGTTTTTGGGTTTTAAGAAGTGAAGAGGAAGAATTGTTTTTCGTATTGACTATCTTTTACTTTGTTCATGCTTAGAATGTGCATCAATGTCAACATGAAGTTCACTTTTGGTTCTGTTTATTTTGTCTTATTTTACTAACACCCATTTGCTGTTACGCCCCTCACATGTTGTGTTGTTGTAAACTTACTCGTTCAAATAAATGCTCATCTAACCCTCTGGAAACCAGCGTTTGGACTGTTTTTCTGTTGCTACACACCTACTTCAGACAGCCGGGACAAAACAACGTTTTGTTGACTAAAGGCTATACTATGACGTTTTCAGAGCGACATGCTATACTCTGATGTTTTTAGACCAAAGGCTATACTCTGACGTTTTCTGGACGACATGCTATACTATGACGTTTTTAGAGCGAGATGCTATACTATGACGTTTTTAGAGCGACATGCTATATTATG